>CM053624.1:329418621-329456437 GCA_028646595.1 Phalanger gymnotis
AATGGATCAGGACTGGGAGGAGTTCCTTGGCTTGGGTTCATTTTTTCCCCTTCTGCTTCATGTGTACAACAAAATAGTCATTGCATGCGATGGTCAGCCCGGCAATTAGTGAAAAGAAGCTCTGGAAGCCCACTTTTCCATCTCGGCACTGGTCTAGGTCTTTCATAATCTTGTCTACAGCTAAAGGGTCTTTCTGGTTTTCCAAGAATCCAGGGAACTCTTTTTCCATGAGAACTCTTAGATCTTCTTTTGTTAAGTAGCCTTTGTCTCCAGCAAACTTATGAAATGTAAACATCATAGTTTCCACGGCATGTTCCATTTGAGATGGCATCTTGGTGGTATCTTCTGAAACCTTGCCTGAGCAAGAGGCAGCAGCTGGGCCTGTACTTTGATTCTTGATATATGTATATGTGTGTGTGTGTGTGTGTGTGTGTGTGTGTGTGTGTGTGTGTGTGTGTGTATTTTTTTTAAATTTTCAAGAGGCAATCAGAGTTAAGTGACTTGTCCAGGGCCACACAGCGAGTACGTACCAAGTGTCTGAGGCCCGATTTGAACTCAGGTCCTCCTGACTCCACTGATAGTGTTCTACCCACTGCACCAGCTAGCTGCCCCTTTTCTTGTTCTCTTCAGTAAATATCCTTTTGTTAATTGGTTATCAATACATGGCGGAGATATCAACAGGTCAAAATTATACTGGGGAGCCAATCACTGGTTAGGTGACATAGAAAATATAAAAACTGACATGGAAGGTAATACACAAAAATGATAACAGTAGAAGAAACCCACTCACTCCCCTACTCCTCAGGGATACCCCTAGAACTTTGGCTGGAGCATCTGCCTTACTCTGGGGATCAACCTGCCAGAGGAATTGGCATTGGGATAAAGACCCCGAGAGCACGTACTTCTAATATATGCATAACCCAGGCAGCTTCGATGGTTCAGTGGATAGAACACTGGATGTGAAGTCAGTAAGCTCTGAGTTCAAATCCAACCTCAGACACTTAGTAGCTGTATGACCTTGGGTAAGTCGCTTAACCTCTCAGCCTCATCTGAGGTTAATCACTTATCTCTCTGTTTCCTCATCTGTAAAGTGGACATAATAACCTACCTCCCAGGGTCATTGTGATGATCAAGTAGATAATGTTTCCAAAACACTTAACATTATAGCACATAGTAAGTGACATATAAATGTTAGCTATTATTAAACTTAATCGGTGAGAAGGACTGAATAGTACCTTTAGGATTGTTCTTTGTATAATGATAATATATAATTATGTAATAATTATATAATAGTAATATATAATTAAGTATAATAATAATATAAATGGCAATATAGAATAATGTATAATAGAATGTTCTTTGTATAACTACATCCATTTATGTGGCAGAGGCCTTCCTGAATGCAAGTCTAGCTTGTCATTCACTGTAACATCACGGCGCAGACAGTGGCTGGGGTAGAAACTTTCTGATGACGATAACAAGAATCTTTCACGTTCACATAGTATTTTCTCTTCACCAAGTCTATTAACTCACTTAAAAATTGCAATGACTCTGGGTGGTAGGGAAGGGCAGGGGTGATCATCCTCCTGTTACAGATGAAGAAAAGATGTGGTTGGGAAAGGGCAACTGATTTGTGTGAGGTCACACTGATTCGAGATCTGGTACTCCTTTCACTAAGTGAGGAGTCCTGATGCAACATGTGGCATTGCCAGTAAAGCTGTAACACTCAAATGGAGGGACATATGTTCTGCCTCCTGCTCCCTAGGGCTCCGTCTTTCCTTTCCTCCCTCCCTCCTACTGAAGATGCCACGTGCCAGGAGGAGATCCACGCCAACAGGCACATAGGGAGGAAATGGACCAGGGCCCAGCAGTGCTGAACATTTTCCAGGAAAGCTTCCAGGAAACTGTTCTCCATCAGGTCCGAGGTTCTGTGTCTCCAGTGGAAATTACCTGGTTTCCTTAGACCATCTCAATCCCTGTTAGCCCAATGAGCCTCAGGATTTGACCTTGTTTGCCTCCTCTCCCAGGGCGCCCTCAGAGGAGGAGGATATAGAGGGTGACAGGGTGGGTTGAGGGCACAGGGAGTCCCAACGTGTATTTCCTCCAGTTAAAAGGAGGAGCCTGAGATAACAGAAGAGGCCTGTATTTCAGGAGGGGAGAGTCTTTTTTTGCCAAGGCAATTGGCTTCTGGATATGTCTCTGTCCTAGAAGAAAAGCAGTAATTATCGATCCCCGAAATCAAGTCCAAATGAAGGGCTATCCTTCCTCAGAACCCAAAGATTCTTTTGAGACATCACCCCAAATGGGCCTATTGAAGCTGGAAGTCAGAAATCCTTGAACCAAGCAGACCCAGCCACAGGATTTTTGACATCTTCTGCAATTTTCATTGAAGAAGAGAAAGGTGAAGCAAGGCATCCTGGAGGAAATCGCGCCTGAACTGAGCCTTGAAGGAAGAGTCTGATTTCGATGGAGAGAGGGAAAGTTGTGAATGAAGGAATATAAGCAGGGAATGTGTAAGGAATGTTTGCGGACCCATGGGTCAAGAGTGGTGTGTCAAAAGAAGGGACAGCAATATGTGGAGAAGGGGAGAAAAGGCAACGGCAGCACAGGAAGAAGAGGAAAGAAGATGGAAGGAGTAGAGAAGGTGGGAAAGAAGAGAGATAACCATGAAAAGGAGAGAAAAGAAGGGAGAGAAAGAAAACAACTAAAAGAGACAAGAGAGAAGGAAAGTAGAAAGAAAAGAAAATTAATGTATGCAAAAAGGAAAAAAATTGGTGAGAGGGAGAGAATGAATTTAATACTAGAAACTATATCACTTTTATTGAGTTGAAAATCACTTAAGTTCATAAAACAGTCTCACTGCTCTGGGAAATCAATAAATGTTTATATTAAGTTAATGATTTTATTTTACTTACTGCCTGTTGACTCAGTAAAAGTTTAATTGCTTAATTGGCTGGGTTGTGGAGCCAGTTTTCACAAAGGGGCCATACCATGAACGTAGCTCAACTCTAATTAACTGGGGGACTAATGACCTCAGCTGTGGATTACAAAAAAAATCCTCTTCTCTCCTTCTCTTCTTCTCCCCTCCTCCTCCTCCTCCTCCTCCTCCTCCTTTACGTCTCCCTTCTCCTTCTCTTCATTTTCCTCCTCCTCTTCTTGCCTACCTGGCCTTTGGGCCATTTCTCAGCCTGCCACATTAGGAGAGGGGAAAGGGAAAGGAGGTAAAAGACATTATATTTTGTTCTCAGGCACAGCTAAATTCATCTCAAAATGAAATTTCCCTTATGACATCCCCATGGACAACCTGGACTGATGTGGCCTGGATGAGGGCCCAGTTAGGTGGATTCCTAATTGAATGGGTGTACCCAAAGTGTTGATTAACGGACCTCTATCAACATGGAGGGAGGTCCCTCATGGCAGCTCCAGGCCTCAGACTTGACTCTGTCTAGTTGAACTTTGTTATCAATTATTTGGATGAAGACACAGAGTGAGTGCTTATCAGATTTGTGGGTGACCCAGAGCTGGGGTGAGAAGGCTAATTTGTTGGAAGACTATATCAGGATCCAAAAGAAATCTCGACAGGCTTCAATCCTGAGCCAAAACCAAGATGAAATTTCACAGGGAGGGAGATAAAGTGTTTCGCAAGGATAGGATGGGGGAGGCCTTTTTTGATAGCAGTCCACAGGAACAAAGACCTGGGGGTGGAGGTGATTGCAAGCTGAGTATGAGCCAACACAGTGATGAGGGAGCTAAAAAAGCTCATGTGATATTGGGCAATATTAACAGAACACTAACATCCAGAACAAGGGAAGCAACAGGCAAATTGTGCTTTTTCACATATTAGTCCCCATACCTGGAATTCTGAAATGCCCCATTTTAAGAGGATCATGGGACATTGGCAAGCTGTCTCACATCAAGAGCAAGGAAAATAGCATGGTTAAAATGCCTAAAATCCTGTCCTATGAGGACCACTTCCCGTTTGGCCTTTATGGTGATTCAGATCCAGGATGCCTTCTGTGCCCTGCTACTGGATGCATTAGTCCTGCCTACCTCGCTCATCTCATCCCATTCACAGACTCCTCTCAATATGGTGATCTCAGCCATATCCACTAAGGCTGGCTGTGCTTATCGTCCATCGCTCTCAGATCTATTGCCTTAGTCCACCCCTCCCCATCTTCCCTTCTTTGGAGCAAACTCCCCAGAAACCCCTCACACCCATTCCCCTCCCAACCTCTCTTCCGCTTCCCTGGCCACCATGTTCATTGCTTTCCCCATCTGTGGAACAATTTCCGTTCATCCAGGGTTTTGTTGCCCTCCGTTGGTTTCTTTGCTGATTGCAGGCCAGGTTAATCCCTGATGCCCTAATTTTATTAACCTTTTAGCTTCTGTATCTAATAATAATAATAGCTAACATTTATATAGTGCTTACTATGTGCGGGGCACCGTGCTAAGTCAACCCTCAGAGGTAAGAGCTATTACTGTTGTTCAGTCATTTCAGTTTCTTCGTGACTCCATTTGGGGTTTTCTTGGCAGAGGCACTGGAGTGGTTTGCTATCTCCTTCTCCAGCTCATTTTACAGATGAGGAAACTGGGGCAAACAGGATTAAATGACTTGCTCAGGATCGTACAGTTAGTAAGTATCTGAAGCCAGATTTGAAACCAGGAAGATAAGTCTTCCTGACTCCAGGTCTGCTGCTCTGTGCACAGCACAGCTAGTTGCCTGTTATTACACTCATTTTATTGATAAGGAAACTGAAGCAAACAGAGATTAAGCGACTTGCCCCGGGCACATAAATAGGAAGTGCCTGAGCCATATTGGAACTCGGATCCTCCTAACTCCAGACTCAGTCCTCAGTCCAACTGTGCCATGTATGTGCCCCATCTGTAAAATGATTGAATGCACTCATGACCTTGTAATACTCCCAGCTCTAGGATAATAAAACCATGGAATGTTAAGAGCTGAAAAGAACCTTGAAGGTCATTTAGTTCAGTGATT
Organism: Phalanger gymnotis; assembly: GCA_028646595.1. NCBI lineage: Eukaryota > Metazoa > Chordata > Mammalia > Diprotodontia > Phalangeridae > Phalanger > Phalanger gymnotis. The sequence goes on from CM053624.1 coordinate 329,423,618, forward strand.
CTTTGCCTTTTTTTGTGTTAGGGTCCCCTTGGGCAGTCGGAGCAAGCCCACAGACCCCTGCTCAGAATTGTGCTCTTAAATGCATACAGTAAAATACAGAAGAGTACAAAGAAAATTGATTATATTGAAATATGGTCATCCAAATATTTTTTAAAATAAGTCCACAGATTCTAGTCTAGTCCAACCCCTCCATTTTACTGAAGTCTGGAAATGGGAAGGGACTTGTCACCCTAGACCTTTCTAGAGCCAGAAGGTTTCTAGGGACATGGGAAGAGATCACCTAGAAAGCTGGGTGGGGCAGTGAATGGAGTGCTGACCTTGGATTCAAGAAGATGTGAGTATGGATCCTATGTTAGTCTCAGCCTCAGTTTCCTCATCTGTAAAATGAGGCAAAGAATTTCACCCAGCTCGCAGGGCGGCTGAGAGGACAAAATGAGATAATGAATGTAAAGCGCTCAGCTTAAAGCACTATATAAATATTTGCTGTTATTAGTCCCACTCCTCCCATTTTATAGATGAAGAAAACAAGGCAGAAAAAGACTTATTTCTACAGAATTTTCCATAGCATCAGTGGTGATAATAGCAATAAAGCAAAAATAGAAACAAACTATGTGCCCAATGATTGGGAAATAGCTGAACAAATCATGATGTATGAATAAAGTGGAATATTATTGCATCATAAGAAACTATTTATAAAAGGAATTCAAAGAAATATGGCGGCACCTCATATGAAGCGAAGCAGAATGAGCCAAACATAACCAAGAGAACAATAAACATGCTAACTACAATTATGTTAAGTTACAGCAATAGTAGCAGCAACAGAATTCATGTTAAATACAGGAGGAAATTGCATTACTACCTAAAGTTTTTATGTGCATCTTTTGTTTCTTTTAACAACCAGTAAACAACTGAAAGGGACAATTATGTGAACGCTCATTTGCAATCATTCTTGCTTCATTTGTTTTCATTTGGGGCTATTTTTCTCTTTTGGTTTTGCTTAAATATTTGAATACCTGTGCTTGTCAATGGGAATTAAAAATACTTATAAAACTTGCAGTAGCAGAAAGGATTTTGTTGCCCTCTGTTGGTTTCTTTGCTGATTGCAGGCCAGGTTAATCCCTGATGCCCTAATTTTATTAACCTTTCAGCCTCTGTATCTAATAATAATAATAGCTAACATTTATATAGTGCTTACTATGTGGCGGGCACCGTGCTAAGTCAACCCTCAGATCTGGTGTCAGGATGACACAGGTTCAAATCTTGTCTCTGACAACTATTCACTTCAGTTGTCTTGACTTTTGTTCCATCATTGGACTTCAATGACTCAAGAAGAGAGAGCAAGGCTAATGACTTTGAACAACTCTGCCTAATTTAAATCCGATGCACTCGAAAGTCAAGACATCACCCTGTGATGTCATTGGTTCTCTTCGAAAACGAAGGACGAACAATAATTTGATCCTGGGCTGATCACTCGACCTCTGCATGTTTCAAGCAACTCTCTAAGACTTATATGCTTAAGATCTACTGGTGGAAGGGATTCCAGGCATCCCTAAAGCTAAGCCCACAATGATGTCATCACAGATCTTTTGTGTATTTCATGACATCCTACATCTAGAGTTGGACATCAGAGGTTAATCGGTCCAACATCTTCATTTTAAAGATGAAGAAACTGAGGCAGAAAAGTTAAGGGAGTTTCTGAAGGTGATATAGGTAACTAGCATCACGATAGGGTGTGGATATAGTTATAGATATTTGGAAGAAAGAAACTGAAGCCCGGCTTGCTCAAGGGCGTAAGCATAAGAGTCAAGATTTGGAACCCCGGTGTCCTGTCTTCAAGTACAACCCTCTTTCTGTCATGCCATGGGGACATCTAATTTTAAATGGCCTCATGTTATAGATAAGAATACTGAGATCTCTCCGAGAGTTAAGTTACTTGGCCAAGGTCATACAGCTAGTAACTTTCTGAGATTCTGTTTGAACCTAAGTATTCCTGACTTTAAGCCTAGCACTCTTTCCACTACCCTGGGCTATTTCTATATAAATAATACATTTTATCTTACCTCTCATTGACAAAAAGAAATATTTCAATAGTTGAACAAGAACAAAGAAAACAAAAATACCCAAAAAACCCTAAGTAAAACAAAAAAAAGTTTCTATAAATGATCATATTTATACATGCCTGTGCATTTATCATTTACCAACTATTAAAAGAAAAGGAGAAGCAGTACATAGTATAGGAGACAGAGAGCTAGCTTTAAATGAAGGGGAAAAAGGCATATATTAAGCACCTACTATGTACCAAGGAGCAGCTAAGGTACACAGTAGATAGAGCACCTGATCTGGAGTCAGGAAGACCTGAGTTCATATCCAGCCTTAGACACTTATTAGCTATGTGACCCTGGACAACTCACTTAATCTCTCGGTGCTCTAGGCCACTCTCTAAGACAGGAGTTCTTAACTTTTTTTGAATCACTGTCCCCTTTTAAGTCTGGTGCAACCTATGGACCCCTACTCAGGATGATTTTTTAAAAATATATAAAATACATAGGTTTACTAAGGAAACCAATTATATTGAAATACAGTTATCAAAACATATTGAAAAAATTTCATGGACTTCAGGTTAAGACTATAAATTGCAAAGAAGGTGTCAACCTGCACCAGTAGAGGGAATTTCTTCACCTGGGAGTATCTGCAACCCATGAAATCATCAATCAGGTCCTTATCCACCCCCAGCAAATGTGCATAATAACTTTACTGAAACAATAACAAAGCCATCCTAAGGATTTAACAAGAGTTTTGTGGCTGTTACACTCTAGGCATGTTTACAATGTGTTTGAGCGAGGATTCAAAGCCGGGTTTTTGGACTTCAAATCCATGGTTCTCCTCCTTTGCCATGCTTCTGTTTTGACAAGTCTCTGTCCAAAAAAGCTGTCACTCCATGATGACTAAGGATGGTTGAACAAATGGTGGGGGTGGGGGAGTGAAATCAGGCTTCCTCCCTCTAGAGCAATTGCACTGAGGCTTATGGAGGGTTATCAATCATTGCCACAAGCCAGCAGTTATCAGGAAGCAGAGAGAGATTATGGGGAAGTGAAGCCAGATCCAGATCCCCGGCAGCAGTGTCAAAGGCTGAGCTGACTGAGATGCTCCCCCAGAGCCTGCTGGCTTGGATGCTCCCAGATCTGACCTGGTCACGGGCTCTTGGGAAGCCTGTGCCGTGGCCCTCTCTCCAGCCACCCCTCAGAAACCAAACATGCCAGGGACTGAATGAAAGTCTCAATGGACTGACATGGAAAGTTTTTGCTCTCATTCCTTCTAGATCATCAGGGATGACCTCATAGATAGAGCAGGCAGCAACCTACACAGGAAGATGTGAGAAACCCATTTTCCCCCTAAAATACCTCCATCACTGGCTCATCACTACTCATTGCTGAAATTTCTCTCCCTATCTCCATTGACATAAATTTATTCTTTTGGGTTAAGCAGAATAGCAAATGCAAATAGTTTTAGCAGGAGACATCATCAGCAATTAACACGTTCGTGTGAATTGGTTTTCTTCATCTTTCTCAGTGTGTTGGCTCAATGTTTTAGTGGGGAAAAAGTGTGGAAAAAAAAACTTCTAGGCCACTGGCCACTTCCCAGGGAGGGTAGACCTGTGTAGGGCCAGTGGGTAACAGTCATAGAAGTATAGATTTGCATCTGGTGGTTGAGTCCAGCTTCCTCATTTTGCAGATGAGGAAACTGAAGTAAGAGACTTGCCCAGGGTCCCACAGCTAATAAGTGAGGTGAGATTTGAACCTAGGTCTTCCTGACTCCACATCTTCTCTAGCTGCCTCTCATGGGGGTATGGCATCATAAGAGCGAGGAGGGCACTGTAGGGGAAGTTAAAAAAAAGGTCACCTCCTTCAATACTGGGCCAATGGACAAGACCTGTGGGAATACAATATTCACAAAAGTCTGTGGCAGGGGAGTGTCTGGTTTTTGTCTCTGGGTTTTTCAGGGACAAACTTATTGATGACTTAAAATTGACTAAAAGGTATTAGGATGAGTACCCAGAGCTACCTTCTACATCCACTAGCTTCTCCAAAGTGTTTGCTCCTTGGAGATGCCTCTCTGGGTGCTTCCTACTGCCCATAAGCTCAAGCCAAATGCCTCGAGGCTAGCCTTTCACATAGATGACCACCTACTGTTATTATTTCAGGAGGTACAAGAAGGCCCTGGACTCCAAACTCAAACCACCAACTCCCCCTCCTTCTTTGCCAAGGTAGATCCTCCCTGGTTGCCAGCTGTCTGACTCCCCTTACCTGGAAGGCAGCTGAGACCATCTTCTTGCAGGGTAAATCTGGGGAAGCAGGCACATTTATAGGAGCCCACGGTGTTGATGCAGAGGTGCTGACAGAGTTCACCAGGGTACAGAAGGCACTCGTCTCGGTCATCCCCGGGCAGGCTGTTGGATAACTCTGACTCCTGGCTGATGGACAGGGCTTCATGGAGGTTCTCTGTCTCTGAAACTAGAAGAATGTTCCTTTGAAAATGTGACATTGCATTGTTGCACAGATGCCCAGAGAAATATTTCAGCTCATATGCCCTGAACTGTGTCACAGTCGGCTTAGCCCACGGGGGTTAGCCTTGTGACATCAGGAGTCCTCAGACTCACAATCCTAGAGAGTAATAGAATAGAATTCTATTCTCTTTTCACCCTGACCTGGTGGAAAGGGACCTTAAAGACCATCTGGTCAAACCTGTCCTTCAACAGCAACTGCCTCTACAACATTCCCAATGAAGGGTTATTTATTCTCCTCAAAACAAACAAACACAACCAACAAAACAAACCGAAACAAACAAAAAAACTTCTGATCGTGAGTAACTCAGCATATCCTATTCCCATTGGACTTTTGGCCAGCTCTGGAGGTTATTAGGAAGCTTTTACCTTATTTCAAGCTCTCTCTCTATCCTGGTTCTGCTGCCCACTCCCTGTGTGACTTTGGGAAAGTCCTTAACCTCACAGGGTCTCAGTTTCTTCATTTGTAGAAATGAAGGGACTGGACTAGAGATCTCTGAACCCCATCGAGTTGTAAATCTGTGGTCCTATGATGAGCTGAAGTCTGCTTTGCAGTGACTTCCACCTACTGCTACTTGTTCTGCCTCCCAAGGCCAACCAGTAGGGGGCAGCATGGCTGAGCAGAGAGATTTGGAGAACAAAGACCTGAGTACAAACCCCAAGTCACTGTCACTTACTCCTAGTTGCGTGACCCTTGGCAAGTCACTTAACCTCCATGCTCCTTTCTTTCTCCTTCAGGGCTACCCCCCATCTACTCTGTATTTATCTGGTATGTACCAGTTTATGTGCATGTTGTCTCCCTTATTAGAATGTGAGCTCGTTGAGGATGGGGACTGCTTTTGCTTTTTTATTTATTTATTTATTTAATTTCCAGTGCTTAGCAAAGTGCCCAAGCCCTTGATAAATGCATAGTGATTGACTTGTCAATTTCCAAATAAAATGAAGAGTATGGACAAAATAATCTCCAGGATTCCTTCCAACTTCCCCGAGTTCCATGAATCCAATGCCTCACCTGTGTGGTAGCCCTTCAAATACTTGGATACACAGATCATATACCTTCTCTAGGCTTCTTCCCCCCCGCCCCACCCAGATCATCCCTACTTCTTTCAACCAACCCTTATATAGCACCACACCCAATCCCCTCACTGTTCTTGTCACCTTCCTTTGGTTTCAATGTATGGCTGTTAAACCAGATTAGAAACACACCCACCTGGCTGAAATCCCCATCTCACTGCTCCTTTGAGTTAAGGCAAAGAAAAGTTCTATGAAAATGTCAAGTTGGGGGTTAGGGAGGGAAAGAAAACAGTTGAGCCATTATTGGCCATTCGAAACTATTCTCTATTTGATTTATTGTTCCATTATGCCTAGTCCTTGGAAGAGTTACACATAATAGGTGTGAGTGATTATATATATAGGCAGTGAGTGGAGTCAGAATGAGACCACACAGGAGAAAGAAATAGAGAAGGAGAAAAAAAGATTGAGAGAAGCCTTTGGCGTCAGGGTCATGTTACCAGTGACGGAATGAATGAGCCGAAAGGATAGATCCATCAACCATACTAGAGAAGGTGTCTGAGTGATGATCAGTGATGGTAGAGTGAGGGAAAACCAGAGATGTGTCTTGAGCCATGTAGGGTTCCCAAGAAGGAGCCTGCATTTGTGAGGGGGTAGATTGCAATGAGCCGAGGCAATATTTCTCAAACAAGGAGAGTCATGCATTCTACTATCCAGCTACCTGTTGCCCCTCACACATGACACACCGTCTCCTGTGTCCTTGCCATGAGGAATAGGCTCTCCCACAGGCTTGACTGCACTCCCCCTCCTTACCTCCATCTTAGCTTCCCTGGTTTACTTTAAGACTATGCTCAAATCCTACCTTCTGGAGAAGTCTTTGCCCACTTTTTCCAGATGTTAATGCCTTCTCTCTAAGATTACCTCCTATTAATACAATATGTAGGTATTGAATATATATATATATATAAATACATACATATACATATGTATCCTGTATATATGTGCACATATACATGTGCACAGATACGTATATACATATCCATATGTGTATACGTGTATTTTTGCATATATCTATCTATGCGTACATATATCTTTTTCTAACTATTGTCTTTTATATACCTATTTACATATTGTCTCTTCCACTAGAATAGATATTCTAAAGGATGTGGACAGGGACTGTTTTTGCCTACCCTTATATCCCAACACTCAACCTGGCACATGGGTGAGCTCTTAATAAAGACGTGTTGACTGTCTGACAGTGTTGGCTAGGAAGAAAAGATAGGCTATGAGTGTAACTGGAAGGTAAGACTTGGGGGGAGGGCGGTCTGGGCATTCCACTCTGAACAGATTAGAGTGGAAAGTGTTGGTGCAAAATAGGGAACTAAAATCAGCAAGCTGGCAGGCATGATTCCTATAGAAAAAGGAGCATAGAAATTGGATTTCTAGGGTTGGGGAGGTCTCCGGGCAGAAATCCAGGCTTGCCTCTGGTTTAGCTGAGATTCTGAGTTGTCTCTAGAGGATTCCATGTTGGACATGGTACTGAGCTCTCTCCAGGCTGTCTCCATGTGCTGCCATGGTGCAAATCTGTCCCAAGGGTGTGACTGAGGCAGCACATTGGGACACGCAAATCCTCCCCTCCCATACTGGTTCTCAAATTAAATGTATTCTGGAGGGTTTGCGTGTGAGGTCATATTGGAAGAACGTGTTTCATATCTGTTCTGTTTACATTAAGAAATGGCATTTAAAAGGAAACAGGATCCTGGTGTTGATTTCTCTACATTTGTTTCTGCCCTGATATTGTTGCTTGAATCCAGCTGGGCTACAGACTTTCTTCCCAATCCAAACTGATTGGTCTGGGCAGTGTCATAGAGTAAAACCAGCCCCACAGGAGAGGCCTGGTTCATGAGGAGGGCAGAGATAAGGGAGCAAGATGCCCATAGTCTTCTGTAGCCTGGTATGAAGAATCAGGGAGATTGGATGGAAAGTGGGTGTCCATCAATCAAGGAAAGGCAGTCCCAAGTATGGCACATAAACACAAAGAAACATTATTGTGTCACAAGAGCCAATGAATATGAAGAATTCAGACAAAAGTGGGATGTGTATGAGTGGATGCAGAGTGAAGGAAGCAGAGTCAGGAGGACAAAAGACACAATATAATGTGAAGGGGAAGAGAATACGCATTTATTAAGTACCTCCTATGTGCCAAGTACTATGCTAACCACTTTACAACTATTATGTCATTTGACATAGGAGCCAAATTATATTCAAATATAGTTATAAAGGGCAGCTAGGTGACACAGTGGATGGAGAGCCAGCCCTGGAGTCAGGAGGACCTGAGTTCAAATCCAACCTCAAGCTGTGTGACCTTGGGCAAATCACTTAACCCTATTTGCCTTGGTTTCCTCATCTGTAAGATGAACTGAAGAAGGAAACGGGAAACCACTCCACTATCTCTACCAAGAAAACCTCCCAAAATGGGGTCACAAAGAGTCAGACATGACTGAAAAAAGACTGGACAAATCATACGTTAACCAAAATTCACATCCTGGTGATATGTACTAAATCAGAGAATGTCATCCAGGCCTTGCCATCAGGGCCTTTTTGTCCCATGTTATGTAAACTTCAGACAAGTTCCAGACCTCCATAGTAAAGACCAGCAGATCGCCAAGTGGTGCTGATAATTTTGAGATGATGCAGACATGTTAACTTTAAAGTTTTACTGACAACTTTGAGATGATTTGAGATGTTAATTAGCTAATCGCAAGGTTGTCCAGATAGAAGTTTGTCTGTTCCCCCCATCCCCCCACCCCTTGCAAAAAAATCCCTATAAAAATGAGATTATAAACTCTTGCCCATCTTTTGCTCTCCCCCCCACCCCGCCCAAGACCTCTTCCATTTCCGTCAAGTCCATGCTGTTCGGTGCTTTCCACTTTGATTTATGGTTATATGAGTGATTGTTTGTGTGTCTCCCTCTCCTTCTCTTCCCTATACTCCATGCCTTCCTTCACCTTCTCATCCCCTCTTCCCATGCCCTCTGCCCCTGTGCCCCTTTCTACCGCTTGTCTCTGCCTTCTGGATTGTTTGCTCCCACTTCTGTGCCTTATTGAAATGTGATTGAAGCCTCATTTTCCACTACCATCATGGTCTTTCCTGGAGAAAACCCAAAGAACTGGCAGTTCCTGCCCCATTTCAAAATTGTATAAATTAATAATCAATTCAAGAAGGCAAATGAAGGACTCAAACTCAAGTATCTTGCTGACCCCCCCCCCCCCGCGACCCCGTTTGGTTCTGCCTCACTATAATAAATAAATAATAATAAATGTTTATATCATAATATAGAAGTTATCTTTGATCAGAGCTGTGATTTTGTGAGGTAATTCCTCCGATGATACAAAGTTGGCACCTTTTCTGCAACTCGTGGCTTTATAGAGTTGCCGGGGTCTCTAAGAGATTGTGACTTCCCCAGGGTCCCAACTTGTCAGAGGTGAGTCTCAAACCTAGGTCTTCCTGCCAAGACCATTTTATTTTTCGCTTTTGCATCCCCAGCACTTAGCGTAGTGCCTAGAACATAGTAGGTCCTTAATAAATGCTTGCTGATTGTTGGTTTCCTGATGCCAAGGCCAGTCTTCCATCCACTGCACCACGCTGATTCTCATACTGTTATGATGTTATATTTATTAATGTCACTTCAAAACTTGCAAAATGTTTTCTTCATAACAACCTTATGATATAGGGGGCAGATAAGGGCCAATCACTGAACAACAAGGCTGGAGGGTAAGTCAGGCTGGGAGCAACAGAAGGAAGTGAATTGGGCGTTGAATCAGCACAGAAACAAAAGGCAGTATGATGCAAATAGCGCTGGACTTCTTGGACCTGGGTTCAGATCCTGCCCAAAACGTTTAATAGCTATGTGACCCTTTGCAAGTCACAACCTCTCTGAACCTGTTTCTTCATCTGTGAAATGAGGGGGTTGGACTCAATAACCACTAAGGTCACTTCTATCTCTAAATCTTCTTCCTACTGCCGTTGCAGGCAAAGGGCGGACATTTCAGTGTGCATTCGGGCAGTCTCATTGGGTAATTTCCAAGCCATATACCATGGGTAACAGAGAGAGGACTCCAACCATATCTAGGTTCCCCTTTGGTCTCACATTCACCGTCGTCAGTCACACTTAGACGTGCCCAGTGGAAAACAGCCCTAATAGTCTGAAAAGCACAAGGCCCCAGAAACAGGTGACAACCTGTGGGTGAAGCTGAGGCTGGAATTTTGCAGCTGGAATATATGAGGAGGAGCTTTTGTGTCGAACACGTGGAGGGATAATGAGGGAGAAGAGCCAAGGAATGCAGGGGACCCTTCACATGAGGGGCTGGGCTTTGAAGACCTGCGGGACGCATTCCAAGACTGATTTATTGGGCATGAAGGAGCATGACTGCCTTGCTCTGCTCTGGCTCACATTTCCACTCCAGAACTCCACGAGGAGAGGAATCTCTTATTACAGAGAGGCCTGATCCAGCATGATTAGTGTGACTGAAATGACTCTCAGCTGGGGTCCTGGCCCAGGATAAAGCCCAGGATCCCTTTAGGATGCTGTCTCTGCTTAAGTCTGATGATGACTTTATCTAGCCATCTGGGCCTAGGGTCTTCCTCTAAGAAAGGATGCAATGAATCCTCAGAAGTGATTACTAGGGTCTTGGAATATCTCATCCTGGGCAAAATGAGATGTTATGACTGCCCTGACCCAGGATTTTAGGATCCTAGATCCAAGATCAGCCAGGTAGGATAACAGATAACACTGACCTTAGAGTCAGGACGATCTGAGTTTGAATTCTGCTCAGACACTTACTAGCTGTGTGACCTTGGGCAAGTCATTTAGCTTTTCTCAACCCGTTTCCCTCATCTGTAGAATGTGGATAATAATAAGACCTTCCTCCCAAGGTTGTTGGGAGCCTCAACTGAGATAATACATGTAAAGTGCTTCGCAAACCTTAAATCACATTTGCAATATTTAAATCAATATTTATTATTATTATTATAGCTAGAGGAGACCTCAAATCTAGTCAAATACTTTCATATTACAGATGAGGACACTGAGGCACAGGGAGGTTAAGCAACATGCCCAGAGTCATATGGGTAGTAAGCACTAAAGGGGAGTGCTAATTTGAGCTTCTGTGCCCCTTTTCATTGTCCCTCTTGGCTCCATGAATCTCCCTTCCTGAAAGCTGTGTAAACATGAGCAAGAATCCTCACTGTGCCCCAGGATCTTCATCTGTAAAATACCTTGAAGGCCCCTCCCAGCTTTAAATGCTATCCGTGGCCTCATCAAGTGGGAGGTAGCCAAAAGGCCCTAAGTTTGGCATTAGTAGACAGAACTTAAATCTCAACTCCACTTGGGAAACCACATGGTGCTGTGGAATGATTCGGAGACAAGGGAGCCAAGATCAAATCCTCCTCATGCCATTCGCTACTTATTAGACGTTGGGCAAGTCGCTTAAACTTCATCAGGCCTCAGTTTCCTCAATTGTAAAATGAAGGGATTGGATGAGATGACCTTGAGGTCCTTTCCTGGCAAGTCCCTTTGGTCCTTTGGATCTCAGTTACCTCATATTCAAAACAAGGGGGCCGGACTCAGTGGTCCTGGAGGTCCGTCCAAGCTCCAAGTCCTTGATTTTATGAAGATAAGTAGCTCATTACTGATCATGCCAGAAGAAGCTGGCCAGGCCAGAAGTTGGAGTACTGTAGAAACACACGTTATCTAAATTGGTAGAAATCTTGGAACACAAAGTGTCAGAGCTTGGAGGGATGTTAGAGCATAGAATGTTAAATCTGGGAAGGAAATTGAAAGAATGTTGGAATGGAAAGGGATCCGAGAACACAGAATGTTAGAGCAGGAAAGAATGTGAGAACATAGAATGTTAGGACCCAAAGGGACCCTAGAACACAGAAGTTAGAGCAGGAAAGAATGTGAGAACATAGAATGTTAGCACCAAAAGGGACCCTAGAACACAGAATGTTAGAGCAAGAAAGAATGTGAGAACATAGAATGTTAGGACCCAAAGAGACCCAGAACATAGAAGTTAGAGCAGGAAAGAATGTGAGAACATAGAATGTTAGCACCAAAAGGGACCCTAGAACACAGAACGTTAGAGCAGGAAAAAATGTGAAAACATAGAATGTTAGGACCCAAAGGGACCCTAGAACATAGAAGTTAGAGCAAGAAAGAATGTGAGAACATAGAATGTTAGGACCCAAAGGGACCCTAGAACATAGAATGTTAGAGCAGGAAAGAACCTGGATGGTATTACTTGAAAGCATTCTAGAACATGGAATATTAGAGCTGAAATGGACCCTTGAATACAATGCTTAAGAGCCAGAAGGGTCCCAGAACATAGACTATTAGATGTGGAAGGGACCAGAAAGATTATCTAGCCCAGGGGTGGGGAACCCGGGGCCTCAAGGCCATATGTGGCCTTCTAGGTCTTTGGGTGTGGCCTTTTGATGAAGTCTAAGTTTTACAGAACAAATCCTTTTATTAAGGGATTTGTTCTGTAAGGTTTGGATTCAATCAGAGGGCTGCACTTGAGGACCTAGGGGGCCACATGTGGCCTCGAGACTACAGGTTCCCCACCGTGATCTAGCCCAATTCCCTCATTTTCCGGAGGAGGAGTCCAAGGAGTCCAACCAGCTAGTTAGTGACTAAGCCAGGCGCCAGCTCCCCTGGTTTGCTCTCCAGGACTTTTTCCCATACAATGTACTTATTGCCTTCTAAATTCCCAGCTACTCATCCCCAAAGGGATTTCATGAAGTCTGAATCATCTGGTTTGTGACCTTTCTTCCATGTGGAATGCCTTCATTTCATCCAAGCACTCAGGAGGCAGAAAAAGCATTAGAGGCTTACACACAGTAGGAGCTCAGTGAACAGTTAGGATTGAATGATTGCTTACATGCAGCAACTTTGCCTATACCCTGGTCCTCATTCCTGAGGTCCATCCCTGTAAGCGAGACCCCAAGCTCCCATCTGTGCAATCAAGAGAACGACCTGACCTTGTGTTATCAGCTTCTTGGCTATGGAAAATTTCTGCGTCATTCTTCAGACTTTTGTTCTGGCCATCCCAGCTCTGTGAACATTTCTTCCCTTATTAAACACCGCCATTCGGAAAAGGGAAATCTTGAAGCAATGAAGGAACACCCCCACCCCAAGGGAAGGGAGAATTATACACATCTTGATATTTTTCCATTGCAAAACATCCCATTGAGTAGGCTTCCTTTGAGCCAGATGTTAGGCTTGGCTGGAGGAAGGTAGCGTTAATGTTTCATGCCTTCTCCCAGCATAGCAACAAGTAGCACAAGGTAACAGGAAGAATGCTGCATTTGGAGGCAGGAGATCTGCTTGGATCCTATCTCTGACTTTTTACTAGCTATGTGACCATGGGCAAGTCATTCAACATCTCTGACCCTCAGTTTCTTCATCTATGAAGTGGGAATAATATTTCCACTCCCTACCTGTGTAACAAAAGGTCTTTGTGAATGTTAAAGGGCTGTATAAATATGAGTTATAATAATGTAGCACATTATCCTAGAGTCTCATATAACTTACCTGGTTTCTGCCAAAGCACAATTTTACCTAAGGCCATCTTTGCCATCTGCCATTGGAATTAAAGACCAAAGTATAGGTTTGTGGTCAGCTTCACAAGGGAAGTGGGTCTCGCCATGTACTGTTTTTTGGGTTTTTTTTTGATTATGCCCATGGATTCAGTTACAGCCTCACTGATCCAGAATTCTGTTTGGGATGAAGACTGAGAATCAGGGTATGTGAGACGTGCGCAGTCATTAACCAGCTGTGTAACCTTGGGGAAGTCACTTGGCTCTTTGAGACATCGACATCCAATCTGTCAAATAAGGTCGATGGTCTCTAAGGCCCCTTCTGGCTCTAACATGATGTGACTCTGATTCAATTAAGGTTGAAGACAATAAGCTCAGAGTGGTCATCCATTTATTAACATTTTGTGGCCTTAAGCCTGGGTAAAGGAAAGATGTAGCCTCTTGAGTTATAGAAAAGAGTTGGCCATTTTGACTGGAGGAGCCCATGTCTTGATCCCTGGGCTCAGCATGTAAGATTCTTCATGCCAAGCTCTGTCTCTCTCAGTAAGGAAGGGATCATTCTCATATAGGCCACTGGCTCTCTTTATATTCTGAGTAACTCTCACAGACATTCTGTGCCTCAGTCTCCCCACACCTATGACACTGGACAAATCACTTGGCCTTTTTGCATCTCAATGTCCTCCTCTATAAAAGGCAGGAGTTGGCTTTCTTGGCCTTCATGGTATTTCCTGACTCTTATATGTTATGAGCCAACAATCTGTGAAAGAAAGGTAACCTAGAGGGTCTATGGATAGCTCTTACAGTCCATGGGGGTCAGTTATTTCATGTAGGTGATCTCTAATTGGTTCTATAGATGTTGGGAAAATGGTCCCAAAATGGGAATCAAGACTGAAGTCCAGATAGGGCATCAGTCACTGAATCTGGGTCAGTTTCTCCCCAGACATAGGTTTCTAAAGTGCCCGGACTCCAGACACTGAACAGAGCTTCAGTTGGAACCCTCAAAATCCATGTTCAGAAATAGCATAGCCACAAGCCCACGGGTGTGTGGGGGTGTTGCAGCTGCCCTACCCAGAGCCCTGCAGAAGAGGCCCTCAGGTATGGATAATGGAGTTCTGCCTTCTCATGCATCAGAACGGTCTCCTCTCATCTGGGAGAGATGACTCAGGTTGCTTTCATTGCCACGAAACTACAGGAGAGAAACAAGTTCCATTAGGGGAAATGCCCCTTTGAGGGCAGTTGGACACAAATTTAACTTCTATGGCCAAATACGAACAAAATTTTCCTTCCCATTTTTCAAGGTGGCCTACACTTCACTCTCATTTTGCTATCTGGACAACACACATACACACACACACACACACACACACACACACACACACACATGCACACACACAAATTGCAAAGTCTAGTAAAGCTCCTGAGCTATAGGATTGCCAAGTACCCTTCCTTCTGGGATTTGACTCTGCCCTTGGGAAGCTATAGTGTCTTTCTTAGGTCAAACATCTAGTAGCTGCTTGCTTTAGTGAGCCTAGCCAAGCTTTGCATCCACCTTTCTGTCAGAGATTTCGGTGTCTATGGTGGGTTGGTGGGCAAAAGCAGAGGGTTCCTTTCACTGCTCTGATGGCTGTCAAGGGATTCTCCCTGTTCTGTACAATCCTATAGACTGCTTCATAAATGAATGTTTCATAGAGCCAGAGTGGTCAGGAATTGCTGCGCCATGGGCAAAGTTTCCAAATAGGATTCTTAACGGGTAGCTAACAGCTGGGGAAAAGGAGGCCCCAGGAGAATAGAGCATGAGGTGTGGCTGATATAGCAAGGCTGATATTCGTGATCCATAATCCTAGGCAATTAAGCCAGGAAAGTTGATTCAATTTTAAATTCAGTTCAAAGGGTGAATGGAGAGGAAGGGTGGTGGGTAGAGGACTGGACTTGGGTCAAGAAGACACAGGAACAGACTCTGTCTCAGGCATGTACTAGTCATATGACCCTGGGAAAGCCACTTAACCTCTTTGGGCCTCAGTTTCCTCCTCCATAAAATGAGATGATCAGACTCAATAACCTCAGAGGTCCCTTCTAGCTCTCAACCTATCATCTATCCTATGATCTCAGAAACATTGATTGAGAACCTATTAGGTGTAAAGCACTATACTGCGAAATGGAGGGGCCAACAAAGAATGAGATACAGGCCCTGCCTCCAAGGAGCTTGTAGTCTAATAGAGGAGATGAAACATAGACAGAAAGTGAAATGTGATTGAGCCCCTTAGAAATTATTAGCACAAAAAAGAAAGAGAGAGCACTTTGAGCCGGAAGGATGGAGAACGCTTCATGGAGAAACTAGCATCTGAGATGGGCTTCGAAAGGCAAATAAGAGTTTCAAAAAGTAGATGTGAAGGAGAAGCCACCCAGGTAGGAGGAAAGGCTGGGAGGTGGAAAACTTGGGAACATTTGGGATGAAGGAGTCAACACGATCTAAGGGAAAGAGCACTTGCTGGTTTGAAAGACAGAGGACCTGGATTCAAAATCTACCTCCGATGGCATATCTTGGGAAAACCCCTTAGCCTCTCCGGGGTGATAAAATGAGGAGGTTTGACTCAGTGGCCTTGGGATTGTAGTTGTAGAGGCAGCTAGACAGCACAATGGCTAGAGCATTGGGCCAGGAACCAGGGAGTCCTGAGTTCAAATCCCACCTCAGATATTTGCTAGCTGTGTGACCTCGGGCAAGTCACTGCTTGCCTCAGTTTCTTTATCCGTTAAATGGGTTTAATATTAGCACCTACCTCACAGGCTTGGTGTGAGGATCAAATGAGATAATATATAGAATGCGTAACATAGTACCTTGCATACAGTAAGTGTCACATAAATGCTAGTTATTATTATCTTTCAGATAATATGATATATGATCTTGTGAGTCCATGAAGGGGAGTAATATGAGATAAGGTAGGATAGACTCAGGCCAAGGAAGACATTCCATGTAAGACTGAAGAGTTAGAACTTGCTTCAGTAGATGATGGGGAAAAGCCTCCCTTGCACATAGTAGGTGATTAATACATTTTTATACAATTGAAACCATGGAAAATTTCCAAGCTAGGAAGCGACCTGGTCTGAACTGTGGAGGATAATTATAGTAAGCACTTCTAAAATGCTTTTAAGTTTTCAAAGTGCTTTACATAGGCTGTCTCATTTGATCAGGAAGAGTATTCTGGCAGTGTGTGTGTGTGTGTGTGTGTGTGTGTGTGTGTGTGTGTATGTGTGTGCAAAAAATGGATTGGAGGGGCAAAACGTGGAAGTGATGAAACTGAGGAGGAGCCCAGGAGGAGCCGGGGCCAGAAGGAAGCAGATCCTGAACTGTGGCACTGGAAATGGGAATGGAAGGAGGAGATAGGGTTATGGTATTTAACTTCTCCACCTGTATTTGCATTTCGTGATAAGTAACTCAGCCTCTACAGGGAGCTTCAAGGTTTGCAAAGGACTTTATGAATGTCTCTCCTCACAACAATCCTGGAAAGTAGCTGCTATTATTTTACAGATGAGGAAACTGAGGCTGAGAGAGGTTAAATTACTTGCTCAGGGTCACAAAGATAATAAGTAGCTGGGATGGGATTTGAATTCAGATCTTTCTGATTCCAAATCTAATGCTCTATTAAAGCATATTTATGCTGAATATATTTTTATATGTACTTCTCTCCCTCCCCTCATTAGAATATAAAATCCTTGTAAGTAGGGATTGTTTCATTACTTACACTTGCTTCTCCAGTGCCTACAGTGTTTCCTGGCATACAGAAGGTGCTTAATAAATACTTGTTAATAGACTGATTGACAAAATGAGATAATATCTGTAAGTCACTCTGCAAACTAAGTGCTATGTAAATGTAGGCTATGATGATGATGATGATGATGATGATGATGATGGAGCTGGACTAAATGGTCCCTATGGTCTCTACTAACTCTAGCATCTTATGGTGGGGAACCTGCGGCCTTAAGGCCACCTTGAGGCCTCAGGTTCCCCACCTCTGTAAGATATACTGCCAAGGTAGAATTGGCTGACCACAGTGACTAATTAGATGGGGTGAGGTAAGGCAAAGGAGGAAGAGTCTACAACTTCTCCAGGTTTACAAACCTGGATGTAAGGAGGGTGATATCCTTCAGCCAGGAGATGGTTTTCAGAGGAAAGTAATGGGCTTTGTCATAAATAGATTGAAATTGAGGTACCAGCAAAACATGCAGATGGAAATGTCCATCAGATAGTGAGAAGGTAATAGAGTTCTGGGAAAGCGGTCAGGGCTGGGAATGTAGATTTAGTCCTTATGGGCACAGAGCTGATAGCTAAACCTAGGAAGATAGGTAAGTTTGCCAAAGAAGAGGAAAGGAAGTAGAAAGACTGCAGTCCGTTTGAAATCTTTTCATAAGATTTTTTGAAGTGCCTCCTTTCTTGGTCTTGAAAATCCTCAACTTTCCATAACAGTATTGGTTGCGAGAGACAAGATGTGTTTGTCCAAGGGTATTAGGCAGAAGACAGCACCTACCTTTCTCTGGTGTCACTGTGGGCAAAGGCTCAGGGGGCTTCCGGACCTCAGGCATGATGAGATGATCCTCCCCCTCACAGCAGGACAGCATCACATGGTTGCAGGGATATCCCAGATTTGGGTTGGACTCACACATCTGCCCTTCACTCTTGACTTTCAGGCCCAGGTTACAGCAGTCACAGCATTGCTGCAAATGGAGAAGACCACAGAGTATCAGGGCCTTGGAACCATCCCTACCTGCTGTCCATCATCAGGGACATTGGAAGCAATGAAGAAATGGTACATGGAGAATCTTGGAGTCAAAAAAATAATAGAAGAGCACAGAAAAAAGAAAATGGGGAAGGGTTGACATATGGGGAAAGGCATAAAAACAAATTTATCTTTGCTAATAGCATTGGCACAGGACCGCTCAACATGGTGTGCCCCTATCAGAGTAGGTTATGTAGTCTACGAGCAAAGCAGAATTGAGACAGCTCAAAGGAAATGCAAGATGCACAAGTTTAGAGTATACATCCCAAATGTGCCCGACCTGTGGGAGAGCATTCCGAGCCTGTATCGGTCTGATCAGACAGTCAGACACATTGAATCTTGACTCAAGCACAGTGACATCATTTTGGTCCTCTTTGGGAAGGAAGGACAACAACCACCAACCAACCAAACAAACCAATAAAATTACAATACACTATTTGGCATCTAAAGCACTCAAACATAAGAACAGGCGAAGCAGTAATAAGGCGGGTTGTATGAGATGTGAGGTCCAAGAAAGCTCGGGTAAGTCAATTTCTTTGTCTGAACCTTGGTTTCTCCAAGACTGAATCAGATGATGACTAAGGCTCTTTCCACTTCTACTATTCTACAATTCTAAATCACATTCCTGTTCCAGGCTCCACCTTCCTTGTCTTTAGAGTGAAGGGTCTGAACTAGATCCCTATGGCCTCTGCTCACCCCATCATTCTATGATCATCTATGACCTTCAGAGATACTATATATTGGGTCAGCCCCAGAGTCTCTGTAGCCCTCAGTTCTAACTCTGACAGGGTACGTTTTGTACCCTGGGCTGCAGACTGATGTGGCCGACATCACTATCTCAGCCTAATGACATTCCCACACATCTTGATTTCTTCTTAAGAGACTCTTGTGGGTCTGGCTTCAATGAGTTTATCTGAACCTTTTGGAAAATAGTTTCTATTTTTGACCCATCCCTCTCCTACAGGTTTCAAGCTCTATAAATTTTTTATTCACTAAACTTACCTTGTCTGACCTTCAAGGAATCCTCCTAGAGTTAGTATACGAGAGGATGAGTGAACAGCCATGGGCTCTCCCTCTCTATCACCTTCATGAGTTTGATCATTCCCCTCTCAGCCTGGGTCTTTCCAGCCTGAAGACGCCTCATCTCTTTTTTTCCTGATTGCAGAGGAATCCCTCTAACCTGTAGCATCAGGAAGGTGCATAAGACCAACCTATAAAAATGGGAAACTCCTCCTGTAAGGAGGATATTCTAAAAGGGCCTAGTACTGGTCTGTTTGGGAAGAAGTTTACCAAGACATCTAGGGATGGTCCCAAAGGGAGTGATTTTTTCTTAATAGTCTTAATGAATCAAACTGCCTTTGGGTCATTATCCCTCATCCATATAAAGGAGTCAGAGGGTCCTTTTTCCAGGCATAATTCCATGGAATATGCTTCTCCTCTGGGCTTAAGATTCCCCACTCCATTCCCCCTATTGTTACTCCTTTCCCCTGAGTGGTGTTATGATTTTCTCTCCATGTAAATATGATATAACCACCACCCTATTCAATTGTGATATGCTCTTTCCACATTTTGTTATGAATTAAACACCACTCTCCCCTCATCTCCCCAGCCAGGTATGATATTCCCATGGGCCCATGAGCCCAATGGATAATACTACCACCAGTAGATGTTCCAACCATAGCTTCTCATGTTGTAGGATTTGTACATATCCTTCCAGAAAGAATTTGCTAAAAATGCTCTAGGTCTTCCTCTCCCGTTTCATCTCCCGTCTCTGGACCTTTGCACAGGTGATGGTCCCTCATGTCTGGAATGCATTCACTCCTCACCTCTGCCTTGTAGAATCTCTACCTTCCTTCAAAGCACAGCTCAGGTGCCGTCTTCTACACAAGGGCTTCCCCCTCAGCCACTCCAGTTACTAAGGTTTTTTTCTTCTTTAAATTACTTCATATTCCTATGTATATATTTTGTACTTATTTATGTGTACATATGGTATTCCCTTTCCCCCTATAGAATATAAGGTCCTTGAAGACAGACTGCTTCATTTTTGTCTTTCACTAGCCCCTGGCAAAGTGCCAGGCTTTTAAAATTTATTTAATTTAATTAATTTATTAATTTAATAAATGTCAGATTAAATCGAGTTAAATTCAATGGGCCAAAACCCAACTGCATACAGTAGTCTCAGCAATGAGATTTTTTTTATCCACTTGGTTTTCCTGTGTGGCTGAACACCTTTAAATAGTTGTGGATTCAAAGCTTGATGCAATCGATAAAAAGGGAGAAGGGAATAAGTTTTATTAAACACCTACTATGTGTCAGGCACTGTGCTAAGCACTTTACAAATCTTATTTTATTTGATCTTCACAACAACCCTGAGAGGTAGGTCGTAGGAGCATTTGGAAAACTGACAGGAAATCCCTCTTTGGACCCTGAGCTAGACACCCTTACCAAGAGCAGCAAACATCTTTGGCAAGTGTATCACCCTGTTTTATCTCCAACTAACAATGATCAAAACAGAAGATCTTAAACAAATTTAAATTTATCTTGTGCTTATATCTCTCAAGAATTCTTGAGCGATCTTAACATGCATGGGACACACCTTGTCAGAAGACGGCCTTTAAGATCACATTTTTCTCCATTGAGTCAAATGTTTTGTTTGGTAATCAACAAACAAGCAAAAATTCAGTAATTTAAAAACAAACATATAACACAGCAGGATCCTATATATTGCGAACCTTGCAGTCAGTTGTCATTTTATGGGAAAAAATTGAGAAAGCCTTCCTGTTCTTTTCTCATCTTTTCAACAAAGACATCTTTGATACACATGTAAATCATTCTTGCAAAGATTTTATAAAACAAGACCATAGCTTTAGGGATCCGTAGTTATGAATGCCTTCTCTTTCACCCCTTTTTAGCGGTAATTACCATCTGGGAGTTTTTCAAGTCGTTTGTTATCATCATCTCTTTCAGATGCCTTGAAAACCAACCCCTCAGGTACTTTCGAAATTGTCTTTTCCAGCACAGATTTTTTTCTATGCATATTTACCTGGTCTTGTCCAGCTGCTCTTCTCATTTTATCTTCTTTAATTCTATTTATCTCAAACCCCAACAACAACAACAACCAAATGTGCCTCTGCCTCAGTATGATAATATGCCCCCAGTTCAGCAGAGTTCCACATTTCTTTTCTATTTAGAGGTGATATTCCTCTCCCTACCCCCTTCTATCCACTCAAAAAGGTCTGACGTTCTGCCATGAAAAGACTTTACCTTCTTGTCTGTGAACTTGTTCAGGTTTTGGATCTTTGTCCTTGTCTCTTCCCAACTCCCTAAGAATCATTACTCTTCTGATATCTATGCTCGTCATCCCTGTTTTACTGGACACTCAGCTTTAACTCCTGATCCAGGATCATGCCTCTTCACCCTGGCCATTTTCCACTCTACTCTTGCCCACTCACCATCTTTGTGACTTCCCAGACCAAAACACCCTTCTCTGGACACCACTTTCTAATATGTGTTGTCTCCCTCCATTAGAAGGTAGGCCATTTGAGGACAGCAACCATCTCATTTTTGCATGCTAGCACTTATGACAGTGTTTGGTACATAGCATGTGTATAATAGGTGCTTTTTCATTCATCTATCCATCCATCCATCTATCCATCCATCTATCTACCCATCCACCCACCCACCCATCCACCCTTCTATCCATCTACCCATCCATTCATCCATCCATCTATCTACCCTATCCACCCACCCATCCACCCATCTATCTATCTACCTATCCATTCATCTATCCATCCATCCATTAACCTTCTCCATCAGAAGTACACAGTTGAAGGAAGGAAACCTAAGCTAGAAAAGTAAAATTGAATTGAGAATAATTTGTAAGGGAAGAACCAAGGAGCTGCTCAGTCTTGCCTTATATAGGGAAACTCCACAGGTGTCATTCTCCTCAGGCCCACAGACTTCACCTTCCTTGGCACCAACCATCCCAGCAACACAGCTGTTTTCTTTCAAGTAGGAGATACAGCACTGCTTCTGGGCAATCCTGCAACACAGACAGGTCAGGGGCAGGGGAGGGGAGGAGCAAGGATGGACGCATTAAGTGGAGACTAATAATTCGGATGATGAGAACATAAATAGCCTCTAGGTCTGTCTCCCAGCCATCTCCTTCCCCTCTCCCCTGATTTCAAAGAGAGCCACTCTGGAAGTTGAGATGCATGCTAACCTGACCCAGGCTTTGTGCATAGAGGACATCTCCATCCACTCCACCCTACCCCGCCTCTGAGGGGCTTAAACAACTAGAAGATTTCTCTTTCTAGGGTAAACAGCTAGTCCTTTGGAAGACTAAAGGTCACAAACTAGTACCTTGCCTTGTGTTCCAGTACAATGAACACTCAGCTTGAAGGCAAGAGGCATGGGTCCTAGTATCAGCTTTGCCCAAAGACTTGTGTGTCCTTGGGCAGAGTAATTATCATGTAAACTTCAGTTTCCTTTCCTATAAAATGCAGGGAACACTTATTTGTATGCTTCCAAAATCTTCTCAAAGTCCCTTCAGGAAGAAACTGTTTTGTTTTTTCTTTTATGTTGTCAGTGTCTAGCACAGTGCATGGTGTGTGTGTGTGTGTGTGTGTGTGTGTGTGTGTGTGTGTGTGTGTGTGTGTGTGGTCTTTTTAGACAGGGAAATAGGCCAGGCTGGGGTGGTGGTCATGATGATTCAGATCTGTGACTTCATTCATGTCAGGAAGTCCCTCTACTAATGGAGATCAGCACCTGCTCTGCTACTACATAGAAGATAGTGGCTACTCTAGTTCTAGACAATGGGGTATATGGCTAGCATGTGCTGGCATCAGTACTGAGACCCAGGTCCTCCTCAATCCAAAGTTCTCTTGCTATCTTCTACACCATGCTCCATCATACACGATGGCACTTAATAAATTTTTGTTTAACACAATGGAATGAGATAGTAGATACAAAGTGCTTTGAAATTATGCTATGCCGGTACTTACTTAAGGGAAAATTTAAACCTCTAAATGCTTATACCAATAAAATAGATAAAGACAAGATCAATGAATTGGGCATGCAACTAAAAAAGCTTAAAAAAACTCCAATTAAGCGCCAAATTGGAAATCCTGAAAATGAAAGGAGAGATTAATAAAATTGAAAATAAGACAACCATTGATTGAACTAATAAAACAAAACTAAGAGCTAGAGCTATGGGAAAAAACAAATAAAATAGATAAACCATTGGTTAATTTGATTTTTCAAAAAGGGAAGAAAACCAAATTACCAGTAACAAAAATGAAAAGGGTGAATTCACCACCAATGAAGAGAAAATTAAAGCAATGATTAGAAGCCATTTTGCCCAACTACATGCCAATAAATCTGACAATCTAAGTGAAATGGACGAATAATTTGCAAAAATATAAATTGCCCAGATTAACAGAAGAGGAAATAGAATACTTAACTCCATTTCAGAAAATATGCTATACAAATAGAAGGTATTTGTATTTTTTTAAAAATAACTTAGTCTTTTGTGATCCTTTCCGATGAATATACCAAAGCATCTCCCAGGAATCTAGCTCCCTCTTCTTTTTCAGAAAAAGAAGTAAATTTTTAAGCTTTTCTTGGGACTGAAAAACAACAGGTGGTGTGCCTTCATTGAAAGACAGCTTCTTGGCTTAAAGCCATGTACTCATAAGGAGTAGAGACACCCCACCCCTAGGCAAGCTATTATTAATCCAGGACTGGCTGATGTTAGGGCCAAGGAGGGAGGGAGGTGCTGATCCATCATGATCATGGTCCAGGAATGTTCCTTTCCCTCAGAGAGAAAGAATGGAGAGGAAAACAAGTCACTGGTCAGGGATGAAGGGTCAGGTGACAGGCTCTAAAGTTTCATGACATCTCCAGATATAATCTCTTGAAAAAAGATTAAGGGGACCCAAAGTAACTTCTCCTAAGTATTGAAAGCTTTCCTTAAAAGTCATACTCCACTGTGTGACCTTGGGCAAGTCACTTAACCCCAATTGCCTTGCCCTCCCCCTCCAAAATAAGTCATACTCCAGTGGTTCATCATGGGCAGAAGATA
Source organism: Phalanger gymnotis (assembly GCA_028646595.1). NCBI lineage: Eukaryota > Metazoa > Chordata > Mammalia > Diprotodontia > Phalangeridae > Phalanger > Phalanger gymnotis. The sequence goes on from CM053624.1 coordinate 329,447,643, forward strand.
GCTCTGAGTTCTACAAGTCCATGTCAATGGACTGTAAGCTCTGGTAGGTCCTACTACTCTGCAAAAGCTATAAAGATTGGCCCCAGTGTCATGCTATGTGTTTGTCACCCAAAGACCAACTTAGCTAGTTACAACAAGGCTGAAGACCAAAAAGCTGGTTACCAGGTAATTTGACTGTGGCAACTCAGGAGACCTGATAGGATGTGTGTGGGGAGAGTGGTGAAATGAGTTGATGTGCTGAGTACCTACAACAATAAAATAACATATCTTTCAAAGTGTTGAAAGCCCTGTGGGAAGAAATGATCAATCATTCAATATCAGACCAACTCAGGATTTTCAGGTTCACAGAAGTGGCCATCTAGTTTAACCCATAGTCAACCTACACTTCATCACACGATGATCTTGTTATGAGGGGATGGGGGCTTGCTGAGAAGTGGAAGGGATCTTAGAGGTGATAGGGAGCTTATTGAGTAAGGAGGTACCACAGTCAGAGTTTTGCTTTAAGAAGATCGGTCTAATAGCTGAGTGGAGGATGGAGTTGGAAAGACTAGATGGAAAAAGAACAAAGAACAAAGTAAAAAGTGTACAGCAGAGAACAAAAGAAAACCTATAAGGAAGCAAACAAAAGATGGACAACTTTCAACTTAATGCCCGTTATTTAATATATAGGCTTTCTTGAAATGATAAGTTATTGCTATGTATTTTGAATCCTCTCCTATGTTCTGCTGTGCACATGACATGTTTTTATCTTTTCTTATTTTATATTTAAGTTTATAATGTTTCTTTTTCTTTTCTTATATATTTAAGTTTTAGTATTTGTCTAAAATAAAAATAAAAAAACACAAAAAACAAACAAAAAAAGATGAGGCAAGGATACCAACTAGCAGCCTACTGCAATGTGAGGTGATGATCACACTCCAAGTATGAGGTGATGAGGGCCTATACTATACCTATAGTGGTGGTAGTATCGGAAGAGAGAAAGAGACATATATGAGAGCTATGACATTAGAAGAATTGAAAAGACTAGACAATAAATTGGGAATGAGAAGAATTCAAGACAATACCTAGGTTGAGAACCTTTGTAACTGGACAGTACTTGTGAAATTGGGGAGAAGGGTGGGTTGGGCAGGGGTAGAGAAAGATAATGAGTTCAGTTTTAGACATGTTGAGTTTAAGATGTCTATAGGACATCCAATTCAATATCTCCAACAGGCAATCAGAGATGTGAAACTGAAAGTCAGGAGACAAGTTAGAACTGGTGGGTAGATGCGGTCGTTATTAGCACAGAGGTGATTATTGAATCCATGGGAGCTGATGAGATATCCAAGCAAAATAGTACGTAGGGAGAAGAGAAGAGGGCCTAGGACAGAACATTGGTGAACACTCGTGGTTAGTGGTTATGACTTGGATCAAGGTTCAGCAAAGAAGACTGAGAAGGAGTTGTCCAACAAGTAGGAACAGAATTAGGAGAAATTAATGTCACAAAAACCCAGAGAGAAAAGACTATCAAGGAAAAGAGGATGATCGATAGAGTCAAAGGATTCAGAGAAGTCAAGAAGGATAGGGATTGGGGCAACTAGGTGGCTCGGTGGATAGAGCACCAACCCTGGAGTCAGGAGGACCTGAGTTCAAATTTGGCCTTGGATACGTACTAGTTATATGACCTTGGCAAGTCACTTAATACTGATTGCCTCAAAGGAAGAAAAAGAAAAGGATGGGGATTAAGTAAAGATCGTTAGATTTGGCAATTAAAAGACCATTGGTAACTTGGAGGGAGTAGTTTCAGTTGAATGATGAAGTCAGTAGACAGACTGAAGAGAATTTAAGAAAAGAGTGAGAGGAAAGGAAGTAGTCGTGAATTGTAGACAGCCATCTCAAGAAATTTAGCCACAAACGGGGAGCAAGACAGAATGATAGCTAGCAGGGACAGATGGATCAAGTGAGGCTTTTTTGAGGATAAGGGAGATGTGAGAGTGTAGGCAGTACGGAAGCAGCCAGCAGACAATGAGAAATTGAAGATTGGTGAGAGAGTGGGGGTGATCATGTGGACAATCTGCTGAAGAAGACGAGATGGAATGGGAGCCCTTGAATAGTTTTAGTGTCAGCCTTGGCCAGGAGTAGGGCGACCTATTCATATGAGGTAGGGTGAAGGAGGAGAGAGTGGCAGAAGGCATCTGGGTGATGTGAGAGAAGGAGGAAGAAGAAGCGGGAGCTTTCAGAGAATAGCTTCAATTTTATGAGAGAAACATGAGGCTAGGTTCTCATTTGGCCTGTGTTGGGTAGGGCCGCCATGGGAAGTTTGATGAGGGATAAAAAATTTGGAAAAAATGTTGTGGCGACTGGGATAGTGAATCAATTAGGCATATCCAGAAGGACTGCCTTGCCACAGTAAGAGCCCACTTGAGATTATGGAACATAAATTTGTAGTGGACCCAATTAGAACCATTTCATGATTTCCTCCAGTTTCACTCAGCAGCAGGTTAGTAGCTGTGAAATCAGCAGAAGATAGGAGTGATTCAATGCTGAAGCTTGGCAGGGAAAGATATGTGATAAAATAATAGGAAAAGGTATTAAGGGAAGAGGACAGTGTAGAGTTGAGCTGATTCACCAAATGGTCAAGACATAAAGGGAGGAAAGTGTCATTGGGGCAGGGAGATGGCCTGGAAAAGCACTGATGGGTCAAGGGATTGAAGGTCACAGAGAAGACAGAGAACAGGTTTGAAATGGCAGGGACTGCTTCCTTTTTCTCTTCACATCCCCAGCTCCCAGTACGGCACCTTGTTTAGTATGTGTTTGCTAAGTACATTGTTGAAATGTCCAAGAAACAAGTCTACACTCAAGTTAAGACTAAAGAAACCATGTACATGGGCAACAGGGAGATACAGAACAACAGCAGGACTAGAAGGAGGAGTTTTCAATGAGGGAAGACTTCACGGAGGAAGAAGTTTGAAGGAAGGGACAGAAATGGGTAAAAAAATAGCCCCTGAATAAAGATGGAGGGGGGTATGAACCAGTTACAGATACTGGGCTTGCCTGGAGAGGAATCTGGGATTACGTTTAAGAAAAGACAATAACAAGATGAAGGTTGCAAGGAACCCAACTGTAGAAGTCCCTGAGGTTAGGGTGAGACAATCTCCTGGGGTGGGTGGGGTGGAACTTTCTAGTGCAATAGATCACGATTTCCTTATTTCTCCCCTCTTGGTAAAGTACAAAGTCCAATGAAGACCACATATAAAGTACAAAGACTACAAGACGACAAACACATCAAATGCATCATTACCCACTAGGTTGGTCCTGCCTTTTCTCTTTAAACTCAAACCAAAGAGTAAGAATTTAATTCAAAAGACAATAGAGATTCTCTAAGTGCCCCCAGGCAACTCTCTAAGACCACAGGGTGCAGAGATGTTGTCAATATGGCTGGGAGCTCATTACACAGCTGAAATCACAGGTCCGAGTCTTTGTTTTTTTGGTTTTTTTTTTTAATAGGGCAATAGAGAGCCAGAGCAAGTGTGTTGATGAGCCACTGAATGACACGTAAGAATGATACTTGAGGAATGTGATTCAAATGATGGTGTGAACAGGAACAGGAGCTGGGTTCATGAATCCATGTGGGAGAGCATGCATGCAGTCTGGACATAAGATGTTAAGGGTTGGACATTCACAGGCATAGAGAGGGAGATCTATAGCTGGAGAGGGATAGACATATCAGTGAGATGTGGAGAAAAGACAGGTGTCAGGATCTGGGGGAGGATTGGATGTGGAAGCCTCAGAGCTGAAGCAATGGATTCCCACACCCAGCTCCCTTTGACCTCCCCTCTCCACCCCTTTCTGGATTCCATTCTCCAGAGGGATGGATCACTCCGATTTCCTGGTTGCCACGGAGACCAGAACAACACATCCATAGCAGCAGCAGCAGCATGGGTCGCTGCCACTCTGCTCTTGAAAAGGGCAATTTCATCCCACTGAGGTAGAGAGGGATGGTATTGAGGACAGTGCTTGGAGGCATCCCCTAGGATGACTAGTGTGAAAGGAGATGGTACCACTCAAGCCTTGTGACCATGAAGCTCAAAAACAAGAGCTCCTTGTGGGTGACCATGATCTTGGGTGAATACCTCTTTTGTATTTCCTTATCTCACTCTATTCATTTCATTCTGCTAGGATACCAAACATTGCTTTGTATAGATCGCGTATTTACTTACTTCCTTACCTGTTGTATTCTTCTCTCCCCACCTCCATCCCCAGTACAACCAATTGGCCAATTAATAAGTATTTATTACTCACCAAGAGCTGGTCTAATTCCAGCTTAAGTGCTGGGAATACACAAACAAAAGTGAAAGCCCCTCCTCCAAGAATCTTATACTCTAATAATAATGTTCAAGTAAATACAGAATATATACAAAATAAATGCTGGGTAGTTTTGAGAGGGAAGGTACTAGCAGCATGAAGGAGCTAAGGGCACAGTCAGGTTTCTTCTTTGTGTTTCCAGTTCCCAAGATAATGCACGTATGCGGCATTTAAAATCGATTGAATTGAATTGAACTGAACAAGGATGTACCAATGCCTGGGCTGTGGAGTCATTGAAAATGATACAGCTACTGCCCGCCCATCACCAGTCAACCCGGAACCTTCCCTTTCCCACCCCCTCATGTACAATAGAAACCACATGATCCACAGGACAGTGCCTAAACATGCCATGTTTACTGGCCATGGCATGGAATGGAATAAAGAAAGTTGTGCAACAATCTTTGAAGCTTGGGGGCACAGATAGGAAGTGGAGTGTGGGCCTGGAATTGGGAAGACCTGAGTTCAAATCCTGCCTCAGACACTTACTAGCTGTGTGACCCTGGGTAAGTCACTTATTTCCATTTTCTCAACTGTAAAATGGGAATAACTATAGCACCTATGTCTTAGAATTGTTGCAAGAATCAAATGAGATAATATTGGAAAGCATTCAGCACAATGTCTGGCAAACAGTAGCATTTAATAAATCCATCCATCCTTCCTTCCTTCCTTCCTTCCTTCCTTCCTTCCTTCTTCCCATGCATACACTGTTGGGATGTTCTTTCTTCCTTTCCTCCCCTCCCCTTCCCTTCCCTTTACTAGTTACACTTTCTTTTTGTTATTATCTCCATTTTACAGTTGAGGAGACTGAGGCAAATGGTGAAGTGACTTTTACAGAGTCTAATTGACTGGTCCTGACTTTATGCTCAGTGCTTCATCCCACCGAGCCACCTAGCTGCCATCCAGCCCTTTTACATAGCACTACGTTGCCTCCCCAGCTACCAAAATGGCATTGAACATCATTTTGGAGGCTTCACTGTTATATTCCTGGGATCCTCAGAACCCACTGAAATCTAATCAAAAAGCTCTGGCTAAAGAGGAAGGGTCCCAAAAGGAAAGAAGTCTCTGCCTTACCTGCAGACATCACCATCAGCCCCACTCACAGGTATCTCTGTGCATTCGGCATTGTCGATGGCCCACTGTTGTCCAGCCGCACAACACGTCTCTATCAGGTCTTTGGTGGAACCTAAGGAAAAGAGAAGGAAGGTTGGGTTAGGGACTTCTTCTCTTCATGTTCTTCAATCAGAGCTACCAAGACAGAACCAAGAAAAACAAGCCAATAAGGACATTTCAAAAACTGGAAAACTAATTCACTTCTGTGGGATGCCCTCCTTCTGATGTCTGGAAAGACCTTTGGCAAACCAAGGAACCTTTAGTACTGAAGTAACCTTGCAGGATGAGAAAGCTACAAAGAACATCATAGGGGTTCTGTCTTCTGGAATTCCTTCCCAGGAACTGTCCATTTCTAGGCCAGTAATGAGATACCAGCATGGGTCACAATCCTTTGATGCAACATAAATACCACTTGGTCCATGAAGCCCACCAGAGCTAACATTGCCCTCATGGCACCTTATATTCCTCTCATGCATTTATCTTCTTCTATTTTATATCATTCTCATTCTATTTGTAGTGGGGGCCATCTCCACTGTACGAACTCATGGGACCATGTGTGATTTTTGCTACCCGTGAGGGACATGATAGATACAGGAAGAAATTGTGAATGCTTTGTTAAACTTCCAGAAGTTGGACATGGAGAGTGCTCATTAGGTCAGGAGACATACCAGCTATGTGTGTGCATTCAGTCATTTTTCAGTTATGTCTGTCTCTTCATGATGCCATTTGAGATTTTCTTGGCAAAGATATTAGAGTGGTTTGCCATTTCCTTCTTCAGCTCATTTTATAGATGAGGAAACTGAGGCAAACAGAGTTAAGTGACCTGCCTGGGGTCACACAGCTAGTAAGTGCCTGAAGCTGGATTGGAACTCAGGTCTTATTGACTCCAGGACCAGGATTCTATCCACTAAAACCACCTAGCTATGTGCCTGAATTTAAAAAAAGGAATAAAGTTTGGAGCCGTCACATACAAATCTGATATTGGTGATGGAGACATGCCCAGAGTTGAGAGGGGCTGTTGTTGTTAACCTTGGGGCAAGGTTTGATTTGATGAGGTCAGAAGTCAACACAAACAATTGCATTAGTAAGATACTCCAGAACAAACACAAATTGGTCTAGCCCTGTACCACTGTCACTGGCAACTGGGACGGGCAAAACATTGTCTTATGCCATGATAGGGATGCTCTGGAATACTGACTCTCTGTAGTAATATCACAAGGCCCCTGGAAGAAATATTTTTCCCCAACCTTTCCACAAATGGTTATCAAGCCTGGGGAGCCATGTTGTTGACTTGGGAGAGTGATACTCATGTCCCCTGTTGGCAATTAGGAGGGATTTCAGGAAGACCTGCAAGAGATGACACCTAGAAGTCCTATACAGTGCAGGAAGAACCTCCCATTGGAGGAAACTTTCTTTTTCCATGAGCTGTTTTTGAATTCTGTTTTGTTTTCCATTACTAAAATTTTTCTTCTTTGAGTTTGTGCATATAAAGATTTATGGCATTCTTCTAGAAATTGCAGTCATATGTTAAAAGTTCTAGGTCTTCTAAGTGGAAGCTATGACCCAGAGATGGGAGAAGTCCCCCAAAAGGCACCTGGGCCCTCCATGTCATGTGAGAGTCTCTAATAAAGGTTTCACAGTTATCTGAGTATATTTCACATAACATTTCCCACCATGATCCACCCCATCTTCCTCAACCAGCTGATCAGCTCTTTGGCTTAAGGGATTATGTCTTACTTATCTTCATAATTCCCTGAATAGTAACTACAGTACATTGCACGCAGTGGGTATTTTAATCATTTCATTCAATCAATGAAGCAATAATAAACCAAATTCTTACAGTACATGCCTTCTACACCACCACGCTCCCTACTACTTTCTATCTTGCCAACTTCTATACTCCCCAGGTCTGCAAATGATTGAGACATGTGAATTGTAGTTCACTGGGTATGAGTTTAGGGACTCGTCTCTGCTCAAGAGCCTATATAGGAGGACATTGCTATACCCCCTACAACAATTGATGTTTCTGAACCCTCTATATCCAAGGATGGGGAATCTGTGGCCTTGAGGCCTCATGTGGCCTTCTAGGTTCTCGAGTGTGGCCTTTTGACTGAGTCAAAGTTTTACAGAACAAATCCTTTTATTAAGGGGATTTGTTCTGTGAAGTTTGGATTCAGTCAAAGGGCTGCACTTGAGGGCCTAGAGGGCCACATGTGCCCTTGAGGCTGCAGGTTTTCCAACCTGCCCCCCATACTATTTATCCATACTCAACTCTTTTGGAAAATGAGCAAATCCCAAGAAAACAAGCTGAGATCAGAGATTTCCTTAAAATCCAATTCCTAGCAAATATCCCAGGACCAGCACATATTCCATTCTGACCCTTAACCCTTCTCCACCTATACCATCCTGCACAGTCAATCAGAATATTATTAAGCCTAGACCATGTACCAGGAACCATTCTGGGTGCTGGGGATACAGAGATAAAACAAAACAGCTCAAAGAGCTTGCATTCTATCAGGGAAAATAACACATAAATAAAAGAAGCAGATGTAAATTATATGCAAAGTAAAAACCAGGTCATTTCAGCAAGGGGAGGGGGAGACGCGAGCAGATGCAGGTGGGGGCAGGGAGCAGGGCACAAAGCAGGAAAGGCTTCATGGAGGAGGTGGTACTTTAGGTGAGCTGTCCCATAAGGCTTTACATACCTCTCTAAGCCTCTGTTTCTTCATCCATAAAATGAGGGGATTAAATTCGATGATTTCTAAAGACCTTTCCAACTCTAAATCTATCATCCTCTGATCCTTTTCAGCTTCAAATCTATGAAAGTCTGATCCTATGAAGTCCAGGGAGCTTCTGTGGCTCCAATGAAGATGATATAGTTGGGGAAGGTCAAGACATGGAGATGAGGAAGGGGTACATCCCAGGCACAGAAAAGAGTCTAACCAAGCTTGGGGATGAGAATTAGAATCCTAAGTGTGAAAAACAGCAAGGTGGCCCATTTTGCTGGATTGTAAAATGTGTAAAGGAAGGCAATCCACAGTGAGACGTGTGGGGGAATGCCAAACATTCACAGTGATGACCCTGGTAACCCACCGGATCCTCCATAGCAAGATATGTTCAGGAGACTCTACTCACTAAGGCAAGAACCCAGACTAAAAGCAGGCAAGAAAGATTTTCAGTGACCAGCCTTGGAGCAAAAGAAGTTGTCTCTAACTCTCAGTTTCCCAAGGCATCTGCTTAGCTGGAGTTCCTCATTCCTAGACTTATTAACTAAAGCTTGATGGGAAAGAAGGTGGGAACAGAAGAAATGAGAGAGAGACAGAGAGAGAGAGAGAGAGAGA
>CM053624.1:329456937-329478471 GCA_028646595.1 Phalanger gymnotis
AGGGAGAGACAGAGACAGAGAGACAGAGAGAGACAGAGACAGAGAGAGAAACAGAGAGACAGAAAGACAGAGACAGAGAGACAGAAAGACAGAGAGAGACAGAAACAGAGAGCAAGACAGAGACAGAGAGAGAGACAGAGAGAGAGAGACACAGAAACAGAGAGACAGAGACAGACAGAGAGACAGAGACAGAGAAAGAGAGAGAGGGAGAGAGAGAGACAGAGACAGAGACAGTGAGACAGAGAGACAGAGACAGAGAGAGAGAGACAGAAACAGAGAGACAGCGAGACAGCAAGACAGAGACAGAGAGACAGAGAGAGAGAGACGGAGACAGAGAGACAGAGACGGAGAGAGAGAATAAAGAAGGATGTTGGCTACACATGAATTCTGCACAAGTTAGGAGAGCATGGCCTAAGAAGAAAGCATTTTGGCAATGGCCAAGGTCCCACCCGGATCCCCAGAACTGTCACAAAATGAGTCACTCCGCATCTGTAAGGGAGGAATTCTGGCAACAGCCTGGATTAAGGGGTGTACGTCACTTTGCTGTGATCATTTAGGAATGTGCTCCTGGAAGATCATTAGGAACAAACAGAACAAGGCCTAGGAAAACACCCCCTGAAATCCGGGGAACAAAAATCGGGGTTAGCCTCCCTGGCAGGAGGGCCCAGGACTGCCTACCTTGTGAATGGATCTTTATCTCTTCCCAGTTCTGTCTTGGTTTGTAGAGCTGGAAGTACTACTCCTATAAATGTAGGAGTTAAGGCCACTCACCATGGCCCAGGGGACATTAGATTATTGGTGAGAATGTATTGCTTTACCCCTTCTTCCCCTACAATGCAGATCTGTTAATATCTCCCATCTTTTCATATCTGGAGACTCATTTCTTCTCGAGAGACTGTATGCAAAGAAAGTCTGGTACCCATTGCAACAAGATAAAATACTTCTGACCTGCTTCCAAATCCTGTATCATCAGACCTCACTCTATCCACCAATCAACAAACATTTTAAAGCATCTACTATGTGCTGGGCACTGTGTTAGGCCCTGGAATAAAAGCACAAAACCTTTAAGGCCTCCTCTAGTTCTAAATCTATGATATTCTGATTCCAGGAACTTAAGTGGCTCCAAAGAAGATGTCATCATTGGGGAAAGCTTCATGAAACTTGAGCTGTCTATAATAGACTTTGTTGTCATCTGACAAACCAAGCGAGGAAGATAGAGTGTTATGGGCAAAAGGAATGAGCTTTGGAGGTAGAGTGAGCATGGCATTGGACTAGAGGTGGAGAGCCAATCTCTGGTTCCCTGACAACCTTGGCTTTCCAAGGGTTTCATCTTAACTGGGGAGATGTTGATGAGTGCAAACTAAGGGTTGGTAGGCAACACCATAGCTTCCCCTCGGACAATGGCACTCATGAACCACAACAGGACAAACCCTATCTGGATGGTCAGAGAGGGTGCTTTCTATAGGAAGGGAACTGAATTCATAGTCAGAAAATTTGGGCTTGGATTCTGCCTCTGACACTCAGTACCCGTGTGACTTTGGGCAAAATGAAAGGATTGGACTTGGCCGCATCTGAGTTCCTTTCTGGTTCTAAGTCTATAATCCTATGATCTCAAGTCACTTTACCTGTCTGAGCCCCATTTTCCTAATCTGAAAATGAGTGGGTTGGCATGACTGGCTTCTGAGATCCCTTCCTGTTCCAGATCTACACTACATTGAGGAGGAGTTCAGTTTTCAAATCATTTCTCTTTTGTACAGAGAGAAAATGTTTCTCAATCCACCTCCTCATTGGTGGAGGAGGCTCCAAGCCCCATTCAATATTGGGGAAATTCCATGTGATTTTCATCATGCCTTTTACACCCCCTCTTTTCCCCTTTTCAAACAAATGAATGGAAGAGTTTTCCTTTTAAACTAAAGGCTGTCCACCCCTGCTAATGATAGTGCTGAGCCAGCCCCCAAGCACAGGTGCCCCCACATGATGGAGAAAATTCAGCAGCAGAGGAATCAAGCCTTTAATGTCAAATTCCCAGGAGGCAGAAACAAAGAGTGAATGCTGGCTGGGATGAGAGCCCGGACATGGAAATGATAAAAAAAAAATTACCTTGGCAAAATCATCCAAAAGTTCCAGAGAATGGCCACCCCCGCCATTTTTTCCCCTTTCCTTTTTCTCTAATTCATTCCGTTCCGCTATAACACTCCACTCGGGGCTAGGCTGAGCACACGCATGTATGTGACCTTCCCTATCTCTCTCTGGGGAACCTTCATTAAGCCCACTCAGGGCAGGATGTAAGTGCCAGATTTTGTTATTCAGAGCTCACACTTGAAACAGTTTATCTCCCATGTCAAGAAGCTCATTTTAGCTGGGTAGAAATAAAGAAGGTTAAAGCGACTTCATCATGCTGCTGAGACTGGCTGCCTTAGTAGGGAGTGAAAATTCACAGTGACCGCCAAGGACTCTGTCCTTGGAACTGATAAACTAACAACAAGGAAAGTAATAGGCAGGAGCGATGGCTGTAAAGTACACTGCAGGATGACAAAGCCTTTACTGGAGCTATGAGTTTGACCTGAGGCAGTATTCATCATGTGTGAGTCTTGACTACGTGAGAGTACTTTGCTGGCAGCCTGAATTTGTGATGGGGGAGTCTAGGGCTCCAAAGAAAGAGCCTCGTACCTTCTCCTGGGGCTGGGGATGGAAGGAGCTATAGTGGGATTTCTTGGGGAGCTCCGAGATTACTAGGACCTTCCTGTCTCTTCAGAGACTCCAGGGAGAAGGTAACAAAGTATAAGGATGTTTGAGGAAAAAATACGTCCTCCTCTGCAGACAAGAGAAGGTCAATGAGGGATGGCAGCCCAACAATGATGTTTGTTTTCTTCCTCCAAGAGGTCAGGGAGAAGTCTCAGGACCCATTATCACATAGGTGACAGCCATAAGTTATGGCTTCTAGATATAAAGGACAAAGGAGGTTTTGACCTCCAGGGATGAGGTAAAGTGTGTCAACAGAAGGACCTGTAGGAAAAGCACTGGACTTAGGAGTTATAGAATCTCCAAGTGGGATAGGGCCTCAGAGGCCATCTAGTATTGGTTTTTGGTCGTTGTCCTTCATTCTCGAAGAGGACCCAAATGACATCACTATGCTTGAGTCAAGATTTAATGTGTCTGACTGGCCGATCAGGCCAATATGAGCTCAGAATGCTCTGCCACAGGTCGGGCACAAATAGTCCATGTGAACATCTAGTATAACTAAGACCTAAAAAAGAATTCCCTTCCCAGCATTCCAGACATGTTTGTTTATTCACATGTTGCTTGAAGATTCCAGCGGGAGGAGGGGGGGACAGACAGCTCCAGAGGCAGCCTATTCCTCACTGGGAAAGCCCTGATATTTGTGAAGTATTTCCTGACAATACACCTAAATTCGGCTTTGCTATTTCCACCAAACAGCTCAAGTTCTACCTTCTGGGGCTAAGCAGAGCAGAGCTAGTCCCTCTTCCAAGTAATGGACCTTCGGATGGTTGAAGACAAGTCATCACGTTCTTCTAGAGTTTTCTTCAGATTAACCCCACCGCCCAGTTCCTTCAATCAGTCCTCATAAGGCTCTTCAGCATTACAGTTTCCTGCTTTAGACTTGGTCTAGGTAGTCAGGATCTTTCCTAAAATGGGACGCCTAAAGCTGATCACAATCTCCCAGCTTCTGACCAGAAGACCTAAGTCTTCATCCTCTCTCTGATATTAACTAGCTGTCAATCATCTGACCTTTCTGCACCTTCAATGATATTTCATCTATCAAATGGGGAAAAGTCATGGTGGTTGGCAATCAGTTGACAAACTTTAGGAGAAGGGAAAGAGGGTTACACTGTCATATATAGGTAGTGGAAAAACAAAAGTTAGCAATAATTTTTAGAAAACATAAAGTACCTACTATGGACCAGGCACTGTGGACACCAAGACAAAAATAAATAGTCCCTGCTCTCAAGAAGGTCCTTCTATTGGAGGAAACATGTACTCATAAATATATATTATATATAATATATTATACAATCAACTGTGATATAATGCATGTATGTATAATTGTGATATAATATATTAACAAATATTAATTAATATAGTATAATTATATACATATATGTATGTATATATACACACAAACACATGTATGTCTATGTGCGTGCATGTATGTATGTGTATGTGCATATATGTGTGCATGTATATATACATATACATACAAACACACATATATGTATATGTGTATATACGTATATGTGTGTATGTGTGTATATATTATATATATAATACACACACACACACACACACAAATATATATGAAATTTTAAAGACACTGGTTCAGTGGAAAGAGCACTGGGCCTGGAGTCAGGAAGACCTGAGTTCAAATCTGTCCTCAGATGCTTACTAGCTGTGGGGCCCTGGGCAAATCACTTAACTTCTGTCTGCCTCAATTTTCTTATCTATAAAATGGGAATAATATAGCACCTCCCTCCCAGGGTTGTTGTGAGTATCAGATGACATAAGAATTATAAAGTACTCAGCACAGTGCCTGGCACACAGTAAATGCTCTATGTTTGTTGTCGTTGTTGCTAATTGTAGAGAGGGGCAGTAAGTGCCAAGAGCAGAAGGCATGAGGCTAGGCCTCATATATGAAGTGGGGTTGTGATGATAGAATGCCTAAACATTTAAATATAAAAAAGAGTCAGGAAAGGAACTGTCTAGAAAGGTTAATGCATACTAAAGGAAAAAAACACGAAGACCCAGATAAGGGAAAGAATGAAAATTTCACTTTACTGTATTTACAAGGAACTGATTTGAGTGATTCCTTCAATTTTTGTTTGTGTAGATTTTTTTTTCCAGTTTCTTGGTGGTAGGTTAAAGAATGGCAAATATGCTCCCTATCAAAAGACCTTTTATTACAAAATGAGATAAAAGCCTGTGAAAAGAAAATGAGATAATGAATAGGAAAGTGCTGGGAACTCTTGAAAGCACTCACTAATCACAGACTCATTCTCTGGATATGGGTAGGAAGAGGCCTCGGGGTTCATCTAGCCCAGCCTGTGACTCAACAGGAGTTCCCTCTATACATGAGCCTCATTAGTTGCCATCCCCTTGAAGACCTCCAGGGATGGGGACCCTCCACTTCCCAAGGCAGCCCAACCTCCTTTAGGCAGCTCTTTGTGGTTCAGGTTGGTCCTTACCCAGGTTAAGTTCAGCCCCTTTGAAACTCCCTCCCTTTTCACATTGCTCCCAGTCTGGCACTCTGGGGCCAAGCAGACCAAGTCTGATCTCTCTTTCCTCATGACATCGCTTCAAATACTTGAGAACATCTCTCGTGTCCTTTCTAGCCCACCTCTTCTCAATTCATTTCAATTTGATTCAACAAGCCTACCACTCTATGCCAATTCAATTAAGCCCTACTATACCCAGGCATTGGAGTACTGAGGATTAAAAGACAAAAGATGAATTAGTCTCTGCCTCAGGGAATTTACATCCTAGGATGAGGATGGGGAGTATGTGGGTAGAGAAAGAACACGGTCATAGATAAGAAAATGCAAACTATATACAAAATAAAATAAAATTGCAGGGTGCAGATGATCAAAAGAGGCTTCCTGTAGATAAGAGCACTTAATCTAAATCTTGTAGGGAGCTAGAGATTCCAAAAAGTGGAGATGAGGAGAGAGGGCATTCCAGGCATGAGGAGCAGCCTGTGAGAAGTCCCAGAGGCAAGTGCAGAATGTTGCCTATGGGAAACAAGAAATGGGCCATGCAGAATGTATTCTGCATGAGGGCTATTAACAATAAAAACTGTCTGAAAGATAGTGCGTTGGCCTTTAAATGCCCAATGAGTTTGTATTTCATCCTCGAGGTAATAGGAAGTTAGCGAGGCTTCCCAAACAGGGGAATAACATAGTCTAATCTACTTTCCAGGAATATCCACTTAGCAACTGTTTGAAGGATGTACTGGACGGAGTGGGAAGAGAAGGTCAGGAGTGCAATAGTTCAAGAAAGAGATGGTGTGGGCCTGATCTCAAGGTTTCCTTACCCACTCCTTGTATGGCATGGTCTGCAGTCCTTACACTATGCATTGATTACTTCCAATTGATCCTGTCTGTGTCTTTTTGTACATAGTTGTTTGCACATTATGGCCTCCATTAATCCCTGAGCAGCTTGAGAGAAGAGACTGTCTTGATTTTTCTTTGTATGCTCAGAGCTTAGCACAGTGCCTGGCACAAAGTAAGGACACGTAGGTGGTGCAGCAGATGGAGCGCTGGGCCTCGAGTCAGTAACACTGACCTTCCCGAGTTCAAATTTGGCTTCAGACACTTATTAGCTATGTGACCCTGGGTGAGTCACTTAACCCTGTTTGCCTCAATTTTCTCATCTGTAAAAAAAAAAAAAAACAGAGCTGGAGAAGGAAATGGCGAACCACTCCAGTATCTTTGCCAAGAAAAACCCAAATGGGGTCAACAAAGTGTCAGACACGACTGAAAAAAAAACTGAACAAAAACAAAAGCCAAATGACCCTTGTTTTTGTCAGTGTTCTTCCAAAAAATGTGAGACTCAAAATTAATCCCAATACTCTAAATGTCGTCAGAGCAGAACATAGGAATCAAACATAAGGTGCCATCATTTTCCTTCTAGTCCTTTCTTACAATCCACCCCCAACAGAGGCAGTGACCAGGGAAAGGATAAGGGTCATCACGGAAAGACAGCTCTGCTGACACAGGGTAACAGAGCCACTGGCTGCTGAGAATAGCATTGATACAGCCTGGGAGGCAGTGGGGGCACGAAATGAGCTCCCACAACCATTCTCAAGCTCTACCCTTTCCTCGAAGCCCTAAAACTATAAAAATCCCCCTGAAAAGCCTAGATCTCAGGTCTGATCACATAACAGGTTTGCACCTGGGCTCTATTCAAGCAGGATGTTTGACTGATAGCTTCTGAATAGCAGAGGAAGTGAACTGCTTAGCATTCTATAAACAGACTTAGAGAATGAATGGGGCTCTAGGTGTTTGAAGTGCCAGTGTTTGAGAATGTGAGGATCTCCGGGATTTGACCTGGCCTTCTGCCTCTCCTCTCCTCCCCCAGGATGTTTAGGTTACTTATTGATTTTTATTAGGATTGTAAAGACTCTAAATAGGGGGGAAAGAATTGTCAACTTGGTAGCCTCTGCTGGCTTTCTCCCTCTGTTACCCCTTCTCCATTGAATTCTGTAATTCCTGTTGGTACAAGGGTTGAAGGAGGCTGATGAGAGAGACCTGCAATTTTTCCTGGCAATGAAGACAGCCAAGAGTTAATGGGTAGAAGCTGTGCTCTGATCCACCACCAAGTTCCCCTTCTTTGTCCTTCTCTGATATACATGGGGACTCAATTCGTCATGACCACCCCAGCAGGCTCCCTTTCGCCATCGCCAATGGGCAGCCAACAGAGTGTGCCTCACCTACCCTGTAAGTATGACTTGGTCCTGTGTCCCTCTGAAAAGCCCAGTCAGGTGGAGGAGTTGGCATTTCAGGGTCCTCACTCTCTGCATCAGGGACCCAGCACTTCCTTCAGCTGTGACTCATCAAACCGAGAATGTCAAAGCTGGAAGGGACCAGAGCAATCACCAGTTCCAGCCCCCTCATGTTAGAGATGGGGAAACTCAGGAGTATCTCTTGAGTGCATCTGCCCACATGAGCTGGCAACGCCACCACTCAAGGGGGAAGGGAGGGAAGAGAGGAAGGAAAAAATCAATCAATATTTATTAAATGACTACTATGTTTCAGGCACCATGCTAAGCACTTTTTTCTTAACAAATATCATCTTTGATCCTCACCTATCTTGCAAAATAGGTGCTTTTTATTTTATATTTGAGGAAACTGAGGCAAACAGACATTAAGTGGCTGGTCCAGGGTCACATAGTTAATAAATGTCTAAGGCTGAATTTGAACTCAGGTCTTCCTGGCTCCGAGCCCAGCTCTCTACCCATTGCACCACTAGCTGCCTCAAGAACTGGTCAATCAGCTTGGATCACTGGACATCTTTTGTATTCTCCTGGAGTTCCAATCCATTCCTGATCCTAGAATCATAAATGTACAGCAGAATGTGACCTCACAGGCTATTTCTCATTTTATAGCTGAGAAAACCAAGGCTGTAAAGTGACTTGTCCAAGGTCACATGGATAGTCAGTATTAGGAATAGGATTTAAACCCAGATCCACTGTCTTTAGAGCTAACATTCTTGTTGCTGTATGATGCCTGGTATAATGGAAAGGACATTGTCCCAGGAGTCAGGAGAGCTTAGATCTAGAATAACAAAACAGGTACCACCTGGGTCCTATTCTTTTAAGTCCTAGCTTAATAATGCTCTTTCAATTAGCCCACATGGCCTCAGTCCCTTCCTTAGGAAGGAAGAATGATTTAAAGTCCACAAAAAAATGTACAAAGTGCCTACGCTATGCAGACATTGTTCGGCTAAGACCCAGTCCCTGCCGTCATAATGCTTGTGGGTGCTACAACACAGACAAAGAACTCCGTTGCACAGTGAGATCTAAGTCAACAAATAAATTTATTAAGCTCCTACTATGTTAGGCACTGCACTAAGAGCTGGGAATACAGACAATCCTTGCCCCCAAGGAGCTTATTTTCTAATAGTCTAATGGTGAAGACAACCCATAAAAAGAAGCTGAAAGTGGAGAGAGGAGGTCCCTGGTGAAGGGAGGAGGAGGCATGGTGGGAAAAGAAGTCCAGCAAGTCAGGAGAGAAGCCTGGAAAGAAATGAAGGAGTGAATGTGGCTGGCCTATGCCCACCTCTAACATCAAGGAGTGTATAGCAATTCAATAAGCAAAGATGCCAAACATTCCAGGCCTAGAGAACGGTGGGAGAAAAGGCCTTTGGAACCACAATCTAAAAGATCATATGAATCAAATGACCTGACTCACTTGGGCCCATTGGGCTTCTTGCTACTTCAGATCTCAATATGGCTCAATATTGGCTGTCTTCAAGTTAATTTTTTTGCCCATCTGTTTGTTTTTAATTAGCTATTCCAGAATCATTCCAGGTTTGGAAGTTGGGCTCAGATGGCATTAATTCCTGGGTACTTCCTGATGTTCTTTTTAAAACACAATCTAAAACCAGACTCCAACATTTTTCTCTTTTCCAGGCACCTGGGATCTGGCCAGTCTTCTGTGAGCTCTCAGCTTCTCTCCTTAAAGAAATGCATGATAACTAAACTAGGTGGAGGCTTCCTCCTACCTTCTCATTAGAAGGTTAAATGTCCAATACCCAAAGAAAAATGCACGTGTCCTCTTTTTCTCTTAAAAGACTCATCAAGCTACAGGTTTCTTGGTTAACTTACAGGGTTAGAAATCACCATCCATTTGTTGTTTGTCCTTCATTCTTGAAGACAACCATGACATCAGGAAGGTGATGCCATGACTTCCAAGTAAATTGGATTACCTTAGAGGTAGAAGGATGAAGTAGATGGTCCTTCCCTAAACCTTAGATATACCCTACCTCTAAGAAATTTAAGTTATTTAAAGCTTTTCACAATTTGGTCCCCACCTCCCTTTGACACCTTATTTCCCACAGCTTCCCAGGCTTCAGCCAAATTAAATAGTCCCCATCTGTGCCCTGAGATTTTCTGCTTTTTTGCCTTGATGGATGCATTCGAGGCAAAGAGCTGCCCCCTATCTGGCATGCCCTCCTACCCATCTCTGCTAAAGTTCAATTTTATTTAATTCAACTATTACTTATTAAGTACTTGCCCTGTACAAAGCAGAATAAAACAAGTAATAAATATCAGAGGTAGAATTTAAATTCATGCCTTCAGGTTTCAAAGCCATTGCTTTTTCCACTGTACTGTGTGTTTGCTCCCTAAATTACCTTGAGGACAGGCACCATACATGCATAGTAAGGACTCAGGAAAGAGACACTCATTGAGCGAATAGAGTACTTCAACCTCCAATGCAGTGTGCTTTAAAATAAAAAGTATGAGAAAGAGGATGATATATATATATATATATATATATATATATACACACACACATATATATGTAGGTATTTCTTAGGTAGATACCATATAGAGTAATTACAAAGAAGGAAGAATTGTAGCTAAGACAAGAAATTCACAGGAAATAAAATCCAAGAAAAATACCATAGCAAAACCCAAGACTTCAAGTGTCTATACACAAATATCCATAAGTAAGGAACCAGAGGGGCTAAAATGAGGGGACAAAGTTGGTCTCATAGCTATCAGACTTGGTGGGATAAAAGCCATGATTGGGCTATGGCTCAGGATGGGTATACTTTATTCAAAGAAATATAAAGTATAAGGATAGGAAAAAGAGGGTGTGAAGGTAGGGTGTATACTAAGAAGTGGAGATATTCAGGAGTCAAAGAAAAGAAACATAATGGAGAGTATTTGGGCAAAGAAGGAAGAGAAACAGAAGTAATTTTATCACTGGATTATACTATGGACCACTTAGGTGAAAGAAGGAAATAAATATATGAGGAGTCTGAGAAATTGAGCACGAGCCTGTCACAGAGGCATGATATAGTCATGATAAAGGACTCCAGTTATCCAGATATCTTCTGGACCTCTTCTCTTTCTGCCCATATCAGAGCATTCAATAACTTTCTGACTTGCCTTAGCAATAGTTTCATCCTTCATAAGGTGGAGGAATCAACAAGGGGAAATTTTTTTTTTCTGTATCTGATTCTCACAAACAAGAGAGGAAATGATTACTGGAGTCAAATGATGGTAACTTTAGGAAAAAGTAACCACTCCATTTTACAATGTGTGATAGAGAAGGGGAAGAAATATGGTGATAATTTTGACATGCACCTGAGATTTTGAGAAAGCAAATTTCAAAGGGCTCAAAGGAAAAACAGAATCCCATGAACTAACGTAGTTCAAATTCATCCCAGGAGGGATGAGAGATGCTCGAGGAGGAAATTCTGAAGATACAAAGAGAAACCATTCCAATGAGGAAGAAAAAGATTATATTTATCCGAAAAGATCCATGTGGATGCATAGGGAACTCACCAATCAACATAGGTTTTTAAATGAAATGTAGAGAAAATGGAAGCAAGGCCAGTAACTGGAGATATTCAGATTGTGTGCATTGTCCTCCAAAAATAGGGCCAGAGATGGTACAGCTCTGAATGAGCTGAGGCTAATGAGGGAAGCTAAAGATAACAACAAGGGTTTTTATTAACCTGTATTTGGAAAAAAGAGGATCAAAGAAAGTATAGGACCTTTGCTTGGGGTGGATGTGATGATGATAACTGATAGAAAGCAGATAGGTAGGAGGGCCTGCCAGAGAGAGGGAAGCCCTTTGCTTGGAATGCATCCATCATTGCAAGGCCACAGAAAAGCCCAGGGCACAGATGGGTACTAGTCAATAGTTTAGTTTGGCTGAAGCTCAGGGGAGCAGGGGAAAAAAGGTTTCAAAGAGAGGTGAGGACCAAATTGTGGAAAGCTTTGAATGCCTTAAATTGCTTGGCAGCCACTTTGTTTCTGTTTTCTCTGTAAAAACAAACAAGCAAACAAAAAAACAACCTCTACACTGGAAATAGTAGAAATAAAATGGCAGAGAATTGAGACCCAAGATGAGTAAGGTGATAGTAAAAGGGCACCTTGCTCCCCTCAATGAATTCAAGTCACTTGGACCAGATGAACTTCACCCTCGGTTCTTGAAAGAAGTAACTTATGGCATTGATAACCAGTGGAGATGTTAGAAAAGTCATGAGAAAAGGAAGAAGGACCACGGGAAGACAAGTTATCCTGATTTTCCAAGGACAACAGGTGTGTAACTTTGGGCCAGTGAGCTTGACACTGATTCACGGGAAAATTTTTGAAATTCAAGATCATCGAAGAGAAGGCTGGTGGATATCTGGAAAAGGAAGATTCTATCACAAAGACTCAACAGGACTTCATCAAGAACATGTCAGGCCAGACTAATTATTTCCTAAATTAGTGCATGATGAAAATGCCGTGGATATATTTATATAGATTTTGGCATAATAAACTATCTCATGTCAATATTTTGGTATGATAAGCTATCTTGTGCTAGTCTTATGGAGATATCTGGGATCGGTGATAATACAATCATTGGATTCAGAACCAGTTTTATGACTAGACTCACAAATAGTAGTTAATGGGTCAAAGTCATCACAAAAAAAGACAATTCACCATTCTGGTTACCCTCCTATGGACATTCTCCAGCTTATCAATGCTCTTCTGAAACCGTGGTGCCCAGAACTGAACTCAGTACTCCAGACGAGGTCTGACAAGGACGGAGGACAGTGGAACTATTACCTCCTCATGCCTGAAAACTAGATGGAGCAGTGGAGTACCCCAGGAATCTATGGTTGGCCCTAGGCTGTTTAATATTTTTTATCAGTGAATTGGATAAAAGCATAGGCAGTCTGCTTATTTGCATTTGCAGATGATACAAACCTGGGAGAGACAGCTAACACAGTGCATAATAATATCCAAAAGGATTCTGATAGCTTAGAGCTGAGTCTAAATATGAAATTCAATGGAGATAAATGAAAAGGTTTTCGATCGAGTTTAAAAAATCAACTTCACAAGTTTAAGATGGGAGAAGCATGAACAGATAGCAACTCTGAAAAAGCTAAGGGTTTTAGTGACCTATAAGGTCAATATGAGTTAGTAGCACGATGTAGCAGCCAAAAATACTCATGTGATCTTGGCCTCCATTGAGAGGAAGGAAAGGAAACAAGTATTTGGGGTTTTTTGATGCCTTTTTTAAATTTAAATTTATTTATTTCTAGTTTAAAACACTCAGTTCCACAAGTTTTTGAGTTCCAAATTTTCTCTCCCTCCCCCATCCAAGATGGCATGTAATCTGATATAGGTTCTACATATACTTTCACATTAAACATATTTTCACAAGAGTCAAGTTGTAAAAAAGAATTATAACAAACGAAATGAAGAAATAAGTATTTGTTAAGTTCCTACTATGTGCCA
The DNA here is from genome assembly GCA_028646595.1 of Phalanger gymnotis. NCBI lineage: Eukaryota > Metazoa > Chordata > Mammalia > Diprotodontia > Phalangeridae > Phalanger > Phalanger gymnotis. Next base: position 329,469,917 of record CM053624.1, read on the forward strand.
GGAACTGTGCTACCTGCTTTACAAATAACTTATTTGATTCTTACAGCGATGCAGGGAGGAAGATGCTATTGTTATCTCCACTTTACAATTGAGGAAACTGAGGCAAACAGAAGTCATGTGACTTGCCCAGAGTCACACAGCTAATAAGGGTCCAAGACCTAAACTCAGGTCTTCCTGACTCCAGGACCAGTACTCTATCCACTGCTCTATCTAGTTTTCAAGCATAGGGAGGTGAGAGTCTCACTGTCCTCTGTTCTTGTCAGACCTCCTCTAGAATACTAAGTTCAGTTTTAGAAAATTGATAAACTGGAAAATGGCCAGAGGAGGGTAACCAGAATGGTGAATCGCCTTAAGTTCATGACATATGGGGATCATTTGAAGGAACTGGACATGTTTAGTCTGGAGAAAAGAAAACAGGGTAGATGTAATAGCTGTCTTCAAGTACTTTAAGCATTACCATGTGGAGGAGAGTCTGGACTCAGTCTGTTTGGGCCCAGAGAGAAGGACCAAGAACAATGGGTATAAGTTACAAAGAGGAAAATGGAATCTTAAGTTAAAGAAAAATAAACAAATGATTAGAACTGTCCCAAAGTGGAGCAGGCTGCCTGGAGAGGTGGTGGGTTCCTCCTCCTTGGAGTAGGTTTCATATAAGAATGAATGACGCTTACTTGTTGGCTATCTGACAATGAGGGTGCCTATCGTGCATGAACTGCTGAAGCCTCTTCTAACTCAAATTCCATTGTTCTGAGAGGCTTTGATAGATAGTCTTGGACTAAGAGTCAGGAAAATCTGGGTTTGCCTCCTACCTCAAACATTCCATGTCTGTGTGATGCTGAGCAAGCCACAGCCTCCTTGGGACTCAATTACCCTATCTGTAAGATGAGGGAGAACTTTAAGTCGCTGCTCTCTCAACTACAAAAAGAGGGTGCTAATAATAGCACCTACCTCATAAGGTTGTCCCGTGGATAAAATGGGACGTTGTATATAAAGTGCTTTGCAAACCTCAAAGCCTAAATAAATGTGAGCTATTATTATTAATTGTCATTGGGCTGACATTTCTGCAGCTTGCAAGGCTGCCTTTGGAGAATTTTCATAGATTAGGCACTTTCCGAGGCTCTCACTCAGAGAGGTGACCACATCACTCTCAGTTCTTAGCTTGTGATTCCATGAACAATTCCTGTGGCATTATAAAAGGGGAGAATCTGACAGCTTTAAAGTCAGCCTTTACCTTGGGGGAGGGGTCGATCCACCTCTTTGTTTTTCTCCTCTGTGTGTTGTCTTTTTTTTTTTTTTGAGCAGCCTTAAGATGGAAAATCACAGCGTTCAAAAAAACAAGACAGAGACAATTCCAGCTCTAACAATTAGACATATATACAATGACTCATTCCAATCAGACCTTTGAAGCGATTCTGGTTTCCCCATTACTTTGGGCATGCAAATTTCAAAACAGCATTTCAGGCTTGACATTTGGAGTGATCACCAATGGCGTATTGGGCGCTTATGCAGCTACCATGGTGAAGAATCTAAATTTAAAGGCATTGAAAGCACTGCCAGCATTGAAATTACAGAGAGGGAATTCCAAAATCTCCCCTGCCCCCCACCCCTCAACACTTAGGAATCCATCCCTGGATCCCAGAAAGTTGGCTTTTGATTAAGAGAAAGGAAAAGCTTAAATTCCACACGGAACGGGCCCTTGGGAGGCCCATGGCTTCTTCACAAAAACAGCCCAGGGCATCCATTCAGCAAACCCAACCAGGAGCAAGGAAAAACTTCCATCTTTTTTGGAACCAGTGGCAGGCCTGCAAGATGCTCCCGGATCCTTAGGGAAAAGTGCATTCCATCAAAACAACATGGTCTCCATCTGCTCAATGCTGGCTGACTATGAGACACACTGCACTTGGAGGCAGAAGACTTTGGTCCAATCTTAGCTTCCAATCCTAGCTCCTTCACTTGCTAGTAGTGTGAACATCTGTCACCCACCTACCTTTTCAGCCTTTGTTTGTGCCATCATGCACGCTCAGTTCTAGTCAAACTGTCCTGCCAGCTGTTCCCTGTTAGTCTTCTGTCTTTTGCAGAAGTGGTGAAAAAAGTGCTAGATTTGGAGTCAAGGGACCTGGGTTCAAATCCTGATTCTGCATCGGTATCTATGTAACCTGGGGTAAGTCATCTAATTCCTCTGAACTTCTGTTTCCTCTTCTGTAAAATGAGAGAATGGAACTATGACCTCTAAAGGCCCTTCTCACACTCAATCCAGGATCCCCTTGGAATTAATTGGCATTAGTTCATAGATAGTTTGTTTACTTGTAAACATCTATTTCCTTCCTCACCTCCCACCCATCAGTCTAGAATATAAGCTTCCTGAGGACAGGGACTGTTTCCTTTTTGTATTCCTATGTACTGGCAGAGAACTTGCACATAGTAGGTATTTAATAACAATATGTTGAATTGAACCAAATTGAGTTAACCTCTCTCAACTTGCCTTTTCTCATCTGTAAAATGAGGCTAACACTACCAGTCCTATCTCCGTCACAGGGTGGTTGTGAGGAAAATGGAAGGTGTTCCTATAAAGGACCACCATCATGGGGTTAAGCTGTAGCCAGAAACAGCTGATCAGGCTGTTGAAGCAGGTAGGTGATATATCGGATGGATGGTGGTACCTGAAGTCAGGAAGATCTGAGTTCAAGTCCCTAGTTCTGTGACCTTGGGCAAGTCACTTAACCTGCATCAGCCTCAATTCCCTCATTGCTAAATTAGGGATAATAAAGATACCCACTTCCTAAGGTTCTTGTGATGATAAAACATGATGATATCATTTTGTAAACCTTTAGGGGCAATACAAAGGCTAGCTGTTGCTATTATTAAGGTTTGGCACAAGCCTATTTTTGCTTTCTTCGTGCTGTTCTTTCCCATTGACCAGGTGGGAGGTGATCCCACTCCTGCTAGTTCATCCAGGAACTGTATGCCCTCTGATCTGGGACAGCCACCACCACCACCACCACCATGAGATTAGCATAGTATTTCCACAGAATAGGTCAGAGGAGGGCTAGCAGCTATTAAAACACATCGGAGGGACCTGAGGCACCTGGCAAAATATCGTGGAACTCCATGTTATCCTAAGAAAATCGTTTCTGCGTTCCACCATCCCTTACTCTGGCAAAAAGGAATGACGCTTCGTGTAATTGATTTGTGAGTTAAAGAAGGCTCCCAGAGAGGACAGCTGGCAGAGACTGATGGATTCAAAACAGAGAACATACCTTCTCCTTTCATAGCCGCGTCCTCTAGCTAGCCTTCTGGCTCAGATTTCCTTTATTTCTAGATAATAAGAGGCTGTTCCATTACTTGGCTAAACCTCAGTATTATGACGAGTCCCAACAAAACTGATCCATCCTGCTCCATCTGCTCACTCGGGGAGGAGGCTGGAGCATTATTTCTCTCAGAAAACCATGTCAATTTTAATGACGCCTTAATTCAAAGGAGTTACTAACCACTGAATTTTAGGCAGAGTAGAAGGACCAGAAGGGAAAATGTCACTGAGTTATAGAATTGCTCTGGCATTTAAGATAATGTGGGATCCCCAGCAGAGCTACTCATATTTTAGAAGAGATAGCTAGAAAGGGTAGTGGCAACCTCAAGAAAATGAATCACTAATGGTGGAATTTCTGACATAGGGGTGCTGTTTTGAGATCAGATGCCAGCCTAATTCCCGATTCTGCCCAATCTACACAGTGTAAGACCAGCCCCAAATGGCCCAACAGCGTCAGATATAGGGATAAAGGATTTGAGTCCAAACCTCACCGTGCCACTTACTCTCATACCTTTGTGATTTTGGCCAAACTACTTAAAATCTCTGGGTCTCAGTTTTCTCATCTGTCATGTCTTGCAAGTCACCAAGCATTTATTAAGCACTTACTATGGTGCCAGACACACAGTGACCCTGCCCTCAAGGAGCTCACAGTCTAATGGGGGAAGCAATATGTAAATGGTAAACAACCATATCTGTATAATAATAGCCAACATTCATATAGTGCTATGTGCTAGACACCGTGCTAAGCGCTTTACGATTATCTCATTTGGTCCTTACAACAACACTGGGAGGTAGGTACTATCATTATCCCCATTTGACAGTTGAGGAAATTGAGACAAACACAGGCTAAATGACTTACCCAGGGTCACACAGCTAGTAAGTGTCTGAGGCTGGATTTGAACTCAGATCTTCTGAGTCCAGGCCTGGTGGTTTATCCACTGATCAGAGGGAAGGCACTGGCTTTAAGGGGAGCAGGAAAGACCTCCTGAGGAAGGAAGGATCTGAGCTGAGTCAGGGAAGCCAGGAGGGAGAAGGAAGAAGAACATTCTGGGGGAACAGGTCAAGCCTAAAATATTATGTTCCTTCTCTTATACAATCTCCTAGGGTCTAGTAAAGGGCTGGGAGTACGGCAGGTATTTAGAAGAGCCTGCCTGGGGGAATTGGATGATAAATCTCATTGCCATGGAAAGAGTCTTAAAGAAACATTCAGTGTGGATGAGCACAAAGTTAACCAAGAACAAAGAGACAATTTTATTGGTCTAGATCTGTTTGACCTCAATCAGTAAAGTCTCAAAGATAAAACTAGGAGGGGAAAAAAGTAAACTGATTCCTAGTCTCTAGTTTTCCCATTTCTCAGAGGCAGTTATAGGGGGAAAATACACATTCTCACCCGGGTGGATAAGTCACAACAGTCATCAAGTGTATTGGATACCAGCTGGGTGAGCATTGTCCTTCCAGCTGGGCAGAGTGATGGGTCACATTTTGCCAGGAATTCTTAAGCAGGGATCCATGAATCTATTATTTCTTTAAAATACATTTTTGGAGATAATTACATTTCAACATAATTGGTTTCTTCTGTAACCTTATTTATTTTGCTTTAAGCGTTTAAAAACATTATCCTGAGAAGGGGCCTACAGGCTTCGCCAGAGTGCCACAGAGGGCTCCGTGACACAAAATACGTTAAAAACAGTTACTAGCTGTAAGATCCTGGGCAAGTCATTTCATCTCTGTTTGCCTCGGAGTCTTCGACTATAAAACAAGGATAATAATAGCACCTACTTCCCAAGGTTGTTGTGAGGGCCGAATGAGATAATATTTGTGAAGTGCTTAGCACGGTGCCTGGTACATAGTAGAAACTGTATAAATAGTAGCTACTATTATGATTATTATCAGAGGATTATAGCAAAACTGTATCAGAGATGTAGGGCTAGGAGGAGTCTTAGAATAGGGATTCTCCACCATTTTGTGCATCATAGGCCGACTGGTGAAGCCAATAGACCCCTTCTCAGAAAGATGCTTTTAAACTATATTTCAATAAATTTATTTCAATAAAGTATCATAAAATTTTCTAGTCAGACTCTCTAGCTCCCCATCAGTATTTCTTTTTACTCTGTGCATTTATCCTCACTCCCTTGTCTTCTTTTATGACAGAGGTTTGTGTATTTTGATCTGCATAATTTCATAGTTTTAGCCGGATATTTTTGTGTTCTTCAAATTTGGTCTTGATAGCATTGCAGAACTTTATAATTCCTATGTATTACAATGTACTTAACTGTTCCCCTGTTTTTAAACATTTAGATTGATTGAAGTTTTTTTTAGAAGAATGTTTTTAAATGCATAAAAGATGTTGAATTACAAAGAAAACTAATTATATTGAATCCAGTTTTCAAAACATTAACAAAACAAGTTCATGGACTCTAGGTTAAAAACTTCCACCTTAAAGGCCACTTTTACATACAGATGACCAAATCAAGGCTCAGAGAGCTTCAGTGGTTTGCCCAAGGAAACACAGGTTAAAACGTTCCATATGATTCACGTACTACAGGGTTTGGCCTCCCTTCGCCACCCTGATTCCTCTCTTTGTGACCCACTCCCTCTCTTCCTCTGTCCATGGGAAGGGCTGGGGGGAGGATGAGGACAAGAGAGAACATCTCATAGCAGGGAGTCAGGAAGGATGCCTCCTTATGCATCCCAGCCTCTTTACTGATTCACAACACAACCTGGGGTCTAACTCAATCTTCTCTAGAACATGGTGGCTTCTCTTATAAAATCAGGATACATCTCCTGGTATCCCTCATTCCTCCATGGGATCTTGCATTTACTGATGTTGGCTCTGTGAAGGTCTGAGAAGACAGATTTAGATGAATGAGCCTGGTCCTGGCCAGACCCAGGAAACACAGGAGCCTAAAGGCCTCAGGTGAAGCCTGCTGAAGCTGCTTTGGGGAGCAGCTTGGACTCTGGAGATATTATCTGCTTCCCCACCCCCATTCCCCAGTTTGACACTTAGAAGATATCTTCGCTGTAACATCTGTTGCCTTGGACTTCTCAGAAATCTTAATTCAGCAAGGGTTACATCATTTGAATGCTTAATTTATATTTTATGAAGGGATATCCATCTGGGATCAGAGCCCATTACAACTTGGTCAGTACTGGAGGGAAAGGACTTACACACTTCCCCAGGGGCCTTTCTCTGTAGTGGCAGCCAAAGGGTTATTGAAGTTGGGAGGTGAAGATGGATGCAAATTCCCCATCTCTTTTTCTTGCCTTAGGATTTCCTGGACTCCAGATTCTAATTCAGGGGTGGGATAGAGACTCCAAGGAAGATTCTATTCTCCCCCAAATGAGTCAAAGCTGATTTCTGATCTCATCAGACTGAAGCTTCACAGTTCCTTTGGATTGACCCTATCTACTTAACTCTCTCCATGAACCTCAATGATTTGTGATTCTCTCAAATTGCCAGCATCATTTGAGCATTTCAGCCTCTCAATGTTGCACACAATGTCCTTGGACTGGCTTCCTGGACCAGTTTTATAACCTAAAATATCTAATTCAGTCACGTACACAGTTGGAAATTAAACAAAATGGGAAGTTATAGGAATTTTTTGTGAGGAGGGAATGGCCCAGAGAAATACATCGCAGTAAAACTCAGATACGGCAGAGAGCTGGTAGACAAATGAGAGAACTCTGCTCACCTGAGCCCCTTGGTCTGCTTGGCCCTCTCTCCTGGCTATTCACCTCCATCACCTCTCACAGGGATCCCCTAGGGCTGAGGTTAGGGTAATATGAACTTTTTTATTAGTATTTGGTAACTATATTTCCATATAATTGTTTTTGTAATCCTGCATCTTTTTTTAACTTTAAAAACATTATTCTGAGAGGGTGTCCATACCTCCGACTGCCAAAGGGTTCAATGACACAATGAAGGTAAAGAATCCTTGTTCTAGGAGGAAAAGAACACTGTGGTCCAAAGAGAGGGAGCACGTCCCCTTTCAGTTGCTTACATTACACAGAGACACAGACACTCAGTGAAAAAGTGTGGATGGGCAAGGAAGTCTGGGGAAATTCCTCTATTGGGCCAGAAGCTAGACTAGCTGCCTTCTAAATATTTCTTCCAAACTAAAATTCTAAGATTCCATCAGACTAAGATTTTCTACTTCTAATTGATTCTCTAAGGAAATCAATGACTTGTAGAAAAGCTAGGCTAAAGACATGACATTTCCATCCCATCTGCTTCCATCTGGACCTAGCTAAGTGGCTGCTGGCTGGGCAGGTAGTCAACATTCCAGAATGCACCTTCATACTCTAATTCCTGAACTCTTTGATAAAAATACCAGGAGCTTGAGGCAATGCCCAAGTGAAGGTGGTGAGTCTGTTTCTGGAGCAGACATATTAATCTCTTCCACCCCTGGAAAGCGACAGCTGATGTAACCCCCTCCAAGGGCAGCTTTATTGAGAATTTTCCATGCTGAAGATGGCAGCCTCTCAGATCTCCTCTGGGGACCATCACTCTACATGCTCTGATGACAGATTTCTCCTCAGAGCTGGAGGACTGCCTTGTGTTTGCATTTTTAGGTCTAAAGGCCCAGAGAGAAATGAACAGCACTCTAGCTGGTTGTGGTAGGAGACCAGCCATCAGAGTCTGCCATCAAAATTCAACAATTCAATGAGACAAATATGTATTAATATTTATTACTTATGTAAATATATATTAAATATAAATATTACCATATGTAGGCCACTGTGCTGGGTGCTGGGGATATAAAGACAAAACCCAAATAGTCCCTGCTTTCAAGTAGCTCATATTCTATTCATTCAGGATGTCTGTGAACTTTTGTGGTTTAAGCAAAAAAAAAAAATATATATATATATATATATAATTGTATCTCAAGATAATTGGTTTCCTTTGCAATACTTTGTCATCCAGCATTTAGCACAATGTCTAACACATAGAAGGCACTTATTAAATGTTTATTGACTAAATATTGACAAATCCTATGCATTTAAAAACAACATTCTGAGAAGGCTTATGGGCTTTACCAGACTACCAAAGGGGTTCAGGAGAAAATGAATAAACACAGGTAGATAGATAGACAGACAGATACATAAGCACAGACAAATAGATGGATAGATAGATAAAAAAGCAAACAAATAAATGGACAGAGGAATAAACACAAGAAAGAAAGAAAGAAAGAAAGAAAGAAAGAAAGAAAGAAAGAAAGAAAGAAAGAAAGAAAGAAAGAAAGAAAGAAAG
>CM053624.1:329478971-329529605 GCA_028646595.1 Phalanger gymnotis
GAAGGAAGGAAGGAAGGAAGGAAGGAAGGAAGGAAGGAAAGAAGGAAGGGAGAGAGGGAGGGAGGAAGGAAGGGAGGAACAAAAAAAGAAAGAAAGAAAAAGGAAAGAAAAGGAAGAAGAAAGAGAAAGGAAGAAGGAAGGAAGGAAGGAGAGAGAGAGGGCCTTGGGGAACACCCATGCTAGCTTTGGGGATCACTCATTTTTTAAGGGCAGAAGATGGCTGATGATCCAACAAAGGAGACTGAAGAGGAGTATTTAGACAGGTAGAAGGAGAACCAAGCCCTGGCTGTTTGAAGAGAGCCCAGACAGATCTAGATGAAAGGAGGGTTGCTTTCTCTCCAGCTCCTCGCAGAACTATCTGTGTTTCTCCCAAAGGCTTTTCTCTGAGATTTCCTCAGGTTTGTTTGTGTTCTCTTCCACTTTTCACAAATAAGTTGTCCACATCTGAAAGGAAGAGAGCTTTATAGAAGCACAAAGGGAATAATGCTGTCAGCCACATATCCTGCCATCAGCTTTTCATATTAGGTAAGCTTTTTGAGCTCTTTGGAAAAGAGCAGTGTATTCAGCCCCAAATCATTACAAAGCAAATTCTCTCTGTTCCTCCATCCCAATGAAGATGTTGTTGGTAGATGAGGACATAAATCCCTGCTACTCCTGTAGACAGCAGTGCCTACACACCAAATAGGATTTTCAGACTATGATGAGTCTGTCTTTAAAAAACCCATCAGTGGTTAAAGCTCACTGATAAGGTAAGTTGGACCAGGCTAAGGATTCAAGGCAGGGAGGGAATTCATCCCCCAGACCTCTTTTCAGGCCACTGACACATAACAGTCCCAAGACACTCCCTCATCTTCATCAGGAAAATAGACATACAAAAAACTCCAGGGCTTTGGTGAATGGCCACATACTCCAGCTCTCACAAATTTATCCTAAGATCTTCGTGCCTCTATCCTCAACATACAGACTCTGCTTCTAATTAGCTACATGACTTTTTGTAGGTCATTTCTCCTTAGAGGTCTTTAATTTCCTCACCATTAAAATAAAGGTGCTGGACAAGATGGCCTCTGAGCTTCCTTTCAGATCCAAATCTATGACCCTAACATCCTACACCCAGGGGGAAAAGAGGTTTGTCCCTAGGGTAGTAAACATGGGACTCTAGAAGGCTCAGCTAGACTCCATTTAATTTGGATGTTGGAGGGAATGAAAGTGGGATGGGGAGGGGGCAGTTCTGAATAATTGAATTGTCCACTTTTTTTGTTTCAAGCCTTCTTGATTCAAAGGTGTTAAGAGTATTTCCCCACTGATAAGCAAAGCAAAGCTTGGTTAGTTCCAGCTTTCTATCAACCTGAAATGCATATTAACAAGCACTTCCAGATTTCAGAGAGGCCATGGTGGCCTGAGGCTCACAAATAGGAGATACCCAGCTACCAAGGAGGCTGGCTCCCCATCCAGACCCACAGGATACTTCAGCCACTCTCACTTGAGTATAAGTTGAGAGTTTCACTCCCCTGCTCCATTGAGAACACCATCGTTCATTCCCTTCAGAGCCTCAGCGGCGTCTTTCCCTCTCCTCATCCGTCATAGCTAATCAGTTACTATTTCTTGTCAATTCTCCCTCCACGTGGCTCACATACAATCCCTTCCCTGCCCTCCCACGGCCACTGCCTTAGTCTCATCTTCACTACTATGATAGCCACCTAATTGGTCTCTCTGATTCTGGTCTCTCTCGTTTCCAATCCATCCTCCACTCAGCTGTCAAAATCATCTTCCTAAGGCAAAAAGCTGACCACATCATTCGCTTCCTCAAAATGCTTGGCTGGAGGCTAAAGAACAAAGTCCTCAGCCTGGCATTTTGAAAGCCCTGCATGATCTGATTCCCAACATCCCATTCGAGCCTTTCTACATAACTGCTCCCCTTTGCGAACTCTCCATTCCAGCCAAGCTGGCCAACTGGCTGTTCTCTGACCTTGGACATTCTGTCTCCTTTCTCTGTGCATTAGTTCAAGCTATCTCCCATGCCTAGAATGAACTCCTCCTTTCTTCCCCCCTCTCAGTATCTTTCCCTTGCTTCAAAGTTCAACTTAGATACCATCTCCTCTAAGAAACTTGCCCTGATCCTCCCTGGCTTTCTCCCTCCTCAAATGATCTCATATTGGACTTATTTCCACAACAAAACTTCATGTTCCTTAAGGCCAGGATGGTTTTGTTTATATTCCAGATGCTTGGCACAGACAGTAATAATTAATAATAATTCATATTATCATTATTGTTATAGCTAGCATTTACATAGCACTTTAAGATCTGCAAAAAACATTTTACAAATATTCTTATTTGATCTTTGCAACAACTTTGAGAGTAGGCACTATAATTATTCCCATTTTACAGATGAGGAAGCTGAGTCCAAGGGGGAAGCATCAGAGGTGTTATTTGAACCCAGGGTTTTCTGACCCCAGAGTCAGTACTTTTTGGGAGATCCGAAATTTAGTTAAGGCATCACTTCTGCCCTCAAGGACCTTACAATCTACTAAGAAAAGACAGAAACACATACAACTATAACACACAATACAATATCATGTCTGTATATCAGAAAGTCCCTAAGCAAAGCCCTGCGTGAGGTCAGAGGAAAACAGTTACTGTCCAGGCAGGACAATAACTCACATTTACGGAGTGCTTTAAGGTGTACCAAGGTCTTTCTTTACAACAACTCTCTGGGATAGATAGCACATGTTATTATCTCTGCTTTACAGATGCAGAAACTGAGGCTGCAGAAATCACCAGTCGTTCAGAGTCACATCCTTAACGAACATCAGAGACAGGATAGGAACCCGGGTCTCATGCTCCTTCTTCTCTGCTGGGCTCCCTCTCCCTCCAAGAAAAAATCAATTCCCTCTGTTGGCAGGTTGTAAATGATCCCGTAATGAGCTACCTAGGCCTGCCCAAAGACATGTCCAAACCATCTCTCTCTTGGATGCAAGTCCACTCGACTTTAAATGTGATTTCAAATCATAAATAATCCTCTGAAATCAGCTCCAAAGTGGAGTTGGAGAAATCCTTAACCACAAAGAATGCTCAGACTTTCAGATGTTCAGTTATAGCCTTTTCCAGAAATGTAAACAGTATAAAGGAGGCTGGTGATTGCCCATGGACTGCAACTAATTATGCAGCTATTCTATACCACCTACAATGGGACCATGGCAAGAGGAAATGAGCCTCCACCCAGCAGGCACAAAGGTTCCAAGTTTGATAGCTTCCCCTGATGCCGGATTGCTTCTTGCCAATAAAATGCTATAGGTACAGCCTCAAGCCAGGTTCCTCCCAGAGATGGAGTCATTGAGATAAATTCAAAGTCCTGAGACCTTCCAATAACTATGGCGGGAGCTCAGTAATCCTGAAGAGGGATTCCTTTGGGAGAAACAAAGCTTTTGGAATGGCCCAAGAGATTCCCCATTCCACTGGGGACCTGCAAAGGGCCCTTGGGGAGAGGACAGAGTGTTGTAGTAGAGTGGAAAGAAAACAGAATTTGAAGTCATCCAAGCATTAGGGTTGGGAGTCTGCTTCTGGCACTGTTATACCTTGGGCAAACCACTTATTCTTTCTGGACCAGGAAGAGATGATTGTTAAGAGTCTTTCCAGATCTAAATCTTATGAAATACACTCATCAGTCAGGAATCCTGGGTTCTAATCCTGATGCTATTAACTCCTTTTATGACCTTGGACCAGTCCTGTCCCTTCCCTTCCATGAACCTCAATTAGGCTACTATGTGCAAGGCACTACGTACAAAGAAAATAGCAAAATAGTCCTACCTTCAAGGAACTTGTTGGGGGGAAGAAATACATGTATCAAAATAATCAAGGGGGGACTGCTTAGATGACTGCCAAGGTGTTTTCCAGCTCAGTTATGCCAAAAGGAAGGGAAATTCAGGGATTTGGGACAGGAATGGATGCAGGAAATATTAAAATATTCAGAGGACAGCCTCCAGCACATTGAGTAGTTCCTTTATGGGGGTCTTATGGAAAGATATCTATGGGACTATCATCTACCGGTAAGAAGAAGCTCTCACATGAATGGCAGGCCATCTGGTTTAATGTAAAGAATCTAGGATTTGGAGTTAAAGATGGTGGGATTTTAAACCCAAAGAGAACTGAGAGGTCACCTAGTCTGACCCCTTTGCTTCTTAATGATTTGGTTCTCTCTCCTCCCCATGTTAGCCAGATGCTCAGACATCCAGGGTTAGCAGGAATACTTAATACCCAGAGGATTTAGGCTTGAATTCAGGCCCTGATATTTATTGCCTATGTGACCCTGAACAAATCACTTTCCCCCTCTGGTTCTCAGCTGATGCCATTCCTGGAAGCAATGGCTGTGAATATGCAGCCTTGTTCCTGCAGGTGCTACAGGTACGGCCATTGACGACCAATGCATCCGTCTGGTGGCTGAAACCTTCCAGATGTGTTGTCTCTGCCATTAGAATGGAGGGCTTGTCTCCCTCTTTGATTTGTACTCCCAGTGCTTAGCATAGTGCCTTAAAACTAAATATATTAAATAATAATAATAAAAAAGAATAGTACTTGGAAAAATGCTTTTATCCTTTATTCAGTTCAGGGTTAAATCCCCTTTGTAAAAAGAGCACCAGACTTGGAGCCAGAGGCCCTGGTTTCAAGTCTCTCCTCTGTCACTCACTGCTTGTATGAATATGAACAAGTCTCTACCTCTCTGAGCCTCATTGTCCTCATCTGGAAAATCAGGGAGCTGGGTTAGGTGGCCCTTTAGGTTCTAAATCTAAGATATTATGACCTTGAAAGAGGTTCGTTCAGTTCAAAATCCTGTGAGATCTCAAAATCTCATCAAAATCTCAAAAGATTAACTGAGATGAACCCTTTCCTCTTGTTGCCTGGCACATAATAAGCATATCAATAAAGGGTTGTTGATTGATTGATTCTATTTGGATGTTGACGCTGCATCTCCAGTGCCTATTATGGTGCCTGGGACATAGTAGATGCTTAAGAAAATCTCACTGGGTTGAAATAGTCAGAAGCTCTTTTCACTGGCTGTGGTGCTGCCCTTGAAATCTCTGAGCTGAATTCACTTAGCAAGAGAATGTAAGCAATCTTGCTTTGTAAAATGAGAAGGGTAGTAGCTTCTTTGTTTTGGGTTTGGTTGGGTGGAGAGGTAGATGGGATGGAGAGAAAGAGGATGGGTCCTACAAGCACGGTGAGCCTTTTGCTTCCTCAAAGATTTGGGGTCAATCAAAACTCTTCTGTAGTGATTTTGAGGCTGAGTTGGGGCCAGATCTGCTTGGCTCTTCTTCAGCAGAGCAAAATTGTTAGCTGACAAGCAGCTGTCCAAGTTACAGAGCTCCTCCCTCCCTGGTTTTTTTGTTTGTTTTTTTTTATCTCTTTGCAGAAACACTCCAGTATCAGTGAGCAGACCCAAGGGTCTCTCTGGCAGGCAGTCAGGAGACTCAATGCAACCATCCAGGTTCAGTGTCTCTTTGGTTTCCACAGAAACCTGTATTCTGTTTCCAGTCATGGGGTACATTTGTACATTTTGGGCCACTCTTCCTCGCAGTTAGGCAGTGGAGACTGTGCAGGTGGAAACACATAGGAGTAGCAATTCACTCCCGGCTGCCACCACGGCCCAGAACAAGCCATCTGTGGGGCAACTGCTCTTCAATCCCTCCACCCTGCTGCTAGCCCTGGCGTGCCAAACTGGTATCTCCAAGTATGAATCTCATGCCTGGGTTCTGACTCTGAAACAAAAATAACTTCCTCTCACTCACTGGTCATTCCTGGTAAAGCCCTGGTCACTCACGACCACTCAAAGACCCAACTAATTCATTTCTCCTGCCCCAATTGTATATTTCTGAGGATGATAAGAGCTGCTATCGTTCTATGACATGGAGGGGTGATTAGAGTCAAATAATTTCTAAAAACTTCTGAGTCCCAAAGGGCACACAACCAGGGATGGGGGTGGGGTAGTGGAGGGGATCCAGCTTAGTAGAACAGTCCTTAAGATGTTATTCCTTCCTATTTGGGGGCTGGGAGACAATGAATCTCCATCTGACTATCCCTTTACTTTTCTACCTGCAGTTTCTCTTATTCATTGTTCTCTGGGTTCAACCATCCCAAGATGGTGAATGGGAGAAATCAAAGAATGCCAGAGTGAGAAGGAACCATAGAGACCACATAGTCCAATGGCATCATATCACACATGAGGTGCCAGGAGGGAAGACTGATTTAAGGTCACAAATCTAGTTATTGCCTGAGCCAGGCCTAGAACCCATGTTCCCCAACTCTCAGATTCAACATTATGTCCACTCTACCATGCTAGGACTGGTTGGGTTTTCGGGGTTTTTTTGGTTCCTTCAAAGATAATAGGAAAATGTAACCGCTCAGTTACAACACATTTGACCTGGACTCATCTTGAACAGGGCTTCTTAATTTTTTTTTCCACTCACTGACCCCTTTTCACATTTCATTTCATTGGTGTTGTGTGGCCCGAGGGCATATGCAGTGCAAAGCACGCATGCTATGTGTGCGGGACTAAGGGTGCAATGAAGTTGTATAATGCAACATGGCCAGGCGTGGCCAAAAGCACCTCGAATTCATTATGCATTTGATTTTTAATTAAGTTTTGGTCGTTGCATTCAGAAACCTTTTACTATTACCAAATTTTTCGCAATCCTACATAGGGTTGGGACCCACAGTTTACCAAGTGTTGACTAGATCAGTGATATCCAGACTGGCCCTTGGAGGGTAAGCCCAAATAATTTTCAAGGTCAGTTATCTTCCTTTCCTAGGAAGTTATTTGAGCTGAACTTTACCTTCAGGCAGGGATTAAAGTTCTGTGATAGAAGACAACCAATTTAATCAACTGGCATTTTTAAAGTCTACTGTGTGCCAAGGTGGACACTGAAGAATGAAAGTGATTCTCCTTGTGTTCATCTCTTCAGTTAACTTTCTGCCCCTGTCCACAGAAAATCTAGATTTAGAAGGAAGGGTCTTATTGTTTTATATTTCTTCTGGCCACTGAGGAGAGAACTGCCCATTTATCCTTTTTTTAAGCTGTGCCCAATAGCCAGCACACTCTGGCAGCCAAACACTTTCTCTGTAAGAAGGATGAATTTCTCTTTCAGGCTCCAGGCACTGACGTGAAAATTTTCCAGATGGCCTTTGAGAGGCGGTAGAAGTCTTTACATTACAGACATATCTCAGGTAGGCTTCTTCTTAAGTAATAGTGGGATAATTACCTCTCAGACAAAATTAGAAACATCTTACGCACGCTCTGACCCATCTGGTTCTCAATGGCCAAAGGAGGGAATCTCTCTTCAAATAACTTAGCAAGCAGCTGTGTGACATTGAATCAGTCCCTGGGCCCTGACTCCCTGTGATTCTGACTCCCCATGTGCAAAATGAGGATAATTTTTGTAGTATCTACCCCACAGGGCTGCCATGAGAGCCTGATGTGAAAATGTATGTGAAATTGGCTAGAAAAGTGAATAAGTTGTGATGGGAGAAGGGGGCCAGGCCAATTAGGACCCAATCCTTGAAGCCTATGCCCACTGCCAATTTAACAGGAGCTATGTCAGAAGTTGGTTTCAGCCACGATGACTCAAGGATTCATACTGTGTGGTAACAAAAAGGCTAATTGGCTTCAGAGCTGGAAGGAGTGACGACTTAGCAGCATAAATCAAGAACTGAATTTCACAGACAAAAAGATTTATATGCCCCTCCCTCAGCCCTTTATTGTACTTTTCCTTCCTAGGTAAGGGCTAGGCAAGAATTACTGTGAGCTGGTGGATGGGAGTAGGGGAAGGAGTAGCTTCCTTATCTCCTCACCCCACAAACTGGGGCCACATTCTCTTCTTGCATATACAAGGTCCTGGCGAGCAGTCTCAATACAAAGTCCAAAGGTAGAGACGTGTGTAGAGGACACGAAGGGCTAAGGGCTACTCTTATGACTCTTGTCCCTCAGAATCCTTTTTTCCCTTCATGCAGTCCCCACCAAGTTTGGTTTGGGGCACTGCATTAGAGATGGATGAATAGCTCCTTTCCTCAGCCAGACTGGATGCTTCCAGCAGAAGCAGGCATATTGGCTGCTAAGCTGACTACTCACTGGACCAGGCTGCTGCTGCTACCCACCTCTTTGGTCTTTGCAACTGACTACGATTGGTAAGAAGACCTCCATTGGCTCTTTCCACCTTTCAAAGCTCATAAGCAGTAACCTGGTCAATTCCATTCTCATTCATGTAAGATCACAAAGTGAATTCAATAAGCAATTATTAAATGTTTGTTATGAAGGAATAAACTCAAAAGGGACAAATGAAATAAAGGCACCAAGCAATTCTGGACACGCAGCAGAACTTAGCTGTAGGACTGCAGCCGGGGCTGCACTTGAGGCCCTAGAGGGCCATATTTGGTCTCAAGGCCAAAAGTTCCCCACCCCTGGAACCCAAACTTCTAACTAGTCATTAGTTTTCCAAATGCCGCATGTACATAGGTCTGACCAGAATGCAAGCTCCTTGAAATCAGGGACTTTGTCTAATTCATCTGAAGGTTTTAAAGATGGAAGGAACTTTAGTGAACATCTATCTACTCCAGACTCCTAATTTAATAGAGGAGGAAAATGACTTGCCCAAGGTCACACAGATAGAAAATCATAAATCCGTAATTTGAGACCAGGTATCATGATTCCACAGAATCATAGAGACTAAGCTGGAATGGACCTCAGAGCTCATCTAGTCCAACCCCTCTCATTTTACAGATGAGGAAACTGAGGCCCACAATAGTTAAATGATTTTACCAAGGTCACACAGGTAGTAAGTGGACTTGAGAACAGTGATTTGAACTCAGGTCCCGTGACTACAAGCTTATCACTCATTCCTCTGTATGACACTGTCCCCTACATCCAATATTCATTCTTCTGTACTATGTTGTTTCTTGGATCACTTAAACTACAAAAATCTCTTAGTTGAAAGAGACATCAGAAATCACCAAATTCTTATCTTTCCCACACTGATCTGTATAGGCTTTTGTTCAAAAATTTGTCAATCTGATACTCCAAAGTTCCAAGAACTCTTCTAGAAACATCACAGGTGCTCAGTGACCTTTCATTGCCCTAGTATTCCAAATTTGGCATATGGATTTTTTTCTTCCTCTTAATTATCTTGTTTAATTACAATTTTTCTGCCTCATAGATGCCATGACACTAGAGAAAAAGCAGGCCTCGTTCCTTTGTAATATCTTCTCCCTTAGAATATGATTTTTCCATTCTGAATATGATTATCCCAGGCTTCTAACCAAGGACAAACATTCATTGTTAAATTCAGTCCTGCACCATGGCCACTCCGTAAACTATCCACACTTGCTCAAATAAAAAAGCAGCATTGCCACAAACCTGCCCAAACCACAGGCCTCTGATGAACAGGGAGAAGAGGGGTGGGAATGAAAAAAGAGTTTGGAGCTGAGAGCAGATGCTTTATGGTTCCCAGACACTATCTTCCTAGATGAGAATAACCTGGAGAGTATAGTCCTTTATCTTTTGAACACAAAGCATCTCTGGAATCTGGGTCCTTGTCATCTGGGCCAAGAGATACCATGGATGCCAGGAAGGCCTATCATCAGCTGTGCTGTTGTTGCTTTTGTGAGAGCGCCAAAAGCATTTATCTTTATTTTTATCTCAAAATTTTCTCCTATTCTCCTTCACCAGCTTTATTATTCTCTGTGACATATGCTGCAGTCTAGCCAATTTGGACTACCATGAAGAAAGCATGACATAGTGGACTTGGTGCTAGACTGGGAGACAGGAGGACATTGGGTTCAAATCTTGACTTATCCACTTACCGTGTGATCCTAGCAAATCGTGAGAAAGGGAAAGATGGAGAAGGATATGAGAGATGTTGTCAAGGTGGTATCCAGAAGCCTTGGCCATTGGAGAAGTTCTATCCACTCTCCTGTCTGCCGTGTCTCTCAACAATTTTTTTTAACTTTGTTGATTTGCTGTTTTTAAAAAATACATTGACATATTTTGTTTTTACATTGCCTCTAATTCCCAATACATGGCACCCTTTCCTGGCACCCTTTCCTGGCACCTTTTCTAGAGAAACATAATTTATAGCAGAGTAAAAAAGAGAAAGATTCTGAAAAGCTAACCAAAAGAGCAACCAGGTCTGACATTATATGGTGGGACCCACACCCACATTCCTCCGCTTCTGCACAGATGGAAGGAGGCTTGACTCTCCTTCAAACAAAAGATAAAACAATAGGGACTGACTAGCTTCAGGAAAAGACCAAGAACCCAACTCAGCCAATTGAGCATTCTGCAGAGTTGATCATTTATTTTGGGAACTCTCACTACCTTCTGCACCTGCACATTATCAGATGTGTGTGTGTGTGTGTGTGTGTGTGTGTGTGTGTGTGTGTGTGTGTGTGCGCGCGCACGCCCGTGTGTGTGTTCTAATGAAGTAGCAATTCACCTTAAAAAAATCTGTATTTGTTTAATTTTATCCATGACTCAGACATTCAGTTGGCAGATCTATTGTGTCTTGTGAGTACAGGACAAAACTGTGGCTGGGACCCAGGTCGATGACTCTTTTCCCCATGTTTACATGAGCTCTGGCTACTCTTGGAATACAGACATGCATTTGGGGGAAAGGTACTGAAAAGGAGAACAAAGAGGTATATAATGGTTTGAGACATCTGTTCTAATTAAAAGAAATAAAACCAAGAAAGAGGCCTTTACATCTTTTCTTCTTCATCAAGACCCATGACTTCATCAGTATGGAAAATTCCAATTGTGGAAACTCCTACAACCAGCACAGATCATCAATTTCTCTTACAGTTGCTAGTCTTAGTTACATGGGACACTGAAAAATTAAGTGACTTGGCCAGTATGTGTCAGAGGTGTTGTACCTCCTGAGTCCTAGGTTGGCCCTCTCTCTGGCTCAACTTTCCATAAATCCAGGCAAAAAACTCTCTACCAAAACCTAGCTTCCCTTCAAAAAGTTAGTTTTGAGGGGAAGAGGATTAATAAAAACACCTTATGGATAGTACTGAAGAATTGTATTAAGAACAGCTGACACTAAGTCTCAATCTAAAACACTTCTTTTTAACCAGACAAAAGAGTGAACACCAAGAGCTGGAGATGTCAGAAGTATCTACTTAGTGACAAAGCATGACCGAAGCATGAAAAACACAAGATCTGGGCATTTAATGTTTGCATGAATTGTAATATCTACCCTGCATCCTCCAGGATAATATCAGAAAGAGTGGTACTGTCAGTAACAAAGAATGGTGACCCTGACTTGGAACCCCAGAGGCCCAGAGTCAGTAAGGACCCCAGATTCCATTGAGTCCAACTGACACCTCAACAGGATTCTCTGCCAGAACATCAGAGACAAGTGGTTATTATGACTTTGCTCAGAATCCTCCAGGACAGCAGAGCCCACTACTTCCAGACACTGCCCACTCTGCTTTTGGATGGCTCTAGTCCCTAGGAAGGTTTTCCTCATATACAGGCAAACCTCGGAGATATTGTGCGCTGGGTTCCAGACCACTGCAATAACGTGAGTCTTGTGAATTTTTTGGTTTCTCAGTGCATATAAAAGTTATATTTACACTATACTGTAGTCTATTAAGCATGCAATAGTATTATTTTTTTAAAAAATGTACATACCTTAATGAAAAAATATTCTATTGTTAAAAATGCTAACCATCATCTGAGCCTTCCGCAAGTCAATGTTCTGGATGGTGGAGGGCCCTGCCTCGGTATGGATGGCTGCTGCTGATGATCAGGACAAGCGTTGCTGAAGGTTGGGGTGGCTGTGGCAATTCTTCAAATAAGACAACAATAAAGTTTGCCACATTGCTTGACTTCCTTTCACTTAAATACTTAGAGGCCATTGTAGGATTATTAATTGATCTAATTTCAATTTTTTTTTCAGGGAATGGAGATGCCCAAGGAGGAAAGAGAAAGGGTAGAACAGTCAGACCACATACATTTATTGATTAGGTTCATTGTATTATATGGTCATAATCCGTGACACCCCAAAACAATTACAATATTAATACCAAAGGTCATTGATCACAGATCACCATAACAGATGGAATAATAATGAAAAAGTCCAAAATATTGTGATAATTACCAAAATATGGCACAGAGATACAAGGTGAGCACATGCTGTAGGGAAAATGATGCCGATAGTCTTGTTCAATGCAAGGTTGCCACAAACCTTCAATCTGTTTAAAAACTAAAAAACCCAAGTGTAATAAAATGACCCACAATAAAATGAGGTTTGCCTGAAGAGCCAGGACCTATCTGCCTGTAACTTCCTACTACTGATCCCAGTCTTGGTCTCTGAGGCCAGGCAGAACAAATCTAATTCCCCCCAATAATAACTAGGGCAGATTGACCCTGGCTTTGTCCCTAGGGACCTATAATATCACCATCATCATCAGTACCACCACAACCGAAATATCACCATCATCATTATCTCCACCATCATCCTACACCATCACTATCACCAATGCTACCATCAACACCACCATCTTCATTACCACCATCTTGATCACCACAGTCATTGTCCTCTTACTCCTCCTCAACATTATCACCACAAGGGACATTTGAACAGAGATCTAAAACTTGCTTTCTCCCTACATAGAAATCACCATCCCTGTGTCTCAGGTATTTATTGCCCTTAGTGTGATCTACTCCCCTTCCTTTCATGGGTCTGGGCAGCTACTCTCAGGGTCCCATTTCTGTCATGACCCCCTTCCAGATCTTGTATTTTTTTTCAACCCTTCGGGGGTGGGTAGCCATATGTACTTCCTGGTTGATGGGCTGCCAAGACAGCACCTATGGTAGTGTCATTCCCAGCTATTACTGCCTCTAGTTCCCTTTGAATTGTCCTTGGCACTGCCGCCACCATGGTGGCTCCAAAATTGTTTTTGTCCCCAATGAAGAAGTCCTAGTAATGGCTCTGCTAATCCCTCTGACAACCCTTCATGTCCTTCTTAAGTATTTTTTTCATTCACTTCATTTTGTACAACCGATGCTTATATATGGTATGGTCTTGAATTTCTAATGTAACAGTCTTCAGACCCCTCACTACCCCACTCACCTTCCTCTGATATAGTTATAACAATTTACAGATAATTGTTGACACAAATGTACATACTGGCAATTAATCAACATGTATTTGAATAAGTACTAACATTTAATTCCTAAGAGATGTTTAAGCAAGGGTCAACCAAAGCCCTCTCAGACAAGTTTGATAAGTGAGGCTCCAGCCTCATTAAGGCTAAGAAAAACAAAGAAAGTCCACAAAAAGCATGTCTTTAGATAATAACACAACAAAAAAAGCAGGCATTTGTATTTTTCTGGCATTTTGGGGTTTACATAGCCCTTAACATATTCCCTGGTAGTGCAGTAGATATGAGCATCAGGCCTGGAGTCAGGAAGACTTATCTTCCTAAGTTCAAATCTTACCTCAGACACCTGCTAGCTATGTGACCCTGAGCAAGTCGCTGAACTCTATTTGCCTCAGTTTTCTCATCTGTAAAATGAGCTAGAGAAAGAAATGGCAACTGTGTCAATATCTTTACCAAGAAAACCCCAAATGGGGGTCACAAAGAGTCAGACATGACTGAAACAACTAACAAAGAATAACATATTCACTGGCTCCTCACAACAACAGCAGGGAGAGGTAGAGTAAGTATTATTACTTCCACTTCACAGATGGAAAACCCAAAGCTCAGAGTTAAATGTCTTGCCCAGGGTCACATAGCTGGTAAGGAGCTCATCTAACAAAGAGTATACAGTCCCTAGGTCATTCAATCACCTCTTCTGTTTTCTTCAATGAGCTTTGAGGAAACCCCTTAGCTGAGGAGGTTGGGGCAGTTGCTAGATTGGAGGTGCCCTATTGGATCTGTCATTTGGAAACCTTACATTTCCGTGCATAACTTCCTAGGAAGCAGATCTGCCTCATTACTTTTAAAGATGGAAATGACAAATGCCTTCAGCTCTACGGAAAGAGCCAAACTGACATTACTGATCACAAGGTCCTTTTATAAAGTTACACTGAGATAAATAAGTTATTTCCAGGGGCACTGGAAGGTCACCAGATGTTCCTCCATCAGAGAGAATTGATGTCTGAGGAGCAGGCTTCCATAGATTACATTGCCTATAGTCTATGCATAAAGGTCTGGTAGGCCAGGAAAGCTTCTGAGTTCTCTTTCTATAATACTAGAAAAATATAACTATATTTACCCTGGAAATGAAATTAATCTCATTCAAAGTCATTATTATTATTATTATTGATTTTTGGTGGGACTTTTGGGCCAAAACGTGTGATTTCATCCATGGAGGATGAGGTCCCTTCTGATTCTGGAATTCAATTATGCTTTATGAAATTATAATAAAATGAAGCTAAAATTCCAAAGACAGGTATAACCAAAGGGCTATGAAAGATCTAAAGAGGCAAAGATGGCAGCATTGAAACTAGACCTTACTAGATAGGTTTGATTTCAACTTGGAAAGTTGGAAGAAAGGGGCATAATAGAAAATTATTTCAGTAAAAAAAAAAGGAGGAGGAAAAGGAGAGGAGGAGGAGGAGGAGGAAAAGGAAGAGGAGGAGGAGGGGAGGAGGAGGAGGAGGAGAAGAGAAAGAAGAAGAAAAAAAAGAAGAAGAAGAAGGAAAAGGAGGAGGAGGAGAAGAAGGAGAAGAAGAAGAAGGAAAAGGAGGAGGAGAAGAAGGAGAAGAAGAAGAAGGAAAAGGAGGAGGAGGAGAAGAAGGAGAAGAAGAAGGAAAAGGAGGAGGAGGAGAAGAAGGAGAAGAAGCAAAAAGGTAGGAGGTTCAGGGGAAGATGACTATGTCAGTTTGGCTGGATCATAGAATACACAGTACTATTATAGGATAAAGCTAGAAGAATATTGATGGCTATGGAGAGCCTTGCGTGCCACACTAAGGAAATCCCATCATTGGAAGGGATCTCAGTCACCATCTATCTAGTTCACCCTTACCTGAGAAGGACACTTTTCCCAGAATATTCCCAACAAGTTGACCATTCAGCCTCTGCTAGACAATCTCCAACAAGTGGGCAATTCCCCCTTCCTGAGGCGGTCTGATTCCACTAGTGGAAAGCTCTAACTCAGAGGAAGTTTTTCCTTATAGGAGCCAAAGTCTGCTTCTTTAATTTCCACACATTGCTCCTAGCTCTGTCCTCTGAGACCAAGCAGAACAAATCTATTCCTTCCTCCACATGGCATGCCCCTAAATCAGGGCTTCTTAACATTTTTCTGTGTCATGGATTCCTATGGCAATCTGCTGAAGCTTATAGATCATTTCTCAGTACAATGTTTTTAAATCAATTAACTAAAATACATAGGATTTCAAAAGAAACTGAAGATTAGCAAAAAAAAAAAGATGTAATTTTTTTTTTTCCTTTTCAGTCTCAAAGACTCCCTGAAATCTATCTATAAAATCCAGGTTAAGAATGAATGAATGAATATAGCTGTCCTGGAGCCCTTACTTAAAATGGAGACATTACAAATCTATGCTCCAAATATTGAAGACAGCCATCACTTCTCCCAGCTAAATATACTCAATTCCATCAACCAGTCCCTGCTCGGCACACTCTATTCCTCTCGCCATCCTGGTGAACCAGCTCTGCACACACTCTAGCTCATCAATGCTGTAATGTGGAGTAAACCCTATTATCAAGAGATACTTATGTAACTCACAGCCAGAGTTCAAGTTGGAAAGAAAACTCTCCTTTCAACTCTAATGCCAATGAGCTATTTTACCTAGGACAAGTCATATGCTCCCTGGGTTTCTGTTTTCTCGTGTATAAAAAGATGATACTAGAATGGATGATTTGTAATGAGCTTTCTAGCTCATGGGCTTATAGGCTTTTGAGCTGAAAGGGAACTTTGAGATCAACTGGTCCAACCCTCTCACTTTGCAAAGTGGGAAACTGAGTCTCAGAAAAACCAAAGGATCTACCCACCATCGTTCACAGCAGGGAATCCAAGCCCAGGTTTCTGATGCTCAATTCAGTATTACCTTCCTTATGCCATGCTCTAAGTCCCCAGATAAAGGACACTGAGTGACAGAGCGGACAATTTCATCAATTATGGTCTTATTAAAGATAACAAAACACTGTTTAAACTGGATAATCCTCCTGCTTCACTACCTCCTGCTTCAAAATTTCAAAAGACCCATGATTTAATTGATACCTTTCTCTCATAGCTAGCTAATAGAATTCAGAGAATTATAGAATGTTGGAGCAGGAAGGGTCCTTCGAGGTCATTTACTTCTAACCTTTCATTACATAAAGGAGGAAATTGAAACCTCGACTATTCTCTGAGTATGAACAAAAAGGAACAAAATTCCTATATGCTGATAGTTCTGGCCTGGGTTATTCTAATGGTCTCCCAGTGGGTCTCCCTATCTCCATCTTGTCTTTTTTCCTACCCATATTTCACATAGTGACCAAAGTAATCTTCTTTACTAGCTATGTGTTGGCCAAGTCTCTTAATCTCTCTGCCCTTCAGCTTCCTCATGAAAATGAGGATGATAGCATATACTGCCTGCTTCACAGCATTGTTGTGAGAAAGGCCCCTTGTCAAGCTCAAATTGCTATAATGTGTGAGTTGGGGTGATGGTTTCTATTACCTGAGTCTGATCATGTCCCTCCTCTACTTAAAGATCTGCAGTAACTTCTTGTTATCTACTGGAGAAAACATATGCTACTTCTTCCTTTCTGGGCCCTACTCCTGACTACTTTCTCCATAATGCCCTAGTGGTCTTCTCAATCCAGACCCTACCTTTACCCCCATGATCTTGGGCAGTCTTTTTACCCTACAAGACCCCTCCACCCCTGAAGTCCCTTCACCTGATAGGTTATTTACTCCTGGAATCTCCATTTAAGTACCATATTTCACTGCATAATCGTTACAGAATTTATGCCAATTTTTTTTTTGCAATAAAGTGTGGTGTGGCACTTAAATGAAGCTTTTTTTAAAAAAAAATCATGCCAGTATTTCTTAAAAATCATTTATTATTAAACTGTCTTTGGTGAAGGTTAGGATGCACAGAATACTTGTGAATATACCTTAAAACTGAATACTGACAATGAGCATGCTCTGAGAATTTTAGGCTCACCTTCGAAATGCATGAGAGATAAATGCATAGCCATATGCCTCTGGTGAACACATTGCTGCTCTGTTTACCTTTTAAGCAGCATGAGGAACAGAATAATACCATGCGATGGTGAAAGGTTATAAACCAATTTTTGGACTGAAAAAAACCAAAACCCAACCCATCCAGGGTGCAACAATCATGTGGTGAAATACAGTAAGGTCCCAGGCTAGCTATACCATATTTTCATTTCTCACTGAGCCCTGATTCCTGACTCTCCAGATTTTTTGCTCCATGCCCTGGTACCAGTATTTCTCCTCCAATCCCTTTTCAATTTCCTTTAGGTAATCTTACCTCATCTTCCCCCATCAGAATATAAGCGCCTTGAGGGCAGGAACTGACTTTCTTTCGGCTTCTATTTGTATCCCCAGAACTTAGCAGTGCCTGGCATATAATACATGCTAAATAAATTCTTTTTGACTTACTCTGGCACTCAAAGTTCTCCTTTGTTTGACTTCAGATAATCTTTACAAACCAATTTCACCCTATCCTCCTCATGCACATTCTCCCTGCCTAGACTACTGGATGTTCCTCTATCTTGTATTTTTCTCTCATATCATTTAATTGACATACATTTTATTTATGTAACTTATATATTCTATTTGTAGAATGTAGACTATATTTATGCAAATATAGTCTGCTTATAGAATATAGGTTATATTTATACAAAAATAGTCTATTTACATGCATGGCACATCCCCTCATTAAATTCATTAAGTTCCTCGAGGATAAGAATTTAGTGGGTTTTTTCCCATCCTTGTTTCCACAATAGCTTGCACATGGTGGTGCTTACCAAGCGGTTTTTGATTTATACTAATACTTTGTAGGATTACAGATTAGGAGCTGGAAAAGACCTCAGGTCCCATTGATCCAAACCCCTTATTTCCCAGACAAGGCCTTGAGGTGCACAGAAACGCAAGGTCACCAAGATAGTAGGTGAAAAAGGGAATATTTGAACCCAAATCATCCAAATCTCTCCCTTCCCTACTGTGCCACATTTGAATTAATAGTGTTGGGATTGAACCCAGGATTTCATTATTACAGGGAACTTACTGGAGGGGAAATTCTCTGCAGATACAGGTCGACACCCTCTCTGCATCTAAGAGTAGGGATTCTCATCGTTTTCTGTGACATGGACTCCTTTGGAAGCCTGGTGGGCTCTACCAAGCCCTTCTCAGAATAACATTCTTAAATGCACAAAATAAAACACATGATATTGCAAAGAAATCCAATTATTTTGAAACATAGCTATCAATATTTTTCTCTCTCAATATAAAACAAGTCCATGGAGCCCACGTTCAGAACTCCTGTCTTCAAGAGCTACCTAGAGCATGAGAAATTGTGATTCTTCCCGGATCACACAACCAGGATGTGTCAGAATTAAGACTCAAACCCAGCTCTGAGGCCAGGTCTCTATCTACTGCACTAGGAAGCCTCTCCTAAATGAATCTATGCTATTTCTACCTCTCAATGCATCCTATATAATTATACATTGGTGCTCTCCCAGATTAGCGTGAGTCTTTGAAATAACTCTAAGGCTTCCACATCTCCATAGGCATTTCAACTACAAGAGGCCCAGCTATTGGCAAGAGCCTCCCTTCACTAAGGATGCCATTTCCTCTCTGGTTATTGGTGTTGAAATTACAGATTTGTCTCTACAGCTCTTCTCAACAACTTGTCTGAACCAACTAACTCAAACTGGGGATAAGACAGACATCCCTCCCCGACCTTGACTGTTTCCTGTTTCTTTATTGAGGGAGAGGATGGGGGAACTAGAAACATGGTGCATGGCTTGTTTCTCTAGGGTTTCCTCTCCAGTCTACTCTGCCTTTCTTGCCTTTTCTGGGATGGACCACCGTCAAGCTTAATCAGTGAACAATGTGATGGCATTCTCGGACTGCAGCTTTCTGTTAAAGCTGTCAGGTAAATTTTCTGTTTGGAGACCATAAGATGTCAATCACACTGACCTCCAGCTGACAACATTTTGAACTTAATTCTATAAAAGAAAACCTTGTATTTTTTTTTCAAAAGATCATAGAATTAGTTCTTAGAAGTCATGGAATCCACTACTTGAAATTTTACAGATAAAGAAACTGAGGCCTAGAAATGTTAAGAAATGTTCCGACAATGACTTGTCGGAAATCACACAGATTTCTGGACATCACACAGGTCTGAGGCAGAATTCGAACCCAAGTCTTGCTGAATCCAAGTCCAGCCAAACCATGATGATGTTTTTTTTTTTTTTAATGGCTCAAAGCATTGTCTGTTCTGCCATGTCTTTGTCAAAAGTCTTTAGTCTGGGTTTAATATAATGTTCCAGTAAAAAGAGTTTTCTGGTGTCAGAAGAGGGGTCACTTACTACTTCTGTAACCTGGGGAAATTCTCTGAACTTCAGTGTCTACATCTATAAAATGAGGGCAATTGGACCTAGGAAACCCTGCCTAGCTCCATGATTCCACGTTCGGAAATATTTTCTTGTGGGAGAGGAGCAGAAAAGAAGACCCCCCAAAATGTCGATTTCCCTGCTGCCACTGACCCAAATGGCCAGTCTTTGCAATTTCACTCCATAGGAGTTTTACATTCTAACAGTGAACAATGAATGTTAGTCTAACATTCCCAATGGATATATCACCTCAGGCACGTACACTTCAGTAAAATAGCCTCATTTCCACTCAACCAAGAATCTGCAATTTTACAGTCTCCGAGATTTGTTTACTTGATGGTCCATAAAAACTCCTTAAGTCAAAGGCAATAGTATGTAAACATGTGAAGGCTTCAATTACTCTTTTGAATTCCTTGGGGGGCTTATGCTCCCTGACAGACTCCAGCAGTCCTTTTAATTTCAAGAACCGAGGTCAAGCTACCCCTTTGGCCTCAACCATAAGCTGCAGGAGAGAATTCAGAGGTGGGAAGGGCCGGCAGCAGGGAGCCCTGCTTAACCTAAGACAGAGTCAGCAGAAAAAGAGAGGGGAGAGGACCAAAAAAAATCAGTATGGATCGAAAGTGGAAAGACTTAACAATAGGATGACAGGAGTTCTAAGTTGAAGTGAACCCTGCCTGTCCCTTATTCCAACCCTCCTGTGTTTTGCAAGCAAGAAAATTTTGGGCCAGAAAGTTTAATTCACTTGCTTACGTCTAAGAGCTAAGGTTTAAACCCACTTCTTTTGATTCTAAATTCAATGGTTTCTCTGGGGAAATGGGACATGGGAGGGGTGAATTCAGATGGATAAGGGACAGGAAATATCTGAAGTGAGTGTTCTTAGCCTTTTTAGTGGTGTGAATTCTTCTAGAAGTCTGGTGAAATAGATGTACCCCTTCTCACTGGACCCAGATGGCTCTGGAGGAGAAAGTGAGGCTGGTGACCTTGCACGGCCCTCCCTCACTCAAATCAAAGTCAACTGCAAGTCATGTCATCATTTCCCTGATGTCAAATGAAGGACAAGCACAACCTGTACCCCTTCTCATAATTATGTTTTTAAATGTATGAAATAAATACAGATGACCCATTAAATTGAAATATATTTATCAAAATACCGGGGGGTGGGGAGTGAAGAAGGGAGAGTCATTTATCCCAAGTTACAAACTCCTGATCTACAGTATGAGGGGCATTTCTGAGAGAGAGCAGGGCTTGGGTGGAAGGGAGGGCTCAAGGCTACCAGGCACAAAACCTATAGTTAACATCTTTATTCTTGTCATAAATGCTTGTTGACTGGCTGATGAAAAGTTAGAGGCTATAGATTGATTCTACTGCATTGTAAAGCACACACTGGAAGAGGATGAAGATACTTTGGGCTTTGGGAGGAGGGGCTGACATCAACATGTCCCCTCAATCCTCTCCTTTCCCCCACAGGCTCCAGCCTGACCTCATACATATGCGCTCACACCTGTGGCCCATTATAGCCACCAGCTGCTCTGCCAATCACCCCCAAGCTGTGAGCTTGTCGGGTCTGAAGTGCTGGGGTGAGCAACAAAAGCAGCCCCATCCTGGCTCCTTGAAGCAGTCTGGGGCCGAGGGACCCCTCTGCCATCCAGCTGTTGCTGCCTTTAGGCCTCGACTCCAACCTTCCTGTGAGTCTGACAACTACTGACCTCCTTCCCCAGCTAAGAGAGACCTGGTCTCTGGGATCCTCAGCAGTTCTTGTAAATAATATTTTTCCTCCAATCCTCAAGGATAAAGAGGTGGGGAGACTGCTAGATTTAACATACCAGATGTGTGACCACAGACAAGTCGCTTGGCCCCAGTCTCAGTTTTCCCATCTATAAAATGGAAATAATGGGAAAGAAAAACAATTGGGGTTAAGTGGCTCGCCCAAGGTCATACAGCTAGTACATGTGCCAAGTGTCTAAGGCCAGACTTGAACTCAGGTCCTCCTGACTCTGAGGCCGCTGCTCTACCCACTGCGCCACCTAGCTTTTGTATTAAATTACTTCATGGGGTGGTTTGTGAACTGCAGGTAAAAATTCTTTAAGCGCTATAATAAAGTCAGCTACACATGATTTCACTGGCACAGCATTCTCTTTGCTGACATAGAACTGAGCTCCTACAGGCCTTAGTAGATGGTATTGGCTTTGGGAAGTTGCTATGGTCAAAAAAAAAATCCATCCTCCGGTCTCCCTCTTAGGATGAGCCTCTCTGGGTTTCACTAGATTGGTCTTTCAATGGTAGACGCAATGAGCTATCTGGTCCAAACTCGAAACTTCATGATGAATGCCCAAGTAGGTCCTGTATCAGGTATGCGGCTTAAGGGGGAAGGGGAGGAGATGAGCAAGGAAAAGAGGGAGAAGATTGTAATGGGAAGGGG
Source organism: Phalanger gymnotis (assembly GCA_028646595.1). Taxonomy (NCBI): domain Eukaryota; kingdom Metazoa; phylum Chordata; class Mammalia; order Diprotodontia; family Phalangeridae; genus Phalanger; species Phalanger gymnotis. The sequence goes on from CM053624.1 coordinate 329,500,972, forward strand.
AAGAGTAGAACTATGACCATTAGGTAGGAGTTGCTAGGAGGCCAGTTGGTTAGTTGTTTGGTTGGTTGTTGTCCTTTGTTCTCAAGAGGATTGAAAGGACATTGCTATGTTAGAGTCAAGTTACAGCATGTCCAACTGTGACTGAGTGGACCAATAGAAGCTCGGAATGCTCTACCACAGGTGAAGCACAAATAGGTGCTGTGAACATTTGGGGTGGATACTCTAAATGTGCATATCTCGTGTTTCTTTTGAGCTACTTCAATTCTGCTTTGCTCATAGAACACAGCTCCTTCTCTGATGAGGACACACCATGCTGGGTGGTCCTGTGCCAGTGTCTTCTATATCACACAATCAAAGTTCTACAGGGAAACCTTGAGAGAGTCCTTGTACTACTTCTTCTGATCACCACATGAGAGCTTGCCTTGTGTGAGTTCTCCATAAAATAGTCCTTTAGACAAGCAATGATTGGCATTAGAACAACATGGCCAGCCCATTGGAGTTGTGCTCTCTGCAGCAGAGTTTGAATGCTTGGCAGTTTAATTCGAGAAAGGACCTCACTGTCTGGTACCTTATCCTACCACGTGATCTTCAGAATCTTCCTAAGACGCCAGGAAGAATTTTATGAACTATAACCGTCCAACAATTGATCAGCCAGCTTTATGAGACAGTGAGTGTCCAGTCACAAGCAGTATTCAAGTACACACTGAATTATATTGAATTAACTCAATGAGCATTCATGGAAGATAGGGGTGAGCTCCCAGGCACAAGAAGTATTCAAGCACATACATGCTGAATTCCACTGAATCCAACTCAATAAACATTCGTGACCAATTGACAGGAATGTTATCAAGAGGATTTTTACCCTGAATGGGGTAGAATGTTGAATTAGGTGGATCAGTGAAGTCTCATTCATTAATAATGATAGATTGTAATGGGTGGTGTAGCAGATAGAGTGCTGGACTAGAGTCAAGAAGAGAGTTCAAATCCAGCCTCAGATACTTACCAACTGTGTGACCCTGGGCTTAACCACTTAACCACCGCTTGACTCAGTTTCCTCATCTATAAAAGGGTGATAATGACAGCACCTACCTCCCAGTGTTGTTGTGAGGATCAGATGAAACAATACTAATAAAGCATTTTACAAACCTTAAAATTCTCTGTAAATACTAGTGTTATTAGGATTAATAATGCCATAGATTCCTTGAGGGCAGGAACTGTCTTATCTTCCTATCCGCAGTGTCTAGCACATATCAGATGCTGACTAAGTGCTTGCCTAATTGATTATTTCACACTTATGTTGAACTTTAAGGTTTACAAGGTTCTTTCCTCACCACTCTGGAGGCAGGCATTATTATCACCCCTATTTTAAAGATGAGGAAGCTGAGGTTCAGAGACATTAAGTAACTTACCCATGGTCACACAGGTAGGACTCAAACCCAGGTGCACATGAGGCTGTCATAGGAGGATCAGCTGAAAGACATGGATATGTTTAGTCTAGAGAAGACTTTGGTGGGAGAGAAGAGGGAGAGACTTGATAGCTATCTTCAGGTATCTGAAGTTTTCACATAAAGGAGGGATTTAGCTTATTCTGTTTGATCTCAGAGAGCTAGTAATTAAAAGTTGCAATTAGAGGTGGTGGCTTCCGCCCCCTCCCCCATCCTTGGAGGTCTTCAGCAAGAGGCTGGATGGCCATTTGTTCAGTATAAGTATTGCTTTTGTGTATGGGTTGGATTGGTGGTCCCTGGGGTCCCTTCTAATTCAAGATCTCTGATTCTGTTTCCTGATCCCTGTTCCAACATGATTTGCATTGCATTGGACTCCCTTTCCATGATTCTGTTACTTGAAGAGACTCTTTGGATGGTCGGGGAACATCAAATTTCCCCCCCTCTGAGGAGCCATAATCGCCATCCACAAGATCCTCATGCCACCAGCTCTGTGTTCTGCCAGCCCCATCTCTTTCCTTCACAAGCTCATACATCCCTGACATGGTAACCATCTGATCCCAAACCAACAAATCTACCCAACCTATAATCTTTGGCTTTTGGTCTCCCCACATCTCACCCTCCATCCTTTGGGAGCTAAACCTCCCAACTTTTAGACTGTTGCTGTTGCCAGCTACTGAGAACTCGGGGTTTCTCGAAGGCCCTCTGGAACACACAGGTACCAGAAGCTTCTGCTGGTCTCCTGCTAGTGTCTCCCCATGGCCCAGGTCATAGAGCACAGACTGTGCTTATCAAACACTCTGTTCCTATATCCAGTCTTTTGTGAACTGCTGGGCCAAGGTTTCCAGGGTTTGGCTCTGAACCAAGGAAAACAAAGGCAATTCCATTGTAGCCAGAGCCTTTACAAGGAGAAATAGCTCCCTCTGGTACCACATTCCCATTCTTATGATCAAAGGATCATGACTTTGCAGCTAGAAAGGACTTTAAAAAACTAATTAGGCCAACACTTTCATTTTACATAGAAAGAAACTGAGGACCACAGAAGGTAAGAGGCTTGTCCAGTGGCTGAGCCAGGATTCAAACCCACATAATCTGACTACAGATCCGTAAGTCTTTCCATCATACTCAGTCAACAAGCACTTACTATGGGCCAGACACAGCAGAGATACAAAGAAAGGCAAAAAGTCTATGGCCTCAAGGAGCTCACTTCTAAGAGAGAAAATACAAAGATTCAAGCCCAATCTTTTTGATTCTGAGTGAAATTTTCATTTCTGAAGAAATGGACCATGGAATTTCCCACTGAGCACTCCAAGTCCAATTAGTGTTCTTGGGCTCCATAGAGCCAGCAGTATACCCAGCTAGAATAGGTTAGTGACTTAACTGAAGGAAAATGAAAAAGCCCCCGAGCTCAGAACATCACCCTTATGCCTGAAATGCCGCCATTGGCATTTCATTCCAATGAAGCATGGCTTTCTCTAAGCTTCTCTTTTAAAATACAAATTGGCCTGATGGGGTCAGTTAGTCATTCAATCAACAAGCACTCTAAGCACAGCTAAGTTGATGAAGATACAAAGAACAGCGGGGAAATATTCTTATGAAAATAAAATGTATTTTTTTCCTTCAGTGTCTTCATTCTGGGATCAAGGAATTAACATTGGATAAAGGCATAGATGGCAAAGCTTGCCAGATCTGCAGATGACAGAAAACTTGGAAGGAGAGATAACACATGGAATGACAATCAAGAATCAGAAAGATTCGACAGGCCAAGAACACTTGGCCCCAAAGGCCAAAATCAGGGGCAATGGATGGACTACAAAGGCACCAATTTAGGCTTTGTAGAAGAAAACACTTTTAAATAAGTAGAGCTATCTAAAAGTAGAAGAAGTTGCCTTGGGAGGAAGCAAGTTTCTTCTCATTAGAAGTCTTCCAAGCAAAGGCTGGATGACTGATTTAAGGGCATCCTGCAAAGGGTACCCTTTTTCAGAGACAGATTAGACTAGATGGCCTCTGAGGTCCCTTTTAATTGTGAAATTCTATGCTTCTCTGATGCTACTGGTGCCCTAGGGTGCTAGGCACAACAAACCTAATCCATTCTTTCAATAACATTTCAAATGCTTGAAAATAATTTTCATGTTCTTCCTCTCACTCCAAGTCTTCTCTTTTTTTCAGGCTAAATATCCCTCATTTACTACAACCAATCCTGACATGGCATGAACTTAAGACCCTTCACCATGATGGCTGCCCAACTTTCAGTGGTCTCCAGCTCATCGGTGTCCTCCCTGAAACATGGCACCCAGCACTAATCACAGTATTCCAGATGTGATCTGTGAATAAGCCTATACCCAGTCAACTAAGTAGGAAGGGTGAGGAACTGGGAGATAATTGAAAAGAGACAAGGGTGCTCTTCTAAGCCTCTAGACCCATGACAAGTATACTTTAGGTGGGAGAATCCGGCCCAGACCCTTTAGGAGAGGGAACGTTAAACCAGGATAAGTCACTATAAATCAACATGGAATTAGGGAGAGTCCTCCTTATAAAGCACAAGTAGCTGATTCTTATTCTGGATCTCTGGGAGACGTCTAGCATGTGAGGCCAAGGAACTAGAAATAAGAGAAAATTTTAGAAACAGAAATACCTCGGTCTTTTTGAGTGGTGATACAGACATGGCAGAAAGTCCAGAGACAGAGAATTGATTCTCTGGGAAAGAAAGGGTATTGCCATCCACTGAAAGCTAAAAAGACCTATAAAATGTGAGGACTACAGGCAGAGCAAACAGGATGGCAAAAGGATTACAACAGGGAGTAGCAATTAGAGGTATATATGAGAGCTGCCAGACATGTCAACTGTAGAAGAAAGGATGCTATGTAGACATCCAAAAGAGCAAAGATATGCAAGAGCAATTCCCAAGCATCTCAAGTCCTAAAATAACTATTCTGCACAGGTCTCTTAGAGGGGGGTTGCTCACTATTAAATGATGCTATTTTTCCATGGCTTGTAATACTTCTGTTTGCTTTTCTTTACCTTTAAATTAACCTGTTCGTGTTTTGAGCCTTGTGAACCCGTGTGCTTGTAAGGGGAATTGGTAACTATTCCTGGGATGGGTGAGTGGAGGAGAGAGTCAGATGCCGAAGCTTCAGGTTGTCTGGGTGAGGTCAATGAACAAGAGAATGGAGAAATACCTCAAGTGTACCTGGGGCCTTTGTGTCAGGAGAGGACTTCTGATTCGAGAGTAACATAAGAGTTTGTGCTTTTAGCATTCAGTGACCACCAAACCATTGGTCTCCATGAGGACACTGATTCAAAAAAAGGCAATAAGATTCATTTTAAGTCTGTCTTGATATGAGTTGTAACATTCACTGTACTTGTAGTCATTTCCAGAAAAAGCATGTCAGAGGCAGAGAAAGGGAAGAAACCAGGAATTTGGAATTTGTCTTTCTATCAGGACAAATAAGTATAAAAGAGAGTATGGGCAGAAGTCAGGGTCTGTGGTCCCATCTACAGACAGGAGGACCCTCAAAAACATACATCTGCACCCAAGAGAGAAAGGTACTCTCCTCACGCCCTGTATATTACCTACAGTACTTTGCTAAAAAAAAAAAAAAAGAATCCTACAGATCTGGGAGCTGGACAATCATAGACTTTTGGATTTGAGTTAGAAGGGGCTTCAGAAAATGTCGTGTCAACCCTCCCTCTTCCCATTTTACAGGTGGAAAAATGCCCAGAGAGGATGTGACTTAGCCAGCCACCAGTCACCCAGCTTGTTACTTTGGAATCAGGACCAGATCACAGACCTGCTGGAATGCAATAACCAAAGGCTCTTTTCATTTTTCCAAAAGAATACTTACTTACTTCTGAGGAAGCCCTGAGAGAATCTGGATCAATAAAAACATTAAAACTTTAAGAAAAGGAAAAGGAAAATAAAAGAAAGCATACGGCCAAAAAACACTTTTGACTTTAACTCCCTTGGCTCAAGCCTTTTCTTTATTTAAGATTTTTTTAATCCACAATGCTCCAGCTATTTTTGTGAAAAATGAGCCAATATGAAGTGAAATAAAACTTGCCTCTCTATCGTGTGGAGTTTATTGGAATGTGTCTTATGTCCATCCACAACTCCATCTCTGAAAAAGAGTAGTACCCCAGGCCACACAGCATCAGAACTAGGATTTGAAGCCAGGGCTCTTCCAATGTACCACATTGTTGTATCTTCCCAGTAACCTCCTTGAGGGCAGAAACTATTAGGATTTTTTGGCTTTGTATCCTGGCACATAGTAGGTGCTTCAATGACTTGTTTAATTGAATTGAGTGGAATTGAATTGGTTGGATGAAAGATGCACAAGAAACAAATCCTCATCTCTGAAAATTTCAAATCAAAACTTCTATTTCATTCCACTCTTTATCACATCTAAGCCAAGTCGGGCAATCTGTTAGGGGGGCAGAATTCTTGAACCCCTGCCCATTTCCCTTATATTAAATGGCCACACACCCATCTGTAGGCCCAAGGAGAAACAAGGCCTGGAACAATGTTGGCTCTCAGACCCCTGGGACAAACAAATGCAGGAAGGGGTAAGCTGGACCAGCAGCTACACTTTGTGGTTCTCCACAATAACATATCCCACCTCGCCCGCACACCTCCTTTCCCCCTGGCCTCAGGAAGCCAGGGAAAGAAAAATCCCTAGCATTGAAATGAAGCCAAATTGACTGGTAAATGCTAGGTTTTTAGCCTGGGATCCATGAATATTTTTAAAAAATATTTTATTAGCTGAATTTCATATATTGGTTTCCTTTATCAACCTATATATTTTATTTTAAACATTTAATAACATGATTCTGAGAAGAGTCTGTCACCAGACTACACAAAGTTTAAGAATCATTGGGCTACAGGGATATGGGTATCAGGAATGAAGAGTTGAACAGAATAGTAGCTTTAATATCAAGTCTTTCTCCCCTGGGCCCAAGGCTGCAGAGAACCATAGACTGCAGTAAGATATAGAAGTGAATATCAAAGGTGATTTTGCCTGGGCATAAAAAGAGAAGGATTCTTAGACCAATCCCTCCACTGATCATTGGATGGACCTATGTCCAACATGAAACATTCTTCATTTTCCTCTCCCTTCCTTTGCCCTCCCCAGATACCACATGTCCTCTTCTTTTCCTGGTGACTGTTTCATAGTAGAGAATTGAAAAATGAAAAAAATCTGCTTTATATTCTACTAGGAGTCTCAAAACCAATGGTAGACATCTGGAGGGCTAGATGTGGAGTGGGCAAAGTGGGAGAATGGGAGGAGACTTCATCTGCCTACATAGAGCAAAGACAATCAGAATGGTCCCAGCCCCTGTCTCTTGCTGCTGACTATCCTGGGCATCGGTGGATTCCATTAGCCTTTTCTTTTCACATTCTTAATCAGAACTGATTTCCATTTGGGGGCCTGTTCTCCCGTGCTTGGCCAGCCCTGTCATTCTTTCTGAAGAATGTCTGCTTGGCTGGTTATAGATTCATTAAGGGGCATCCTTGTGAGTTATTTCCTCCCATCTGGCCAAAAGATGAAAAGCTATTGAACTCAGTGAAATAAAACTGTCCAATTCTTCTCCAATATCTACCTCCTCACCAATATCTGGCTCATTTTTTCCCCTTGCCATCTACTGAACCAGCAAATGAGAAGAGAAGCAAATCTAGGGCTCTTGGCAGCTCACAGATGATGATAATCAAATGAGAATTCCAATCTACAGAAGGAATAATAACAGACTTAAGTCTGGAACCACAGAGCATGAACAGTGTCTCCTCACCCCAGACAGCAATGCAGCCAGGGAGAGACAGTGGAGATTATCTAGGCCCCATGCCCCATCCCCTTGTTCCACTTGCCACACTTCATGGATGAGGAAATTGAGGCCCAGACCTTCCCAGCAAATAAGTGGTCACGATGGAACTAGATTCTAATTCTTCCGAGTCCCAGGAGAGTGATCTTGGTGTTCTAGCATGCTGTTCTACTGCTGCTGAGTTCATGAGGCACTCAGACTCCCTGACATCAGCCTTTCTGAGAAGAGCATCCCATTTGGGTTACCATCTCTCCATAGTTCTGGCTGATGGGCTACCAATGGGAAGGTAAGATGGGACGTGATGATCATGGGATTTTAGAGGAGGAAGAAGCCTTCCCAGGTCATCTAGACTAATGTCTCCTGCCTATGCTACAGTTAAGGAAACAGAGTCTTAAGGAGAGGAAGGGACTAGGTCAGGGTCATACAGGTAGCAAGGTGTACAGCTATAATCTAAACCCGGGTGCCCTGACTCCAAATGAAGGGCTTCTGCTTTAGCATCTTGTTCCTAGAGTGGGAAATAGAGATATGGTGGGGAAAGGACTGCAGAGGGCATCTAATCCAATCTCCTAATTTTGACAGATGAGAAACTGAGGACTAGAGAGGCTAAGTGTCTCAGGGTCATGCGGATAGTAAGGGGCAAAGCCAAGATACGAACTTCATATCAAAAACCACCTAGTCCCAACAATAATTAAACAAGAAGTCCTTCTATAATTTCCTTGATAATTAGGGGCACCCTGCTTGTACTTAGACTGTAAGTATCTTGAGGGCAGGAACTGGGTTTTTTTTTGGTCTCTTTTTATACCCCAGTGCTTAGCACACAGAAAATGCTTAATAAATGTTTAGAGATTGATTTTATTGATTTATTGAGGACTCCTAGTTACCAGGATTCCATTATCTTTCAAGATAGTCATCGCATTTTGGGATAGCTCTAAATGTTAAAAAAGTTTTTTTCTTCCTTACAGTTATCTGAAATCTGCCTTCCACTTCTTGTACACAAGTCATCCTTGGTAACCAGAATCAAAAGTACATTTGTGCATTTCATAAAGAGCCACAGCAAAAGTCGTGAGCTGCCATGAAGCCTTCTTTCTAAGAAATGCACCTGGGTTTCCTACCTTATACCTGGAGAGCCCAACCTTGGAACCCATTGGTTTTTATAACTTACATTTGTTTTTTCTCTTCTGTTTTACTGGCTTCTTGGGGTTTCTTCTAGTCCATGGGAACATCCAGGGGATGCTAAGTTTGTAAAGTTTAATCAATCAATGACTGTTTATTAAGAACTGCATCTCATACATTGTGCCAAAAAAGGGATTACAAAGCAAAAACAAAACAGTTCCTGCCCTCAGAGAGGTCACATTCTAATGGCAGTTATTCTACCCAAAACCTGCTAAACCCACTCAGATGAAGGCAGTTCATTCTTATCAGTCCAGGGACTCTAGCTTGTGACTCATAAGCCAAACCAGAAAAACACAGAATTTTCAAATTAGCATCATCCACCCCAATTATTCTCCTTCTGTCCATATCCCGCTTCACAGCTGAGGAAACCGAGTTCCAGAGAAATAATTTGTTCAAAGTTTTCCCAGTAAACTTGTAAGCAACCTGACACTAGAGTTTAGGTCTACAGAAGTCATTGCAATTGTCATCCCAATTTTACAAATTAGGAAACTCAAGTGACTCACTTGGATTGACACAGCAGGTAAGTGCCAGAAGCCAAATTCAATCCAGGTAATCTTAGCTCCAAGTCAAGCGTGCTGTCTACCCAGGCTTCCTATTGCTCCCTAGTTTAAGTCCTCAGACCACCCCTAATAACAGCACAAGCAACTTCTCTAACAAAAGTCTGGTAGAAGATCTGGTCTCCTTGTCAACAATGAATGAGACCTCGAACTCAGAGTCGGCATCTAAAGAATTTGCTTGCACAAAGCTACATTTCACTTGGTTCACCCAATCTAAGATCATTGATGTGGAGCTGAAAGAGACTTGAAATGCCATCCAGCCCAACTCCCTCGTTTTTCAAATGAGGAAAGTGAGCTCATGATCATAAATCCAGTAAATATCAGTGGAGAGATTTGAATTCAGGTCCAATCTACCACTTTATGCTTCTATTCGGACTAAGGGTCCAGAGCCTTACCCCTTAATCCCCAACACCCTCATAAGGAATACCTGTGACAATTGCAAATGAGAGCTTGGATTTATAAATAGTGTCTAATGTTTAATAACTTGCATTAATAACTTCATTTAAATTCACAGGGTCATCGAATCACCCTTTTTTTAAGCCAAGAACGACCTTAAATATCACTTAATCCAACTATCTAATTTTATAAAGGAGGGTGCTAATACCCAGAGACAAGATGTGACTTGCCCAAAGTTTCTTAGGCTAGTTAATTTCACAAAAGACTAACAAACTGTGTTTATAAAAGCATATGTGGACAAAAAAATCATCAAAATAAACACACATACATACAAACACATCTACACAAATATACATATAAAGGGTTAAAGTTCAAGTTTTAATTTAAAGCTAAGGTTTAAAACTGCACTAAGATTTTTGGGAAATCCTTCTAAGATGTTTTGATTTTTAAAGCACATAGTATATAGAGGGCCAGTTTTGAGAGTCAGGAAATCTAGGTTCAAACCCCACCTCTGACACAGTATTTGCCTGCAAATAGTCAAGGCATTTAATCTCTCATTGCACTCCATGATATTCTCTAAGACAACAAATTACAAACAAGTTCCTCTGTGCCAATCTGTTTCGGTGGAAGGAGCTTCCACACTGGGAGTTCCCTGAACTAATGAAACTAAAAGTCTACCACCCCCTGTCCAAGACTGTAACCCAAGTCAACAATCAGTGAAATTAAAGCACACATTCAGTGTATTTTTCCTAAAAGGAAACCATATGCCTATAATTCTAAATCTGACTCAGTCCTGGATAACCCATTATTGCCTATAGTTAATCTAAGAGTTCACCAAAAGAACTCCATCCTGTCCAGGACCAAAGGGCATGGAATGTCCACTTCATCTAGTTGGGGGGCTTTCTGGATAGTGTCCATGGTCAGTGCTTAATTAGGAAATAGACCCTCCTTCAGAGAGGACTTATCTGAGTCAATTACCCAGGTCGTGTCTGGCCTCAGGCATGGCTCCACCGTGGTGGGTTCAAAAACAAAGAAAGGAATTCCAGGAGGAAATGAAGCAATGAAGAGTTAACAGAACAGCCTTGCCCTTTGTAGCCTGGGTTTATTAATCAAGGAAGTCTAATTAGCTTAAGATGCTTCATCATCACGTGCCAGCAGCTATCACGTTAAGTTCTAAACCACTCTGGTTCCATTGTTCCATTGATGATGCCAACTTTACAGCCAATGTTATGTGTTAGTGGAAGAACTGACCTGGTACTTAACCAAACCAATCAGTTTATAAAACGAAGGGTCCGACTTAGTGCCCCAAGGTTCCTTCCAGTTCCAAATCTATTTTCCTAGCATGCTAAAAGATAAATTAATGACTCACTCATGGAAATTTTAAAGTCATCTCATTCCACTATAATAAGGCCTTTCCATCTGCCCCACCACTGCACTCTTGGGTCTGCTGTGCTTTTCCATCTACCTGTCAGGTGACTTTTCTTCTGTAAGTTGTCTTACTCAATTAAAAGCGGGAGCTCCCTGAGAGCAGGGACCATCTATCCTTTTCTTTTTGTATCCTGGTGGTTAGCACAACGTCAAGTGCTTACTAAATTATTTTTCATTTGTCAGTTTAATCATTCTTCCTTTGGGAGAACCAGCCTCCTCATCTGTCCCTCCCACATTGCCCTGGATGGTCTTGCTTCATAAAGTGCATCTTGCTCTTCGTATTGGGATTCTTCCAAGATTTGGGCACCAGAAGGGACCTTAACCAACATCTAGTACAACCCTCTTATTTTGCAGATGAGGAAACAGAGGCTCCCAGAGGTTAAGTGACCTGGCCAAGAAGACACAGGTGGCACCAGTTAGAGAGGACCATGAATACAAACATTCTTGGTCCAAATCCAGTCCTCCAACAGGAGTCTATCTTTCCCCCAGCAGCTCATTCACATTAACTTGTACTAAATCCTACTAGACTAAAGTGGTCCCCGTAAGGCATAGAACTCTTCCCTCTCCCACGTCTAAGGCTAAGGAAAGGATGTTGTTGCTCATCCATAGCTCTTCAGTGTGGACTTTGGATAATTTTCTTGCAAGCCCGTGTTTTAGCCAAGCCTCACTCACCATCCTCTTCCCTGTCAGCTGGAGACTTCACTTGAGGCAGTAATGACATTTATTGAGCTCTTTATGAACAAGCTTTCATTTGGGCCTCACAACACCCCCCCCCCACCTGCCATTTTAAAAATAGAAACAGGAACTACAGGTAGTATTCCTTTCATTTTATGCAGAAGGAAACCAGTGTCACCTGGTTAGTTCTATATCAGGGGCAGGCTTTGAATTCAGGGTTCCCTGATTTGCTATCAAGCATTCACACTGTATCATATTGTCAGGGCAGCTGGATGTTGTCCCAGTGGATAAAGCTCTGGGCCTGGAGTCAAGAAGACCTGAGTTCAAATCTGGCCTGAGACACTTGTTAGCTGTGCAACCCTGGGAAAGTCACTTAACTATTTGCCTCAGTTTCCTCATCTGAAGGAGGAAATGGCAAACGATTCCAGAATCTTTGCCAAGAAAATCCCAAATGGGTACATGAGGAGTCAGATATGACTAAAACAACTGAACAATGGCAACAACCATATTGTCTCCCAGTATGACAGACTCTACTGATTAATATTCTCCAATAGAACTAAATGAAAACCTCCCCTGAACCTTTTTTTTCAAAGAGTCAGAAAACTCCCAGGCTTCCACCTTTTGCTTCAGACCTTCAAGGTTTAACTCCAAAAGCCCTCATAGGGGTTTTCTCCAGCTTTTTAGAAGTAGCCTCTAAATACCTGCCTACTTGTCAGAGGGAAGGCTTTAAGTGACCTCCGTAGGCCTCAGGAGTACTGTCCAGTATTCTATGCCCTTCTTGCCTGAGGGTCTTCCCCTACCAGATTGATTTTTTTTTAACTAAATCAAAGAGGCCATTCTTTGCCTCATTTCTTACCTAGCCTTAATCACTGAATGGGTATTGCCTCAGTCAAACTGAGACCTGGGAAAGACCTTAGCTTAAAAAGGCCAGGGTCTCTCACCACATCTGGGGGGTCATCTCTGGTCATCTTGATCTATATCTTGCCGCTGGACCCAGATGGCTCCAGAGGAGAAAGTGGGCTGGTGACTTTGCACAGCCCTCCCTCACTTAAATCCGATTCACTTGCAAGTAATGACATCAACTGCCTCGTGTCCTTGGTCCTCTTCAAGAACAAGGGACAGACAACGATAACAATAATACTTTCTTGCCAACAGTTTCTTTGCAGAAGAGAAAAATTGCTTTGTCATATGTAGCTTTGGAAGGAAGACTATGGCTACTGAGACGAACACATCTATAGTCTCCTTTTCCAATCAAAAGAAGATTTTTTTCCTTATTTAGCACCTCTATTTCAGCTCGGTGACCTGGGCTACATTTGCACAAAAAGTGTTTTATTTTGTTTCCCCTCTAAGCTCTACAGAATTCTGCACTTAACAATCTGACTTCTGGGAAAGACCTCTGATGCCAATTTAGATGAGATACCTAAAGGGACTAGACATTTACCCCCTTATGAGCATTTGAAAAACATTCAACAAAACACACTTTTTAAAAAGCATTGTATATAGTATTCTCTGAAGCAGATGCTCCAATATAGCTACCTTGCCCTCAGCCCCAAGCCTTATTTCCAATTATTATTTTCAGTAAAGAAGGATTCAAGAGACTCCATAATCACCTGTTGCTAATGATACATGATTACTTTTATGGTTTAGAAGTCAATATAGTGATAGAATTCAGTGACCTACCTGGCTATCTCCTCCCCCAACCCACCTCCACCACCTCTACTTTTCATACATGACATGAGGGATCAGATCATGAAAAACAAGTCTCATAACAGACTTGACCTCTCAGCCACATAACCTCTCCACCACCACCACCATAATAGCATCATCTTTGATAATAAAACCTCAAAAAAATGGCCTGCATCACAAAAAAGATGGAGGATACCATGGAACCCTAGAATTAATAGGAGGTAGATTTGAAAACCATAAAAGGAAGAAGGCAAAGAATTAGCCCTGCAGTGAGTTAAAGAGTGAAAAAACAGGAAAGGCAAATTAGCAGGGATATTCAGACCCAGCCGGTTAAGCTAATGTTCCCTATGAGTGTGTTTGCCACTAGCAAGAATAACCCTTCTGGGTCTGAAGCACCTTCCCTGATCCCCTCCACCCAATCCTCTTGATTGATGAGTTCAAGAACCTCCCCCCTTCCCTCCACTCCCATATCCTTTCCAATTCTGGAGCCATTAATCAAATCAAAACTGCCTTTGCTACAGGAAAGGATGTGCCAGTCTATTCCTCTATGGCTCCATTCATTATCCTTGTAACTTTCCAGACTAAAATGCTACTTTCTAGTTGTGACACTCCTCTATTTGTCATCTCCTCCCTTATAATGTAAGCTCTTTGAGCACAGAGACCGTTTACACATTTTTTATTCATATACCCTAAGTTTATCACATAGTTTTAAATAAATGCTTGTTTATTCATTTATGACATCCTTGAATGTGTGACATATTGTCTCTGTCTCTGTCTCTGTCTCTTTCCCTCTCTCTCTTTCTCCTCGCTTTCCTAGTATACATTCATAGATAGATAGATATAGATATATAGCTTTGTCTATATAGATGTAGGTCTCTATGTCTATCTATATATCTCTATAAAATATGTATATGCATGAGTATATAATATATAATGTGTGTAAATACATATATATATGTATGTGTATATATATATATATATATATATATATATATATATATATATATATATATATATATCAGACTATATTTCATCAATGTGTGGATCTTCCAGCAGGGAAGCTCCCTCCAGGGATGCAGATTAGCAAATATCAGTAAAATAAAGTCTTAGGAAGCTGTCTCCAGGCCCAAGAGGGTAAATGACTTGTCCACAATAATCCAGCTAATATGGGCCAAAACAGCACTTGAACACAGGTCTTTCTGGTTCCAAAGCTAGCCCTCTGTTAACTGAGGTAGGCTGCTTCCCAACATAGAGTCTATTAACAAGGGCCATTCTGAAACCTAACACCTCAGGCTTAGCACAATGTCTTTAAAAGCTGACAGTCTTTTGGCCAAGGACTCTGAATGGAGTGGTGGAAAAGAAAGCTTAGATTTAGCTCCCTATGCTGATTAAGAGCTAGAGAAAACTCCTAAACAGCAGAACAAGTGCAAAGCTAGGTTCACAGGAGCAGTGACCAAGAAACTATACCATATGGCCATCACCCTGCTATCTCAAATCCCAGAGACACTATTTTGAAATCTTATTCTAGTATTGACCTACAAATATTAGCAGGGAGTAGAGAGCAATGATTTCATTGGTGCAGAGAACTCCCATTGAGGAAATCTATTTTACCAATGCAGATTGCCAATTCTTCAAGCAATTTATAACTTTAGGAGGTTATCTGGGGAGAGTGAGGGGCTAAATAACTTGTCCAGGACCACACAATGAAGATATGTCAGGGTGAGATTTGAACCCTATTCTTCCAGACTTTGATACTGGCCCTCTGTCTACCATGAAACACTACTTCTCACATTGGGCACTGGGCTGGGCATCAGGGAACTGGATTCTGGTTCACATTTGGAAACAGACTCACACTATGTTCTTGAGCACTTACCTCTGTGCCACAGTTTCTTCATTTATCAAAAGAAGTCAAAAATACTGGCCCTACCTAACTACCCCACAGAGTTTTGAACATCACATTAAATGATGGATGTGAAAAGACTTGGAAGAGTTGTGGTTTCTACCTTTTATGATTTCTACCCTGCCTATTTCCAAAGGGACTGGAAGCAGTATTGAGATAAAAATATAGTACAAGATGAGATGCTTGAGGACGAAATAAAATGGCAATCCTAAAAAAGGAAAATAAAAGAGAAGGTGTTTGGGGCACCTGAGTTGAGGAGGTTACCACTCTGGGCAATGAGTCTGTTTTTCCGCTCTCTGGCAGATTGGAAAAAAAAGAGAAACATGTTGGATTATATGGCCTTCCCTTTTTGAAAACAGAAAGCATACACATTCATCTGCAGAGACAATGTTTTCTCTGGCACTAAACTCAGGCCAAGAATTTTACCAGGTGGGCCATTGGCTTAGATGACTTAGATCTAGAAGTAACCTTAGAGATCAATTTGCCCAATCTCTTCATTTTTCCACCCCCAAAAAACAGAAGTGACTTGCTCCTAAGATCACACAAGTAGCAAGTCACGAGCCAGGATTCAAATCCAGGTCTTGTGACCATAAATCCAGTATTCTTTCCGTTCTTCTCCGATGCCCAATATAATGAACACTGACAAAATAGACAATATCTTTAGCTATGGTTTTACCAACAATAGAGATACTGCCCAATTATATGCATTGCATATATATATATATATATATATAGTATATACACACACATATACATATGTACATACATACACATATATGTGTGTATATGTATATATATTATACACACACACACATATATATATATATACATATATGATGGACACACACATAGGCTGTCATCAGACCAATATCTCCTTGATAGGACAGGCCTAGTTCTTAGGCCTTCTAGCACAGCCTTCAAGAACTCAGAATCATCTTCAAAGCAGTGGAAAGAATTATGGCTGGGAGTCACAGGGACCTGAGTTCAAATCCAGTCTCTGGCATAAACTTCCAATGAGATCTTGGGTAAATCAGTTAAGCTCTCTGTGCTTATCTTCATCTACTTAATGAAGGCTGGAGTGGGCAGAGTTTGAACTAGATGGTCTCTGGAGTCGATAAAACTATAGGCATCCATTAAGCTTGTATTATTTCCTAGGCTATGCTAGCTGTCGGGAATTTAAGGGGGGGAAAGAACCTGATCTCATAGAAAACACATTCTGCCAGGGTAGGGGGTACAACATACACAAATACATATGTATACACATATACATATATACTTATATGTGTATATACAAGATATACACAAAGTTTGGTAAGTACAAAATAATTTTGAAATGGCGACGAACAATTAGAGGCATCAGGCAAGGACTCATATAAGAGGTGCCATTTGATCTGAATCCTAAAGTGACCTAAGGATTCTAAGAGGCAGATGTGAAAAGGAAGCATAGATAGCCTTAACAAAGACACGGAGGTGTGAGTAGGAAGGTGATGTGTGAGAAATACCAAGCAGGGTAGTTTGGCTGGAGTGTGGCCTGAGAGACAAGGAAGAACATAAAATCAGACTGGAAAGATAGGTTGGAGCCAAGCTATAAATGGCTTCGAAGATAGGAGGTTTTACTTTATCCTAGCAGGGATTCTCAGTTTAGGGTATGGGAACTTATTCTTTTAGCCTTTTGATAATTTGTATTTTGACAGAATTATTTCCTTTGCAATCCTACATATTTTATTTGATACATTTAAAAAACATTCTGAGCTCTAGGCTTTGCCAGACTGCCAAAGGGGTCCATGGCAGGAAAAAGGTTAAGAGCCCTCCCCTTGTCTTGGAGGCAAAGGGGAGACACTCATGCTTCCTGAGAAAGATACCATTGGACATGTACTTTAGGAATATCGCTTTGACAGTGGCATGGAAGATGGCCTGGAAAGGGATAATACAGACAGTAGAGAGGTAATAATAGACTATGGGACAGAATGAGGCACAGTCAGACATGGTCACTTTGTCAGTTTTGCTTTTTTATCACAAGGGAAGGTTTATAGGTGAGGGTAATTACTGGAAAATGGCAGTGACATTTACAAAAATCAGTAAGATATTAAAAATAAAAGCCGTGGTAGAGGGGGATGAGCACTAGAATGGGATTTGAGAGGCCGACACTCCGATCCCCACCTGGCTCCTGACCAGCTGCAGGGCCATGAGTAAGTGCCTTACTCTTCTTCTCTTGGCCTCAGTCCCCTAATCTGTAGAATGAGAGGAATAGGCTGGATGGCTTCTAAGGTCCATTCCAGATTAAATTCTATGACTGTGGTAGCTTTGAAATGGGGCCAGCTACCAGCCTGATCAGAGTCTCTTAGGAAACTGCCCACAGCCAACACAGGTGGCCAGGAAGGAATGCCCAGAAGAAGCAGAGTAGTCTTTGTCTCCTGGCTGATGAATCCCCAGAACCAATCAATCATCAACCAATATGACTTAAGCACCCACTGGGTGCCAGGCACTGTGCTAAGCACTAGGATAATAAATCTTTAATAATAATTAAATAACAAATAAATAAATAGCAGCTAGGTGATGCAGTGGATAGAATTCCTGTCCTGAAGTCAGGAAGACTCACCTTCATGAGTTCAAATCTGGCCTTAGACACTTACTTGCTGTATGACCCTGGATAAGTCACTTAACTGTAAAATGAGCTGGAGAAGGAAATGGCAAGCCATTCCAGTGTCTTTGCCGATAAAACCCAAAATGGAATCACAAACGGCTGAACAACATATGCACGTGTGCGAAGATGTATATATAGATACATACATATATGTATGTATAGATATGTCTATATACATATATACAATCCGGTTTTACCTATATTATATATAATTTATATGTAATATAAATATACTGAGAGCATTAAGTTTTATTGTATATATATGCATATATGTTGAAATGTACATGTATACACATATATTATATACAGGGTGTATTTATGTATACGTGCATGTGTATGTGTGTGTCTGTCTACACACACACACACACAATAAAACTAGATGCCCTCAGCACCAGCTCCCAGCTGAATGTGGAGGCCTCCTAGGAGCCCCAGCCAGCCAGATACCCATAATGACACAAGGAATAAAGCCTGAGAACAAACAGGGCCATTGGCACATTCTGACAGTTGGTCCACACAAAAGTCTGGCCTGAAGAACAAGCAGAGATCAGTCAGAGGCCTGGTCTGGGAAGCTGTAACTACACTAGCTACATTCCACACAAAATGTCCAACTCTGCACTAACCTTGTAAGTAATTGATGGTTTAGGCTTTTTTTTTTAAACCATCCAGGCTGCCCTCCCATAGGACATATTCATAGAGTAAAATCAGCAGGCTGCACAGAACAGAATGGTAGAGAGAACAAAGTCTGTCTTCATGACCTTCCCCCATCTCATTCTATGCTTCTCCTCCTCATTCCCCAGGGCCACTAACATCTATGTCAACAACTAAGAGGAAAAAAGAAAAAAAAACAACCCGGCCAAAGCTTGCAAATTGCAAGTTGCCTGCAAACCCCTACCCCATCCCCCCACTCCCTCATCTACCTACTCACTGACCGCTGGACTTGCAGACAAGATTTGGAATACAGTCTTCCTGATAATTCTGAGGCAATTTCTAGTTGTATAAGCCAGTCCAATGCTTTCACCATGGCACCATGCTGCTTCCCCCCACCTCTACACCCAAATCATTCCCAGGGGTATCACATTTTAACAGGGGAAACGGCTAGAGATGCAACCTCCAAAGCAAAAGGCATTCATCCATCTCAAATGGTGGAATTCCTCACAGCATGGAGGCTGATTGGGATATCTGGGAGGAAATGGCGCCTCTCACCCCCTTGAATCATATCTTACAGGATGATCAGGCATGGAAAGGCTGCAATTTGCACCATTGGAGAGCATGTCCCCACCAGTGAGATCACAGATCCACTGTGGAGGGCCTTTTCTACTCCTACATGACAGGTAAAATACAATTAAAACTACTTTTCACTTTGCCAAGGCACCAGGTAGGAGCATGGCATAGAAGGCAGTGGTGTCAGGCATGCATTCCTTATTTGTGTGAAAATGCCTGTGCTAGATCCTCAAAGAAATGACAAGCTTAGATAATATGCATCCCTACCTTCATAGAGCTTACAGTCTAGAAGGCAGATAACAGAAACACAGACAACTGTAATACACAGCATAAGCATATGAGAAAGATAGAACCAGAAAAAATTGTGTGAAGTTTATGGAGGAAGTTTGTTATAGATTGAGGGGATCAGGGAACGCTTCCCAGAGGAGACAGAAATAAAGCTAAGCTTTAAAGGATGGATGAGTAAGCAATTATAATAGTAGTAATAGTAATGATTGATTTATATATGTGCGTATGTAAAACTTTAATATTTGCAAAATGCCTTGCATACATTACCTCATTTGATCCTCACAACAACTCTGTATGATAAATACTACAGGCATTAGCCCTATTTTGCAGATGAAGAAACTGAGAGGTTAAGAGATTTGCCCATGGTCCCACCACTAATAACTCCCCAAGGTGAAATTCAAACTTAGGCCTTTTCCTGACTCTAAGACTCACACTCTTTTCAA
Source organism: Phalanger gymnotis (assembly GCA_028646595.1). Lineage (NCBI taxonomy): Eukaryota > Metazoa > Chordata > Mammalia > Diprotodontia > Phalangeridae > Phalanger > Phalanger gymnotis. The sequence goes on from CM053624.1 coordinate 329,520,639, forward strand.
CTACAATTCAAGAAGTATAAAGGAAAAGAAAGTCATCTGTGAAAAAAGAGAGAAATCTGCCTCTAACTAGCTGTGTGCTTAGCTTGTCAGTCAACAAACATTTATAAGGTGCTTAGCATATGCCAGGCACTATGCTAAGCTCTGGGGATACAAAGAAAAAGCAAAAACCATGCCAGCCATGAGAAGCTTGCATGCTAACAGAGAAGACAACACAAGAAGACATTAGCAACTGGGGGGTGGGAGGGCGAGCAGGAGGTAAGTTTTCTATTCAGAAAACAGTTCAGGTGCTACCTCCTACTCTAGATCTTCCATAATTCTATTTCTCCTCCCCTCCCCCACCCCAGGAACACGTGCTCCTTCTTGGAGATTACACATACATTGTGCATACTTTGTGTTTACTCACTTGTGTACATATTGTACTAGTCCAGTAGAATGTAAGCTCCCTGAAGCTAGAGCCAGTTCTATTTCTGTCTTTGTATCCCTGGTCCTAGTATAGTACCTTACACAGTATAGAAGCTAAATAATTTTTTAATTGAATTTTATCTGCAAAATGAGGGGAGTTGACTAGAAGGACTCTGAGTTTTGACCCTCCAACTCTGACATTCTGTGGAACAGCAACCCTATAACCTTCTCTGTAGGAAGAGGGCCTGTCAACTGCACCAAGTCAGAGCATATGAAGCATTCATGCAGATACTTTTTGGCCATAACTACAGCCTGATTAAGGTGAACCACAGAAAAAAGAATCAAGAACTAGGATTGAAGTTGTTTTGGGCTCACTTCCATTAGCCATTTTTCCTGTATCTGCACTGAGCTATTCTATTCCAAAAGCCATCACTGCAGCTACATTTAAAATAAAATATGTTTTTGTTTAAAGTCCTACAACTTATGCACATCTCCCACTTCTCTACCACACCCCTCCTCCTCCCCCATGGGCCTTTTGGCTTGTAGTAGAGAGGCAAAGAAGAAAGAGGAATGGCCACACTGTGAAAGCTAGAGCAAACAGAAACATATGGGACCATATTTACTAACTGACTAATTAGAATACAGCATTTTGGCAGATGATTCAAGATCTGGGTTTTTTTTTTTCAGATCAGGCTGAGAATCCATGCCAACCATGTTCATTCTTCTTTAAACATATGCAGAGAATCTTTAGGTTGGAAGAACTCTTAGTGGCCACAGAGCATCCTTGATAGATGGTCAAAGCCACCCAAAGTGAATAAAGGCAATAACCTTCAATGTTGGTGGGGTGAGTGTTCACAGCAATGTGCAGTGATTCAATGAGACAGACTGGGGAGGAAATACTGCCTGAGACTCATATGCACATAGAACTTCTAAATCACCCCCTTCTCCAATCAACAACACAAAGGGTCCACTCTCTTCCTCTTTCAAATGTCCTCTTCCCGAATCCACCTTTTTGAGGACTCTTCTTCCTTTTCAAAGCTGCCCTTGATAGTCATTTAAACTTAAGAGACAATGTGGTATCATGGGTAGAGTTGGCCTCACAGCCAACTGGGTCCAAGGCCTATTTCTGACACAAACTAGTAATGCGACCCTAGACAAATCACTTAACCTCTCAGTACTCAAGGAAATGGCCCAAATACTGTTACAGAGAAAGTTCCAATCTGCATTAGGAGAAGAAGTTTTCTCATCTGAGAGTTCTCTGTTCCAATGAAATCCTAAGTCCAGATCCTATCCCTTTCATCTGGATACAACATTTTTGGCATGAGAGAAATACAACATAATGGGAGAGGCACCAGATTTGGTGTCAGGGAACCTAAATTTAACACCTGGCTTTGCCACTTTTTAGTTCTGTAACCTTGGGCACCCTCTCTGGGCTTCAGGTTCCTCACCTGTAAAGTAAGAGAGTTTGACTAAATGCTTCTATGGTTCCTTCCAGCCCTAAATCTACATTCAATCAGAAATAGGAGTGTGGGGTCCAAGTCTTTTGTAGGGGCCAAGTCCATTATCATCATCACCACCACCATCACCACCATCATCGCCATCATCGCCATTACCACCACCACCATCATCACCATCATTGCCATCATCATCATCACCACAACGACTACCATCATAACCATCATTGCCATCATTATCATCATCTACAATGCTTACTATGTGCCAGGCACTTTGCTAAGCACTTTATAATTATCTCATTTGATCCTCACAAGAACCCTGACAGGTAGGTGCTATTATTATCCCCATTTTTACAGTTGAGGAGAGTGAGGCAAATAGCAGTTAAATGATTTGCCCAGGGTCACACAACAAATAAGTGTCTAAGGCTAGATCTGAGCTCAAGTCTTCCTGACTCAGGGTCCACTGTTCTCTCCATCACGCCACATAGACACTTCATCTGCTATTTTTAAAAGGGAAGAATTTTTTTCTTTTATTTTTTTTCTCTCCTTATAAATCATCTGCAATGCAGAGGTTTAAAAAATTAATTTTGGAAGTTGGGAACTAAGACTTTTCAGTGATCCTGTGGCTCTGGTGTCTCAAGGAAGATTTAGAGCTGACCTTCGAAACCATCTTGTTTAAAACCTCCAGTATTCTTAGGAGAAACTGAGGCCCAGAGAGGTGTTTTGCCCATGATTATATAAGTATAAATATAAGATTCAAGCCCAAATCCTTAGACTCCAAATCCTGCTTTGTTCTACTGTCCTATAAGAGTCTTCCCCTCCTCCCCCCAAATCCACTTGCTCACAGCTGAAACTGGAAGAATTAGGGGCGTGATGATCACAGACTTGCTCCCAAAAACACTTATAGGTCTCCCCATTCCCTAATACCCGTTGCCAGCAGGGCCCCTTATTTCTATCATCACTTTGGCTTTTCTTTCAGCGTGTCCTGGTGTTCAACGAGAACGATGCTCGTAGTAAATTTTACAACTTCTCATCTCTATCTCATCCCCAGGGCCAAAATACAATTTTCTTTTATACTCTGGCTGAAGCCTTGACTAGCCTTTTTTTTTAATACTAACTCAGAAGCCCTGTCCTATCCCATCCTGCCACTCCCACCTCACCACCAAAAGAACAAGACATGTGGTTTCTATTATGTAAAACATCTGGATACGCTCAAGGGAGACACAACCCACCCCCAGTAAAAACAGCACGAGGTCCTGGGGACTCATGCTGTTCTGACAATATCAGAACCCTCTCTCCCCAACCCCAACTCCAACCATGGAGTGGAAAGCTTCCTGGGACCAGGGTAATGGGCAGGGAAATGTCTCATGATAATTGATAATCTCAGAAAAACAAGGAATGGAAAGACCATATTTTGGCAGCTAGACCAAAGTTCCTATCTACCCCGCCATGCCTTCTCATACCTGCAGTCAGGGACGCTTGGATTGACCTTCTCAATGAAGCACCCAGTGACTTTATTTTGGTTGATTTTCTGCTATCCATTTTCAGTTCTCCTTCTCTCCAAATCTGATCTCCAGATATATGCTGCCCCTTTGGGCTCTGTCTATGGCTATGGTGGGGTGGGCCCTGGCTATTCAAAGCCTATAGAAAGGGTTTGGGACCAGTCATTTTGGATTTGTACAGTAATAAGTGGGGGCTAGATTTAGAGCCTGAGGTTAGGGGTTCTGGCTCTCCTGTTTACTAATTATGTGACTTGGGTACACTCAACCACTGTGAGTCTCAGTTTATTAATTAATAAAAGGAAGATAACCTGACCTACTATGACCTCACAGGAGTGTTGTGAAGATCCAAGGAATTTTGTGTCTTTTTTTTTTGTGGGGGGAGAGGCCTGATCTGTGATTTCATCTGTTTAGGGAACTCCCTTATGTGGCAATTCCTTCCACCCATGAATATTGTCATCGAGTCTATAATTTATAGTCTTAAGAGAGTTACTTATAGCAGAGAAGTAAAAATGACTGCTCCATGTTCACAGAGCTAGCATGTGTCAAAGACAGGACTTGAACCCAGATCAAATCAAGTCAAGTCAAGGAGTATTTATTCATCACTTAAATATGTTCCAGGCTCTGTGCTAAGTATAAAAATACAAACGAATAGAAAGACAGTGTCTGCCCTTAAGAAACTTACATTCTAACAAGGAAATACTATACATAAAGAGGGGCCGAAAGGGTAGAATGTGGAGACTGAAGATTCTCTACGTAGGGATGTGGTGGTGGGAGTATAGCCAAGAGTGAAATGAAGACACAGTTGATATGGGCTTCCTCATTAAAATGGAGGTTCTGGGAGAAAACAGCCAATCAGAGGGAGAGGTCTCAGAGACATGTTGTACTTCCAATGTGAGAAATAGTCCAGGCATGGAGTGAGCTTCCAGAGTGAAGAGGTTTCTATGGCACAGAACACATCCATGTCTTCTGGGTTCCAAGGCCAGTCCCCCAGCCAGTATACTACCCTGCTTTTCTCATTATCAAAGTAGAGAATGCACAGGAAAATATTTGGTACCTTGTAAAGTTACACAGATGGGATGAGATTACTATGATTATCAGTTACTGGGCTTGAGTCGAGGTCATGATCAGGCCAAGTAGAAATGAATTAGAACCAGCCAGACAAGATCTGGGGTTGTATTGTGCCCATGTCTGGGTGCCACGCTTACTTTGAATAGAATAGTCATAAACTAGAATGCATCCCAAGGAGAAAGACCAGCATGTGCTCAGGGATCTCACAACAGATGAACAGAGGAAGCACCTGGGATTTGAAACCTTGTGGGGTGGAAGGGTATTACTATCACTCTATATCCAATAGGCTACCATGTAGTAGGTCTATCATAATAGACCTGTGGTGTAAGTGACAGAGTTTTATACTTAGACTCAGGAAAGTCTGAATTCCTTCAATTTCCTCATCTGTAAGGGGATAATAATAGTATCTACCTGTTGCAAGAATCAAATGAGATAATGTAAGCAAAGCACTTTACCATCCTTCTGGTATTACATGAATGTGCATCATTTCAGTAGAATGTAAAGTCCTTGAGGGTAGAAATGATTCCTTTTTGCAGGGGAGGGGTATCTCCAGGGCCTAGCATAGTGCTTATGGTAAGTACTTTTGAGTTGAATTGAATTAAAAAAGGATTGAACCTATTCTGTAGGGCAGAGCTTACAACCAATGGGCGGTGTAGGAAAACCTACAACTGGTGGGGGCGGGGCAGGGAAATGGGGCAGAAAGGCACAATTTCTGCTCAGGAAAAGAACTTGGCAATAATTAGAGATGTCCAAGAGGGAAGTAAACGACCCCATTGGGTAGTAACCTCCAATAGAAGGAGATGTTCAAACAAAGAATGAATTCATCAAGGATTTCATGGAGGCCACTCCCACTTGGAGCAAAGAAGGGATCCCTTCCAACTCAGACATTCAACAACTTCAGGGATGAATAGAGGGGACAGAAGTAAAAGTGCAGAGTGTTAAGGCTGTGGTTTGGTAGAAAGAGTGCTGGATTTTGAGGTGGAAAATGAGGGTCCAAATTCTGTCTTTACCATATACTGTACTAACTGGGCTACCCTGGACAAAGTACTTTATCTTTCAGTGTCCCTAGAAGACTCTCTAAGGCCATAAGCTACAAATCAATTAGAGATATGCATTGGTGAAGGGAGTTTCTCTGTGGGGAATGCCATTCAATAGTGAATCACACATCCTGACCAAATCAGCAAAGTGAAAATGCTAATACTTAGCAGAGAACCTTCTACTAACCCCAGCACAAGAATCCTCTTGCAGAGATTCTCAGCATCCCTTTGCTTTTAGCAAAGCAAAGTAAAATAACTAAGGATATTTCAAGAGATTTCTATTTCATCAGCCAGGGCCTTCCCTCCACTGCACCATTCCACCTCAGAAGACAGTTTAATGAGTGGCTGTGATGAAATAAACAATAGAAAAAAACAACCAAACTTTATTCAACAGTTTCTTTGCTCTATAAGACTTGCATTGGAGATGGAATCATGCATTTAGAGCTGAAAGGGACCTCAGAGCTCCTTTAAAAATTACCTCCTCATTTTAATGAGGAAGCCAGGGCCCAGAGAAACTGGTTAATCAAGGTCACATAGCTAGCAAATGGGAGAGCCAAATTTGTAGGATTGTAGATGTAGAGATGGAAGGGACCTTAGAAACCATCAAATCCAAATCCCTTATTTTACAGATCTGGAAATTGAGGCAAAGGTTAAGTGATTTGCCCAGGGTTACAAAGCTAGTAAGCACCTGAGCCAGGATTTGAATCCAGGTCTTCCTGACTCCAAATCCACTGCCCTACCCACCACCATGTTGCTTCTATATGCAACATACTTTTCACTGTGAATTCATAGCTTTCCGAGGATAGAATATCCTTTTAATTTTGGGAAGTTTTCTTCTTAGACAGTTGCTATTGATATGAATATCTTTGCCCAAAGAGTAAGGGGACGTCTCTAAAAGACTGTTTCCTGCCAGGAGGCTGGTGTATGTTAAGGATGCCCTAGTTAGCCATCCCCCTACTATGCCAGCTGTCAGAAGGAGCCTATGGGCAGGAAGGAAATGTACCCTCTTGCCAGTCCAGATCACTGGCACCACAAACTTGAAAGACAAAGGCTCCAGGCAGGGTCTGGGATTTCTCTGGCCACAAACATCATATATCCTGAGATAGAACTGCGCTTTGCTTATATTCTCAAACCTCTGATATCAGACTGCCCCCCCCCCAGCCAGGGACAATGTGCACTGGCAGAGAAGGAATGCCATGACCACACAGCTAGTTAAGCAGCATGGAAGAAGATGGTTTTCTCCTGCAGTCCATGGGGTTCCTAGGTCAAGCCTCAGCTCTCTGTGCTAATGAGGCCAGAAGGAGCAGGGTGTCTCAAATCCTTGGAGCCCATCCCTGGCCAAGGTTTCAAGTTGTTAGAGAAGATTATCTTCAATGCCTTTCTATGTAGTTTATATCTCTGGCCTTTTAGTCTTCCCTCCTGCAAAATAAATGAAAGCAGTCCAAATTTCTATAATACTTCGCAGTTTATTGAGCCTCAACAACCCTGTACGTCAGGCAAATTGGTTTAGGCAAATTGCAGATTGGCAATGTCAGTATTTTTGTTGGTTTAGGTCCAGACTTGTGATTTTATCCCTACAGGGAACTCCCAGCATGGAAACTCCTCCTCCTGTTCAGATTGGCAACTTGCCTGTAAATAATCATTTTAGAGTTGCCTGGGGGCACTGAGTGGTTAAGACAACTGCCCTCAGTCACATAGCCAGGCAAGACTTGAACCTAGGTCTTCCAGACTCTACCATCCACTATTCTGAAGAACAAGTATTTTGATCCCTTTTAACAGATGGGGAAATTGCAGCTTGGAGCATGAAGCCCAAAGTCACTGGCAGAGGAAGGACTTCTACCTCTTTCTACTACACTGAAATTCCCTTATGCTGCAGCATTGTACCCAAGACTCCTCCTTTCAGCAACAGATAATTCTCCCCAGTTAGATAATCACAATATTAAAGCTGGGAGAGACTTCAGAGATCATCTGGGGCAAATATCTCACTTCATAGAATACAAGACCATATATCTAGAGCTGGAAGGAACCTTGGAGGTCATCTCGCCCAACTCTCCCATTTCACAGATGAAGAAACTGAGAACAACAGTGGTGAACGGACTCTCCCAAGGTCACATGGGGAGTAAGACACAATGCCTAGACTCAAAATTAGGTCTCCTAATTGTGTCTGTTGCTTTTTGTAGTACTCCAGATATTTTCCTTTCCTTTTTCGTCATCAGAACTCACTCCTCTGGTGTCCCATGCCCTCAGAGACATACTTTCAGCTAAGATGTTCCATTAACTAATTTACACTTGCCTGAAAATGGATGATAATGGTTTCATGCGTATACCAGGATGACATTTGTACTTTAATAGCTTTCAGAGCTTTAAGGCAAAGGAATGTCTCATGAAGGAACTTTCATGGAGCACAGCAGAATTGTGAAGAAGAGATTTGGAAGCTGCCAGACCTTCTCTGGTCCTCCCCATGTCACGCTGTGCTTTTTCCAATGCCAGCCCTGGTGCCTACAAACAATGCCAAACCCTCTATTTAACCCTCACCCCACTTCAGCTGCATCCACAGGACAATGATTGAACTTTTGCCCTGGGGAAGGGAGGGAAAGAGCGGTAGGGAGCTTTGGATAATATTAGAAGGAGACGCAGGTATGAAAAAGAGAAATATTAAAAACTGCCACACAGTGATCTCACTGCTATGATTAATGCTCCATAGATCTTATTAAAAGGGGGGAGAAGGAGCTCTTATCAGTATTAAAATATTCATAGTAGTTTTATTCATAATTGCAAAAATCTGGAAATAACCCATGTTTAGAATAGCTGAAGCAGTCATAACCCAGGCATAGCCAGTGTGGGAATCCCCACTGGGGATCGGTCCCAGAGTAATGGATTTAGAGGATGCTGAAAGCAGACGGTGTTCTTTAGAGAGGACAGTTAGTAAGCTCTCTCCACACCCACAGCTGCAGCCCAGGTACACTTCATAGCTGGTAGGTAGCCACCTCTCACCCCCTTGCTTAAAAAGTTAATTTGGGAGATGTGGTTTGTGCTGCCCCAGGCTCCATATTGCTTGTTAGCGATCCTGGCAGAACAAATTGTGTAGGAATGTTATAGGATAAGATTACGCTTTAAGAAATGGAAAATATGAAGAATACAAAGAAATACAGAAAAACATGTGAGAAGGAGTACCAAGGGACAATAGAATATACAAAATGATGACCCCAATGTCTAGAAAGGACAACGAAAGCCAGAAAACACCAAAAAAATGCACTGAAAAAGTGATAGGACAAGGGATCATGGAGGCAAACAAAAGATTTTTGTTATCATTTTGGAAAACAAACACTAATCAGGGTCATTTTTAAATTTTTGTTTAATTCACTGTTTTTGGATGTCGTTATTAAGTTGAGGATAAAAAAATTCATTGAATAAATATATAAACATTGAACTCAACTGTCTCACACACGAAAAGAAGAGGAAGAGGAAGGAAATGAAAGCTTCTTTTTTCTATAGTTCTATCAG
>CM053624.1:329530105-329561841 GCA_028646595.1 Phalanger gymnotis
GATGGCATTAGTAGGAAGAGAAAAAGGGAAAGAATGAGAGAAAGATGGAAAGAGAGAGAGGAGAAGGAACGAGGAGCGTCAGAAGCAAGAGGGAACGAGAGGGAATAGAAGGGAAGAAGACATTTGGATAGCTGAGGAAATGAGACCCAGAGAAGTTAAATGCATTTCCCAAAGTAGATAAGAGGGAGAGTGGTGATTCCAACCCTGCTCTTCTGACTCCAAAGCCACTACACCATTGGGAAAGAGGGAATGGAAGAAAAGATGCAGTGGAGAGATGGGGAATGGTGAGAGAGAATGGAAGGAGAGAAGGAATCAGAGGGAAGGGGGAATGAGAGCAGACAAAAACGAGAGGGCAATAAGAGAGAGACAGATGAGAAAGAAAAGGGGGTATTAGATGAGAGGTCCTAGCAAGAGAAGAAGGACATGGAAGTAGAAGGGGGAAAACTCCTGAAAAGATAGGTAGGTAGGATGTCTTGAGGGCTTTTGGACTCTGATAACTATAAACAAAAGCCTTACCTTCCTGGCTTCTAGGGTCAGAATGAATGGAGTTAGGGTCGACCTTTTCTTGAGGTGCATAGCGGTAGATAGTCTGGGACTGTTTAGGGGTCTCCTCAGTTGGATCCTCTTGGAGAGCAACAGGAGGGAGAGTGGTTGGAGTAAACTTCACCTTGGGGATGGTCTTTTCCACTCGACTCCCTTGGGCTAACTGGGGCACGTTTCTTTCTGTGGAAGTTGAGGCTTGGAATCCAATACTGACACTTTTTTCACCATCCCTGCCCCTGTCTCTGGGGTTTGGCTGAACATTGGGAATGGTGTTTCCTTCAGGCTCTGCCCTTCCCTGTTCTTCCCTTCTCTCCTGGGCTCTCTCCTCAGATTCTACAGCATTGTTTGAGTTCTGCCTCTCCTCTGGCTTTTCTTGAATACTTCCAGCTCCAGTGGCTTTTTCATTTGCCTCATGTACCTTGGAAGGTTCTGGGTAGCCATCATCTTCTCCCCTCTCTTCTTCCTCCTCTATCTCCTCCTCCTCTTCTTCGTCTATGACTTCCTCCTCTTTCTGTTCCATCACACTCCTGGTTCTAGACTGGCCGGGGATTTTAGGGTCCATGGCCACAGCAGCTGCCTGCCCGGTAGGGGAGACAAGCTGGGTGAATCCGGGAAGGGTTGTGTTGTTGGCAATAGCGTTTGTATCCTCACGCTGCAGTTCCAGCTGCTCTAGGCTGCCGGGGTCCGGGACGGGCTGGGCTCCTGGAACCATCCAGCCTTTTGTTGGGGCTTCCACCTGTGCTGCGTCTCCTTCGGAAGCCTCCTGGTCGTAGCTGTAGGGGTCATCGTAATGTCTCTCGGGATCGTTGTCCTCAAGCTCGGAGAGGTTGCCAGAGTGGAAGGCGGAGGCATCGCAGCCCGGAAGCTGGTAGCAAATGAGCTCGCCGCCAGAGTTTGGGCAGTGGCAGACTTTGCAATGGGCCATGCGGACTGTATGACCTGCCACATACTTCTGGCCCTCGTGCAAGCAACCGATCCGTCCACACTGCGGGCAGCCATCCGAGGGGATGACTGCGTCGATGCAGTTCGGGGGCAGATCTGGGCAAAGCATGAACTGGCAGCTGATCTTGCCTCCTCCTTTGGGGCAAGAACACTCCGTGCTTCCGAAGTCCACAAAGTAGGACTGTCCTTCCGGCACCTTGCCGTTCATGAAGCCGACATTGACACAATCGTAGTACTGATAGCCCTCGCAGGTGCAGCCGTGCTGCAGGCAGGAAGCGCAGCACTCGCCAGGCTCCAGCACCTCCTCAATGCAATTCTCCAGCGGCTTGCAGTCCACACCCGTGCAATCCTTTTGCGCCCCAGAGCCCCTAGAGAGGAGGAGCAGCAAGGTGATTCCTGACAGACAGTACCAAGGAAGTCCTCTGGGCAGAGCCATCACTCCCTCTCCAGCAGAGGAAACGCCTCGATTGCACTCTGCACTGGACCTGGGCTCGTCGAGTCAGGAATCTAGCCCGTCTCGGGTCCGAAGCGGCTGTGGTCCTCCCGGAGCCTTCTTTTCTCCCCTTTGCTCCTGCATTTGTGAAAGAAAACTCTGTCACTGACTCTGCTACACACACACACACACACACACACACACACACACACACACACACACACACACACACACACACACACACATCCTGCCTGTTAAGCATTAAAGATCCTTAGACGTTGGGATAACATCCAACAGCTGGAAAACTCGGCAAGGAGTTAATCATCGTGTCTCCAGTTCTGCAGGCCCTCGATCTCAGCTAGGAGGAGTTAGTCCCCTTGAGCTCCTCCTTGGCTGTTTCAATTCATAATTGTTCTCACTGGGCCAAAAGAATTCTTTATACCTGTAAAAGCTACATTCATCTGTCTGTCTCTGTCTCTGTCTTGCTCTCTCTTATATCTCTGTCTCTATCTCCCTGTCTCTCTTTCTGTGTCTGGGTGTCTATCTCTGTGTGTCTCTGTCTTTCTGTCTCTCTCTGCCTCTGACTCTGTCTTTCTTCTCTCTGTCTCTGTCTCTCTACCTCACCGTCTTTTTCTCTCTGTCTATATCTGCGTCTGTGTGTCTTTCTGTGTCTCTCACTGTCTCTTTTTGTCTCTCTGTGTGTCTCTGTCTCTCTAGCTGTCTCTTTCTATCTCTCTGTCTCTGTGTCTCTGTCTGTCTCTGTGTCTCTGTGTCTCTCTCTCTCTCTCTCTCTCTCTCTCTCTCTCTCTCTCTCTCTCTCTCTCTCTCTCTCTCTCTCTCTCTCTCTCTCTCTCTCTCTCTCTCTCTCTCTCTCTCTCTCTCAGCACAAGAGTCAAATCCTATTACTATGAGCCCCAAGGGGCTGTATGAATTCTGCAGTATCCTGGAATTTTCTTAGATCAGACACTTCTGAAATACACAGACCATCCCTTGGGGCCTGAATATCTTTTTGTCATCTAGAGACTTTGCACCATAATGGGATTTAATAATCAATATCTTACTTTTACTTCACACTTTGCACTTTTCAAAGTAATTTCAGATGTAACCCAAAAGGTAAGATGGTGCAGAGGGAAGCGTGTCTGATCTGAAGTTAGAGCACCTGGGTTTGGGTCCTGGAGAATCTTAATGTCTCAATGTGTAGAATGGGCAGCAGAATACTCACTCCACCTGCCTACCTCAAAACATCCTGTTAAGGACTTAATAAGGGAATGGATGCAAGAGGACCTTGCCAACTGTCTCTTTCTATAGCAGCGTAAGGGGTTATGTTATAACATTTTTAATGGGGCAAACAGGAATGAGGCAGTCCAAGTGACTCCTCTCTGGGGCCCCAAGTAATATCTACAGACATCAGAGCACTGAATCCAGGCTCTTCTTATCTTCAGTCTTTTTTCTTCTTTATCTTCGCTTTTTTATCTTTAAAATAAAAGGTCTGAGTTAGATCAGCAGTTCTTAATCTGTGGTCCATGAACTTAAAAAATTTTTTATTACTGTATTGCTGTTTCCTTTGCAATCTTATACATTTTAAGCATTAAAACTGCTATTCTTTTTAAAAATATTCTATTTTTCCCAATTACATGTAAAAACAATTTTAACATTCCTTTCTTTAAAAAAAATTGAGTTCCAAATTCTCTCCCTCCCTCTCTTCCCCCCGTCTCAAGAAGGCAAGCAATTTTATATAGATTACATGTGTGCTGTCATGCAAAACTTGTCTCTATATCAACCATGTAAAACTACTATTCTGAGAAGGGGTCCCTAGGCTCTACCAGATTGCCCAAGTGGTTTACGAAACAAAAAAGTAAAAGAACTCTGGACCAGGTGGTCTTTAAGGTCCCTACCAGCTCTACATGGCTATGTTAAAGTGCATTCACTCAATAGCTCCTCAACAAAAAGTTCCATTTTACAGATGGGCAAATAAAGGTTTGACAAATGAAGTGACTTGTTCAGGGTGACACGATCACCTTGGAAAGTGGCTGAGTCCCTTGATTCTTCATATTACTAAACATATTGCCTCACTATTTCACATGAAAGCAAATTGAGAGCAGAGATTAGGACCACAGATTTAGAGACTTAAGCGAATTTAGGCTGTGAAGAGGCCACTAAGACCAACCTCACATTTTATAGATGAAGAAACTGAGGCAAATAGCAAGATTAAGTGACTTACTTGGGGTCACACGGGTGTCTGAGGTGAGATCTGAACCTAGAACTTCCCAACTCAAAATCCAGCACTCTACCCACTATACCTTGCTTCCCCTTAACTGGGACCCAGAGGAAGTAGATGTTGATGAATGAGGTGAGGACAAGAGAAGTAAAGGTCCTGAGGACAGTTACTGTTTGGGGAGCTTAAGCCTTAGAGGGACTTTACACGTAACGATTATAATTACAACAATAATAGCATTTCTAGAGTACTTTAAAGTTTACAAACTTTACACAGGTTAACTCACTTGATCCTACTAAGTATCCAAAGCTGAGTTTGAACTTGGGTTTTCCTGACTCCCAGCCTGGTGCTCTATCCACCGCATCACCTAGCCGCTTCTTAAATGAAAGTTGGTCCCAGAGGGGAGAACCAGCAGCAGTCATGAAGGTGGCAAAGTGACAGATTTAGGTTTGACATAAGGAAAATTTTCCTAATGGTGAGAGCTAGTCCAAAGTGGAGTGGGCTACCTTGAAAGACAGAGAGTTCTCCCACGATGGGGGGCCTTCAAGAAAAGAAGAGATGCCCATTTGTTGGGTATGCAGTAGATGGGTTTCTTTTTCAAATAGAGGTTGGACTATGTGGCCACTGAAGTCCCTTCCAACTCTGAAATGCAATTAATCTTTGATTTTTAAGGTGAGAGAGATGGCTAGAAATCAAAGTTATGGTCAGAGGGAAACTCCAAGTTCAATGAAGAGTGCCAGTCTTGAAGTCAGGAAGACCTGAGTTCAAATCTTGTCTCCAGCACTTATTAAATGTGTGACTTTGAGCAAATCACTTAACCTTTCTCAGCCTCAGTTTCTTCATTCTGCTTCAAATCTCTCCCCTCTCTGGTCCATCCTCCACATAGCTTCTAGATTGATATTGTTTTTTAGAGAGTGGAAGGCAGGGCAATTGGGGTTAAGTGACTTGATCAAGGCCACACAGGTAGTATGTGTGTCAAGTGTCTGAGGCCGGATTTGAACTCAGGTCCTCCTGACTTTGGGGTCAGTGCTCTACTCGCTGCGCCACCTAGCTGCCCCAGATTGATATTCTTAAAGCATAGATTTGACCATGTTATTTCCCTGCTCAAGAAACTCTAATGGCTCCCTCTTGTCTCCATGTTGAAATTTAAAAAACAAAAACAAAAACAAAACCCTCTACTTGGCAATGAAAGCCCTTTACAACCTGGTTTCAACCTTCCTTTCCAGGTTTGTTAGAGATTTCTCCCCTTTATTCACTCTATATTCTAGCCAGACTGACCTATTTGTTGCTTCCTGTATTCAATATCCTATCTCTTATCCCCACGGCTATTCTCTATGCCTGGAATGCACTCCTCCTTCACCTCTGTTTTTTAAAATTCCCTCGCTTCCTTCTAGGCTCAGGACAAGAGCCACTTCCCACATTAGGCCCAGCCCGATGCCCAAAATTGCTAGTTCCCTTCATCCCCAAAGTTCCTCTTCATATATTTTGCATTTATTTTTCTGGGCACATGCTATTTCTCCCCAACTAGAATATATGCTCCTTGAGAGCAGGGCCTGTTTCATTTTTGATTTTGTATTCCCAGTGCCTAACAATGTCTGGCATATGGTAACTGTTTAATAAATGTTTGTGGAATGAACCAACAAAAGTCCAGCTTTGTGACTTATTAGCAACATGGACTGCTGGTCAATCATTCCTCTTCTCTGGATCCTTCTCTTTGAAATGAGGGAGTACAATGACACCCATTAGTTCTAAAGTCCCTTCCCACTCTGTCACTCCATAAACTTAGGAGGTTAGAATTTCCTAAATCCTGCATTTCACACTAGGGAGTTGCAGTCATTAATTATTTCAAATACCTCTAACCAGAGTAAAAGGTTTTAGCTAGATAATTAACTCTAACGATAGAACTCCCCATAAAAATAGGAGGATAGGGTATAAAGCCAGAAGAGACTTAGGAGTCAATTAATGTAGCCCCCTCCTTTTACAGATGAGAAAATTGAGGCCCAGAGAAATTAAGTGACTTGCCTAATGTCTCATAGGTAGTTAAGTACCAGGGTTGGGATTTAAAAATAGTCTGAAGCCAATGTTAATGTTCTTTATATTATGCCTACCTATAGTTAAAATCAATAGGTGTATACATACATATATATGTACACATACATAGGTAAGATGTACACACATATACACACACATATACGAATACAATGTGTGTATATGTATACACACATACACACATAAAGAAAGAGAAATAGGTAGACTAGCCATTTATTTTAGAAATGGAAGTACAAAAGGAGATAAGTCCACCAATCTGCTCATTCTTTGTCACATCTATAGACATTCACTAATCATGATATACTATACATTTGTGCCTTGGCTTAATGCTTCTTTCCTACACTATTAGAGATAATATGTATGTATGTGTGTAATATATATGTATATATGTGTATATATACAATATGTGTATGTTATGTATATATATTATATCTTTGGAGTACAATAAGAGTGAGTTCAAAAATGAGATATTTTTAAAAGTGTATATACACACATGTATAGATAGATGGAGGATAGATGGGAAGAAAGAAAGAAAGAAAGAAAGAAAGAAAGAAAGAAAGAAAGAAAGAAAGAAAGAAAGAAAGAAAGAAAGAAAGAAAGAAAGGAAGGAAGAAAGAAAGAAAGAAAAAGAAAGAGGAAGGAAGGAAGGAAGGAAGAAAGAAGGAAAGAAAGAAAGAAAGAAAGAAAGAAAGAAAGAAAGAAAGAAAGAAAGAAAGAAAGAAAGAAAGAAAGAAAAGAAAAGAAAGAAGGAAAGAAAAGAAGGAAAGAAGGAAAGAAAGGATAGATAGATAGATAGATAGATAGATAGATAGATAGATAGATAGATAGATAGATGGATGGATAACATGCAGACATATAACCAGCCCATTGTGCATATTGACCAGGCTATCCACAAATTGATGGAAAGGACTTGCTTTTAATCATAAAGAAAAAGTTGACTCTGCTTAAAGAAGAATGAAGATAACTTACAAAGCACAAAAATGCTTTGTAAAAAAAATCCAAGTCTTTTATCTCAATTAGTGACTTCAAAAAGTTAATAAAAATATTAGAAGATAATTTATAAAATATTTTTGTTGAGAAAAAATCCTAAACTTTTTGAGATCTCTTGTTTTTGAACTCACCTTATTCCACTCCAAAGATGTTTTGATAACTACCTTCATTCCTGCTTAAGCCTTAAATCCAATTTTTCTACACTTGGGCAGATTCTGTCTTCTAAAGTAGAAAGGACTTAGTTTCTGAGCATGGGCTTTAACATATATTAAATACAAGCAGAAAGAATATTCTCTGGTCATTCCAGGTAGTTGTGTTCATTTCTTAGAGGCTAATGTTAAGAGAGACACTGGAAAAGTATAGTACATACAGACGAAGGCAGCCAGGATGGTAAAAAGTCTAGAAACTTCTTAAGTAAGCACTGACCATAGGAACTTGGGATGGTTAGCCCGGAGGTTAGAAGACAGAAGGGTCATGATAGCTGTTTTCATGTATCTGAAGAAGTGTTATATTGAATGGTGTTTAAACTGATACAGAGTGTTCCAAAAGTCTTAGTGTGGTTTTAAGTTACCGACTTTTAAGACTGCACCTTAGTGCATTTTTGGGACATCCAGCATTGTATTGATCTAGGGGCTATGAACCAGGACCAATGCCTAAGTTTAAAGGGAGGCAGAATTCCTTGGCAACAACAGCCGTCCAATAATGGAACTCTTGGTTTCCCAAAGTAATGTTTCCAATGGTTATGTTTCAGGTGATGCTATCTATAGAAGAGATTTCTGCAGTAGGAGGAAGATCAGACTATATGACCTTCCAACTCTATAATTCTAAAGTATCCCAAATGTTACTATTTTTTTAGCCCTATTTCCACAGTTACCCTTTGAGGGAGCACTGAGTCTGGCTATATCATTAGCCTCCTTCCACACCTAAAGAATTTTCCATTTCTCCCCCATCCCTAACCTTTAGGAGCCCCCCCCCAAAAAAAACCTTTCCATTCTTTGAAATCTGGTCTAGTGGAAGGTATGAGGATATTGTATGAGACCGTGACCTCTCAGTGGGCTGAAATGTAGAAGGTGCTTAACTTTAACTTCTTCCTAAAACTGGAGAAAATCAGAAAACTGGGCTGGCTGGGCTCTACCTACCTCTCTTCCAAACTCCAGTTTCTTTAAAAAAAAAAACTCTACTGCTACACCCTTGGCTGGAGAGGTAAGGTACTTGTCAGGATCACTCCGGTATTTCAGGGCTTTGGCTGTACCTAGGATTCTGATTCTTCTGCTGGAAGGGAGAAGGGGCCACAATTCATAGGGAACACGGAAACTTGTTGCCTTTTATAGTGACCTCTCAGCAAATGAAGTCTTCCCAGGCAGCCCCAGAGCCCCCAAGAATTAATGCACCTTCCAAAGGCAGACTAGACACTGAAAATTAGTAATATCTTGCTGAATAAGCCAGCATAGTTTCTGGCAGTAATTTCTTCCTCAGAGTTACAGACAGGATCATGAGATTTAGAATTGAGTAGAAGTTCAGAAATGACTTAGCCATCCCCTTAGAGACATTGAGGCCCAGGGAAGGTAGGTAATTTGCCCTACTAAGCTACTAAATAACAGAGCCACCATATCTGATTTTAAATCCAGTGCTCTTTATAGGGTATCCCCTGTGCCAGTCTTTCTTTGTACATGAAGAGCACACTCCTCGCTCACCAATAGTAAGGTCAGTAGAATTCTTTTCTCCATGGTGAGGATGGGGTGAAACTGAAGCATCTGAACTCTCTAAGTTACCAACAATCTCTTAATTTCCAAAGCTGATGGTTCTTTTTTCCATTCCCATCCTTCTTTACCTACTGGCCACCTTTTCTTCTCCAGGCTTTTGGGGAAATACCCTTTCCTGATTTTCCTCTTCCCTGTCTAACTACTCCTTCTTCATCTCCTTTACTGATTCATCGTCCAGATCATGGCCCCTAACATTGGACATGCCCCCAAACTCTAGCATGGACCCTCAGTTCTTCTCTCTTGGAGACCCCATCAGCTCCCATGGATTTAATTATCATTTCTATGCCAATTACTCTCAGATGGATATATTCAGTCTCAGCTTTTCGGCTAAGTTTTAACCCTGCATCACATTGCCTATAAAACATTTCAAACCAAATATTGCAGAGACATCTCAAACTCAACATGTCAGAAACTGAACTCGTTATCTTTCCCCCAAAACCTATCTCTATTTCTGTCAAAGACAGTTTCATAACCCATACATTATCCAGTACCCCTCGCTTTTCCTCCCCTCACATCTCTAATCAGTTGCCAAAGCTAGCTATCTCTGCCTCAACAGTATCTCTTGTATCCAAACCTCCTCTTTATTCACACAGCTACCACCTAAGTTCAGGCCCTCATCACCTCTTACCTTCATTATTGTAACAGCTTCCTAATTGGTCTTCCTGCCTCAAGCCTCTTCCAACATCAACCCATGACCAAGAGTAATGCCTAAATTGTTTTCATTAATTTCATATGTGGATGTCATTTCCTTACTCGATAAACTTTAGGGGCTTCCTATTGCCTCTAAGATAAAATATAAACTCCTCTTTTGGGTACTTAAAATCCTTTACAACTTGGTCCCAACCTATCTTTCCAATTCTCATTGGACAGTGTTGTTGTTCAGTCATGTCCACCTCTTTGTGACCTCATTTGGGATTTTCTTGGCAAAGATATCGGAGTGGTTTGCCATTTACTTCTCCAGATCATTTTGCAGATGAGCAAATTGAGACAAACAGGGTGCACTGACTTGCCCAGGGTCAGGAGGCTAATAAGTATCTGAGGCCAGATTTGAATGCATGAAGGTAAGTCTCCCTGATTCCAAGTCCAGTGCTCTATCCACTGTACCACCTAGCTGCCTTCATTGGACATTACTCCTCCTCAGGCACTCTGTAATCCAGCCAAACTCGTCTTTTCTCTAGGCTTCATGTGTGGTACTCTGTGTCCCATCTTTGTGTTTTCATGCCTGGAATGCACTCTCTCTTCACCTCTGCCTCAAGAAGCAGCCCAATCATTACCTTCTACATGTACATCTCTTCTTGATGCCAACCCCACTCCACCACTCAACTGCTAGCAATCTTCCCTCTCCTACTACCTTTCATTTAACTACTTGGTGTTTATTTGTACTTATTATCTTTATATTTATTTTATACATACATACATACATACATACATACATACATACATATCCTTACTGCTTCCTCCATTCGACTGTCAGTTCTGTGCTGGTAAGAACCGTTTTATTCATTGTGTTTATTATCTCAGTGCCTGGCATGTAGAAGGTACTTAATACATTCTTGTTGATTACTAGTATAACATCTTTTCCAATTCTAGATTGATTGGATATCTAGATCCCTTGCCTATGGTTGAATTGACCCTTTCCCCCTTTCCTGTAATTATTCAAATAGTCCTCTGTATTCATGTGGCTCTGGTTAAAGACCAAATGTTCCCAAAGGCCAACCTTCTTTGACTCCCCTAGAAATGGACTGAATATAACAGAGAGGTGATGGACTCATAGGGCAGATTGACATGTGTCTTTTTTTTTTTTTGGACATGGCCAATGGCAGAATTTGCTTGACTATACATGTTTGTAAGAGGGATTTGATATCAATGGGAGAGAAGAGAAGAGAAGAGAAGAGAAGAGAAGAGAAGAGAAGAGAAGAGAAGAGAAGAGAAGAGAAGAGAAGAGAAGAGAAGAGAAGAGAAGAGGAGAGAGAAAATAAAATATAATTTTAAAAAATAAATAGTTTAGATAATTCTCTTCATTTAAGAGGCAACTAGGTGACACAGTGGATTGCCTACCAGGATACCAGGCCTGGAATCAGGAAGATCTAAATTCAAATCCAGCCTCAGACACTTATCTCAGCAAGTCATTTTACCCTGTTTAACTCAGTTTCCTAAACTGTAAAACGAGCTGGAGAAGGAAATAGCAAACTGCTGTAGTATCCTTACCAACAAAACCTCAAATGGGGTCACAAAGAGTTGGACACAACTGAAATGAATGAACAATTGTTTTCATTTGGGGTTCTTAACCTGGAGTTTATGAACTTAAAAAAATACGATTACTCTATTTCACTGGAATTTGTTTCCTTTGTAATCCTACGTATTTTATCTTATGCATTTAATAAACTGCTGAGAGTCTCTAAGTTTCATCAGACTGCCAAAACTGTCTGTAGCATGAAAAAAACCATAGCTCCCAATACAGAAGATAGTAGAAAACCTGTTCATCATGGTGGAGCTGGAGTAAAGAGGAAGGAGCCAAGGAGAAAGATAAGGAGGAAGAAGTTTTTAGCTGAAAGAGGAGGAGATTTGGACTAGGAAGAGATGAGATCCAGATCGGGGAAAACGCCTTCTCAGAGATCCCAACCTAAGCAAACACTGGCTGCAGAGAACTGGAGTAAGATGGATTGAAACCAACAAAGCCAAGGAAAATAAGAGCCTCCAAAGTTGGATTCCTTATCTCATCTTTGTGCCTGTGCCTGCCCAACCTGTCAATGAGTCTACTCCGTTAATCTCTCTTGGCCTCAATTTCTTGATTTGGAAAATGAGGCATTGGAACGGATGACTTCTGCAGCCCCTTCCAGCTCTAAATCTATGAGCCTATGATTCCATTCTATTATCCTTTTAGTTTGCTTTCTCTTAAAGATTAACCACAAAGAAAAGAACAAGTGATATTGTGAGATGTTTTTTGGGGGGTGGGGGGAGTTATATTTCTGAGACTATAATTCCTGTGTGCTGGCTATAAAAGCAGGAATCAAAGTGACTCAAAAATATTTGACCAAGAGCCATTCCCCCAGTAGATAAGAAGTCAAAGGATTTGAATGATCTTCAAAAGAAGAATTACCAACAATCACCAACCATGTAAAAGATTGTTTGAAATCATGAGAAATATAAACTAACTCTAAAGTTTCATCTCATACCCCGAAAATTGGTAAAGATGGAGAAAATGGATATTGCCAATGCTGAACCATCTATGAGAAGACAGGCACACTAAATACTATTGGTGGAGCTGTCCATCAGTTAAATGATTCTGGAAAACAATCTGGAATTATGTAAGAAAAGCTACTAAAATTTCCATACCCTCTGACCTAGAGATCCTGCAGCTGGGCAAAGAGGTCAAGACGGCCGAAGACAGAAAGTTTCTATTTGTGACAAAATATTCAAAGCAGAATTTTTATGGTAGCCAAACAAACTGGAAAAAAAATGAGTCTCCATTGATTAGGGAACTGCTGAACAAACATAACAGGATATTATTGTGCTATGAGAAGCAACATGAGGAAGTCAGAGAAACATGGAAAGATTTGTTTGAACTGATCCAGAGTGAATTACACAGAACCACGAAAAAATAGAAACAATTACTATAGTCATGTCAATGAAAAGAACATGAAAGCAAATACAGGTCACTGGACCTGGAATATTATATACACACACACACACACACACACACACACACACACACACACACGCACACACACACACACACACACACAGAAATAACTTTTCCTTCCTTGAAGGATGTAGGACCCTGCATGTAGAATGTTGCATATACTATCTGATGGGTTGTGTCATGCTAGTTTTCCTTTATTTTTCTTTAGTACAAGGGAAAGCTTACTGAGTAGAGATATATTTGGAAATATCATATAAAAACAAAAAGTAGCAATAAAATTATTTTTTAGGTTAGGAACCAGCTATGCCTGCCACAGAGATTCAGGGCTTTGAATTCTGGGTCTATGAATAAATTCTGAAGTCCCCGAGCAAACCTGAAGATTCATGACTCTGATTCCCCTGCTAATAGAAAATGTAAGGTTGATGCTAAAGGTCATTGTTTGTTGCTGAACTACAATTTTCCAAAACCATCAGAGTTAATGGTAGTTAACTGCCTACCTCTGACCTTAAAACACATACAACATTTTTACTCTCCTCTGGTAACTATAGGGTTAAAGCTCCAGAATTGCCGCGCCACCCCCCCAGGCTACTTTGGTGAAACTTAGAGCCCTCCACCTTTGCCCCCTTTCTCATTTTTAAAACAAGCTCAGCTCAGAGTTAGTTATTTTCTTTAAGAGAATGAGGTCATGTGAACTTATAGAAACACGATCTCTCTGGTAGAGGGTCCAGCTTTTTCTCTCTTTTCCCTCCTTCAAACACATAAAACAAACTGCTTGGGTGAGAGTTGAACTTGAACATATTCTATCTAAGTACATTACCCAAGCGAACACACGCTGAATTACAAAGATTAATTTCCATTATTTTTAATCAGCCTTAGAGAATAGAAAATATTGCTTTTGGCCGGGGTGAGGTTTCTGGCATTTTTCTTTCCCAGTCATTCATAACTCTTAAAAAAAAAATGAGACATTCATCAGTGAGGAAAAGAGACAAAAGCCATTCCTCCAGGATGGGTGAGCAGCTTCCATGGGAGATCAAAGTAAAGAAAAATTAACAAAAGAAATCCAAGTGCAAAGGCTGTCAGGAGACCTCGGACTCTAGCTTGGCATTTCCCCAGAGACTTGTCTCTACACCTCTTCAGAGAAGACCCATAAAGATGCGCCAGGGAGGAGGTTGCTGGTTGGGGGAGAACTGGTATGGCAAAGCTAGAAAGTCCTTCCCATGGTGGCAATGACCGAAAGTTACCTTTCAGTTCCCTTAGTCAACATTTCAGAATGGGCTTCCTTACCTACAAAATATCAGCATAGGTGACAAGAACTCCACCTCTTATTTCCCTGTTAGAAGGACCTCCCAGATGGGGAAACAACCTCTACCAGTACAGGTCTGCACATTGTTAGAGAGCTGCCCAGAGCACTGAGATGGGAAACGACTTGCCTAGGATCATTTTGGCAGAGTCATTTAAGTCATCACTTAAGTCATCTTAAATCATCACTTAAGTCAGAGGCAAGACATGAACCCAGGCCTCCCTAATCTAATCTTCTATTTGGGAGATGGAGCGTTGTGTGAGAAACCATAAAGAGAGCAATGTCACTGGATAGAAATGGACATGGGAAAGTAAGGTGTAAGAAGACAAGGAAATAAGAGGAGACTGCCTTATGAAGGGAGTTTATTTGTTTGTTTCTTATGCTAAACCTGAATTTGCCTCTCTACCACTTCCATCCATTGCTCCTAATTCTACCCACTGGGGACACCGAGACCTCTGCTGACCCAGCAGGTAGGATAAAAGATGGAGCCAAAGCCACGTGAAGTCCACCACATGAGGGCCACGACATAAGGTCCACTATGTGAGGTCCACCATGTTAGGTCCAATGCAATAAACCCTGGGGCACTGGGGGAAGGTGGGACAGGGAATGGCAGCTGATCTATCCAGATTTAAATAGAATGAGTCCTCCAAGGTTACTGACTAGACCATGATTGGGAATCTGTTCTTTTTTATCTTTGTATTCCCAGCCCTAGCACAGTGTTCTGTATGTCACAGTTGTCTAATAAATATTTATCTACCTAAGTTGAAAGTCACTAGAATTTGAGGATTAAGGCAATTAACCGTCTGATCAGAACAGTTTGTCCACAAGAGAGACGGTTAGCCCGGGACCAAAATAACAGGTCAGGTTGTCTTCCTTCTTTCAGAGTTCTCCCTTTTTCTTTTTCTTTTTCAGTGTTACCTCCTCAGATGCTGATAGCAGGTTAATGAGCTACCCTATTCCAGGTAACATTCCATATTTATATTCTCACTGGAGCCTTTAATGCCTTAACCCAGGTGTTTATAACCTAGGAACTTGTTTGTTTAATATTTTGATAACTATATTTCAATATAATTATTGTATTTGTAAGTCAATGTGTTTTTATTCTATGGATGTAAGAACTTTATTCTGAAAAAGGGACCAATTAGACCATGAAAGGGGGCCATGACTCCCCCTCCCCCCAAAAAAGGAGCCGCTGGACTATTCAAGTCCCTCCCAGTTCCAGATCTGTGCCTCTGAAGACCCATCCTTCAGTCCAGAGAAGAAAGGAGCTAACCTGGAGATGGACACTCCATCATTTATTATTATTGTTCAGTGGTTTAGTCATGTCTGGCACTTTGTGATCCCATGGACCATAGCATGCCAACATTGTCCATGTGGTTTTCTTGGCAAAGATACTGGAGTGGTTGGCCATTTCCTTCTCTGGTGAATTAAAGCAAACAGAGGTTAAGTGACGTTCATAGGGTCACACGGCTAGCAAATGTCTGAGATTGGATTTGAATTCAAGTTTTCCTGATTTAGACCCAGCGCTCTATCCACTGGGCCATCTAGTGCCCTCCCTGCCTCCACTCACACGAAGGTAAAAATTGAGTCTTTTTACTCATTATTTTTCAAAGAAAAATACTTACAGGAATGCACAATTGAGTCTTTTTATTCATTATTTTCCAAGAAAAAATGCTTATAGGAATGTAAAATTGAGACTTTTTATTCATTGTTTTCCAAGAAAAAAAAAAACAACACAGAAAAGATGCTTGGACTTGGCTTGTGCAATACTTCTTCATTCCTGGGGCTCAATAAAACATTTCACAGTGATCCGAAGAATCACAGAATGTTAAGAGCTGGAAAAGACCTTAGCAATTATCTTGTTGGGCCCCTCATCTTACATTTCCTCCCTTTCTTTTTTCTTCTCATCTCTTAAAACATTCGGTTTTATGAGGGAGAACAAAATCCATTCTCTTTGAGTCTGTTTGGCCAGGGAAGAGAATGCTAATGAGACACCCCAGCCAGAGTCTTTCATCCAGTGGGGCCTGGAGGTTCATGCTGCGACTCAGTGGAGTCAGCTCAAGGGAGTTCCAAGGGGTCCCCTGGGCCAAAAGCTCCACTTGGACCATGAACTTTCTAGAAGTTGACCCTCCAACCACAGAGCCTGCAGCTACCTGGAGGGAAAGGTCAGTTTCTACATGGCCGGAGCAGTTTGAGCCTAAACACCCTGACTTAGAAGTGGCCACATAAATGTATCAGCAGCCCTACATGATGGGGATGGAATGGAAAGTCAGATTGCTGGTGGGAGGAAGCCAAGCTGTGTGACCTCTCAGTAGGGTCAGGGTATGCCATCACCATGACCCTAACCCATTCCCCTGTGGGGACCACACATAAAGCAAAGGGAGGCCCGGCATCAGAGCCCTCAGTTCATGCTGGGGAAAGGAGATGGGAAAGACAGTGCAGCCTCGGCCTCCTTCGTGGGTGGGCGTCAGCATTCCATCTCCCAAAGTTGGTCTCAGAAGGGAATCCCTACTCCACATCCCTGTGTGAGGCAGGCTGAAATCTGGAGAAAACTCCTATTGGGGATGGATGGAAATAATCCCCTAATCATAGGATCACATATTTATAGCTAGAAGGAATCTTAGAAGGCATCAAGTCCAATACCATCCTTATTTTACAGATGAGGAAACTGAGACCCAAAGACTTTAAATGACTTGTCCTTACATAATCAGTAAGCATCTGAACCCTGGTCCTCCTGATTCCAAGTCCAGTGCCCTAACCACTATAGTATGCTGCCTCTTCATATTATTCCCTAATTATTTAAGCTCTTTGGCTTGAGATGTTTATAGAGGTCACTCAGGAATAGTTGCTGGGTTTTTTTTTTTGTTTTCAACACTCGCTATTAATGGGAGTGAGTGGGAGGCTGTTTGGTAGCTATAAAAGGCCATAATGGACTTGGAATAGAGAGCCAACACCACTTAATTCCCAGCCATGTCTCCTCCTCAATGTTTCTCAGCAGTAAAATGGGATAATAATACTTTCTCTTAATGATACCCTAGCATCTCCCTGAAATGAAAATTCCTGATTTTAATACCAACATTCTCCCAAGGATGCTGTATGGCAATGAGTCATGGGGCACCAGATTCACTGCAGAACCAAAATGAAGACTCACACACAGGGCAAAGGAGAGGCATATGGTAGACATCAGCAAGCCAGAACATGGCAGAATGGAGAGGGCATTGGATATGGAGTCAGGAAGCTCTAGATTCATACACTTGCTAGGTGGTCAGAAGCAAATCACTGAACCACCCCATGCCTCAGTTTCCTTTTCTGTAAAATGAAGGGGCTGGACTCTGTGTCCTCCAAACTCTCTTACAACTCTCAACCTGTAATCTTAAGACTAACTATAAATGAGGAATTACACAGGAGAAGTAGTGTCCAGGAAAGCGTCAGAGAAAAGTAGATCAAAAAAGAAAAAAAAATGTCGGATGGGCCACATTCTAAAGTCAGAAACAACTGATGGGCTCTCTTTCTGTCTCTTTGGTATCTAGGCAATATTGAGAGAATTCAAGGGAGGCCCTCAGCCCATTGGGTGACCCCCTTGTGGGGAATTTATGTAAGGGCATAGATGAGAATCCCACAGGATGGGCCGTCCTAGAGGGGTTGCTATCTATAACATCAGAGGGAATACTTATCACTGGAGGGAATTTCTAAGATCAGAAAACTATCGGCTTATTGGCAAGAGTAATAATTGCAGTACCTACTTCATAGGACTGTGAAGCAGAAAAAAATCTGCTGGTTATTCCCGATTCATTTTGGTTTCCAAGGAAACCCATCTTCAGTCTTACAAACTGAAATATTATAGCCATGTAAACAAGAGTCATCTTCTGCCAATCTATTGTCCCAATAGTCAGTCCTGGGCACCAAGGAATCTACAAACCAAGGCAGCACTCTTCCCAGATAAAAATGGTGCTCTTCACCCACCCTCAGTAGGCCATGCACTCAGAGTTGTTTACCCAGAAGTGGAGGAGGCCTGCATTGAGGCAGATAGATAGAACAATTGATGAGCACTTGGCCTGGAGTCAGGAAGACCTGAGTAAAAATCTAACCTCAGACACTTAATAATCATAACTGCTTAACATCCCAGACCCTCAGTTTCTTCATTTGTTAAGTGGGGATAATAATGCCTGTAGTAACCATCTCACAAGGTAGTTGTGAGGCTCAAATGCCACACTACCCATGAAGCTTGCATGCTTCAAAATACCATGTAAATGTTAGAAATTATGCTTAGTCATTGAATTCCATTTTCCCTTTCATACATTACTTTCTCTGGTCCTTCTAAATGTCTGTGACTTCCTCAGGGTGGGCTCTCCCTTCAGCAATACAGAGTGCACCCTGCCTAGGTGATCCAAATTTCCTTCAGCTCTCTAGGACTTGAGGTCCTCCCTATAAGATGAAGCAGTTGGACTGGATGATTTTAAGGCTCCTTCAAGCTCTGAATGTTGGCATCCTAGGAACGTGACTCCTCTACACCTTAGTAGAAATTTCTTCACAGTGATCCCCCACACTCCCATAGCACCAACCAGGACCATTGTTCTGTGGAGCAGATCTGGGACAGTTTGAGTTAACTTTGCCTCTGCACAGATGGATCTGGGACTCAGCTGTGGGCCCTCTGAGCAAGGACTATCCATATACAAAAAGTTTTCAGACCTTGATGACCAGACACTCCTGAGGCCCCAGGGAATTTCCTTGATAACACCTTTTAATCTCCAAGCTAGTGGCTCTCACATTCCTGGGGAGGTGTTGCTTTCAGCTGGGGATTTGGGGATATATTTTTATTAATGTAATTGTTTGTCTAACCCTTGTTCTCTAAATGGTCTGTTGCATCAGATGCAAAACCAGGACGAGGATAAACCTCCACACCACGTTGAGGAATCAGATGAGGGAAGGGCTCAATTTGAGGTCTTTGTGACTAGGAGGGGACTTTGGAACTGACCTTCAAAAGCTTCCCAAGGAGAGGAAGATGTGAAGCCGTGGTCTCTGGAAGCAGCCAACCCAACAGGAAGCTCTTGGGTACCACTGCCTGAAGAAATACAGGAAACATAGTTTGCCAGCCATCAGAACAATACAACCTCCCACACACCTCCCCCACCCCCTCACCAGGACCAGATCAGGAGTCAAGACAGAGCATGTTCACAAAAGGAAAAAAAATCCAACTTTATTCCCCATGCCCCTAAAGGAACCTTTAACTTAATAGTCCTTGACAACAAAGCAGTGTTAGCATAGGATGACTTGGAAGTAAGCTTTCCCCAGCTGGTGGAAAATGTGTTTGCTTAAGCCCAGGCCCTGAAGCAGCAAAAGGATCCAGTTACTTTCAGGGTCTATGGCAAAGCAGGGAGTAGGGAGAGAAGGGTGATAAAATTAGGAGGTGACTGAATGGCCCCTTTCTTTCTGTCCAAGGAAAACACGAAAAGAAACAAATCCCTCCAGAGAAGTGGTCACAAAAATGGAGCAATGCCAACATGACGCCATGGAAAGAACAAAGATTTAGTGTCAGAGGACCTAGTTTCAAATCCCAACTCTATCCTTTATGACCCGTGTGATCTTAGGTAAGTCACTTGACTTCTCAGTTTCTTCATCTGTAAAATGTGGAAGTCAAACTAGATGATCTCTAAGAAACCTTCCAGATCTAAATGTCACAAAATCACAGAATCTGAGAATTTCCAGGGGAAGGGGGAACAAGAGAGAAGACACCTCCAACCCATAACTAAAGGAGCTCACTCTATTTAATCTGACAAGAAGTTTCCTAGTCTCTACTTGAAGATCCCGAAGAATAGGGAAGCTGTCATGGCTCTGGGTAACTTATCCCACTTTAGGATGGTTCAAATTATTAGGAAGTTTTTCCTGACATTGACTTTAAATATGCCTCTCTGTCACTTACCCCATTGCTTCTAGTCCCAGAGCAAAGGAATCTCATCCTTCCTTTATGTGACAACCCTTCAGATACTCAAAAATGGCTCCCATGATCCCTTCAACCCCTCCCCACAATGTTTTCTTCCCTAGGATAAACATTCCCAGTTACTTCAGTGTCACAGACTCAAGGCACTCCACAATCCCAACGCCCTTCCTAGGGATGTTCTTCCAGTTTATCAATATCTCTCTTAAGGAGGACTGGAATTTAAGAATGCCTTGAAGGAGCGAGCTATGTCAATTGATGCAAAGCATTTGCACCTACTAGACACAGGATGAAAATGTTTATTTCAAAGTAAGATTATAATATCTTCTCTTAATTATTTGTATTTAAAACACATTTGCACAGATAAAAAAATTTCTTAATTAATTGACATTCCAGATCCTTCTGGTGTTAAACCGTGGTCCCCAGAACTGAAGATAATACTCCAGAGGATATTGAATGAGGGTAGAGAATAGTGGGGCTATTACCTCCCTATTCCTGGAAGCTATACTTCTCTCAACATAGCCTAAGTTCCTGTTAGTTTTTTAGGCTGCTACTTCACATTGCTTGCAGTCCACCCAGACTTCCAGATCATTTTCAGAAAACCTGTGGTCTATTAATGCTTCTTTGTGAAGTTGTTGCCTTTGTTGTTGTTGTTGGTACCCAAGTTCAAGACTTTATACTCACTGTTTTGAATTTCATCACGTTAAATTCAGCCTAACCTTTAAGCCTGCTAATATCTTTTTGGGTCCTGTCACCCACTATTAGCTGTCCCTTCCAGTTTTGTATCCTCTGCACATGTGATGAGCCTATTATCTGTGCTCTTATCCAAATCGTTGAAAAAAATGTTAAATTTATTATGATATGACTTTCTAGCCGAACTCTGGAGCTTCCAACCCCATGGGTCTTACAGAAAGACTTTTGATTTCACCACAGTTCCTGCTGAGAAAGAGCTACTCTGCAGTTTGTCATAACTCCCATAGTTTTCTTCCTGTTCAGCTAATTTCTTCCCTCCTTTCATATAAAAGTTCTCAGGCACCACCTTCTATTTGAGGCTACCCCATGTTCAGGAAGGGGGCCTCAGGTTAATCTTTAATGACCTAGTTGAGGAATAGACCAAAAGAAACAGTCCTCTGGAAACTGGAGAATGGTGAGGGAACCAGATTGTGATCATTTGTGCTTTTAACCCAAGAAGATAGGGGAAAATGCAACTCCAATCAGTCCAATTAGAGTCTAGGCAGAGCTGTTGTGCTTTAGAAGTAAACCTCCTGGAAATAACAACGAATCCGGGACAGAGGACAGATTAGCTTGTTACAAAACCATAAGTCTTTCATGCTTCAAAGCATCTTTTAGATTTCCTTCCATAGAATGAGTTGAGTTCACCAGTGAGCCTAAGCAATGGTTGAATTATTGGAGAAAACCCACGTGGGGGGATTAAGCCTAGCAAGACATACCTAGGGCACAGCTCATGTGGAACACATTGAGCCAGCAGAGACCTCAAGAACGTGATTTCAGAGATGTTGATGAAAGACATTCTAGTCTTGGATCTCTACCCCACTGAAATGAATACCATCATGGATGAGATCCATCGCACTAAGGCTCTGTGTCTCCAAGAGTCCTTTATCAGCCACAAAGGCATGGAGGAGAAATGGTATAGCAAGCCATTGTCAACCATGAGCACTTGAGCATGAATTAGTTTTGTTTGTTTTGTTTTTTCAGAATATCAGGAGCTGAGGAAAAAAGCTAGAGGACAGCTAAATTTCAACGGGAGTGGGGTAAGAATAGAGAAGTGTGGAGCTCTGCTCATGGAGAACAGAGCAGGATTTAACTGATCAATCAATCGACAAGCATTTCTTAAGGCTTCCTATACTAAACCCCAGGGATACAAAGTAAAAGCAAAGGTACAATATGAATAGCACCGCTTGCACCCTGTAAGATGCAATCAGCCTGTCTGATTGAAGGGCAGAGCCATGAACTAAGGAGGGGGCCCAAGCTATCTCTTCATTTCCTACCTGGCTTCACTCTTTTGGACTTCTCCATCATGGTGGAAGGTGGGGGAGAGAGGAAGAAGAAGGGGTACCTTCCCTCATCCTAGCTTTTTAGCCTCCATTTGTATATTGTCTTGTTCCATTAGACGGTAAGCTCCTTGAAGGGAAGGGCCGTCTTTCTTTTTCACCTTTGTAGCTGCAGTGCTTAACACCATGGCTGGCACTTAATAAATATTTGTTGATTGGCTGACTAATACCACATTGGGGCACCCTAGAGCACAGATGCTCCGGTAAGGGAGAGAATAGAAAAAGAGGAGAGTGGGAACATTGCCAAACAAACTTCATAAATTTCAGTTTGGATAAGGAGCTGGGAAACCGAATTTACATACGTATGCAATATGTCTAGATCTATCTAGAGATAAAGTGCTTACTATGTGCCAGGCTCTGCTCTAAGTGCCTGAGGATACAAATAAATGCAAACAAGATAGCCCATGCCCTCCTCGAGGAGGGTATGCTGGAAAGGGGGGCTGCTTGAAAGGGAGAGTTAGAGGATGCCTGTGGGGGCCATGGTGAAGAGATTTCAGGCCATGCTGGGGAAGCCTAGTTCTCAGGAAGACAAAGCAAAAAGTTCATCTAACGGAAGTGGGGAGCCAGTATGAGATAGAAATGGCACGGAGACTGCAAGAAGGGTGCCTGTTCATCTCTTTGGGGCTAAGTGCCCCACATTTCCTTAGAGTAAGTGAAGGGCACCTCAGTCCTACTATGATGCCTCCATGTCTCAGTGTCAAGGTCACCCTGAGTTCTTAAAGTCTATGCCAGAGGAGCACAAGCAGTCTGGCAACATCTATCAAGCTGAAAAGAATTTCAGCATGGGTCTGAGGCTGGACTGTTGTTTGAGGACCAGTCTTGCTAGGTTCAGAGGCTCACTGGCAAATTTGCCATCAGGTGATAGATTTTTCTGCCATCAAAATTGAAAAAAGACAGTCTTAGTGTCAGAAAGTGAGGGTTTTGTGGGGTCAAAGGGAGAGAAGGGAGAAACATCTATTTCCAGATACAAGGAGATACAGGTGCCTATTATTTAAGAGAAGCAGGAACTGGCCTATTGTCTGGTGTTCAGTGAAGTGGGTATTTCCAGACTGCCCTGGAGTAGACAGTAAGCTGACATTTTTGACGGTCAAGCGACCAATTATTTAAAAAGTTAGTTAGCAGAGTGACTAGAGACTGATTTGCTGTGACAGTGACCTCTACAAATGTGAGAATGAGGGCATGGCTTCATACTGAGGCATCTGAAGTATCAGCAAGGGGGAGGAGGGGACGGAGAATGGAATGGAGGTGATGGGTTATGACACAGAGGTATCACTGAGGCATAGCAGGAGAGGTCTGTGACGTCTCATTATAATCTGGATCCTTGAAGTGTGCCAAGTGAAATATGTCCCTGTGTGCATGTGACCAGCTGCTCTGAGCCCACGTGGGATCACAGCCCACATCTCAATCCCACCCTCTTCCAAATCATGCTGCACCTGGACGACTGAGGGTCAGTTACTCCTAAAGGACCCATATTTTACTAAATGGGGAGCAAAGATTCATCAGAGTTTGAAACAAGCTCATTTCTCCCCTTGACCCCGAGAGGTTTTAGGGAAGGATTCAGTTCCAAACAGCCCCACAGTGCCACTCCAGAGAGTCCGCCCTTTAGCTGAACAAGTTACAAAACTCCCCATTTTCTCCCATTGTCTCAGACTGTGCCTGGAAGAAATTTACAGGAATTTCTTCCATATGTACATTCCACATGCGTTGTCTTGCCAGCAAACAGACCCACAGACCCAGGCCATCTTTCCAAAGAATATTTGTCTATTTCTATCTAAATGACACCCACCCCCTCCCTTTGCCCACACTGATCTTTTATCTTCCCTTTTCTGAATACTTTAATTGTTGGTAGTGGTTTGGGAAACTTATGAATTCTAAAGAAATCCCAGAAGGATATAAAAATATAAAGAGACAGCTGTAGCACCCCAAAAGAAACCACCCATGAAAAAACAAGCTAACCATCCAGGGTTTTATGAAAAAAAAATCGAGTTGACAAACAGCATTCAATTAGGAGGGTCTCAAATGACAAAAAAATAATGCACCATTTAATTTGTGAATCAACAACAGTCTTGGATTCACCGAAATTGTCCTTTGGAGGAAAGAAATCATTGTCACAATACAGCAATCGGTTAACATTTCTTAGCTGTCAATTCACTGGGTTCATTGTTGCATGCAAGTTACTCCATTCTGTTTATACAATTCTAAAATTCAGAAGCCTAAACACAGACTCCCCAAGTGCTCTCTCTCTCTCTCTCTCTCTCTCTCTCTCTCTCTCTCTCTCTCTCTCTCTCTGTGTCTCTCTCTCTCTCCATGTATCTCTCTCTCTCCAAATCTCTGTCTGTATGTGTCCATTTGTCTGTGTCTGTCTCTCTGTCTGTCTCTGTCTCTCTGTCTGTCTGTGTCTGTCCCTCTGTCTCTCTGTCTCTCTCTGTCTGTCTCTCTCTGTCTCTGTCTCTCTGTCTCTCTTTGTAGGGGGAGGAGGGTGAGATGGAGTGTAGATCAATGTAGATGAAAGTCCACTGGGGTTCTCTTGTTCCAACTCCTGTTCCATCACTATCTGGATATTAACTAAAATTTGCTGAAAGTGATTCTCCAGCCCTAGTCCCTAAACCTTTATTATAGGATTATTGGCTGAAAGTGATACCTCCAAGGTCATTAAATCCAATCCTTTCATTTTACAAATGAGGGAGCGGAGGTTTAGAGAGGTTAAGGTGACTTGCTCAAAATCCCCTAGCAAGTTGCAGGACCAAAATCTGAACCCAGGTCCTTTACCTCCAAAACAGCACCCAGTTCACTCTGCCACAATGCTCTCCTCTCTCTTTGTTTGGCCCTCCTTTACACTCATATTCTAGTTTATATAATATTTATTTTTTACAATATCTTATGTTTTAATATATTTTGTTTATATATAAAATGTATATACTTATAAATTTATATATTTTAAATATATTGCTTATATTTGCATACTATATACATTATTTTGTAATCCTTCCTAGCTCCTCAGTAGAATGGAAGTATCTTGAAGGTAGGAACTAGGCCCATTTTGAACCCTTGTATCCCTCAAATCAAGAACACCACCTTGAACGCAATAAGCATAAGTATTTGTTGCACTGAATTGTGACACCAAGAATCTGTGCTTTGTCAGTTTCTTCACTTGTAGAAAGAAGAGAGTGAACTAGGAGACTTCAAAGGATATCTCTAAAGTGCTAAGAACCCATGATTTGAATTTAAAAATACTCTGAAGAGTTCTAATTTCTATCCAAGTGTGAGGGATTACATGATGAGCTCCAGGTTTCAGTTTCTCATTTCCATGAGACAGTCTGGGGCAGTGGAAAGAGGGAACATGGGCTTGACTCCTGGCTCTAATACTTACTAGCTTATATTGAAAAAATCATTTAACCTTACTGAGCCTCAGTTTGCCCTTCTGTAAAATGGCTATAATCATAACACCTATCTCATTATCCTGGGTAGCCAGGTGGCTTAGTAGATACGGTTCTGGAACTGGAATCAGAGGACCCGGCCTCAGACACTTACCAGCGGTGTGACCCTGGTAAGTCACTTAACTCTGTTTGCCTCAATTTCCTCATCTGTAAAATGGCAAACCACTCCAGTATCTCTGCCAAGAAAACCCCAAAATGGAGTCACGGGGAGTCAGAAGCAGCTGAAATGACTGAACAGTAGGTTGGTGTGAGACTCAAATGAGACAATGTACATAAAGTACTTTGCAAGTTACAGGGTGCTAGAGTGAGTAATAATAATAACAGCCACACTGATTAATCACTAGAGGGAAGTCCCCTGCTGATACTTGCGGAACAGATGGGGAAAACAAGAGCCTAACTCCACAGCGTCCCAACAGAATATCGAGAAACAGTGGGGAGTTACAATGGGACACCAGACTTAATTAGGAAGCCCTGACTCCACAATCAAATCTTGCCTCACCCCTCTTGCTAGCTTGGCCAAGTCCCTTAACCCCGATGCCTCAGTTTCTCCCTTTGTAAAACAAGGAAGTTGGACTCCATGAACTCTAAAATCTCTTACTATAGCCCTGAGTCTATGATGCTATGAGAACTCCCCAAACACCCACGAAGGTGAGGCTGGAAGAAAGGATGACAGGGAGACCAGCTATGTACCTGCAGGATGCTTGGGTGGGGAATCAAAACCTGTTGGTGTCAGGAACTTCCTCTGGTACCCATTGCTTCTGCTGACTGTAATAAATAATCATGCCATACCAATCAAACTACCAAAAACTATTTTATAGAGCTAGAAAAAAAAACAACAAAAAACAGATAGTCGTAGAGAATTGCCTAGGAGGACTAAGAGATATTGCATTGCTCACAGTCAGGCAGCAAGTATGAGCCAAAGGCATCACTTGAACCCAGGTCTTGCTGACTTTCAGATCTGCCCTCTATCCCTTCTGCTGAACTGCTTTTCATGTGCCTGTGCCCACTCGTCCAAATGATGCCCTTCAATGCCTCCTACACTTGTCCTTTAAACACCCAGGAAGGCCACCTAACAAAACCAATCACTCATTCCCTTCAAAGTCTTCCCAGCTCCAGAAACTAGACAGAGAACCCAAGCCTAGATCAAGAGAATGGGAAGAAGGGGAGGAAGTGAGGGGAGAAGCAAGTGGAGGATTTTAATAGGCACTATTGTACTCCTAAAAAACACAAAGGGAAAACCAGAGTATTTCAGTCCTTAATTTAGGCTTCTTCAGGTTCTCAAATCATCCCTGGAGCCATTTTTGAAATTTGTTTCCTTTCACACTGGATAGTTTTAAATGTGCAGGTTGGAAACAAGCTATTGAATGCTGTGGTAGACTGCTTCTATAGGTAGTGAGTTCCCTATCACTTGGAGGTATGCAAGCTGGGTGGACAATTCATAAACTGAATCATTTATTAGATTCTAACTGTAACTGATTTATGGAGCCAATTCCCTTCCACTGAAAAGGGAATATGAAAATATGATCTCGTTCCCTTCAAATAAGTTCAGTTCTAATATGCCTTTTTGTTTTTTGCTTTTTTTGGTGGTACTGTAACTGCCAAAGCACAAATACTGTGAAAAGGCAGAAATACAGATGGTACAACCAGATAGAAAGAAATGATATCGTAAAAAGTCAAATGACTTGGATTCAAATCTTGACTCTGACACTCACTCGATGTGACCATGGGCACATCACCCTCTCTGAGCTTCAGTTTTCTCATCTGGAAAATGTGCGTTTTCCATGCTTATACTACCTAACTCTGGAATCAAATCTTGCCTTACCCCCTCTTGCTGGCTATGTGACCTTGGCCAACTTCCTTAACCTTGGTGCCTCAGTTTCTCTCTTTGTAAAACAAAGAAGTTGGACTTATACTACTATACTTATACCACCTAAATCCCCTAACCAGCTAACAGGTACAAGGAAAGTGGTCTATTAATTGAAAATCGGTAATTTTTCTGTTACAAAGGAAATTTCAATTCTAGGGGGAGGGGAGTCGATCTATCCAGAAATTACTATGATGAAAGAAATGAAAAAAAGTTTTTTAAAGCTGTGGAGCAATGATGTGTGTGTGAATATATATATATATATATATACACACATATACACATATACACATACATATTATATGTATGTATATATGCATATATAACACATTTAATAAATAACATATATAATATGTAAGAAATAAAATATATAAATATATTTATTATACATAGGAGCTATGAGTCTTTCTGTCTCCCCTCTTTGGTCCTCCACTCAGTCAGCGACTAACAGTCAGAGAATCCAATGGGTGTTCTCTCCCCAAACCCAAGTAAATCTTTGATTCATAATGCCCAGAAGAGAGGAGCAAGGACTAAAGGATCTTCCCAGGACCAGAAGCATTGAAAGAATACCAGAATGGTTTCCCAAGGACATCTGAATCGCATCCAGAATTCGAAGCTTCAGTGGTGAAGAGCAAAGAACACAGGGCCAAGAGGTGAGGAGGCCCAAATTCCCAGATCAGGGTCTGCCTCTCACAAAAGTCACTTATTTTCTCTGTGCCTCAATTTTCTTCAGCTATGAAATGGGGAGAATAACGCCTTCCCTACTTAACTCTGGGTCATTGTGATAGTCCAACTAAATGTCCGTGTGAGAATCTAAAGAACACTAAAGCTCTGGAGAAATGTCTAAGCTCCTGCCTGATCACTAGTGCTCTCCTCCTGGGAACGGCTTCTTGAGAAGAAAGTCTGATACAACTCAATTCATTTCCTGTAAACCTTCCTCTTCTGTCAAAAAGTGCTCCCAAAACATTGTTCCCAGACACAGAACAACAAAGCAGAAAACCTCTACTGGTTATCCTTGGAGAGCCAACTAGAAGGTAGACTCCTGAGTGTCATGAGATGAATGCCCGCAGAATGCCAACTGGGCATCAGAGATAAGCGGTAGGACCTAGAGGATGCGGGCAATTTGGCGCTAGTCCTCAGAACAACCCTTTGAGGGAGCTGCTCTTTTTATCCGCATTTTAAAGGTGAGGCAAAGAGTAGTTAAGTGACTCCCCCACAGTTAGCAAGTAGCAAAGTCAGGATTTGTGCTCAGGTCCTCTGCCTCCAAGGCATTGCGCAGTCCACTATACCACATGACTCTCCTTTCCTCTTAGCTTGACCCCTCCTATGCACTTAGATTCCGATTTCTATGATATTCTTTTGTACATTTCTCATTCTTCCTCCTTCCCTATGTCCCGAGACAATGGAACTTTCTCAAGGTCATTTTGATCTTTCTCCCTCCAGCATTTAAAACTCTGCCCAGCACGGTCAATTTCCTTATCTGTAAAAGGAGGGGATTGGAGTAGAAGATTAACGGTCATGGGGATAGTAAGCAACAGAGGCTAGATTGGACCCCAGCCCCATTTCGCCCCGCCCTCCAACTCCCAACCCGGCCCTCTTTCCCCAACTCCACTCTCACTGAACTCCAGCCCAGTGCTAAACCAAACACAAGAGGAGCCTGCTCCAATGCATTTGCCTGGAATGATTTCCGGACCCTCAGAATCCGAGGTCACGGCCATCGCCATGAAAACAAGCCATCCGACCATCAGCGCTCCCACCGCTCGCTTTTCGGACTCCCTCCAGAAGTCAAGCAATATGCATGGCTGGTTTTTCCTCGTGAATGGAAGCAAAATTTCCGTCCCTGGCGCCTCCATCTATCATGCCAGTAATCAGATCACAGCCACCATTGAAGCCCATCAATCAAAGCCAACCCTCCCTACGCTTCCTGGACGAGGTGGTGAGAAATTAATTTGGTCGGTTAGATCTGAAAGTAAAGAGATGCATCCGTTGGTAGGTTCTCGGCAAAATCCCATCCGTCAGAAACAACAGTCTCGTCAACTGCAGCTATTAGAGTTTACCTTTCCAATCTCCCTGTGAGCCAGGGACTCTGTGTATTTTGCATCAGGCGGTTGAGAAAAGTTCCCAAGAAAACTGCAGAGATCGGAGATAATAAGGGACGGTCATTACTGCATGACTTAGCAGTGAAGATTAAACGCGAACAAGCTGTTGGCTTAGAATATGTCGATTAAACACATTCAGCGAAGTCATGCTGGCCGTGCTGAGAAAGAGCAGCTAACTGGTGTCCTTTCGTCGTTCCGGGGGGGCCCATAGTCCTGTCCATCAAGGACTTCTCCCGATGGAAAACGATCATCTCTTAGCCACCCATGTGGCATGTGGTATTGGAGACAAAGGGGAAGACGGGAGGATAAGATAAAAGAGTAGGAGTCTGTCCATTTGCCTAAAGGATGAATGCTTCCTTTTGAAGAACTAAGGAGTCCCTGAGTTTTGGCATTGTCAGGGGGTCCTGAGTTCAAACCCTGTCACTTGCAGTGTGGCCCTGGAGAGCACATTACTAAACCTCTCTCTGCCATGGTTTCCATGAATATGAGTATTAGACTTAGTGGTCTCCAGGGTCCCTTCTACCTCTAAATCTATGATTCTGTGATCCTGCATCCAGCGTCCAACTTCCTCAGTTTACATTTGAGGAAATTGAGGCCCAGAGAGGAAGTCAGCTGAGGAACCACACAACGGAGAAGAGAGACAGCTCCTACAGTGTTTGAGCCCGAGGCTTCAAGGCACAAGAGAGCCTCACTCAGGGTCTAAGATCAGAGCCAAAGGCTGGACAGAACACTTGGGTCCAAACTCCTCCTGGACTCGGTTTCTTCCCCAAAGAAAGAGGATCTAGGGAGCAATACTGAACGACTACAGGCCACTCTGTTTCTACTTTTAAAATGGTAGGGGGAAAGAAAGCAAGAGGTTCCAGTATTTCCTAGCAGGCAAGGCCAGAACAATAGTTTGGAAAAGCCATGATGAGAAGTCAGGCAACATGAATTTGCAGTAGGTGTGGTTAGCTCAATTCTGTGATTTTTCTCCAGCACAGGGACCAGAATGAAGGAATGAAGATGGCTGTTTGTGGCTGCTGAGGGCACTGCCCTTCCCCGTGGAGAAGTCTGATAAGAGCCCTGTTATTTCTACAATGACTGCTAGATGCACAGGTTGGGAAATGGTCCTATTCTCTTAAAAACACTTCACTTAAGGTTCTCAGGCTCTTTGTAGCTGAGCAGGTTTCTCATGTGGTGGCTTTTACATAAGTCAGAGAAGGCTGGTGACTTGCCATGCCCTTAAGGCAAGGAATCCAATTCAGAAACAACCATAAAATCAGGGCTCAAGGAAATATGTAAAGACAGTGACTCAATATTTCCCAGGACCTGACCCTCTCCCCCTCCTCCCCTTCCAACTCCATATCCTTTATATCACCAATCATGACACTAGCCTGAGATTCTATTTCCATGTTACCTGTTGATTTGTCATGTAATCTTATATATGTCACTTGGCTGCCTGTAAAACATGATGGAGATGGAGCTCTGATTCCATTGATAAAGGGATGAAGAAACTTCCTCTGCTTTCCTGGCTATCTCCTCATTCTGCTGCCGACACTGGCCATCATCCTTCTCCCTCCCACCCCTCCTCCCACACCTCACCATAGACTTGGAGTCTACCTCTGGCTCTGATCAATGAGCTTCTGCCTTATCTTGCCAAGAACGATGCCTTTGTGCCAATTTCCAACCATCTCCATACCAATTGAGCCTAATCTGGCCTAGATGTGACATATTATGATAAACAAGCCAAGAAGCTACTAGAATGAATGGGAAAACTCCCACCATCCCCACCAGCAGTTTTCCCACTCCCCTCTACTCCCATCCAACTTTAGACTATAAAAACCCCGTTAGAGCAGGTAGTGTCTGTTTGCTTATATTTATATCCACTGCACTAAGCATAGTCTCTGACACATAGTTATTGGGGCCTTACCTAGGCTCTTTGGGGGGCGGGGAGAGTGGAACTAAAATTTCATCTCAAAAGCATGTAGTGGGAGAAGGTGGTCTAGCCATACCAGATACTAAACTGTACTATAGAGCAGCAGTCATCAAAACTACCTGGTACTGGCTAAGAAACAGAGTTGTGGATCAATGGAATAGGACAGGAACACAAGATGGAGAAGTCAACGACTACAGCAATCTACTCTTTGATAAACCCAGAGAGGCCAGCTTCTGGGATAAGAATTCACTATTCCACAAAAACTGCTGGGAAAATTGGAAAATGGTAGGGCAGAAATTGGGCTTAGACCTATATCTTACACCATACACCAAAATAAAGTCAAAATGGGTTCATGATTTAGGAATAAAGGCTGAAACTATAAGCAATTTGGGAGAGCAAGGAATAGTTTACCTATCAGATTTATGGAAAGGAAAAGAATTCATGACACAACAAGAGATAGAGAGCATTACAAAATGCAAAATGGATAATTTTATGTTAAATTGAAATGTTTTTGTACAAAAAAACCCAATGCAACA
>CM053624.1:329562341-329620275 GCA_028646595.1 Phalanger gymnotis
AATGGCTGAACAAGCTGTGGTATATTAAGGTAATGGAATACTATTGTGCTATAAGAAATGGGGATGATACGGACTTCATAACAACCTGGAAAAACCTACACGACATAATGCTGAGTGGGCGGAGCAGAGCCGGGAGAACATTATACACAACCACAGATATATGGATTCTGTGAGGACCAACCCTGACAGACTTCACTCTTCTCAGCAACACAAGGTACAAAGACAACTCCAAAGGACTCACGATGGAGAATGCTATCTACATCCAGAGAAAGAACTACGAGGCATGAATGCAGATTGAGGCACACTTCATGCTAGCCTTTTTCCCTCCCTTTTTTTTTCTTTTTCTTTCTTTTGTTTTTGTTTTTGGGCTAGTTTTTTTTTTGTCC
Source organism: Phalanger gymnotis (assembly GCA_028646595.1). Taxonomy (NCBI): domain Eukaryota; kingdom Metazoa; phylum Chordata; class Mammalia; order Diprotodontia; family Phalangeridae; genus Phalanger; species Phalanger gymnotis. The sequence continues at coordinate 329,562,728 of CM053624.1, forward strand.
TGTTTCTTCTTTCACATGATTCATTTCATTGATCACAGTTCTCCATAACTTGACTAGTGTGTAAATTAATTCAATGCGAAGTTATATGTGGAAGCTATATGGGATTCCATGCCATCTTGGGGAGTGAGGAGGGGAGGGAGGAGGAGAGGGAGGCAAGAAAATCTGGAACTCAAAATTATGTAGAACCGAGTGTTGTAAACTAAAAATAAAAAAAATGCTATTAAAAAAAAGAAAGAAAAAGCATGTAGTGGGATTAATGAGGCAAAACCTAGGAAAATAACACATCCCTTATCAATCCAGAGAATTACTATCATGAGAGTAAATGGAGATAAAGGCTCTTTCAATACCAGAAGAGCCAACTGGATGTTCGCCCAAACTCCAGAGAACTGGGGTGTTTCTATAGAGATGCTGCCAATTATTGGGGAAAAAGTTCCCATCTTTCCTCCAGACCCCTGCCAAAAGAGGAGGTTGGAAGCACCCTTGCACTGCCGGTATTTGAGGCTTCTGAAAAGCTAAGACATTTTATAAATAATTCACTAATCCTGTGTAGAAAGCACCAAATTCTCCTGAGTGGGGTTAAAGCTCCTAGGATCATCAGATTTTGAGCTGGAAGAGGATTTGCATTCATCCAGAATTTATTATAGTTTTCCATATGTCTTGGGCTTCTCAAAGCAACCTATGCAGAAAAAGTCAGAAGGGCATTTCATGAGTTCTGCACCTCCCCAATGGTTCCAAGCATTCATCAGAGGCCAAGGGCTGGCCTAAGGTTTAAAACAGGAAGTCAGACTTTAAAAAAAAGGGCCACTTTACAGAGTGAGAACACTTGGTTTGTAGTCAGAGGACAGGTTCAGATCTGAAACTTGTTATTTCCTATGTGTCCTGGAACAAGTCATTCCACAGCTAGCTATAGCAACAAGACGAGAAAGAAGGAATTGAGGGAATCACCTTGAGCAAAGAAATATAATTAGTGGTTTTTTGCAGATGATATGATGGAGATTGAGAGAACTCTAGAGATTCAAATGAAAATTTATTGAAAATTATAATATTTCTGTGCAGAGCCAGGCAGTGTAGTAGATAGAGAATTGGGCTTAGAATCAGGAACACTTATCTTCCTGAGTTCAAATCTGGCCTCAGACACTTACTAGCTATGTGACCCTGTGTTACCACTTAACCCTGTTTGCCTCAGTTGCCTCATTTGTAAAATGAGCTAGAGAAGGTAATGGCAAACCACTCCAGTATCTTTGCCAAGAAAACCCCAAATGGGGTCACAAAGACTCATACATACCTGAAACAACTCAACAACAATGACACTTCTGTAACATAGTAGTATCTAAAAATAAACCCACAAGTATTCTTCTTTTATATTACTGGTAAGTCATTTTTACTTGTCTGGGCTTCAGTTTCCTTGCCTGTAAAATGGATTGGGGAGAGAATTGGAGTGAATCATCTCTATAGCCCATCACAGCACTAGGTCAGCAATCAAGACCACATTACTATCATATTTGTAAAGGGCTGGCAAAATGCCTCTACACCTAAAATATCGCTTCCATCAACCTGTTACAATGCTGGAATTTCACCATTAAAGATTTGTTCCTTTGGGTTAAAATTTTTCCATCTGTAGGAACTATTCAGTTAAAAATGTAAAATCTACTAGAAGGGCAAGGCATTAAGTGATTATTGGTCTGTTAGAGTTTTAATTTAAAGTAAACTGTTAGAAGGGCAACTAGGTGGCACGGTGCCTAGAACACTGGGCTTGGAATCGGGAAGATCATCTTCATGAGTTCAAATCCGGCCTCGGACACTTACTAGATGTGTGTCTCTGGGCAAGCTGCTGAACTCTGTTTGCCTCAGTTTCCGCATCTGTCAAATAAGCTGGAGAAGGAAATGACAAACCACTCCAGTAAAAGAAAACCCCCAAATGGGGTAATGAAGAGTATTAAGTGATGTCTGAAATGACTTAATAACAACAAAATTATTAGACTGATTTCCAACAGGATAGTTCAAAGTAGGGCATAAGATGGATAATTTTTAATTGCAGATTTAGAAAAAAACAGTAGGGAAGTGATATGAGCATGATATATAGCCTGGTAGAGGAGGTCTCAATGGACAACACTATAAAGGATATTGGGAAGCCAGGGAAAGGACTGGGCTTGAAGTCAGAATAACCCTATGACTTCCATTCAAATCCCTGCTCTCCAAATTATCACAGAATCCTAGAGATAGAGGGAAAAGGGTCCTAAGCAAACAGACAGTCCCAACTCCTTTTTTATAGATGAGAAAATTGAGACCCGGGGAAGTTAAACCAATTAATTACCCAAGCTCCTATAGGTAATAAACATCAGAGGTGGATTTTGAACCCATGCCTTTTAACTCCAGAATCAGTGTTCTTCCCACTGTACCACAGTGCCTTAGGCTTAGGCAAATCATTTTTATTTCTCTAGGCCTCATTTTCCTTACCTGTAAAATGAGAGGAGCTGGAGTAGACAATCTCTATGCTTCCACCTATCTCTAAAATCCTGTAATCCCCTGATTTTAAGTGTGTGGCAGTTAGAAAGGGCAGCTGAGGAGGAGGCAGAAAAGGGAGGTGGGAAAGTGATAAAGATCAGTGATTCATGTATCTTTGAGTGAGAACTGATTGAGGAGTCTCCAGAGGATAAAACTCTACAAAGATTAATATCCCCATGCAAAACTCTGCACACCACCACCACCCCTGCCTTACCTCATTCTATTCTGCTAAAGGAGGACAAGTGTTAAATTGGTGTGTCTGCTAAATTTTCATGCCCCATACACACAGTGTTAAAATAAAGGGCTGGAGTAGAATTTACTATGCTTCAGCTGATGTAAAAAAAAAAAAAAGCAGGGGTAGCATCATGATCTCAGGCAAAGTTAAAGCTAAAATAGATTCAATTAAAAGAGATAAACAGGAGAACTACACAATACATCACCAATATTATTTAATATTGTTTTAGAAATGCTAGCAATGGCAGTGAGAGAAGGAAAAGAAATTAAAGGAATCAGAATGGGAAATGAGGTAATAAATTATCTCTATTTTGCAGATGATATATCTGGAAAATTCTAAAGATTCAACTAAAAGATTAGTTGAAACAGTAATTTTTAGCAAAGTAGTAGGATGTAAAATAAACCCACATAAATCATCAGCATTTTTAAATATCACTAACAAAACCCTGCAAGAAGAGATAGCAAGAGACACCCCATTTAAAACAGCTGGCAACAGTATAAAACACCTGCCAAAACAGACCCAGGAACTACATGAGCATAATTATAAACCATTCTTCATACAAATGAAGTCAGATTTCAATAATTGGAGAAATATTAATAGTTCATGGGTAGGCAAAGCCAACAAAATAAAATTACAATTTTACCTAATTTATTTAATGCCATACCAAGTAGAACACTCGAAAATTCTTTTAGTGAGTTAGAAAAAAAATAATAACAACATTCATTTGGAAAAACAAAAGGTCAAGAAGAATTTCAAAGAAACTAATGAAAACAAATATAAAGGAAGGAGGTTTAGCAATTCCAGACCTCACACTATATTATAAAGCAGTAAATATCAAAATTACTTGATAACTGGCTAAGAAATAGAAAGGTAGATCAGTGGAACAGAGTAGACATACAATACTTAGCAATAAAAAAGTATAGCAACCTTGTGTCAGAGAAATGTAAAGATTTAAATTTTGGGGATAAGAATTCATATTTTGTAAAAAAAAAAATTGTTGAGAAAGCTGGAAAGCAATTTGGTAGAAATTAGGCATAGACCAGTATCTTAAACCATATATCAAGATAAGGTCAAAATGGAGCTCCAGACCTAGATATAAAGGGAGATATCACTAGAAAATTAGAAGACTATAGAACATAATACCTATTAGACTCATAGATAGAAGAATAATTTATGAATAAACAAGAGATAGAGAGCATTGTGAGATGTAAAATGGATAATTTTAATTACATTAAATTTAAAAAGGTCTTGTAGCCAAGATTAGGAGGAAAGCAGAAAATTGGGGGGAAATCTTCATAAACAGCGTCTTTGGTAAAAATCTCATTTCTCAGATCTATTTAAAAATGTCAAATTTATAAGAATATGAGTCCTTCCCTAATTGATAAATGACCAAATAATATGAACAGGAAGTTTTTTTATGAAGAAATCAAAACTATATGTTCTAAATCATTGTTGATGAGAGAAATGCAAATGAAAGTAACTTTGAGATATCATCTTACATCTACTAGATTGCCTAAATGTATCCATTTCCATTGCCCAAATGTATCCATGAAGATTCCCTTCAATTGGAGAATGGCTAGAAAAGGTGTGGCATAAAATTGCGGTGGGATGCCACTGTATTATAAGTAATGATGAGCTGGCTGATTTTAGGAAAACATGGAAAGACTTGGACTTGTGAAGGAAAATATTATCTACCTCCAGAGAAAGAACTCAGAATTAGAAGTATATACAGCGTATATGTGTGTGTGTATGTATGTGTGTATATATATGGATGTATGTGTATGTACGTATGTATGTGTATGTGTGACCCTAAGTCTGCCTGACCCTGGCCCACTGTCTGGTATTCTTGTATCTGGAAACCTTATTATGACGGCTATTGGCTATAAGACATAGCAAGTGCTTAATAAATGTTTATATAATCATTATATGATATATATGATATATGATATATATGATCATATATATGTTTATATAATCATTAAATGATTATTGAATAATTGAATAATTATGTAACTGAATTAAATATTATGTAAAATTAAATAATTTAATTATTGAATAGTTATTGTTTGTTATCCTCATTGAATAAATGAAGATATGCAGTGACATTAAAAAAGAGAAAACTGAAGATATCTGTATCTAGGCTTTCATTCTTTATGAAAATAATTTTTCTTTCCAAAGCTGGGGGATAGGAAAGGTGCAATGGGAAAGTTAATAGAACATCCAGGGAAGAAATGGAGGCAAACTGGGCTAAGTGACTTGTCCAGGGTCACACAGCTAATAAGTATCTGAGGTTGGATTTGAACTCAAAAAAATGACTCTTCCTGATTCCAGGCCCAGTGCTCAATCAACTGTACCATCTAACTGCCCCTTACCTGAAGTAGGCATCTAAAAAATGGTAATAAAGTTTGCAGCACTTACCTCAAGGGGATTGTTTGGAAGATGAAATGTGATAATATGCTGAAGTGCTATATAAGTGTCAACTGTTGTTATTTAGGCTCTCCTTTGGATGCTGGAGGTATAAAAAAATGGGTACAACATAGACCCTGCTCTCAAGGAGATTATAGTCTAATATGGGTCAGAAGATGTGTACAAAAAAAAAGTTTCATGGAGAAGATACCAACTGACCTGGGCCTTAAAGGAAAGGAGAGAATTCAAAAGATGGCATTGGGGCTAAGTCCATTCTAGGCATGAGTGAAGGAAAGATAAGAGAGAGTAAGAAAGGGGAATGGAGAATATTTACAGTTTGGCTGGAAGATCAGCTCCATGAGCTGAAAATGGAAAGATTGACTGGTGTCAGGCTGAGGAGACTGTGAATTCCAGAATCAAGATCCTATACTTTATTCAATAGGTAATGGGGAGCAATTGAAGGCGTCTGAATGATGTTTTTGGAGTAGAGCCCTAGGAAGATTGTTCAGGCCAAAGTGTGAAGGATGGACTGGACAGAGATATAGACTATAGGCCTTAGTTTCCTCAAATGTAAAATAAGAAGGTTAAACTTGTAAGACCACAAAGATTCCTTCCAGCTCTAAATCCTAATCTGAAGGGAAGCACATTAAGTAACCACTGAATCTTTGCCTAACCAGTTCTGGTTACACCATTTGCCTTCTAAATCTGGGCTCTCCTCAAAGAAAGTAGCCTGCCCATGGGAAAAAGAGCTTCCATGCTTTTGAATATATCCTGTATTTACTTCTCTATGAACATGTTACAGCCTTCCATTAGAATGTAAGCTCCTTGAGGGCAGGGACCATTTTTTTTCCTTTTTCTTTTGTATCTCCTGCTTGATCCATAGTAGACGAATAATAAATGTTTATTTTTGTTAATGGATTCTCTGCCACCCCAGAGTCGGACAAGTGTGTGCCCCATCTGTGCTACATCTCTACCTCCCTGACCCCCCAAATGAATCTCATAGCCATAGCTTGACTCGTGTCCCCTCATCTTGGGAGTGAGGGGTGTCACAGTCTACATTTCTGTGGATTTCTTTGGTAGCCTCATGAGTAAATGATGGGAGTTTTACTTGGCTTAGATAGTGGGAGACAGAAAGCCAATGGTCTGCACTCACTCTATGTATTACCATCCCAATGATTTCTTCCCTCTGCATGTTGTTGATGAATAAATTCTCCTAACTCAATTATTCCCAAGACAATAGTTTAGATGTGGACTTTGCCAACAGACATTTAAGAGAATAGAAGGGATATATATAGAAATCAACAGTGAGGTACAAGGTAGGGGTACCCTGGAGTTCTGGTCTCATTCCTGCAACAGGCTTCAGGCCAGTACCACAAAAGTACCAGAGCTGTCTTTGTTTCTGGCAGCCTGGTCTGGACAGTCCAAGGGTTTCCAGGCTATCATTGGACTCCTAGTACACTCTGGGAAAAGAGCATATTCAGTGCTTCTGTATCAGGAAACATCTGCAGCTTTGGTGAAATGCCTTGGGTTGTCCTGTTGTGGCTGCTGTCCAGGGACACAGATGTAGAAACCAGGAGGAAGTCATATGAGGACAGAAGCTGCGGATGGGCTGCCTCGAATGCTTCATCACATCCTGACAATGGGTGTCAGAGTACATACCTTCTGGGTCCTCACTCAAAGTTTAGACAAGGAGTCCTCTCTGTCCAATTCTGCAAGAGATGGACCTTAGGCTCCATCCATCTAAAGCCATAGATTTATAACTGAAAGGACCAGATAAACCACTGAATCCAACCCTCTCTTTTTACAAATGAGGAAACAGGCACAGAAGAGTTAAGTGACCAGCCCAGGATAACAGGGCTAATAGGTGACTATTGGAAGGTACAAATCCAAGTCCTCCTACCTACAAGTCAAACACATTATAAGATGGGAGAGGGGGAGAAATGTGCTGAAATAAGGCATCGGGCAGACATCTAGAGAATTACAACCTCTTTGTTGTGAGAAGATGCTGCACAATCAGATTCTTTTCCTTTCAGGCCAATGGCAGAGACCAGACTTTCCTATTAGGCACTTGGAATTTCAAAGCCAAAGGTGAACTGAAGGAACATCTAAGCCAAGCCCCTCTTTCTCCAGATGAGGAAACTGAGGCCCAGAGACAGGAAGAGAGAAAATTGCAAACAGGCTGGCCCTGAAATCTAGAAGGTTCTGATAGCATTTGTATCCCTTCAACAGAAAGAAACAACAAAATGTAGTACCTAGTCATAAGGAATGATTAATTAAAATTAGACGCTACTAGGTGGGTTTCACCAAGCCTCCTCATACATATCTGCAGCTATACCCCAGATGAGCCCCTCTCCAGGTAAGAGACATATCATTGGTTCCTAAGATTTAGAGCCAGAAGGACTTTTACAGGCCATTGAGTCCAGCGCACTCATTTTACAGATGAGGAAAGTGAGTCCCAAAGAGATCACACAGCTAGTACCAAGTAACCAAAGCCGGATGGGAGCCTTGTGTTCCAAGGTCCAATGTCTCTCTTTCCAAGGTCTCCCCCACCCATCAAATGATTTGCTTTAAAAAGTTGATCTGAGGATACCTTTTGTGATGCTGGCCAAGGAGAAGGAATTGCTAGTTATAACTGGAAGCCACTTATACAGAATGACATGGCTAGTTGGGAGCAGAGCTGTGACTAGACCCCAGAACCCCTGACTCTCAAATCAAGGCTCTTTCCTCTCTATTCCCACACCCTTCAGTCTGCTTAAGGCTCTTCAGAGTTCAAGATTGCCCATAACTCCCGCACATCCCAATCTGCTTGAGGGAGGTGGGGACGGGTCTTGAAACAATCTCAGGCAGTGCTCTGATACAGTGAAGATGTTTGTCTGACATCACTAAATGAGAGGTGGGTTGACAGGTCACCTGATCAGGCCAAGCAACCTGCTTCGATGTCTTTCTCAAAATCTGTTTTTCCTTTCAAGTTTAATCTTATACCATTTACTTTGCACAAATCCCATTTCTTCCTTGCAGATGGATATGATCTGTCAAAGACTCGGCACATTTTATCCTATAGCAAAACTTTTACAAAGAACCAGCTGCTCTTCATGCAGCCAATGTTTACCATTCCACAAATAGAAAGCAGCTCTTCTCACACTGGGATAGCTTAACTGCGGAAAAAAAAAAGAATAGAAAGATTATGGGCTTTGAGCAAATCTCAATGAGTTGGTCATATTCTATATCAACCTTGACAATCTCCTCTCTCCTACTCGCTTGGGGTGAAGAACAATGAGAAAGTGAGGTTTGCCAGGCATTTTAAAATGTTATCTCTTCTCTCGATGACCCTGTCAAGCAGATGCCTTTATTATCCCCATTTTACAGATGAGGAAACTGAGGCACAGAGAGTTTAAATGTCTTTCTAAAGGTCACAAACCTAATCAGTATCTGAGATAGATTTTGAACTCAGGTCTTCCTGACTCTAAGGCTGGTGTTCTACCCACTAGGCTACCAAGCCATGGTAGAATTGTGGAATAAGAAGGGGTCTTAGAGGTCATTTCACCTAATCTCTCATCCCTCTACAGCAGTTCTGAAAGATGGCTATCCATCTGTTTTAATGTATTAATTTCAATTATCTATTTAATTAGTTAACATTTTAAATTTAATTTGATTAACAATAACTTTAATATATTAATAATGTAATTAATGTGACAAGGATCTAACAACCTCCAATTAAGCCAAGGCAGTTCAACTAGTCAGTCAATAAACATTTATTAAGTACCTACTATGTGCCAGCCACTGTGCTAAATACTGGAGACAGAAAAAGAGGCAAAAGATAGTCCCTGTTTTCATGGAGCAATCTGTGGCTAGGCAGCTTGGTTAGAACAAACTTCTTTTTTTAGTTTTATTTATTTCATTTTTAATTAACAAACTTCTTTAAATCAAACCCAAGTCTGTCTTTTTTCTATAATTTCAACCCACTGGTTGAACTCTAGTTATTTGGTTATCACAGGGGATGGTGGGATAGAAATAATAGCATCATTCACACAGGTCTGTAAGGCTTGAAGAATGCTTTGCACATGTCATTTCATTTGATCCTCATGACTCCTGGGGAGCAGGTGCTATTATTGGAACCATTTTACAGATGAAAAAGATAAGGCTCAGAAAGATAAATGATCTTCCCAGAGTCAACTAGTAAGTGTCTGAGGCAGGAGTTTTGAACCCAGGCTTTTCTGATTCTTAGGAGAGAAAAGGGAGAAGGAAATGAATTAATTAATTACATGAAAAGGATTTATTAATCACCTACTATGTGCCAAGCACTGTGCTAAATGCTTTATAAATGTCATCTCATTTAACTTTTAGGCAAGCACCCATTCCACCAAGCTTCCTGACTGCCTCTAAATCGGGAGTTCTTAATTATTTGTGTCCTGGACCCCTTTGGCAGTTGGGGAGCCTATGGACTCCTTCTCAGACTCATCTTTTTCAAATGCATAAAATAAAATATATAATATTACAAAAGAAATCAATATAGCTCACATGTAATGCTCTGACCTCCAACCTTAACTACTGAATGGGTGCTGTGTCAGAAAACTGAGATCTGGGAAAAACCTTAGCTTAAAAAGTCTCCCACTGCATCTGGGACCATGGACAATCATCCTGATCTCTGTCATGCCACTAGACCCAGATGGCTCTGGAGGAAAGAGTGAGGCTGATGACTTTGCATAGCCCTGCCTAACTTAAATCCAATTCACTTGCCAGTCAAGGCATCACCTTCCTGACATCATTGGTCCTCTTAGCAAAGGATAAAAACAACAACAGAAACCACGCAAGGGGAGCTAACTGCACCCAGCAGTCATCGCAGATACACAACCCAGAGCTTCTAAGCAGCCTCTGCCCTAGGACTGGACATCAACCTTGCACATTAGGGTCCTTCTCATGAATTTTCCTGCAGACACTTAACCCTACCTAGAATCAAAAAATGTTAGAGCTGGAAGAAACCTTAAAAACCATCAGGTCCAAAATAGTCAATGTGTTAGTAAGGAAACCAACTCAGAGGGAAACATCATCGAATGGCAGAGTAAGCACTGTCTCTGGCATCAGAGAATCAGATTCAAATCCTGCCTCTAAAGAAGCTTACCACCTTATGACCTTAACAAGTCATTCAGCTGCCTTAGATGCCAGTTGTCTCATCTGTAGATAGACCCTGAGTTTCCTTTCAGCTGTGAAGCTATAACAAGTGACTTATCCAAAGTCAGGCAGTTAGTGATGGAGCTGGGGGCTAGGCTTTAGGTGTCTTTTGTCTAGGCTAGGTCTCTTTGTACCTTGTCCATCAGTTTTACTATAACACACTAAAAAGATGGAAAATCCTTTATCGTCTGCTTCCAAATCAATTGTTTTTCAGCACATACATAAGTACAGATTATGTATGGAGGAAAGAGGAGAGCTCTCAATCAGGCGATGGCTTAGCCATAAATTAAAGATGACTGTGAATATGATTCCCTTAAAATTGAGTGTAGAGTTTGCACTGTAATCATTCTGCACTTGATTATGACAGAATTCTTGGCAATTGCTTGAGACCAGACCCATAAGTGATCACATAGCCACATACTTAACACCTGGTAGAAATTAGGCTGGGTCTTAAGTAATCAATGACACCACCACCACCAAAGCACATAGGCTGCAAGTATTTTAGGACACATTAAAAATGCAGCCAAGTTCATTAGTGGTTGCTGTTCTCCTTCTGCCTACTGATTCTCATGATCATTGACGGCAAGACTAATGAGAATGGGAGAACCTGAGGGAAAATGTCTACTGGTAGACAGAGATCTCAAAGTCTTCTATGGGCAGCCATATTAGCGTTCAAAGAGAAATTCCACTCATAGGTAAAAGCACCTAACTATACACTCACACCCCTGACAACCATAATCATGCTATTTCTCCCCATTGGTGCAAACTGCACAGGAAAATAGCAGTCAAATGGCAGAATTTCTCACCCATTCTTAGAGAGGCTAATTGAGGAATGAGCCAAATTGATGTAATTTTACATCCCAAGACAACAAGAAAGATTATTTCATGGCACTTGGTCACTTCACCTTGTGGTGCCCATGAAGGTTATGTGGAGATGGCATTGAAATTAGTTTTAAAAGAAACTGAGGCTTCTAAGAGGTAGAAGTTGTGTGGGGAGGAGCGTCTTAGAATCATGGGAGATAGCTTGTCCAAAAGCACAGAGACTGGAGATGGGATGTTGACTTGGGGAAGAGCCAGTAGGTCAGTTCAACTACAACACGGAGCACATGGAAGAGGGTAACATGAAACAAGCACATTAGAGTCAGTCTACAGAGGGCTTTAAATGCCAGACTAAGGAATTTGTATTTTATCCTAGAGATAATTATTTACTTAAATAGATTGTGTGGAAGCTCTTATAATTCCATACTTTATCTTATCATCTTTATTTTAATTTGGTGTTTATTTTCAGTTTTTCTCCAACAAATCAATGGTGTGAATGTTCAGAAACAGCTGATTTGGAAATAACCCTCTCCTCTCAGTAGTCAGTCATTTCGTTTTTCTGTTACAGTTCTGTTTGCCATTACGCAATGCCTTCTGACTCTCTTCTGGAAGAAAGTATTCATGGTATGTAGGCATGAGGTTTGGGGGCATGTCCCACCTCTAGGCCTTTGCCTTGATTGTCCCTCATACCTGGATGTACTCCCTCCTTACTTCTGCCTCATGGGATCCCTTCAAGATACAGTTCATTCTCTACTTTCTGCATGAAGCATTTACTGATCCCCTGGCTACTAGTGCCTTCCCTCCCAAACTACCTTGTATTTAATTACTTTGTGTTTATGTTTAGGGCAGCTAAGTGGCAAAGTAGATAGAGTGCCAGGCCTAGAGTCAGGAAGTCTCATATTCCTAGCTGTGTGGCCCTGGGAAAGTCGCTCATCCCTGTTTTCCTCAGTTTCCTCATCTATAAAATGAGCTGGAGAAGAAAATGGCAAAGCCATACCAGTATGTTTGCCAAAAAAGAACAAAAAAAAAAACCAAATGAGGTCATGAACAATCAGACATGACTGGAAAACAACCGAATAATAACAACAATACTTTATAGATTATTCTCTACATGTTAATTATTATACGCTACAGGTAATTGTTTTCTTTCCCATTAGCATGTAAACCTCTTGCAAGTAAAGATTATTTCATTTTTCTCTCTTTATATCTCCAGTACTTGGTATCCAGTAGGTGCTTAATAAACGCTTCTCTCTTGATTGTGTAGTTCCTAAGCCTTCAGCATCTTTTACTTCCAAATCTTAAACCATACAAAATATATATTTTTTGCATTCCCTCCCCCCTCTCATGCTACCAAATATTACAGTATATATTGATCTAATCCGGAGAGTCTTAATGAGTTGTTCATAGAATTTCTCTGCTTTTTCATCTTCTGAATCTGATGTTACTACATGTATTTCATTTATCTTCATAGTGGCCTTTTTTCCCATCTGGATATCACATTGGCATCTCAAATTCGGTAAGTTCAAAATGAAACTCATTATGCCTCAGACCTACCTCTTCCCTGATATTATCCAAAATTCCATTATTCTGTTATCACCCAGGTTCACAGCCCTCCATCATCCTTGACTCTTCCTTCCCCTCTCTCACCTTGGTATTACACACTGATTTGCCAAGTCTTGTAGCTCTACTTCCATAACACCTCTGGCATCATATCACCTCTTGCCTGATCTATTACACTAGCCTGCTAATTGGCCTCCTGTCCTCCTGTCTCCTAATCGGTCTTTCATCAAATTGCCAAATTAATCATTGTAAAACACAGGATTGACCATTTCCATCTCCAGCTTGAAAATCCTCAGTGAAATTAAATATAAAGAGATAAGAAATGGCTGATTACTGATAGGAGAGGGTTATTTCCAAATCAGCTATTTCTGAACACTCACGCATTGACTTGTTTTAGAAAAGTTCAAAATAAACACCAGATTAAAATAAAGATGAGAAGATAAGGCATGGAATTACAACTACTCCAACATAACTTCTTCAAGTAAATAATTTATGCTAAAAATGGGAAATGGATAAAGGAAAAGATACTAAAAGAGGCTATCATTACTATTTTCTTCGGAATTTTAATCAATGCAAAACAATAACCAGAAAAAAAAAAGAAAAACTATCCTTCCCTAGAAAACCTTTCCTTCCAAAGAAAGCGAGGTGGCACAGTCAATAGAGCTCTGAACCTGGAGTCAGGAAAATTTGGCCTTAGACACTTACTAGCTATGTGATCCTGGGCAAGTCATTTCATCTGTTTGCTTCAGTTCCAACATTTGTAAAATGAGGATTATTATGAAGACCAAACAAGATAATAATTGTAAAGCATTTAGCACAGTTCCTGTCACATAGTAAGCAACATAAAGATAGAGATGGAGATACACATATATATGTTTGGGTTTTTCATATACATACATATGTATGTATATATATATATTTCTATTTTTATTGTATATGTTATTATTATCCAAAGCAAAGAAATACGAAAGCCAAGAGCAACACTGGCTCAGAATATAAGCTCATTTGCAAAACACTATAGAGGAGAATTGGAGGAGATTATGGGCAGTTTTATCTCATAAAAAGCCATACATAGAGCAGAGGAGGAGGGTAAATCTATGGAAAGTTTGGAATGAGACTCAATTAAGCCATATCATCCTGAAGAGCATTAAAAAAACATGAAAAAATGAAACAATTCTCTCAATTTTTATCATAATAAATGACTTTCTTCATCAGTGGCAATGGAACCACAACATTTGGGCTTTGGAATCTCAGAGTCCGATGTGTTATATGAAGAAGTAGAAATGTCAAGAAAGACTTAGGTAACTTGACCAATCTAAAAATACACTGAGGCAAAGTATGTGGAAGGGTACATAATTTTGAAGGCATCAAGGAATCATTTCTTAAAATAACTAAAAATGCAGAAGATAATGAACAATGCTTGGGGTAGGGAGCAGATGATATTACTACTGAAATAAGGTATTCATAAGAAAATCGATAACCATTGACCCATAAGACCACTTTTCTGCTTCATAAAATCCTTATGATCTACACCCATATCAAGGGCATCCTTGATAAAAATCTGAGCCTACAAGAGGCAGGCTTTTGTGAACAAGAGTCTAAAGTTCTTACAGGAGTTGATTGAAAGGCAAAGAGAATACAACATTCTTAGCAAACATATCTGCCAGCACCTAACGTTGTAGTTTGCTAGCGTCCAGAGTTTGGAGCTGAATGAGGATAGCCTCCAAAAAACTAGGACATGAGTTACCGTCAGATGTGCTTGCTATGACCTTGTCAGAAATCTTTTTTAAAAACTATGGTTAATCAGAGAGGTGTCATAAGTCTACGGACAAGAAAATATCCTGATTTTTTTTTTTAAGGGCAGGAGGGACAGGCATGAAGGTTGTGGTTTACAAACTACAGACTGATGAACTTGATAAATCATCATCATAATAATAATAATAAACTTGATAAATCATGGCAAAATCATAAAGCATGTTATTATGTAAAGGAATGGTCTGTGAGCATGCAGAAAAGGAAGAAACGATTACTAAGAGGCAGCATAGATCTAGAAGGGACTTTGGAGGTGATCTGATCAAACCTCCTCACTTTAGAGAGGTAGAAAATGAAGCCCATGAAGAAGTAGAAAGTGATTTCCCCAGCGTCACATAATTAGTAAAGAAGAGTAATTCTTTACTAAACTAATCGCATTTCCTTTTCTGGGAGGTTTTCTAGACTGAAAGATCAAGGGAACATTATAAGCAAAATGCACATGGACTTCTGCAAAGCATTCGATAGACTATCATTCAATTCAATGAACATTTACTTGGCACCTTCTATGTAAAAGGTGCTGTGCAAGGCTAGACTAGGAAAAACAATATATCCAACTTTGAGAGGGCGATGGCTTCTCCTGCTGCCCTCAAGAAGTTTACATGCTACTATGTTGTCCTTGGTGACAAGATGGAGAGATGTGAATAAGATGAAAGAAGGGTTAGTTGGATTCAGAAAGATTTGAATGACAAAACCCAAAGAAAAGTCATTAATATGCTAATGTCATCTTGGTCTGAGTTCTTCTGGGGAGAGCTGTTCCAGGTCATGGGATGTTTAACATTTTTATCAGTCACATGGATTAATGGAATGCAAATTAAATTTGCAAGAGCTGAGAGGAATAGCTAACATGTTGGATGACAGAATTAGGATTGGAAAAAAGATCTGGCCAAACTAGAAGGATGAGCTAAATCAACCAAGATGAAATTTAATAGGGATAAATGTAAAATCTTTCGCAAGTACGGGATGGGGATATGTGGCTAGACAATAGCTCATATGAAAAACATGTTAGGATTTTAATGGAATATAATCTCATTATGAGTCAACAATGTGACATGATGGCCAAAAAAAAAATTAATTTGATCTCATGCTACATTAAGACAAGGTCAGTGTCCAGAGAGAGTCAATAACACACAATGAATAAAGGGCCAGCCTTGGAATCAGTGTGACTTGGGTTCTGCTTCTGCCTCTGAGATGGACTGGTGGTGTGACCCTAGCTAGGCACTGAGAGGTTAAGTAAATTTCTCAAGGTCCCATAACCAATAGGATTTAAAAGCAGATCTTGAGCTCAGTTCTTTCTGTTTTGGAGGCCAGGCATCTATCCAGTATACCAGAGGTCATTAAGTTACAGCCTGTGAGATAAATCTAACTCACCATCCTTACCAATCTAGCTTGCAAGCCATACAAAAAGAGACCACAAGTGGTATTTGACCCTCAACCTATAGTTTGACCACCCCTGAACTCACTCAGTGCCTCTCTGATTTTATTTTTTTTTTTGGCAGGGGGGAAGGCAGGGCAATTGGGGTTAAGTGACTTGCCCAAGGTCACACAGCTAGTAAATGTGTCAAGTGTCTGAGGTCAGATTTGAACTCAGGTACTCCTGACTCCAGGGCCAGTGCTCTACTCACTGTGCCACCTAGCTGCCCCTGCCTCTCTGATTTTCAAAGGAAATAGTGTATGTAAAATTTGCTCTTGATCAGCTTTCCTGTTCTAACAACTAGAACTATCCCGAGGTGAACTGTGTTAATACATAGATGCCAATTGAGGTCAAATTGTTTTCCAAACCCTTGTTTATATTTATAAAATGCAAACAAATGGCAAGGATGCATAGATACTACTCTCCAGGTCCCTTTAGATGGGAACATAGCCAAGCCAATAACAATAGCCCACATGGAACAGATAGATTTTAGCCAAAAATCTCTAATGCTATTCTTGTGGACAAGATGGAGAGGTGTAAGATGTCTCTCTGTCTCTGTCTCTCTCTCTCTCTCTGTCTCTCTCTCCCCTCTCTTATGTGTGCATGGATGTCTATGTGTGTGTGTGTAGAAATCATATATCATGCAGAGGAAGATAGAGGAATCCTGTATTTTCCTTCTCCTAGATTAAATGATTTCAACTTTAATATTTCTTATTGTTTCATGGAGTCATTAATTTCTGTTTGGTACATTTTACTTTTCTATTGCTATTGATTGGGTAAAGTTTTGAATCTCTAGTAATAATCTATTACTTTTTCTTCCCACTCTTTCCTCCAAAACTCTCATTTCTTTTTCAGTTCTTTCCTCTAGCACTCTCATTTCAATTATAATATGATTTTTACCTCTTAAAAAATAACACTTGTTTTATTTCTTCCAGGAATTCTAGTTGACCTTCTTGCCAAGCTGTGTTTTGATTTTAAGCTTTGCTTGTAGATGTTTCATAATTATTCTTTTGTTTGTGTCTTGGGCATCCCTAATTCTTTTGTGTTTACTCATTTTTTCAACCTTATTTCCAAATTAAGACTGTGTTAAGGCTAGGCTCTATATGCTCTCCTGAAAAGAATGTTGGGGGTTTATTTTGTCCTGATTTATATTCTCTGAAGTCCTAGTGCTGCTTTCTCTGAGTACTGAGATATATTCTTCAAGGATCTCAAGGGAAGTTCCAGCCAGGGACCTGCACATTTTCAGAACACCTTAAGCAGTTTGACCTCGAGCGAACTCTGATCACTGCTCTAGTAGTGTGAGCTTTGCAAGTTCTTCACTCCAGTTTGGGTATAGGCAACAAAACTGCAGGCTTGCTCTAGGTTAGAACTCCAGTAGACTCTGCTGGCCCCAGCTTCTGTTAGTTAGCTGGAAGGGTCTAAAGTTCAGAGTGACAGGACTTCAGGATCCTCCTTGCTGTGAACTCCTGCCCCAGACACTGAGCTATAGGCCTTGGCCTGGGTCTGTGGGCTGAATCCAAGGCCTAGGATAAGTGCCACACCACAGTTCACCTCCTCTAGGATCATAATGACAAAGCTGTTGGCTCTCTCTTACTTCTGTTCGCTGCATTATACACAATGTCAGGCTCAGTTCTTGTTGAACTCACAAGTACTCCTTGTCCTGATACATGTCCTCAGGCCCCAGGTCAGTCCTTGTGCTAGAAGGCTCTTAATGGGGCCTTCCTGGCTGGACCACCTCCCCAATACCCACAAGCCCCTGACTGTTTCCCATTGATGGCCTATACTGGATAATGAATCATTGTGGTTTCTCTTTGGATTTCCCAATCACTACCTGGTTTGATACACTTCCTAGATTTTTTTTTAATAGTTGTATGGGTAAGCTGTGCTTTATTGCTTTCTCCTACTGTACCATCCATGCCAACTCTATGAGTCATTCTATCTTTACATTAGCCTCTATTTCAATATAAAAGCACTGAGGTCTACCCTCAGCTGCCATGTTTATATTTTTATTCTTCCCCAGTCTTCATGGCCATTGAGTAAAACAAAGTTGCCTTTCTCTATTCCCCCCAGGCTAATGACTGATTAATAAGCCTAGGGCCCACCTCCAATATCAGAGGCAGATTCATCATTCTCCATTTTTTCTGCTGCCAACACAAAAAGTAGGTAGGAAGTTGTTTGTATTCAAAGCTGGTTTGGCTGACAGAGGAACACTGTCAGTCAATCGATATTTCCCTGCCATGGCTTATGAAAACAGAGAAGGTTCTCTATCAGATCTTCACTCAAATCTATGAACTGCAATTTATTTACCACAAAAATTCATGACCAGTATACCATAATCAAAACAGGAAAATCCTATGTTCCTCTAATATAATGAACTGACTCAAGTTTATGAAGGCCTCATTCTACTCCCTATATGAAAGTAAGTCACTTTTGGTTTTTAGAATTTATTCAAAGTAATTATTCAAGAGGTGATAAAACAACCAAAAATGTGCTCTTAGATTTTGAAATACTGTGGCTTTCCTTTTGGTTCAGGCAGCTGCTTGAATGTCCAGTCACATTCTGCATTCGGTATTCACTCAAATCCAGAAAGGAAAGCATATAGTTCTATTCTCAAGTTGAAATGTCATACTGTAGCAAATCCAAGAATCTACATGGAAGCGACTTCATAGATCAACAAGACATCCCAACCTGAGGTATGTAACCCCACTACAACATCTCCAAGTGGCCATCTACCCTCTGCTTGACTATTTCCAGTGACATAGAACTCACTGTCTTTTGAAGCAACCTGTCCCATCACAGAACAGCTCCATTGGTAGGAAAGCTGGTCCTTATACTGAGCTGAAATCTACCTCCCTATAATTTTCACCTCTTGGTACTTGTTCTGCCCGCTGAGGTCAAGCAGAACAAACCTAATCCTTCTTAGATCAAGTGACAATTCTTCAGATATGTGGAGACAGCGATCACATCTCCCCTAACTCTTTTCTTTTCGAAGATAATCATCTTCAGTCTCTTCTTTTCTTTTGCTTAAACAAGGTACTCCAACAACAGCAACCTAATCACTGAGTGACTGATGTTACCTGTCTTGGAAGGCCCAAGTTTAGGACTGGTAGGAAAAGCTGTGTGCTTCATATAACACATCTGGCAACAAGAAGTTCACCTCTTTCCATGTTTGGTCATCCTACTTTTATGACTTTAGTTTTATCTCCTTCCCACTACCCTAACATTGGTTCTGAAAGAATTCAACTGCCTAATAATAATAGTCAGTCAGTCAATAGATAGTGATTAAGCACCTTCTTTGTGCCAGGCACTTCGCTAAGCATGAGAGACGCAAAGAAAGGCAAAAGACAGACCCTGCTCTCTAGGCCCTCACTAATGGAGGAGATAGCATTCAATACCTATGTACGAACAAACCATGTATGTGATAAACTGGAAATAATCCATAGGGGCGAGGCATCAGAAGTAAGGGGGATCACAAAAGGCTTCCTAGGAGAAAGTGGGATCTTAGCTAGGAGGAGAAGAAAACCAGGAGGCAGAGATGAGGAGGGAGAGAATTCTAAATGTGAGAGACAGTGAGTGAAAATGCCCAGAGTCAGGAGAAGGAGGATCCTGTATGAGGAGCAATGAAGAGGCCAATAGCAGTAGAATGCAGACTTGATGATTTTACCTTCACGACATCTCCTTCATAAATCTCCCTCTCTCCCTTGACATTGCCCGTCATCCTGGTTCAGACGTTGATTGATAAGGTATGAGATACAAGAAGACTGAAAGAAAAGTGGGGCCAGTCTGTGAATGGCTTTGAATGCCAATAAAGGATTTTATGTTTGATCCTGTAGATCAGGTCTGTCCAAAATGCTGCAGTTTGATTTATGTGGCCCGCCTACAAGCATGGAAATTTACATAAATGCTTTAGTAAATGAAGCCGAGCTACCGCAGCACTCTCACTAAAATGGCAAATCAAAATATATTGTCTATTGTTTCAATAAAAAACTTAAGGTTGGACAGCCCTGCTGTAGATGATAGGGAGACCCTGGAGTTTATTGAGTAGTGGGGTGACATAGTCAGACCTGTGGTTTAGGAGGATCACTGGCAGCTGAATAGGGGATGGACTGGAGTGGGGAGGTACTTGAGGCAGGGAGACCAACTAGAAGGATATTATATAATAGTAATAGTCCAGGCATGAGGTGATGAGGGCCTGAACCAGGATGATGGGCAATGTCGGAGGAAAGAGGGAGGCCTATACAACAGATGTTATGAAGGTGAAGTCAACAGGCCTTGGCAATAGAATGGATGGGGGATGGGGGGACATAAGAGAGAATGAAGATTCAAGGGTGACACCTAGATAATAATCCTGGCTAACTAGAGGATGGTAGTACCCCCAACAATAATAAGGACATTGGGAAGGCAGGAAGGTTTAAGTAAAAAGAAATAATGAGTTCTGCTTTGGACTTGGTGAGTCTAAGATATCTCTGGAACATCTAGTTTGAGATGTCTGACAGGTACTTGGAGATTCAGGACTAAATGTACTTTAAAAATTTGCTAACCTCCCCCATGAAGCCCTTGCTGATTCTCCCCACCCTCATCCCCCCCAGGAAATAATGTCTGCATCATCTGATTTTACAGTGTTTCTAGTAAACCTGTAGCCAACATTTGCTTGAAAAATAGCTACTGTTTACATATACCTTAAGCTTTACTGAGCAAGTTACATGTATTATTTCATTTGGTCCTCACATCTACCCTGGGAAGTTAGATGGCATTAATACTCTATTTAACAGATGAGGAAACTGAAGTAGGTCAAGTGACTTCCTGAGGGCCTCCTGACTCCCACACTCTCCAGGGTCAGGGAACCTGTGGCCTCGAAGTCACATGTGGCCTCAAGGCTGCAGATTCCCCACCCCTTTTAGCCTGAACCAGAATAAAATGTAATTTTGATTTGAACCCAAGTCTTGCTGGCTCTCCATCCATTACTGTCCCTCATATTAAGGTGATAGAAGCATGGTTATCCCAATTTTACCAATGAGCAAATTGTGGTTCAGAGTCACTTAAATTATGCGACCCATTCAGCGTTATACAGCTTATAAGCTGTAAGAATTTGAACTCAGGGCTTTTGACTCCAAGGCCAGTGTTTTTTCTCTTATAGCACTGGGTGGGTGATACACATTATTTGCTCCTCACTGGCGCTTCCCCCTCCAAAGATCTTAAAGACTCAAGTGCTTCTGTCTCTTCTGGAACTTCTGGGTTGGGAGAAAATCCCATCGCCATTTGCCAAAGATGATTTCATTTGCACTTAAGTTTATACTGTCTCCTGATGTCCCTGAATCAGGAGTTGGGACTCTGGACTTTCCATTTCCTGACCTAAAACCAAGAATAAAAGTCCCGAACAAACTGGAGGATGGCCTTGACTGACCTTGGCTGCAGGGTGATTGTTCACGAGGATCCTTCCTTTTCTCTCCCTTATACTCTTTACCAAACATAAGAATTGGTGCTTGAGTAAACCAATCACCAAGTATCTTTAAGCACCTACTATGTGCTGGCCCTTTAGGAAGGGCTAGGGACATAAAGACAGAAGCAAAAACACTCCCTGCCCTCTAGAAGCTTATATTCTAGTGGAACAGACACTGTGTGCATATGTAGAAGGCTGAGGCGAGAGAGATAACCTTAGAGAGGAAGATGTTAGCATCTGGAAGTGGACCAAAAAAGCCTCCCACAGACAGTGATGCTTAAACTGAATCATGGAGGAAACTAGAAGGAAACCTCTACCAAGGGGTAGAGATGAGGAGAGAAAGCACCACGGTGCCGGGCTGTAGCCTGTGCAAAAGCGAAGGAAATCGGTACGAGAGACAGCAAATAGACTAATACAGGCTGGTCTTTTGTGCTTCAGCCAGGTGGTACATTAGATAGAGCACCTGGCCTGGAGTCAGGAAGACCTGAATTCAAATCCCCCTCTAGAGGTCACTGAGTCAAATATCTTCATTTTACAGATGAGAAAACATAAACCCAGAAAAGTTAAATGACTTGTCCAGGGTCAAACAACTAGTAAATGCCTCAAGCAGGATTTTAACTCAATTCTCCCCAACTCCAAATCCAGCTTTTTAACCACTAAGCTGTGCTACCTTTCCTTATAACTTTTGAGGACCCAAGATCACCTTCACTTCATGATGAGGCATGAATTGGGCAGCTAAGTGGCCCAGTGGATAGAATGCCAGGCCTGGAGAAAGGAAGACCTGAATTCAAATCTGACCTTAGACATTTACTAGTTGTGTAATCTTGGGTATGTCACTTAACCTCTGTTTGACTCAGTTTCCTCTTCTGTAAAGTGGGGATAATAATAGCTTCTACTTATAGTTATGAGTATCAAATGAGGTAAGAATTATAAATTTCTTAACATGGTACCTGGAACATAGTAAGCACTATATAAATATTAGTTATTATTATTATGTTATTAAATATCTCTGAAGGACTTCAATGGAAGATCAAGAAATATGTTCATTTTAAAATCTATTTCAGCACTGCTGGTTGAGTTGAGTCCAAACATTCTGCTTTTGGAAGTATGCCAAAAGGGCTATAAAGTTTTGATTTCTGTATCTCAGAGAGGTCATAAAAAGGGAAAAGGACTCACATATGCAAAAACATGTATAGCAGCTCCTTTTGTGGTGGCAAGCCCATCAAATGGGAAATGGCTGAATAAGTCGTGGTATATGATTGTGATGGAATATTATTATAATGCAAAAAAGTGACGAGGAAGATGGTTTCAGAAAAACCTGGGAAGATGTATATGAACTGATACAAAGTGAAGTGAGCAGAACCAGGAGAGCATTGCACACAGTAACAGAAATACTGTATGATCATCAACTGGGAATGACTTAGCAATTCTCAGCAATATAATGATCCAAAACAAAGGATTATGCAAAGGATTTATGCAAAGGATTATGCAAAAAGCAAATATATTATCTACCTCTAGAGAAAGAATTTAGAATGAAGATCAAAGCATGCTTTTTTTTAAACTTTCTTTATTTTTCTGTTTTTTTTTTCTTTCGGTCTGTGTTTTCTTTTGTAACTTAGCTAACATGGAAATATTTTTTTATGACTTCACATGTATAATCTGTATCAAATTATTTGCCTTCTCAAGGAGGGGAAGGAGGGAGAGAATTTGGAAATCAACATTTTTTTCAAAGAACGATTTTTAATACATAATCAATACATAATACATGAATATACATATAATTTACAAATACAAAATACATACAAACACATAAATTCACGTATGTTGGGAAGACACAGATGTGTAGCTAATGAAATAAATAACATTTAGCAATGAAAAATAAAATAAAATGCATTTCAGAGATATCCACTGCTATACCTCCAAAGAAACGACTCTTTGGTGGGCATTTAGGCACTGGCTGCACAGTGGAGGGGAAATTTAGGAGCTAGGGTAATGTTTCTTAATTCACAGAGAACATCATTTCCTTTTCCACACAATGGATTTCTCCAGTGGTTTGCCAGTGACTAGCTACCTAGGAAGTACCTAAATGAGAAAATCTCACCCTAATCAACCTCAGCTCCATGTTTACCATTAGTTAACCTGGTTAATTCACCCTACTGTTCTTAGATAGAGAAAAGAGAGACACCCTTTCTATGCTGGTTTGCATCAAAAGAGGAACCAGAAAACATGTTGCTGCTGTTGCTGTTCTGCAGTTTCTCCTGTGGCTCAGAAAAAAGTTCCACCCCTCAGAAGCAGAGAGTGAATGGTGGAACAAATTGTAGTGTACGATATGGCAGAATATTACATTGTCATAAAAAAGATAACTATGAGGAACCCATAGAAACATTGGGAAGCCTTGGACCAAGTACCACAGAGCTAAGTAATCAGAACCAAGACAAGAACATGTACAGTGACTATAATCACATAAATAAAACAATAGGATTCAGAAAATATAACCAATATTAAATCCAGAACGTAGCCGACAAAGACACAGCTGATTCATTAGTCAGTTCTGCTTGTCTGCTTTCCTTTGCATCAAAGAAAGGAAGACTTGGGAGAAATATACATATGGAAATGATTGTAGTATAAAAAACAGAAAGATGTGAATTTTTAAAAGTTAAAAGAAAGAAGTTTTGAAGAATTTTTAGGGAATGAACATGCACTCTGGCATCAGAGGACCTAAATGTGAATTCCGGATATATTACTTATCATCCCTATGGTAAGGACTTACTGCTTCCCACCTCTGGGTGGCACTTTCTTCATTGGTATAAGGAGGGAAGTAAACCAGTAAGTACATTAACTTTCTTTCTAACTCTGGTCCTAGTTTCCTGGTCTGTAAGATGAAAAGGTTGGCCTGGATGACCTCTAAATTTCCTTCAGGTTCTGTATCCTGTGATTCTAAATTCAGTGGTCTTTCTAGTTGTTTATGTAACAGTCACTCTTACTCACCCCTAAACTAATATTGACCCTCCGACTAGCTAGATATCCCATTATAATTAATCTCTCTGCTTTGAAAAGTTGTAAGGAATGATCTACGAATTGTTTATCCCTCCATCTTTGAACTCCCAGCTAGAGATAACATTCTGGCAAAACATTACATTTTTAAGTCTATCATGCTCTCCTTTCCCGGGACATTCTCTTCAATGTCTCTCCTCCATTGCATTCCCAATGAGTACACAAAGATTAGCTAATGCCTGTAATTATAAGAAACAGACTTTCCCTGTGCCCACTGGAAAAGGCTTCAGGCTCTCATGTGGGAACCCTTAGGGGAGAAAGGAAATAATTATCCCCTTGGGGTCTAGGGCAAGTTGAAGCTTCACCTCCAACAATCATCCCCACATACCCAAGAAGCCCACATAACCCAGTCCTGGAATCCTGGCACCCACTTCTCATAGTGGCTTCCTCCACCCATGTTCTAGCTGTTACTACTCCACCGAGCTGAAGTTGCAGGTTGCTCCATGATTCTAAGAAAGGATATGCAAGCTTGCTTCTTTTTTTTTTAATGGTTACCAGGGCAAGGCTAATCTTCATCTAGTTAATGCAAAGCTCCCCTTTGAATTCAATCAGAGAAACTTTTTGACACTTTGTAAAAGCAGAGTAAAGCATAGACACCTTTTTCCACTTAGTTTTATCATAGTAACACCTTATTACTTTTGCTATCTTCTCCTCACCTTCTGTAACTACATCAGCTGGGGAGAGGGGCAGAGAAGGAATCAATTAAGTGACCAGGAAGGTTCAATGAAATCTATTTGCCTGAAAGAAAAAAAGAACCAACCCTCTGCAGATCTCTCCTACACAGAACTCTTGAATTTACTTGTGAAAAAGGGAAGAAAATAACTTCTGAAGTGGTTTAGAGTGCTCTAAATGGATTAACTGGCCCCCCCCCCCCCCCCAAACACTGGCAAGTATGAGGATACAAACAGCCAAAGAAGATAATCTGAAAACATAATTAATCACACCCAGAAAAGACCAAACTAGTCCCTCTTTCTTTCTCACCTTTTTTTTCTTCTTTCCCCTATTAGATCATCAGCTCCTTGAGTACAGGGAACATTTTTTGCCTCTTTTTTCATCCCCAGCTCTTAGTGCTGGCACATAGTAGGTCTTATAAAAGTTTATCAATCAATTAATTGATTTCTCCTTCTCTTCCTTTCCTTTCTTCCCTCTGCCACCCAGAGAACTTACAAAAGCCACATCCAATAAAGCACAAATCATACTACTCCAGGATTCCTTCCCCAGAGCACATACCCCAAGAAGCAAAAGACATTGACCCTGAATGTGACCACAGGCCCCCCAGCACACAACATGCCTTGTAAAGCCACTACTCACACTATTCTTCAGACACTTGCTACAACTCAACAACTGCCTTCCTTGGAAGGAGACAGGCTGGGTGCCCATGAAAATTTAAAAATAAATCAAACAAAACAAAAAAACCCCTTGACAGTGTCAGGTGTCTTCCTTTCTCTCTCACATATATTCTCTTTCACTCCAGCAGATATAATGTATTATTTAAATAAGGCAGCATAATCATGGATTTCAAGTCTGAGGGTCATTACCCAGAGGTGGAACTAGCAATTTTGGGACCTGGAGCCACACACCTGGGATTAGCACCAAGAAACATGCTCTCCAACTTTTCCAATTGAATTCAATTGGGGGAAGGGACAAAGGGGACAGATCCTGGAAAATAATGTCCTTTGGGAAGAGAAATTGCAGGCTGCCACAGAGGAAGACATATTACCATTTAGGGAAGGTACAGGGAGCAGGACAGGGCTAGAGAAGAAATCACTTGGACTCAGCCAGGGGGAGGAAACATGCCATCTGCGAGCTTCTCACATTAACTAATTATTCTTTTTAACTAGATGCTAAGCCCAGTTGTCTCTACATTACCAAAGAAGTGCAAATGATATGAGTACTCCTTAAACTTCAGCACCCTGGCACAAAGCCCCAGTCATCCAGCCTAGTTACAACTCAGCTTATTGTAAAAAGACAAATAAATAGTTGGTCTCCATTCATTCCATCAGTAAACATTTACATTGCATACACATGACTTTGCTGGGTACTAGAGAAGATACAAAGACAATTAAATTTCATTTCTGCCCCTAAGGAGTTTCCAGTACACTTGTGAGCTAGGGACTGTGCTTTAGTCACAGACCAAAAAAAAAATATTGAGAATCTTTTCAGTAAATGTTATCCATAGAATTTTTTTTCAATTTTGTTCCTTTAGCCATTTGTATGCTTAGAGCTACCAACTTTGGGGAGAAGATTTAATTGGCTTAGAGAATAGGAAAGTGAATTTAACCTTGCATATCAATACAAACAACTAAAGTTGCTTTGTGACTACTTGCATTTAAACTTCTTAATTTTAACATATATATGGCCATAACTCCATCCACTCCCCCCCCATCTGGATTCTTCATCTATTCATACTCATTTACTTTTCTTCATATGGCCATGGTTAGTGTGTACTCAATTCTTCTAGTTTGACCTTTTTTGGCTTTGCATTATTTCATAATGGTATGTCCAGATTGCTTTGTATTCCTCACACTTGTATGAATTTGTATTTAGCCTGCCATTATCTTAACATGCCACCATTTATTTAATAATTTCCCTATCATTGGACATCAAGATTGCTTCCACCTAATTAGAGAAATGCAAATCACACCCATCACATCTATCACAACTATTTACCACATCACACCTATCATATTGGCAAAACAGGAAAGTGATAAATGTTGGAGATGTAGGAAAAATGGAACACTAATGCATTGTTGGAAGGGTTGTGAACTGATCCAACCATTCTGAAGAGCAATTTGGAACTATGCCCAAAGGGCTATAAAACCATGCATACCCTTTAATCCAACAATACCACTTCGAGGGCTATATCCCAAAGAGATCATAAAAATGGGAAAAGGACCCACATGTACAAAAGTATTTATAGCAGCTCTTTTTTTGTGGTGGCCAAGAATTGGAAATTGAGGTGTGGCCCATCAGTTGGGGAATGACTGAACAAGTTGTGGTATATGCATGTAATGGCATACTATTGTGCTATTAGAAATGATAAGCAGGCAGATTTCAGAAAAACCTGGAAAGACTTATATGAACCGATGCTGAGTAAAGTAAGCAGAACCAGAACATTGTACACAGTAACAGCCACATCATGCAATGACTAACTTTAATAGAATTGGCTTTTCTCAACAATGCAAGGGTCTAAGACAACTCCAAAATATTCATGATGGAAAATACCATCCACAGAGAAAGAACTATGGAGTCTGAAGGCAGATTGAAGAATACTGTTTGCTCTCTTTTTTTGTTGTTCAATTTTGTTTCTTCTTTCTTATGGTTCCTCCCATTGGTCCTAATTCTTCTTTATAATATGACTAATGTGAAAATATGTTTAATATGAATGTATATATACAGATTATATCAGATTACACACCATCTTGGGGAGGGGGGAGAGGAAAGAGAGGGAAAAAATTTAAAACTCCAAAGCTTATGGAAGCAAATGTTGAAAACCAAAAATAAATAAATTTTTTTTTAAAAAGGGGGAAAAGATTACTTCCAGTTTCTTGCAATTGCATCTTTAAATTCTGCAGTAAAAATTTTTGGACAAACCCCTCCCCCCCATCATTTTTATTAACACTTCCAGGACATATTCCCAACATCAGAATTTAGAATCTTTTTAGAAAAGCAATCTGGCAGAATAGAGTAAAAGTGGCAACAAAAAGAGTCATCTCTTTTACCTCGGCTCTGATATTTTATAATTTTCATCTGATTAAGACAGCATAAATGTGATCTTGCCCAGGGAGAGATGATTTTTCCCTTGGGTCACTCATTAGGGGATAAACCTCTGCCAGCTTCAGAATGCCATTATGTTTAGTATTTGGCTTAATTTTCTGCATCCAAGCCCCATTTTTCAGTATGAGAAGCCACACTGCTTCTCCATCCTTTACCAGAGTGAGTGTAAATATGTATGTTGACGAGAAAAGGAGAAAGGAGAGGAAGAAGGGACACTGCCCCTCCCCTCCCCCCCAAGCAGGCTGAATTCATTCCCAGGGCAGAGGACCACTGAGTAGAACTAATCCAAGTAAAAGGCCAAAGAGACAGAGCATCCCCACATCACCAGGCCTAAGTACCTTGAGGGACAATTTAGACTTGGTGGGTAGACAGGTGAAAGCATTAGGGGATTTTCCCATCAAAGCAAAGTTCGCTCAGTTGAATGGGAGTGGCTGTACTCATGCCCTCTTGTGGTAGTCTTTAATAACTGCTATATCCCTGTCCACCTGGCACAGTGGATAGAGCACTGGGCCTGAGGTCAGTAAGACCAGAATTCAAATCTCACCTCGGATACTTATTAGCCGCGTGACTCTGGGCAAGTCACTTAACTCCTGTCTCCATAAAACTGGAGAAAGAAATTGGAAACCACTCCAGTATCTTTGCCAAGAAAAAACCCCATGGATAGTTGGTCCACAAGGTCATGAAGAGTCAAACACCACTGAACAGCAACAATACTCCTGCCCAAACTTCTAAACTCTGACATCCAAACGAATTAGTGTCAGGGCCCGTGGGCACAAACTGGTTGCATGCATCAAGATCAGACTGTTTACTTAGTGCCTTACCTTGCCAAGGACCAGGCTTCAGACAAGGGCCTTCCCTTTCCGAGGAGAGACCCTTCCACAAATGCCTGTTGATTAATCGGGTCCTCATAGCATTGACTTTGAGATGAAAATAGCTGTAACACGTAACTATACATCTTCATAAGGTTTAGAGACACACATCACTATGTAATAATAGACCAGTGCTTCATTCTTAATAATAATAATGATAATAACTCGCCTCTAGAAAGAGTGCTTTAAGGTTAGCAAAGCACTTTATATATGTTATCTCACTTAATCTTCACAGAAACCCTGGGAAGCAGTTATTATTGTTAGACCCAATATGAGGAAATTAAAGCTTAGAACAGTGATTTGCTCAGGGTAGCACAGCTAATCAGTGTCTGAAGTGGGATTCAAATGCAGTTTTCCTGACTCTAAGTCCAGTTCCCTATCCACTATGCCACCTAGCTGCTAGTCCTCTTTCCTTTGGGGAGAGTGTTTCATCCTAGCTCCAGACACTGTCATACTCAACTTTATTCTGCTATTTATTGTAGCTAGCACAGTACCTTGGTAGGTATTCAACAGCCCTTCATTGAATTCAACTGAATGATTCTCTATGTCACATTTGTGAATTAGACCACGGGATCCAGAGGGTAGAAACTATCCCTAAAAGATCTTTAACGCCAAAGACAGGGCTGGGAACACAGCAAGTGTTCAACTTGTTGAATTGAAAAATTGCAAAGATTTTTCAAATCCAAATCAGGCAAACAAATAAACAAAAAATATTCTTTGAAACATCGAACCAGCTCAACTGTATGAGAGGAAATACGGTTCCAGGGTGAGATAGCCTGGAGCCAGAGAGTTCCCCAGTTAGTCTCCCACTGCACAGCTCAGCAGTTGCCGCCCACACATCCCATTCACAACACAAGCTTGTGTGGCATGTGGCCAGCCCCCGGAGCTCAGGCCTCCACAGGCCTCCAGCATGGTTTGTCACCCCAAGAAACCCACAATGCTCTGCTTAAACCTGCTCCCCTGCTCCTTTTCTCCCAGATGGAGCTAAGTCCAGCCTCACTAGGGAACTGTCCAGCAAAAAGAGAAAAAGAAAGAAAAAACAGCCATCCACTTTTATCAGCAGAAACAATGAGTTCAAGGTAACTCATTTGTTACCTGACTTTAATCCTACCTATACTTCTCTATAGAACGACATCCATGGGACAATATCCAGGTGCTTCCCAATTGTTTAAAGTCACTCGATACCTTGCTGACTACGTATCTCCAACCCAGGAGAGAAAGAAGATTCCACTAGATTGAATCATGTGTCTCTAAGACCCATCATCTATGATATCCAGAGACCACTTGGATCATTTTTCACCACAGCTGCACAGCAATCAATTGGAAATGTGCATGGTCACCCTCAAGCCAGAAACTAAGGCAGAAAAATGGAGAAAGAGTACAATAATTGTAAGGCTGTAAACCCTAGACCCCTAAGGGTATGGACATAACCACATCTCCTTGCCTGTGGAGGGTTTGAGAAGAATGGAAATCACATCAGCCCAGGGAAATTTCATGTTTCACTTCCTACCTTTCTCCTAGTGGTGTGGTTTCCAGATCAAAAAAGACACCCAGTCTAAACAGAAGATGAGACCTTGAATCAAGTGGCACAATCTAGCTTAACTGGAGCCCAAACCGTCTTTCATTTTTTGCCAGCCCCTAGCTGCCAATGGAGGATCACAGAGAAAGGCAGAGAGAAAGGTCAGAGGCTAGGGAGAACAAGAGGGTGGAGAGAGACTGGATATGGATAAGGAGGAGAAAAAAAGGGGAAAGAGGAAGGGAAGAGAGACGAGGAGAGAAAAAGGAAACGGAAGGTTTAAAAAAAAGGAAGGAAAAGTTGGGGAGGGAAAAAATAATGGAAATGGGGGGGGAGAGAAGTAAGCAAAGAATGCAGGGTTCATACTGATTTAACCTGTAAGAAAAGGCAGTAGAATTGGGTACCCTCAGTACAATAGGCTTCGCAGAGCTCTCAGGCAATATCTCCTTCTCCGCTCCTGCTCTGCACCCCTCCCTATTACTCCACCCCCACCCTTTAATTCTTTTTCTTAACTAGAATAAGGCTCACACCCCAGGCAAAGAAGCCAGGACAGCTTGGAGAGCAGTTGTAATAAAATCAAGCCCCTCTGCCAAGAGAAATTCCCAACCACATCCAGCTCTCAGTGGGCCCTGAGCCACAAACACCCACGAACCCACAAGCGGTTGGCTCTGGGGGCCGTCCCCACCCAGAACACTGCTTTCCATAAAAGCAACATTTGGGAGCAGCATCTGGAGAGAAAAGGGGGTGTGCGTCTGTCTGTGTCTGTCTGTATGTGGGTCTATGCGTGATGGACATCCTGCCGCTCTCTTGTGAAAAACAAATGAGTAGATTTAAAATAAATAAACTGTCTTCGCTGGTGGCCAGAACTCAACGAACTTCGGAGTAGAGTGAAGAAGCTCCCGTGGTCCCCCTGCCAGGCAGGCGTCCCGGGCTCAGAGTCGAGAGCAGAGGAAGGGGGCCGAGGAGCAGGCAGAGGGAGCAGGACTGAGGGCTGGCACCTGGGGCTGGTGCATCGGGACAAGCTGGGCGCAACGGAGAGGAGCAGCCCGAAACTAGAGCGGTGGAAGCAGGGAAAGCTGGGATGGGGATGTCCCGGAGTCCCTTTCCCAAACTGTCGAAATGGAGAGCGTGCCTCAGCCTTCCACGACTGGGGAGAGAGCCGGGATGGAGGTGGCAGGGCGAACTGCGGGAGGAGAGGGCGCCTCGAGAGGGTCTCCAGCCGCAGGGCGCAGAGCGCCTAGTACTCACCACGCACCCTAACTTCACTCCGGTCCGCGGGTCAGTGCATTCCAAGCCGGGCCGTCGGGCCGGTGGGGCCGGAGGCCGGGAGCTGGGCTCAGCTGGGCTGGACTGTGATGGACTGCTCGCTGCTAGCGCGGTCCCGGCCCGGCGTGTGAGGCTGAGCAAAGGAGGAGGGAGGGGAAGAGAAGGAAAGGGAAGGGAGGGGAGGGGGCGCTCAGGGAACCGGGCAGAGGGGGTGGGACCAATAGCAAAAAAGTTTTTCAGACTGCCGCCCGACTGGCTGGCCTAACCTGCTCCCCCACCCCCAGCGCTCCTTACGCCGCCCCCTCCCCCTGCTCTGGGGCCAGGCAGTCACCTCGCCCCTTGGGGCGTCCCCTCCCCCATCCGGCTAACCCGCCGGCTTGGCGGGGAGGTCTGGCGGCCCCCCTCCGAGACTTTTCGGTGCCAAGTCGTCCCCGTCCCCCCCGCCCCGACTGGGGCGGCTGCACTGGCGCGTTCTGCCTATCCTCGGGACTTTCTTAGGTTCTGAGTTTGAAGAAGTGAGAGACAAGAAGTGACGCCCAGTACAGGGAGTCAGGGTCCGAGATGGCATTCACCTTCCCTGCCTTCGCCTCCTGTTTGATGATTCCCCCCTACCCCCTCAAATGGGGTTTCTCAAGGTGTAGAAATCTTTCCTCTGCCTTCTACCGATTTCTCCCCAAGATAGAAGGGAGTCCACTGGAAGACCCCTCTCTTGACCGGGTCACCCTGATGCCCGCCCTCCCCGCTTCAGCAGGAAGAGAAAAGGAGAGGGCACAAAGGGAGAAATCTCCCGGCAGACTGGACAATCATCTCTGTCTGAGATCCCTTCACTTAAAGTGCTAGGCTCCTTCCCCGGCACTGTCTGTCATTCCCCGGAGCTGTCAGATTCGTGTAAAAATACTGCACTCCATCCTGGTCTGAATTAAGCAGGAACGCCAGGCCAAGAAGAACAAAAGTCTGACTGTGAACCACGAAGAGAAAAAACCATTTGGCAAAGAGGCCAAAGAGGATGAGGCCATGGGCACCCGTGACCCATCTCCTTCCAAAGCTCTGTGAACTAGGCTGGAGTAGACCGACTCAACCCCTTCTAGTCCACCAGTGACCCTTACCTGCCCATTTAACCAGGGTCTGGGAAAAGGTCAGGTGCCTGCTCACCTAGGCACAAATCCTTGGTGGTGCCAGCAGGCTCCTAGCTCAAAACTAGTTCCACTGGCAGTGAAAAATGAGCTGGTGTGAAAAGGCTGGCCACTGGAGCACAGAGGAACTGAGCAAGCAGGGGCCTGTGTCTTCAGGAGGGATGAGAAATGTATAAAACTCCCACCTCCCTCCTCATGAAACAATGCACTCCTTGAGATGGGGGCCATCAAGCCTAGGACACATGGATGAGCTATAAGAAAATTTACCTTGGTTAGGAGACCCTACCTGGCACAGTAGATAGAGCACTGGCCTGCAGTCAGGAAGACCTCAGTTCAAATCCTGCCTCAGAAAGTTACTATCTGTGGGACTCTGGGCAATTTACAAACTGCCTCAGTTTCCTCATCTGTAAAATTAACTAAAGGAGGAAATGGCAAATCACTCCAGGATCTTTGCCAAGAAAACCCCAAATGAGGTCACACTGAATCAGACACAGCTGAAAAAACGACAGAACAACAAAAGGAGTATACCCTTAAATGTTAAAACATGGCTTCCCTCTTACCCCCTGTCTCAGCTGTTCTCCCTTCCTCTCTTTCCTATCTCTTGAGGCCCACCCTGTCCTTCAAAACAAACAGCATTTAAAAAAAGTCCAATTACCTCCCAGCTAAGGTAAACATTCCTTAAAGGAAAGCTGACTCTAGGGTGGTATGACATGGGAAAGGGGAAAGTTGTGTCTGGTGAATGACGGCACCCCACAGAGGCCTGGAATTTCATTCAGAGAAACTCAGCTCTAGACCCCTTTCCACACCAGGATTTCCTTTCTATGACTCCCTTCCTAGTCTGCGGTTGGGGGAAGAAGGTGGTGGTGATGAGGATGGAAAAATAGATGAGATACCATTGACAAGAACATTTTTTTAAAGGGACAAAATAAAGAAATCGAGAGGAGGAAGAGTAAGGAGCTTCAGGAATCAGATTCCTTGGGACACAAAGCCTTCTACTTTCCTGGAGGACTTAGAAACAAGTCTCACTTTGCATAGTGTGATGCCTCATTACTAACCAAGTGTGATGGAAGGGAGGAGCACGCTGAACTCAGAAGCTGGAAAACCTGGGTTTGAGTACTGCCCCTGACATTTAGGATCATAGATTGAGAAATAGATAACCTTAGACATCATTTAGTCATTTTGCAAATGAGGACACTACAGCCCATGGAAGTTATGACTTGCACGAATCACATAGATAGTAAGTGTAAAAGGCAGTAGGTAGTAAGTATAACTACAGGCCTCTGCCTTTAAATCGGAGAGCAATGAGAAGGCCAGGCAGAGTGGAGTCAAGTCCTGCTCTGCCATATATCACATGTGTTACCCTTAGTATGTTAGGCAATTTTCTAAGTCTATCAATTGCAGAGAAGGTGCCGGCCTACATGGGTAGAGGTGGTTCTCTTAACCAGTAAAATCATAGATCCAGCTCCTCTTTGTTTTTTCTACCTTAATGTGTAATCAGAAACAAGTCCCTTGCCCTTTTTTTGTCTCTTCCCCTTTCTGAAGCCTCAGTTTCCTTATTCTGCAAAATGGAGACATTAGTACCTTCACCACTTTAGCTGCACTTAGTAATGAAGTTTTCTACCACCTCGGAGTCTACCTACAGTTCAGGGAAGTGAAGAAGATGCCCAAGCTGAAGCCACAGGCCCTCATTTCAAATTCCAGCCCTAGTTCCAATCTCAGTTCTGGCACTTTTGTTACCTGTGTGACCTAGATTCATTAATTTAACCTCTCTGAGATTCAGTATCCCCATTTGTGAAGTGAAGCATTAGACTACATGGCTTCTAAGGTCCCTTCAGGCTCTAAGCCTGTGATCCCATGACCTCACAGTGTTGTCAGAAGGCTCAGCTTAACATGTGCAAAGCTCTTTGCAAACCTTGAAGGTCTTTCAAAGTTATTGATTGTTATCACTGTAATTACACAATTTGAGTGCTGAAAGGGAACTGAGAGACTGTAGACTCAATTTTCACTTCTACCCAGGAAGAGATGGCCACATGAGTCAAGTGCTTCATCTTTCTGGTCCTTAGTAACACCATTTGTAAAATATTCCATCTCCCACCTCTATGTCTTTGCTCTTTCTGTGCCCCATGCCTGGCATGTACTCCTTTCTCATTCCCACCTCTTTGAATCCTTGGTTTCCTTCAAGATTCAGTTCAAGTACCGCTTCCTACAACAGGCTTCCCTGGAACCATGTCTTCTTCTCAGAGGTTGCCATGTAGTTTTGTAAGTAACTATGTGCAGTTTTCTCCTACAGGCAAGCTTACTGAGAACTGAAAAGTTTCATTTCTATCTTCGTACCCCCAGTACTCAGCACAATATTTAGTGCGTGTTGTTGTTTGGTAACATTCAACTCTTTGGGATGCCATTTGGGGTTTTCCTGGCAAAGATTCTGGAGTGCTTTGCCATTTCCTTCTCCAGCTCATTCTACAGATGAGGAAACTGAGGGAAAGGGTCAAGTGACTTGCCCAGGGTCACCCAGCTAGGAAATGTCTGAGGCCAAATTTGAACTTAAGATGTTCTTGACTCCAGGCCAGCACTCCATCCACCTAGCTGCCCACTTATGCTTAGTACTCAATAAATGCTTGTTGATTGAGTTATACTAATGAATAATGAATGAATGACTGGCTAAAGACCTCTTTTCCAGCTCTATGAACCTAGGAGCTAAAGGACCTATTTCCTAGTCCCTTTTGCTCAGAAGTGCCTCTGCTAAGCCCAGAACTAAGTGAAGGCCACATCCAGGAAGTAATGGACTTTGGCATGTATAGACTAGGCCAAAGTCCAGTTAATAGAGAAAGCAATGGTTCCAATGGTACACTTGTAGAAAGGTTCCTGGACCTCAGTTCCTGTTGGGATCAGAAAGGAGGAAGTAGCCCCTCTGGGCCCTTAGCACTGAGAGTCCCAGGCAATTTTCATCTGTGCCCTCACAGATGATAGCAGAAAATTAGGAAGCCACTGATGCTTTAGAATCATTGAATTTCTGACAGAAAGAAAACTTAGAGTCTGTCTAGTCCAACAGTTTACACTTTCATTTTATAGATAAAGAAAAAGGCCCAGGAACACAAGCTCACTTGCCTACAGCCACATAACTACTCATCACAGGGCAAGGAGTAGATTCCAGGTTTCTCTTGACAACTGGCCAAGCCTAGTGGTGTTGCTTAAAAAGTCGGGGGGTGCCTAGGTCTCCTCTTGAGAACTTGGCACCCTAGCAAGAAGACGATTCACAAAATATAGCACCTAGACCTGGAAGGAAACTTAGGGGGAAAATACACTACCCCTAATTTTACAAATGAGGAAACAACAAAACAAGGAGAATTGACTCACTGAAAGTCGCCCAACTCATGTCAGAGCTGAGAACCCAGCAGAGAACTATAGACTTGGAGCCTGAGGACTAGAGTCAGATCCCAGCTCCGTTACTTACCACCTGTACCACCTGTTAGACAAGTCACTCTACCTCCCCTGACCTTGGTTTTCTCATCAGTAAAATGAAGGAGTTTGATCAGATCTCTTCTAGTTCTGCTTCTAGGATCTTATGATTGATTGACTCCTGTGTCAATGTTATTTCCACTATACCGTAATGATTACTCCTACCAGAGTTTGGACCTTGGAGGAAGGAATGTGTAACTCCATTCAAAGGACATTAGAAAGACTTGGGGTAGGGTGAGACATTTATTTCCTAAGGATGGAATCAATAACTAGGTCTCTCCCATGGTCTAGGCATCAGGTCATGTTTCAAAAGCTGAGCCTGTATCACTTCATGGGAAGACCCTATGATTGTCTATCCAATGGGCTTTATGTGTAAGCAGCCCTGATGAATGGATAAGAGGACTCCTTTGAGCATCAGGAGACCTGACATCTTAGCTTGGCTCTGTTGCTTATTCTCTGGGTAACTTTGGGAAAGTCGATTAAACTATCTGGGTCCACTCTCCTCATCTTTAAAATCTGGGGGCGGATAAGAGGATCTCAAAGTCTTCTTACATACACCTCCAATAACCTATGATTCTCTTCTATACAGAAATATGGGGGAAGCCAAGAATGACAAATTGTCAATACCTAAAGGACCATCTAGTCCAGCCTGTATCATACTCAACAAGGGGCTAGCCTCTGATTGAAGGCTTACAATGAAGGAGAAGCCACCACTTCTGGAGACAGCACATTCCACTTTTGGAGAGCTCTAATACTTAGGGAGTTATTTTTTTCTCCCTAAATTTGCCTTTTCCCACCTTTTACCTCTTCTTTCTGGATTTTCTCTATGACTTTTCCTCCCCTTTGCCCCCAATGATTATGTAGCTGGTAAGTACCAGAGGCAGCATTTAAATCCAGGTGTTACTGACTCAAAGTCCCACATTCTTATCAGGATGATTTTTTGTAGGGAATGCTAAAAGATCGGAGTGAAAAATTCAGCTTTAGATTGAATTAAATGGCTTCCAAGGTCGTTTCCAACCCTAAGACTATGATTTCATTGGAAGAAAATAATCATTTGGCAAGGATTAAGCTATGCTCTGTGGTCTCCTGGGCTATACCTGCAAGAGGATATCTTGATCTCCCCTGTCTCAAGCTGAAGCATAGCAGTGAATGGTGTCCCCTCCTCCCTTCTAGGCTCTAAAGATTCTCCTTCCTAAGCCTTTGGATTTATCAGAAATGAGAAGGCAGGGAGAACTCTCCCCACTGTATATTGATAACACTGAAAATAAAGCTGTAAGAGATGGAAACCAGTCAGATGATAATCTTCTAATTTAGAACAGACCAAAATGAAGGAAAATAGCAAAGGGAGCCAAGAAGCACATTTAGTCCAAGGCAAACAGCTGCCCAGGCCCCTAAAGCAGAGATGGGGAAGATGGATGACTCAGGTAAGTTCCTGAATGGTGCTGATTTTTCCATTCTTAACTGAACCCGAATTTCTCAGTGTTTAAAAAAAAATCCATCAGTCCCCCTCCCCGCAACCATCTTCCCTAGCAGTTGTTTGCCCACTTTGTTAAGTCTATATTCCTATATTTATATAATGTTTGAGCTAGAAGGGATCTTAGAAACCTTCTGGTCCAGGGATTTTTAATCTTTTGGTGTGCCATGGCTTTCTTTGGCAGTCTGGTGCAGCATTAGGATGCCTTCTGCAAATAATATTTTTAGTGCATAAAATAGCATATGTAGAATCACAAAGGAAATCCATTATATTGAAAATATAGTCATCAAAATGTTTTTAAAAATAAATTTGTAGCCTCCAGGTTAAGAACCACTGGTCTACTCTAATGCCTTCATCTTACAGATGAGGAAGCTGAGACCTGGGAAAAAATGTGATTTCTCTAAACTCATATAGCTAGTTAATGCCAAGATGGAGATCGTAGTGTTTTAGAAGAAATCCAGCTTCAGAAGTCATCTGGTACAATGTCTTGCTAGGTGTTTATATTCTTTCTACATCCCTGAC
Source organism: Phalanger gymnotis (assembly GCA_028646595.1). Classification (NCBI taxonomy): domain Eukaryota; kingdom Metazoa; phylum Chordata; class Mammalia; order Diprotodontia; family Phalangeridae; genus Phalanger; species Phalanger gymnotis. Next base: position 329,601,155 of record CM053624.1, read on the forward strand.
AAGCCACCATTCAACCCCTGCTTGAATGCCTTTAGTGATGGGCAACTCACCCTCCCTACGAGGTAGCCTCTTCTATGATTGAATAGCTTTAATTTTTAGGGAAAGGATAATGTCTGCTTCTCTGAAAATCCATTAATCTTCATTTCCCCTTAGGAACAACACAAAATGAGTCTAATCCAACTTCTCTATGTTGAGTCTTCAGGTGTTTGAAGATGGCAGCAGCCACACCGCTCACTGCCCCATGACTTAGGACAAAACACTCACCTTTCCTGCCTTTGTCAATTTCCTCATCTATGAACTGAAAGGGCGGGACTAGATGACATCTAAGAGCCCCTTTAGCTCCAACTTCACAATCCTCTGATGCCTTCCAAGCTAAACATTCCCAGTTTCTTCAACCTTTCTCCTATGACATCATTTCCAATCACTAAACCATCCCTGAATCCCTCTTCTAAACAAACTCACGATATCAATGTCTCTCTTAAGGTGAGGCAGGCAGAATCACACCCACCATTCCAGATGTAGATTTGCCAGATTGCTGGAGCACAAATATCCCATTGCCTGATCAGTTTCATTTTTGTGGTTATTGTTTCATTGTTTTCACCCCTCCATGCTATCTTTAGGACAATAACAGCTGGCATTTATGGAATATTCCATCTATCTTCTCAGTTGATCCTCACAACAATCCTGGGAGATTACTCTAAATTTTACAGATGAGGAAACAGCTTAAGTGACTCACCTGAGGTCCCATAGCTAGTACATGGCAGAGCCAGACCTTGAATCCTGGCCTTCTGATGCCAAGCGACACACTCATTGTATTGCCCTTTCCTGCTTCCCTGAAATAGCTTGCCGTCCACTGGTTAAGTTTACTTCTTTGTAAGTTGGTAGTACAGAATTGAGAATTTTAATTTTCAAGAGTATAGATTTCTTATATAGATTTCTACTCTATGGGATACCTTCATTGTTCATGGAGAACCACTGTGGTTTATTCGATTATGGTGTATCGGGATGGGGAACCTGCAGACTCAAGACCACATATGGCCCATTAGGTCCTCAAGTGTGGCCTTTTGACTGAATCCAAACTTTGCAGAACAAATCATCTTAATAAAAGGAATTGTTCTGTAAAACTTGTACTCAGTCAAAAGGCAGCACCCAAGGACCTAGAAGGCCCCAGGTTCCCCACCTGTGTAGGTAAATGCTGTGGATTGACTATTATCACAGTCTCTAGAAAATTAGGAAATTCATACATTGAACTTAGAAAGGAATCTTAGAGGTCATTGAGTTCAAACCCTCCATTTTATAGAGAAGGAAAGTGAGGGCCAGAAAAGTTGTGACTTGCCTTAGGTCACACAGGCAGGGGGTAACAGAGACAAGATTTGAACCCAAGATGTCTGATTCAGAATATGGCACTCTCAACTCAATTCATTAAGCATTCATTAAGGGCCTCCTCTATGTTAAGCACTTTGCGAGGTGCTAGAGGATAGAAAGGAAGGAAGGAAGGAAGGAAGGAAGGAAGGAAGGAAGGAAGGAAGGAAGGAAGGAACGAAGGAAGGAAGGGAGGGAGGGAGGGAGAGAGGAAGGAAGCGAGGGGGGGAAGGAAGGAAAAGAGAGAGAGAGAAAGAAAGAAAGAAGGAAAGAAAGAAAGAAGGAAGGAAAGAAAGAAAGAGAGAAAGAGAGAAAGAGAGAAAGAGAGAAAGAAAGAAAGAAAGAAAGAAAGAAAGAAAGAAAGAAAGAAAGAAAGAAAGAGAGAAAGAAAGAGAGAGAGAAAGACAGAAAGAGAGAACCTGCATTCTTCAGGAGGGCTATAAGACACAGATAAGTAAAATTCAAGATAAGGAGCGAAAAGGCAAAAGAAAGAGCCAAATAAGATTTTCCCAAAAGATATGAAGCTCCTATCTCAGAGTCTCTAAGAAAGTTGACTCAAGTAGCAGCTGAAATGTAGAGCTTAAATCATTCCTCAACCGATAAATGGTCCAAGGACATGAACAGACAGCTTTCAGAAGAAAAAAAATCAAAGCTATCAATAATCATATGAAAAAAATTTCTAAATCACTATTGATTAGAGAAATGCAAATTAAAACAGGTGCCACCTGAGTTACCACCTCACTCTTATCAGATTCACTAACACAATAGAAAAGGAAAATGACAATTGCTAAAGGGGATGTGGGAAACTAGGGACACTAATACATTGTTGATGGAGTTGTGACCTAGTCCAACCTTTCTGGGGAACAATTTTAAACTACACCCAAAGAGCTATAAAACAATGCACACCCTTTGATTTAGCAATACTCCAACTAGATTGGCAACCCAAAGAGATCAAAGAACATGGAAATGGACCTATATGTGCAAAAATATTTATAGCAGCTCTTTTTGTGATGGCAAAGAATTAGAAATTGAAGTGATGTCCAACAATTGTGGAATGGCTGAGCAAGCTGTGGCATATGATTGTGTTGAAATACTATTGAGCTATAAGAAATGACGAGGAAGATAGTTTCAGAAAATCCTGGGAAGTAGGATATTAACTGATACAAAGTGATGTGAGCAGAACCAGAAGAACATTGTATAAAGTAACAGCAACATTGCAATAATGACCAACTGTGAAAGACTTAGCTACTTTAATCAATACAATGATCCAAGACAATTTTAAAGGACTTATGAAGAAAAATGCTATCTATATCCAGAGAGAGAACTGATGAATTCTGTGTGCAGATTGAAGCATACTTTTTTCACATTATTTTTCTTGCTTTTTTTGCAACATGGCTAATATGGAAATATGTTTTGCATTACTTCACATGATATATTGTTTGCTTTCTCAGTGGGTGAGGGAGGGGCTAGAAAGGAGAAAATTGGGAACTCGAAATTTAAAAAAATGAATGCTAAGATAAAGTATAATTATTTAAAAAAGAAAAAGAAACTTGGAGCTCATGCAAGTAGGAAGTGTTTCATTTTTTGTACTTGTATACCCAGCACCTAACATAGTGTCTGGCACCTAGGAGATACCAAATAAATATTTGTTGATTGATGAATTCAAGCAGAAGTGTTCTTGTAAGTTTAGGCATCAGCCAATGTAGTCTAAGGACAACTGATTATCCCATTTGGCTGGAAGGTAAAATGTGTATAACTAAGGAATGAGAATTTAGACTAAAAAAGTAAGCGGAAACTGAATTTGTCTCCTCTCCTATCAACAATGGGGAGCCAGTAAAGTATTTGAGCAGGGGAGGATCATGTTAAAATACCTGTGCCTTAGGAATATTATTTTGGCCGCCGTGTGAAGGATGGATTGGGGAGGGGAGATAAAGAACCAGGAAAGCCAATCAGGAGGCTCTCATAATACTTCATGTGAGAAGTGATGAGGATACTGCCCTAAGGGAGAGAAAGGAATGAAGGCAAGAAATGTAAAGAAGTCTTCTTAAATGCTTCCAAGTGAGTTCTCTCCAAATTCTAACTACAGTTGCTGTGTGGACATGAATAGGCATTTGACACTAAATAGATGTGTAACACATTTCTCTACCCTATTATCTGAGCTACTAAGAATACACAATTTTTGTTGTTGCTTTTAGATCTGGCTGTGGTATGTTATCACAGAGTGAAAACAAATCCCAAACCAGGAATTTGGAGCCTGCCTGGGAGGATTTAGAGGAAGATTAGGCAAATAATCATATTTATTTCAGGAAAGCTTAAGCTGAGAGTGTTTCTTTATATCTAAAGTTTGAGACAGACTGATAGCAGTGGGAAAAATTATCTAAAGAATATGCACAGTTGGAAGATTCTTAAAGACGTATTGCTTCACTGTTTCATGGACTCATAAAAGCTTTTCCTTAGAGCTGGAAAGTACCTGGGAGAACTTTTTTTATTACATCATTGTAACAGCTCAGGAGGGATAAATGGCCAGCCCATGGTCATAAAGTGAGTTGATTATACAAGGAAGATAGAGGAGGAAGACAGATTTAGACTTGGGAGATGACCACTTAGTTCAACCCCCTTGTTTTTGTTTGTTTTTGTTTTTGTTTTGCAGATGAGGAATCAAGAACTCATAGACACCCAGTAAATTACCAAGACCACACAGTTAGAAAATCAGAGCCAAGATCTGAGTCCTGGCCCTCTGATTTTGATTCATCTTTCTGCCTTTGCATCGGTTTGCCATGAATGCATGAATGAATGAATGAATGAATGAATGAATGAATGAATGAATGAATGAATGAAAATGCAATTAGTAAGCACCAAACTTAGCTCTAGGGATACAAATAGAAAAACATGACAGTTCCCCCTCTCAAGGAGCCCACGTTCTAATAGGGGAGACACATATAACCACTTTGAGTAATATGGAAAGGGCCAGTGGTGGTGAGGGCGCAGGAGCAAAAATGATGCCATTTCCATCGATAAAATCCTATCTATTTCTGAAGGTGAATCATCTGACCGCACCAGGGACTTTGGTGGCAAGAACTTTCAATGTTTAGTTTTATGACATCTGGTACTGTGGAACTAGAATTCATAACTGTTAGCATTCTGCCTTTCCAGATTACTGGTTTGCCAATATTTACATTGAATTATGAATAACTACACAATTTTCAGGATTTGGAGGTTCTAATTTTTAGACATAATAATAAGTCTCATTTACATAATGCTTCTTACAAAATGCTTTCCCTGTACATTAGTTCATTTGAGTCTTATGGTAATTCCATGAGTTAAGACAAGGTAAATATTATCATCCTCATTTTACAGATAGGGAAACGGAGCCTGGGAGAGTTGAAATGACTTGCCTAAGCTTGTAAAGTGTAGAGTTGGGTTGCCTTTCTGCACCTCTAGACCATACCACTTTTCTGGGTCTTGGTTTCCCCATCTATAAAATGAGGAGATTGGATCTGACGATCTCTAAAGTCCTTTCTAGCTCTAAACTTATAATCATATTGTGTTTTCCGCTCAAACACAGCTGTAGAAATGTGTCAGCCCTATTGGGTCCAGTACTGTTTGCTTGTTGCAGCCGGAGCAAAGGGAGCACAGAAATAACACAATTGTTGGAAAATTCAGATCTTCTACTTGGAAGCAGCCTTTGTTCTGAGCTTTTTAAAAATTGAAATATAAAACTGTCTGAGATAGAGAGAAACTGCTGAGAAAGCCAAACCTTTCCAGTGGTGTAAGTTTCTACCCTGGTTCCTTAAACCTTATTTTGCACGAGGCCCGCTGGCCCAAAAACCGAATTAAGAACTGGTATGCCACCCCCTCCCCTACCTCATCTGGGCCCTTTTCCTTTCAGGCCCCTTCATTCTTAGTTGGGGGGCTTAGTTGGGGGGGAGGCTGTAATTCCAGTGCTTCTTGTGGGGAAAAGGAGGCAGCATCTAAATTCTCCATCTTCAGCAGTTCTATAAGAACTGGCTATATATATAAGTTCTATAAGAAATAAGTTCTATAAGAAATTCTATAAGAAATGGCTCTAAGACCAATGCAAGGTAATTTCAAAGAGAAGATGCTAGGATTTTTAAGAAATAATTCTATTTATATATTTAATTACTTGTACATATTGCATCCTGCCAGCCAAGTGTAAGCTCTTCGCAGAGCAGAGATGGCTTCCGTGTTGTCTTTATGTCCCCAGGGCCTGGAAGGCAGCCCGAAGTAGCAGAGAGCTGGCTTCAGATTCCCGGAGATTTGGGTTCAAGTCTGCCCTCTGACCCATGCTGGATGTGGGATCCCGGGCCTGCCACTGAAAGTATCAGTGTCCTCAGGAAATTCTCTAATAAGCTACAGAACAGTATTGATCCACTTTGCCAGAGGGAGTTTCTTCATCAGCATCTGCCTACATTGATAAGTGAGGGGGAAGGGAAGAAAAGGGAAAGGGAGGGGAAGGAGCAGAAGGAAGGGAAAGGAGGGGAGGGAAGACAGAGTAGAGTAGATGCTTAATAAAAGTTTGCTCAATGGATGAATGAATGGAGGAACTTAACAAAAGTCCTCAGAAACTCAACTAAAGCACGATTAAGGGTTTTTTTTTAATTTTAAAAAGTCTTCCTTATACTTTAGATTAAGTTAAAAGAAAAACACTTTGTCAAAGGAAAGGGTAGTAAACAATGGGACTCCTTAATTAGTAACAGGATAGAAACTAATCTGTAAAGGGATGGGATGCCCTGTCCAGTGCTACTGCCTGGCAACACCTCACAGCATCCTAGCATCCTAAAAGTTGGAAGGTACTTCAACCAACACCCACCTGACATCTTGTTTTCTTCCCTCGTTAAGCCCCATTACCTTGATTTTTCCTCCTCCCTTCTTTTGTTTTTCCGAGGCAGCTTCTCTTTGCCCACAGACTCCCCTGATGTTCCTAAGCTTAACACCTTAACTTCTTCCTCAGTACACAGGATGTGAGGCACCTAGGTGGTACAGAGGACAGAGGGGGTAGATTTGGAATCAGGGAGACCTGAGTTCAAGTCCTGCTTCATGTACTTACTTAGCTGTCTGATTCTAGGTCAGCCACTTCAGCTCTCTCAGCTTCAATTTCCTCATCTGTAAAACATCAGAGTTGTTATGAGGATCAGATGAGACAACATGTAACAAACACACTTTTCAAACCTTAAAAGACTGTATAAATGCCAGCTGTTGCTATTATTATTATCATCAACACCATCATTTCTATTACTATCATTTTCACTACTTCGATACTACTACCACCATCACTACTACCACTACTAGTAGTACTATTACTACTACTACTACTACTGCTGTTGCTGCTGCTACTACTGCTACTACTACTGGCACTACCATGACTACCACAACTACTACTACCACTACCACTACCACTCTTCTCTCTCTTCTCCTCCTCCTATGTCCAGCCTCCTCACAGAATCTCAAAGTTGGAAAGGACCTCAGAGGCCATCTAGTCCAACCTGAAACTGAAAAGGTATCCCCTTTACAAAAAATAGTCCTTCAGTTAAAAATCTCCATTAGAGGAGACTCCTTAAATTCCTTGGTAACGCATTCAACTTTTGGATAGCTCAGTGTTAGGAAGGCTTTTCTCACATTTAATCTGAATATTACCAAATTGCAGTTTACACCCATGGCTCCTAATTCAGCTCTCTAGGCCAAGAAGAACAAATCTAATCCCTCTTGTGAGGAAGCCTTTCAAATTCTTAGAATGCCAGCATATCTCCCCTAAGTCTTTCCTTCTCTTCTCCCAGATAAATATTCCCAATTCCCTTAGCTGGTCCTCATGGGGCAGGGTCTTTACACACACACACACACACACACACACACACACACACCACATCACACCACACCACACCCTTTCCTTCTCCCCTCTGGTAGGGATCACCTGCTTTCATGAGAGTGAGGGTCTTCCCTCTATGGGGATCCTCCAGGACTCACTGTCTCTGAAATCAAAGGAAGATTAGTGACTTTCGGGAAGTGAAGGGTATGTGCTCAGAGAAACCTCTGGCCCAAGGTTAGCAGCTTTGCTTTCAAAGCCCACATAAACCAAATTCAATATCAGCCTTTCGGTCATTACGTAAGCTGAAAACCACATGTAGGCTGAAAGAGAATGCTGCATATCACATTAACAAGAATATAAGGTGCTGGTGAATGGGAAGCCAATTTGATGGAAAAACCAAAAGCCAACTTTTGCCCAGTCTAGGTCAATGGGGAGGAAGTTTCTGAAGGTTCCACAATCACCACCAACTAACTAAGCCTAGACAATGGAAAAGGAAATCAGCAACAACAAATTAATCCTTGCCCTGAAATCCTAGAAGAACTGTTCATGGTTAAGCCCATCTAAAATACAGTTTGGTTTTTTTTCATGGAAAACCTTTCCCACGAAGCTGCCACCAGCATGATTGCTATTGGGTTTTCCAGAGTCCCTATTTTGCCACCAGGAAGAAGCCCTTCCCCCATTTTCTCTGGGGCTTCTCAAGCATTGAGACTCAGTGTCTTCTGCAGAGAAAGCTCTATGTGGGAAAGAGAAACCCAAGCTGATCCACATGGAAGGTGCTTTCCCCAGGGACCTTAGCTGGACTCTTCCAAAACTGGAAAAAAAAGACACATAAACAAGGAATGTCTCCAAAATGGACAAAGTCTCAGCTCTCCACCAGCCTCTAACGCAATTTCACTACTCCTAGCCCAAGGGTGACGAAATATCTTGTTGTTTCTTGGAACTGCTGGCCACCTTGGACTCAGCTCTAGCATTTCTAATGGGAGGGAAGGAGAGCCTGCTAAGCCCTGTGGTCACTTCCCCCACCCTCTTCTCTAGGGTGTGACTTTCCACTTGGAAGGAGAATGGAGACAAGGCTAGATCTTTACTTAGGCAATGCATTATCTGAGCTTTGAGGTTTGAATTTCTCTCCCTTCTCAGAATTCAAGGCAAATTTTAACTCAAAATAAAAGATAACTTCTTTACAGAGCTTTTTAAAATGGGAAAGAATTCACTTGGAAGGTAGTGAGATCCTTGCTCTGGATATTTTCAAACAGAGAATGGCTAGTCACTAGTCATGGATGTCATTGTGTGGATTTCTTCTTTGAGTGGGAGACAAGACTAGGCAACATCTAGGGTCTCTTTCTTCCCTGACATGCTATTGTAGAGTCATAAATCAACTCAATTTATCAAGCATTTATAAAATACTTACAGTATGTCAGTCTCTATCTTGGAGGCTAAAGGCAAAAGGACAAAAATTAAACAGTCTTTGCTCTCAAAGAGCTTACATTCTATTGGTGGGTATAACATGTACATAGACAAGTATACATGCATGCATGTATATGTAATTATGTAAAATATATTATGAAAATGTGTCATATAATATTTACTATATATCTATATCTCCTTGTATAGATATATAGATATACAAAAGTCCTTTCAGATGAGGTGTTAGAACTAAAAATCAAAAGAATTAGGAAAGGTTCCTTTCTTTTTCATTTTTTTTTTTTTTGGAAAGGCTTCTTATAGGATGGGGTACTTAAGATGAGCCCTAAAGGAAGCTGGGAGGTTCTAAAAAGAGGGAGCCAAGAGGAAGAACATTCTAGGTATGGGGAACAGCCTGAACAAAACATGGAGACAGAAGGCAGAATTTCGTGTGCAGAGAGTATCAAGTAAGCCCGTTGGCAGGACAGCAGAAGAGGTGAAGGGCAGTCATGTGTAATCAGTCTGGAAAGATAGGCTGGAGCCAGATTCCAAGATTCTCTAATTTTTCTTGTTCTTTGAGTCAGAATCCCATAGCTTAGCACTTCAATGATTCTCTAATAGTTTGATATGGGTATATCTTCTCATCCCAAGTAAATTGTAAAATCCATAAGGTCAAGGACTAGCCATGTTTTTTCCCTTTTTCTACGTCCCCATAGTGTAAGAGCCAAGAGCAATACACAAAAGATGAGCCATCAAGATGTATGGTAGATTAGTTAATCCTGATTCTGACTGGGATCGTTGGGTTTAAAGCTATTAAGAGACCTCAGAGATCATAGGAACAAAGATTTAGAGCTGAAAGAGAGTTTATAGACCAGCTAACACAACACCCACGTTTTAGAGATAAGGAAATGGAAGCCAAGAAATGTTAAATGAAAGGAGGAGAAGTCAAGATGGTGGAGTAGAGGAAGCAACTCAGCCGAACTCTCCCAACATTTCATCCAAATAAGTTCGAAATAACACCTCAAATCAAATTCTGGAGTGACAGAGCCAATAAAAGGTCAGGACGAGATATTTTTCCAGCCTAAGACAACTTAGGAGGCCAGCATGAGAGGTCTAGTACCAGGGCGAGGGCTAGCCCAGAGCACACACAACAGCAGCATCAGTACTAGGCCTTAGAGGCAGCCACTGTAGTGCCAACAGCAGTTTCTTTGGGAGCTCTCAACCCAGACACAGAAAAGAGATCAACCAAGTAGTCAGAAAGAGATTACAGGGGACCCTTTGATGGCACTGGATAAAGAACCAGGCACTGTTTGGCAAATATATTGTCCTTACCCAATTCTGAGTTGTTGTCCCAGGGGTACAGAGGAGTGCTTATGGTCACTCACAAGGGAGTAAGAGCCCTGGTCTCAGTTCCAAGGCAAGAAAGGAGCACTAGCTCTTGCTGCTGTAGGAGAGGAGGCCAAGACCAAGAGGAATGGAGGCTCTTGTGACTGCAGGGGAACAGGGGTTCTTCCTGGGTAAATACCAGAGCACAGACCAGGAGAGCAGTGACCACACCCATCCCTGAATCACATTGCCTTGGAAACACCAAAAACGTGCAGACCTTCATAACTAACTGAAAAAGCAGCACAAAAAAGCTTCTTAAAATAGTGCCTCCCCACCCCCAAGTGAGCAAAGCCCAGCTTTAACATAAAGCTCAAAGTCAAGAAATAAACTAGAGAAATGAGCAAACAAACAAACAAACAGAACAACTTGACCATAAAAACTACTATGGTGGCAGAGAAAACCAAGACACAAACTCAGAAGAAGACAACAATATGAAAATAGTTACAACCAAAGGTTCAAAGAAAAATGCCAATGGGATACAAGCCCAACAAGAATTCCTGTAAGCATTAAAGAGGTAAGAGCGGCAAAGGGGAAATTGCAAAAGAGAATGAGAATGATACAAGAAAATAAAGAAGATAAAATTAATAGCTTGGTAAAAGAGGCATAAAAATTTACTGAAGAAAACAATTCCTTGAAAATTTGAATTAGGCAAGTGGAAGCTCATTACTCCATGAAACATCAAGAAACAATCAACAAAATTGAAAGAATGAAAAAATAGGAGAAAATCTGAAATATCTCAAAGGAAAAACAACTGACCTGGAAAATAAATTAAGGAGAAATAATTTATGAATTATTGGACTACCTGGAAGCCATAATAAAAAATAGGATAGATATCATATTTCAAAAAATTATCAAGGAAAATTGCCCTGATATCTTATGTCCAGAGGATGAAATAGAAATTAAGAAACTCCACCAATCACCTCCTTAAAGAGATCCCAAAATGAAAATTCCCAAGTATGTTATGGACAAATTCTCAGGTCAAAGAGAAAATATTGCAAACATCTAGAAAGAAATAGTTCAAATATCATGGAGCCACAGTTAGGATCACACAAGAATTAATGATTTCCATGAAAAAGGAGCAGAGGGCTTGGAATACAATATTCTAGAAGGCAAAGGAATTAGAATCACAATCAAGAATAACCTGCTCAGTGAGTGTAATTCTTCAGGGGAAAATGAATATTTAATGAAATAGATGACTTTCAAGCATTTCTGATGAAAAGACTAGAGCTGAATGGAAAAATTTGACTTTCAAACACAAGACTCAACAGGAGCATTAATGGACTCAGTAAACTTAAACTGCTTATATTCCCTATGTAGAAAAATGACACAGGTAACTCCTAAGAACTTTGTCATTATTAAGGCAATTAGAAGGAATCTATTATTATTAGGGCAGTTAGAGAGCATGAGTGTGAATCAGTTCTGTTGGGATGATCTCAAAAAAAAAAACCCAAAAAAACTGAGAATACATTGGGAGAAGGGGGAAGAGAAAGAAAGAAGGGGGAAAATTTTTGTATCACAATAAAAAGAGGCACACAAGGAAGAGCGTTTAAGTTGAGGGAAGCAGAGAGGAGAATGGATTAGAAACCAGAGTCCAACAATATGTTGCTTACAAGAGACAAACTTGAAACAGAAAGAGACACAGTTAAAATAAGGGACCGGAGTACTATCTGTTATGCATCAGCTGAATTAAAAAAAAAGCTGGGATAACAATCATGATCTCAGATAAAACAAAAGCAAAAATAGACCTAATTAAAAGAAGTAACAGAGACTACATTTTGCTAAAAGGTATTATAATGAAGTAATATAAAAAAAGTAGCCAGTTTCTCTGATAAAGGTCTCATTTCTCAAATGTGTAAGAAACTGAGTTAAATTTATAAAAATAAGAGTCATTCCCCAATTGATAAATGGTCAAGGGATATGAACATGTAGTTTTCAGAAGAAGTCAGTTATCTACAGTCATATGAAAAAAAATGCTCTAAATCACTATCGATTATAGAAACGCAAATTAAAACAACTTTGAGGTACCACCTCATACCTATTGGAGATGGTAAATTCTGGAGAGGATGTGGGGAAATAGATGCACTAATGAACTGCTGGTGGAGTTGTAAATTAGTCCAACCACTCTGTAGAACAATTTGAAGCTATACCCAAAGAGATATAAAACTGTGCATACCCTTTGATGCAACAATACCACTACTACGTTTGTATCCTAACAAGATGAAAAAAAAGGGAAAAGGACCCATACATACAAAAAATATTGATAACAGCTCTTTTCATGGTGACAAAAATCAGAAATTGAAGGAATACCTATCAATTGGGGAATGGCTGAACACATTGCGTTACATGATTGTGATGTAACATTATTGTTGCATATAGGAATTGACAAGGAAGATGATTTCAGAAAAACCTGAGAAATCTTTATGAACTGATGTAACAGCACTACTGTAACGATGATCAACTGTGAAAGACTTAGCTACTGTGATCAATACAGTTATCCAAGATACTTTGGAAAGACTCATGATGAAAATCGCTATCCACTTCTAGAAAGAAAAGTGATGAACTCAGTATGAAGTATAATTTTATCACTTTATTTTTTTGGTGACATGGCTAATATGAAAACATGTTTTACATGACTTCACATGATACTTATTTTCTCAGTAGGTGGGGGAGGGGCTGGATGGAGGGAGAGAAAAGCTTCCAGAGAAGTTCAAATTTTTTAAATATTAAAAACAAATAAATTGTTTGATTTGAAAATTTTTTTTGAAGAAATGTTAAGTGACTTGTTCAGGCTGATGCAGGTAGTAAAGGAGAGAGTCAAGGTCTAAATTCGTGTCTTCTGACTCCAAAGCTAATTTTTTATGGAGTACCTAATAGTCTAGCCTGACCCCCTTATTCTAAGGATAAGAAAACTGAGGCCCAGAGAGCTTGAGCGATTTGGCCTAAGACACACAAGTTGTAGGTAGCCTATCTGGGAACTCAGGCCCCTTGAATTCAAATCCAGCGTTTCTTCTCAAGGATATCCAAAAAGATGTTTAAATTATCTGTACTGAAGCAAAACACCAAATGGCTAGGGAATAATTATATTTTGTGAGTCTCTGAGTGGGAAAATCATCTTCTGTGATGCAATCCCATTATTTTTTTTTCCCTAGAGATACAACATTTTGTAAAGAAGCTCAAAACATAAAAAAACTCTGTGAGTCTAACTTGGTATGACTGGCCCATGGAGAATCTGGGAACAGAACCCTCGGTGTCTTTCTATCTATTTTCTCTCCAGGCTACTCAGATTACCACTCATCTTCCTATGGTTTTATCTAGCATTTCTGCTTTTTCCATAGCTCCATTCCCATCTAGATGCATCCCCTCACTCTATGTATAAGTAGACCCTTTAGGCTAGTCTCGTAGTGGAAACTTGCACAATTGTGGAGCCTCATGAGTGGGTGACCTCCTATGTAAACAACAAAACAGCATACTGAACAAACAACAAAATGCTATATTTGGGGATTTGGGGGCTGCATTCTTTGCTGTAGATACAAGGCAAGAAATTTGCCATGTCCCGTGTATATCAGAATGAGTTTTCCCTGGTGTAAGAGACTAAAAATGTTTCAACTGTGTGATATTTCCCTGTTATTCACTTTGCAACTCTGTCCAATACTTTGTTATTGGATTTATGTTTATCATCCTATCTGTCAGCAGAATTGCCAAAATATATCTAGACCCGAACTTATCTTTAAGGGTTGCCAGTCTGTTCTGATATAATGGCTTGATACTATTGCACTATACATTCTTCCCATAAAAAGACTCATGGTGAATTCAAGCAATATACAATGCAATTACACAATGAATTAGTTCATCAGATTAGTCTAACTAGAGAGCAAGACAGGGGAAAATGAGAAGAAAGATGATGGGGCTGTTTTAACTGATGCAGGATAGACTGATCCTCCTAGAGCATGGAGCCCTGCCAGAGAAGGCAGACACTGGGTAGAATCCTTTAGTGGGTAGAGCTGGGACCAAGGACAATAAGACAGCAAACTCCACATTTTCACCATAGTAAAACAAAGCCAACCAGATTAAAATACTCCTTATGGGAGTAGGGGACAGATCTATCAGTCTATTACTCTGCTGGTTCACAGTTCAAGTACTTTAAACAATCCTGAGGTAGAAATATGACCCTCACACTCTTTCCTTCACCCTTTTGTTTCTGCTGCTGATATGACTAGAGAATACATACATCCTTCTTCCCAATTTTCCTACCTCTATCTTCTCTACCTCTTAGCTGGGACATATAGAGAAATTATTTACACAGAATGAATAAAAATTCAAAAGTATATGCAAAACCAAAGGGTAAAAAATAATAATGCAAAAACGTATTTAACCAGTATGATCACCAACTAGCCTTTTTTAAAAAGTTATTTCTTTCTAACTTGTGGAGTAAAATAAGCATTTCCAATACACAGTATAATAAGATGATTGTACATGAAACAAATCTATTATGTACAACTTGCTGTTCTTTTAAATATATAATAATCACGTAAATTTCTTTTTTGTTCCCCCTCCCCCCACTGTCCTAGAGATGGCTACTATTAGACACAAATATATATATATATATAGTGTGTGTGTGTGTGTGTTTATACATATATATGTGTGTGTATACATATGTGTATATATATGTAAAATCATTCTGTATATACTTCAATTTATCAGTTCTTTCTCTAAAGCATATAGAATCTTCCTTCATATATCCTATGTAGTTAATTTGGGTATTTATAAGAGTCAAAATGACTTATTTGTTCAAAGTTGTTCTTAAAACAATATTGCTTTTACTGTATACAGCATTTTCTTGGTTCTGCTCATTTTGCTCTTCATTATTTCGTGCAAGGCTATCCATATTTTTCCAAGGTGACCAAGCTCATCATTTCTTACATCACAGTAGTATTCCTTCCATCATTTTCATATACCCCAACTTGTTCAATCATTCCTCGATTGATGGGCATCCCCCAAATTTCCAATTCTTTGCCACCACAAAGAGATCTGCTATAAATAATTTAGAACACATAGGCTCTTTTCATTTTCCCCAATCACCTTTGGGAATATACCTAGTAGGGGCTCACCTATCCAAAAGTCTGACAAATATTATAACCAACTAGTCTTTTAAAATTCCTAAGTCCAAACCTTTTTTTTAGGTTATAACACGAGTTCTGGCTCTTTTCCTTCATAGTTTCTACTACGATTTAATCCAGGAATCCAGAGTTGAATATTATTATCCCCTTGTACATTTCCCCAGCCAAGAAGGGAATTCTTTTTCTCTAGGATGCTCCCCTTAGACCTTGATTCCCCTTCAAAACTAGTTCATTTGACTTAGCCTATTGGTAGGTTTATAACCAATGTCACATGCTCCTACCTCCAGCCAATCAGGAAAGGCACACTGACATTTGACTACCCCTGTTTTTTCTGTTCATTGTCACCACAGCATATTATCTCCAATGTCACAGGACCAGAGTCCCAGAACTTCAGAGTTGGAAAAGACCTCAAAGACCATAGAGTCTAACTAATTGCAAAAAAGAGTCATGTCTACAATATATTCCAACAAGGATTCTTATTTGCCTGGTGCTTTTGAATATTTGGTCAATGATTTTATCAAACTAGTCTGTACCAAAAGCCCTCAAGTGAGGAACAACTTGTTACCTTCCAAAGTGAGCCACTCTACTTTGGGATAGCTCATATTGTTAGAAAGTATTTCTTATATCAAATCTAAATTTGTTCTTTTACAACCTTCAGTCACTGTGCCCTCTGGTAAAAACAAGTTATAATCCCCCTTCCGCATGATAGCCTTTCAGACTAGGTGTCATGGACCCTTGAAGCCCTCTCTTTTTCTAGGCTGTATGCCTACTTCCTTTATTTGGTCCTCAAATGGCATAATCTTCAAACCTTTCACCACTTGTTTGTGGTTTCATACATTTGGACACTAATGTCTTTCTTAAGATGTTTCACCCAGAACTCTATCACCTTCTTATTCCTGGAAACTAAAAGTCTCTTAATATAGGCTAAGATTGAATTAGTTATGTTGGCTGACATGATTCTCTTTGAGTAATCTTGAGTTTTTAATCCACAAAATCTTCGGAGTCTTTGCAGATGAAATACTACCTGCCTATCTTTTACTTGTGAAGGTTTTTTTTTTTATTCCAAGTGTAAGAATTCACATTTATCACTATTAAATTCCATTTTACCAGATTAGGTGAAGAACCTTAGATAGTAGTCCTATAAAATTAATCACATGACCTGCTTATCTTCACTTCTTGTTATAAATTTCTTTAACAACTTTTTTTTTACTTCTATTCTTCTTCAAAGTTCTTTTATAACCAATAGTAATATATTTCAGCTGGCTCACACTCACCATTTCCCTCTGCATGATATTCATTTTTAATTATTTAGAGACTGTGTGTTCTATGTCTTGCTGCCTTTGGAAGAATGTTAGTATTTTTGAAAAATGGAACTTTCCTTCCATGGGAAGTCTGTGGTCACTGAAAGTCTTACAATGTCCAAAAGGCAATATAGTCTGCTTTCTTCCTCCTTTTCAAATGTGGGCTTGTCATTGTCCTCTCCCTTTTGTCCCTGACATATGTATACGTATGTGGGTTGATAGACAACAAATTCTATAGGTTGTTAATCTAAACGCATGTCATAGTCTGGGCAATAGACATTCTTCATCCGCTTCGTCTTTTTAGGGTGGATGAGCAAGTTAAATTCCTTTGAGTGGTTACACAGCTCTTCTAGGAAGTTCTAAAACGTATTAGGGTTTGATGTAATCAACTCAATGTTATTTAAGGAAAATCTGGAGGACTTCCACTATCCTCTTCAACTCTTCTATCACAGTGGTGAACATCTTTGAGGAACATACATCTCCCAGTTTTATGGCTTATTGGATGTTTATGATCAGAGAGTCATCGAACATGATTATTTCTATTATGTCTTTCTAGGGATCTTGAGTAATTTTGATACATGGCTGCTAAGTGCCTACAAACACACTTTTAAGAACAGATTGTAAATAGTTTGGAGTTTATTGTTTAACATACTATTTTATTTCTTCATTTTGTTGCTTATTTGAATTTTGTCTTGATGGTTACTATATTTGTAGTAAGGTAACTCCTAGTCTGGGATGTTTGTTGTTAGCCACATTGGCATAAAAAAAAGGCAGACATATAGATCAGGAAGAAGACAATGACCTTGCTTAACTTTTGTGCTTGTTCAGATTAATTTGCATTGGAAATCAAAGAATTTAGGACAAATGAGAAAAATCATGATGCTTCATATCCGTTGTAGCTCTTTGGATGTTTGTAATAATTTGACAGTAATTCAGTGTGGCAATCAGGAACTGGTGGTAATTAAAGGGAACTTTCTAACCTTAAGTCAAACAAAAGTTAGGGACAGAAATGTTGATCTTATTAACAGGAGTAAGTAGATCAAAACACAGACAATATTTGCATTTTGTCTATGGTCTGGTGCATTGGCTTATAGCCTCAGTTATGACAAAAGATCTATAATCACACCTTTTTTAGGAAGATGCTTTCTTAGCCTATGGGAGCTGATCTAGCCAGTAAGAAGATGGCCCTGAAAGGCTAAAGCTTGGCTTTTGGGATCCAAGCTGAAAAAGAGGTGGCAGAACCTACTCTCCTCTTACTAGGAAGAGGAAAAACCTCAGCTGAGAACTCCTTTTGAAGTCTAGTAGATGGACACAACAAAAAACAACTCTGTAAGGAGGTTGAGAGGAGAGGAGAAGCAAAGAAATGGCAAGATACAGCATGACATCAGTGGAAAACATTGGACGTTCTCTATCACTGAAGTCTTGTGCTGAGCTTTCCTGCATATATCCCTAAATGTGTTCCTTATGTATGTGCCCCTCAAGCACACATGTGTGCCTTATGTGTGTGACCCCACATTCAATCACTTTGGATGCCTGCTCTTTATAATTGTAATTTATGGGTCAGTAGTCCCCAAATTTATTGAAGAATGTTCTATGGCCACCATTCTTACTATGCAATTTCAGTATGTGCCTTTGCTTTGAACAAATTGTATCCTAGGTCTGACTAGTAAAAGTAAATAAACACATGGGTGAGGACCCAAAATCCACAGTTTTTGAGAGGGTTCAGATGTGCAGACTACCTTGAACATGGTGTAACTTTTGTGGGAGCCTACATAAAAGAAGGGTAATCCAGATGGTACTTAATAAAAAATTTGAATAATTTGTTGCTTTTTAAAAAATGAAAGCATGTCTGGGCCAGAAAGCATAGGGCAGAGAGGAAGACCAAGGGGGAAAAAGACAGCAAGTGCTGGATGTTAAAATTATTGTAGGGGACCAGCAATTTGAGTTTCAGGTGTCAAGGTGGTTAATCCTGGCTTGCATCCTGAACAGGGCAAACATTCAAGAATTTGAATATTAAAAGGCTGTAAAAAGGAACATCAGGGTGGGGAAATCTCACATGGAATAGACTCCAGTCTTGATCCAAATTCCGGTCTTGAGCAGTGACCCAAGAAGCACAGGATACATGCCTTGCCTATTACGTCACCTAGTACATCACTTCAGATGTACCACCATTATGCTGAGAGCTAGTCCTCCTAGCAGGGCAATAAGCCCGTATTATTATTGAGGTGAAACCAGTTTGCATTCAGTGAACATCCCACTCCATTTCCCTAGGCCCTATCAGTTACTCTGCCAGAGAGCCCTTGCAGCCTGGCAAGGAATCTAGCCACTTCCCCTGAGGCTCTAATCAAGCTTTCTCTTTCTAGGAATGTGGGAAGAGCTACAGTTTGTTTATTCAAAAAAGCCTTGGGTCCTGTGGCCCAAAATAACCTTGGGCACTTGACAGGGAAACAATCCTTGAAGCAAACTTGAAAGACTTCGGGGCTAAATTCAAGCTCACTGGGGCCTCTAACAGACTTTGCAAAGAGAAACTTGATTACAGGACTTGGAATTGGGAATCCAGGATTTCATTCTGTGAATCAAAATGCATATTTATTTTTCAAATCGTGAACGCAATAAGCAACAACAAAAATAAACGATGAAATAAAGATACAGATCTAGGGCGAAAATCTTTCCCAAAGCCCCTATCCTTTAACAAGGCAGAGGCAAGAGAATTAACAAAAATAAAATAAA
>CM053624.1:329620775-329639687 GCA_028646595.1 Phalanger gymnotis
CATGTGTGCTGGGCTCAGCTCCACTCCCCTCAGCTGGGGGCTGGGAGCTCCGTGTGGGACAGACCTTACCCAGAGACCATCCAGGCTGTCCTGGGCTGGAGCCCTGCTTCCCTCTGCCACTTTGTGGGTTCTGCAGCTCTAGAATTGGTTCAGAGCCATTTTTTTAATAGGTTTTTGGAGGAACTTGGTGGGGAGCTCACGCCAGTCACTGCTTCCCAGTCGCCATCTTGGCTCTGCCCCTTAACTCATTACTTCTTGACTCCAAACCCAGTGTTCCACCTATCATGCCATATTGCTTATATAACATGCAGGTGTATTCACATTCATATAATCCTTACATCAAAGGCTCCTTTCTTACTTGAAAGATCAAATACGCGTTGGGAATCTTTTCCATTCTCTGGCTTATTACCCCAACCTAGGTAAACCTGGAATATCCAGATCTAGCATTGTCCCAAGGGTAGCCATTAGTTCCCCTTACAAATATTTAAGCTCACAAGGTTCAAAACACAATACAGTTTTACTTAGTGGAAATAGGTTATCTTTGTCTCAGTTATCATCTAGCCCACTGAATGGGTGTTGCCTCTGACAAACTGAGACCTGGGAAAGAACCTTAGCTCAAAAAGGCCAAGGTCTCCCACTGCATCCAGAGCCAACACAGTCTTCTTGACTTATGTCTTGTCACTGGACTCTGAGAATGAGGCTGGTAACTTTGCAGAGATATGCCTCACTTAAATCCAATTCACTTACAAGTCCTGATGCCAATGGTCATCTTTGAGAATGAAGGACCAACAACAACCACAACAGCAATGGAAATAGTAAGAACTTTCAGCCATGCTCCTAGCTCCCCTGGTGGACAACCCACTCCAGAAATCTACGGAGGTTCCTTGACTTACAGTGCTGCCTAGGACACGGGGCTCCTGCAAGGGATTTTCCTGCTCCTCTTTGCTCTTCCCGTCCTATCTCCTATAGTGATCCTCAGGTCTCAGCAAGTAAGGTTTTCTCTTTACAAGCCCTACCTACTCTCTCCATGGTTCTGGCTCCTATAGGTACAGGTTCCAATGCCTCTGTGACATGTTTTCCTAAAGGTCAGTTCCTTTGCTAGCTTCTACAATTTTGTCACTATACAGGCAGATGGATCATCACCTTCCACAGAGAACCAGCTCCTTTGGGTTGACCTTGACCTTTGTTGGAGGGACCACTCAGTCAAATTATGTTACAGCTCAAAAACAAATGAAAAAATTACCTCCATTCCTTTGAAAACTTTTTCAACACATTTCTTTAACTTCTCTGCCCCTCTTTCCTTCTTATACCACATAAACAAGGCAGCTAGGTAAAGCCGTGTGTCTGGAGTCAAGAAGATTGGAGTTCAAATCCAGACTCAGACACTTAATAGCTGTGTGACTTTAAGAAAGTCACTTAACCTCTATCTAACTCAGTTTCTTCAACTATAAAATGGAAATGATAATATCACTTACCTTCTAAGGTTGTAATGCATTTAGAACATAGTGCCTCTCACATAGTAGGTGCTTGTTTTCTTTCTCCATTCCTAGCTGGCTTAGGGCAAGTCAGTCCCATTTGTTCCCTGTCTCCCCCATAGCTCTTACATCTGCACCTCCTTCATTATCTTGAGGTTTGGAGGGACTCCTCTGTTCCCTGTGTTCAGTTTTCCCTCACTTCTTCCTTTGGACCTGATTATTGAAATTGCTTTCTGGGTTTTGTTTTGTTTTTTTTTTAAGGATCACCAAAATTCAGGGAAATGGGCAGAATCAGATGCCTTTCTTTGTACTTTGCTTTGTACTTCCAGCTCTTAGCACAGTGCCTCACAAATAGCACTAAATAAATGTTTGTTCACTGACTGACTAGCGCCCTTGCCTATGTGTGCGGGAGATTTTGTAGCTCATTTCAGTACATTAATTTCAATACATTTAATGTATTGATCTCTAACCTTATCTTTTTATAACCTATATATTACCTCGTTGCGGTAAATCTCTCATCTTTGGGAATCTTTGCAGATTTTAAATCTGAATGCAGATTATGAAGAAGAAGAAGAAGGAAAAAGAGGAGGAGGAGAAGGAGGAGGAAGAAGGGGAGGAGGGAGGAGGAGGAGGTGGAGGAGAAGAAGAAGAAGGAGGAGGAGAAGGAGGAGAAGAAGGAGGAGAAGAAGAAGGAGGAGGAGGAGGAGGAGAAGGAGAAAGAAGAAGAAGAAGAAGAAGAAGAAGAAGAAGAAGAAGAAGAAGAAGAAGAAGAAGTAACAGCCTTCTCCAACTTCTGCTCAAATTAGCAGGTTGGAGCCCCAGAGGCAAGAGCTTCAATGAGTTGGCTTCATGAATTGCTGTAGCCAATCTTCTGGTAATGAATATCCCCAAATTTAGCCAAGCTGCTCCTTCATTGACACAGCCATTGAAGGGCCTCTACTCAAGGGCTTTCCATCTTTGCAGGATCATAGAATGTAAGAGTTAAAAGAGACCTTAGTAGCCTACTAGTCCAATCAACACATGAAAGGAGCCCCCACTATGACATTGCTAACAAAAACATGTCTGGCCTTTCCTTAAAGATTTCCAAAGATGGGAGACCAGTTCTTGAAACATCCTGTTCCACTTTGAGAGAGCTGTGATGACTAGACAATGTTTTTTCTAACATGAAGCCCAAACTGGTCTCTTGCTAGAATTTGCAGGAATTACCTTTCTTCAATCTAGGATTACATAAACACAGTAATGAAGAATTAAAAGAGGACTTTGGGGAAAGTACTAAGAAAAGTATAAAAAATGTAAGGGGGGTGTGTGTGTATGTGCGTGTGTGAGTGTGTGCACCCATGTAAGATGTGGATGTTCACATTAGTTGTTTAAATGTGGCTTACTGGAGGCATTGATAGATTATCTACAGGATCTTGCCCATCCTTCATCAAGGAAGACTGAGATCCTTCCCTTAAGGGAAGCAAAAGAATGGTGAGGAAGCTGGCCATTCAGTTGTCTGGTCCCTAAGAAAGGTACTGGAATGGAATTATATCTATTTGCCCCCTAAATATTGCTTGTCTAGAGGTGCAATGAGTTCTGAACAAAAGTGGCTTCCCCTTAGCTTATACTTGTCAGTTTGACTACTTGCTACTAAACTCTGGTTGCACAAAAACCATTACAAAGTGAATAACAAGTAAATACATTTATCCATTTATCAGACAAATATAAGTTATACAGATAAGAATATACAAGAAAAAATACATAGAAGAAAATGCACTCTTTTAATGGGAAGGAGATGAAATTTTAGCTCAACCAAAAAAGAGATTCCAACCTGGAACCAAGGGGAAATTCCCCAAAGTCTCTAGGGAGGTAGCTGGAAATCAGGGAATCAGGGACATATTACAGAGGCAGTTTCCTCTGCATCTCTACATATCTGCAGCTTCTAAAGCTTGCCTCTCTCTCTCTCCCCCTATCTCTCTCCGTCTCTCTCTCTTCATATATGTGTGTGTGTGTGTGTGTGTGTGTGTGTGTGTGTGTGTCTTTGTTCTCTGTCTCTGTCAGTCTATCTGTGCCTCTCTGTCTCTCTTCCTCTCAATCTTTCTCCCTCCTTGACTGGTGCAGTTGATTTCTAGCCAAAATCCGGGATTTTAGATGTACCCAATTAAGTTTCATCTTGTTTTCAAAAAGTCCTCTATTACAGAAAGGACATCTCTCTTCTCCAAAAGCTCTTGTGCAACTCGTAACTTCCCACAGTCACATGGTATAGCATCTACATTTTCTCTTCTCCTCTTCAATAATCAAAACAGTGTCATGCAAAATTCTCTAGTCTTGGGTAAAAACCTAGGTTTCATATATTGATAGAAATCAATGAGAGCTGAGATATGTATTCTTGTATGTCTCTACATATGTATATAATAAGTACACATTAACGTAACAGTAAATGT
Source organism: Phalanger gymnotis (assembly GCA_028646595.1). Lineage (NCBI taxonomy): Eukaryota > Metazoa > Chordata > Mammalia > Diprotodontia > Phalangeridae > Phalanger > Phalanger gymnotis. Next base: position 329,624,674 of record CM053624.1, read on the forward strand.
TTCCTTATCCATACTGCATAGGAAGGATGTAGAACTATTCCCCAACCTGTGCACCAACAGCCTTTTTGGGGAGGGAGTCACAGGTGCATACAAAAGTTTTCCACCCAAATTTTAGTGTGTTAGAAACTGCTTCTAGGAGGCCCTGGCCCTTGGCCAAACTTCTTTGTTTCTGACCCTCCAGGTTGTCAGGTGGGCTGCCAGCACCTCCAACCAAGGATCTAAGGGATCTTTGAACTTGCAATTAGACATCATTTCTAATCTAGTCTCTAAACCCTGATAATAACAGATCTCTCTAAACTTGTTTCTTTTAAAGGCTCTTTCTTGCCTGGAAAAAACACAGTCAGGCTGGGCTCAAACACAAAGCTGGAATAGGCTGAAATCCGGCCTGCAAACTACTTGGTGGAGCCTGGTTATTTGCAAAACAAAAGGACTTTTTGCTCTACAAAAAAAGAAAGTTCCTTTGAATCCCCAGCTCCCTTAGGGCTTGTTTACAAATGTTTCAAAGATCTGGAAGAGCCGAGAAAAATTAAGTTAAGATGTCAGGATTGGAGTCTCTACCCTTTGAAGCTCAATGGAGATAAAGATGCCATTCTCAGAAATCAGTGCCAATGGAATTGCATTTACAAAAGCTCGCTCCCTTTTTTTTTCCAAATCTGTTGTGTAAATAATCATAACCAATATCTATGTCATGCTTTCAAGCTTGCAAAACACTTCACATGTATTATCTCATTCAAGCCTCAGAGTAGCCTGGGAAGTAGGTACTGTATGATTGGTATCATTATGCCCATTTTACAGATGAGGAAATTAAGACTCAAAAGAATTAGAGACTTCATCTATCTTGTGTATATTATGAACTTAAGGCTCTTGAATGAAAGTCTAGCGTGTAACTACAATATCACTTCAATCTTTCATCTTGCTGCTGCTGCTGCTGGTGTGTGTGTGTGTGTGTGTGTGTGTGTGTGTGTGTGTGTGTGTGTGTGTGTGTGTGTGTGTGTATGAGAGAGAGAGAAAGAGACAGATAGAGACAGAGACAGAGAGAGAGAGAGAAATGTGGCTGTTGATGTGGCTCACAGGGAAGCAAGAACAAACCTTTCTAGCCTCTTCTCCAAGGGAGACTGTAAATCTTGCCAAGAGGAGAAGTAGGAGATGGGGGTCAGAGGCTGACCATCTGCTCTCATCAGAGAGAGGGTGTATGTACAGGACTAGAATTCTAACTGCTTTCTTAAATATTATTAGTCTAAGGGAAGTAACATTAAGATTCAAGCTAAACTTCTGATCACTATTTATTAATGTGAAAATGGGGGCCCCAAGCTCTATGTTCAAGGTTTGACTCCCTTGCAGCCAAATACCAGTTCCAAAATGAACATACATAGCAAATAACAAAGAAAGTAATTTACCCAAGTCAATGACAAAAAAGAAATCAAATAAAATGTGTATTAATGAGAGAATATAAACCAGACAATACAGATTGAAGGAACTTTCCCTTTGGGAATGAAAAAGCTCAGTTTAACCAAGAGATAACAGTCCTAGATCTCATCTAAGGGGAAAGTTCTCCAAAGTCTCTCATATAGCAAGTTGAACATAGGAACAGGATAGAGATTGCCAGCTCCTTTCACATTAGCTTTTTTCCAGAGTCTTTCTCTCCCTTCAGTGACCTGAAGATTAGAATTGTGTATCTTCTCCCTTGAATCTGGAACCTAAGAGACCCAGAATCTCTCTTCTCACCCCTCAGATACCCATGGGGCATTGATCTCCACCAATAAGGAGAATCTCATACCAATGGGCTTTCAGGCTTAAGTTTCATATGTATTTTTTAAGTTTGTATTTTTGCTATGTATATTTATATAAGTACTCATTGTCTACTCCATCAAAATATAAGCTCCTCATAAGTATAGGTGGTTTCATCCTCTCCTTGATCTTACGAAAGAAGAAAGAAACTGTTCTGTCAGTACCCTCTTCCTCTTGGAGGAAGTCTTCAAATGCTAATATTTTGTGATGCTATTTATTAAAGAATCTACTGCATGCAAGGCCCTGTGTTCAGTACTGAAGGCAATTAAAGAGAAGAGTATCATAGCATCCCTGATCTCCACAAGTTTATCTTCTATCTCAGAATATGGTGTATATATACTATGATATCAAGATAGTATATGATAAGTGCTAAAAAAAAAAAAGTAATAAGGACTATCAGAGTTCTGAGGAAGAAAGACACTTCATAATGGGGTAATCAAAAAAGCTTCCCGTTAGAAATAGTACTTGAGTCAGAGCTAGAAGGAAAGGCAAAATTTAGATTAATAGAGATAGAAAAGGAGATTCTAGATTGTAGTAATAGTCTGAGCAAAGAAGAAACAGTGGGGAAGGTATATAGTATAGCTATATGGGAGAAAACGATAGAAAGGAGACCAGTCTGGCTGGAGTGAGGATTCACATAGGAGGTCAATAGAAGAGATGAAGTTGGAAAGGTGAGTTGGAGTCAGATTTGTATCAGTAACACAAGTGTCGCAATATCGATGGTGACCATGAATATGCCTGTATAGTTCTATATCACAGAATATGGGAGACTCTTCATATAGAAAAAAGAAGTAAAACATTTATTCAGACACCAGAGGATCAAATCCCCAAACCAGTAACTCCAATTCAATATAGCAGCAATTATATCCCAAAACCAGCAAGCCCACTTTATCATAACAGCAAGGAACTTAAAACACAATATCACAGCAGGGAGCCAAGCCATCCCATAACCTTCACCTTTGCTGGGGCCTTCCTGTAAATACTCACTCACAAATCTTGCTTACCTGTGTCCTCTCCTCCTGCAGTTTTAAGAGAGAGCTTAAGGGCTACTCTCAGAGTATATATACCCTTTTTAGAGCTCAGGCATTTTACAACTCTGATGACCTAATTAGCAAAAGCATGTGGGCCTTCCTACAAACAAGCCTCTCCTAATGAAGCTTCCCTTAACTAGCTCCACCTGAGACCTGTTAATGGGATTAATGGGCTAGGAAGATCTTTAATCACCTTAATACCACAAGATTATAACCCAAAGGAATGAACTTCTAATGGTGGAATTTACGCATGAGTGGCAATCCAGTTGAGCAGATATTTTCATTCTGAGGTCCTTTCCTAGAAGCCCTCAAGTCACAGCACATGAGCAGATGTCCAAATAAGGGTTAAGGAGTTTGGCCCTAGTTGCCACCGGATGCTTAAAACGAGGGAATTGATTCCATCCAAGCTGTGCTTTAGCAAGATTAATCTGTCAATAATAATTTAATCAAAATTCTCAATGGACCATAATTGACCATCTAAGCTATTTGAGAGAGGCAGCATGGAGGAGTAGGAAGGGCGTTGGATATGGAATCTGAAGAGCTAAGTTCAAATCCTGGCTTTAATATTTGAAAACTTGTCCAACTCATTGAACTTCTCTGGGACTCAGTTTCCACCATTGTAAAATGAGATGGTTGTCCTGGTTGATCTATATGGTCCTAGGATAGATTAGAGGAGGGAGAAACTAGAGGTAATAATAATTATAACAGGAGACTATTATTACAATTGTCTTGGCAAAAGGTCCTGAATTAGGGTGGTGGCCATAAGAGTATAAAGGAAAGGGTGGACCTAAGAGACAAAGGGGATGAAAAAAGGAAAGGAAGACGGCTTAATAGCTCAGCAACTTCCCCACGTTTTCTTTGATGACTCATCTTGTGAGGGGGGCAGAGGAGGAATGACCAGGGATTGGAACACTTCCCAGAGTCTCTTAATTACATTCATATAATACATGATATTTTTAAAATTATAACTACATGACATAAAATTCCTGAGAATAATAAGTCATGAAATTATATGAGGCCCATTCATTCCATCACATCCTAGTGTTCTGGGACGATGAACTTATGGTGTGACTTTGGGCAAGTCACTTCAATCCGAGGTTTCTTCATTTTTAAAAGGAGACAGTTGACCTAGAATTTCTATAGGGTTCCCCATTCCCCTCTGCCCCCCAGTTTTACTATTGTATGTTCCTTTTTGTTATCATTTCTTTTTGAAAATTTAATTTTATTCTCAACTTAATAATTGTCAAATAAAATTAGCATCTCCATTTATAGAACAGGAAAAAAAACGATTGTACACAAAATTACACATTTCTGTTGTGCAGAGCTTCTTTTTGTTAAAGTATATAATGAATGTGACTTATACCTTTTGAAGCTCACATGCTTGTCTGTACTTCCTTCTATTTTCTGCAAAGGCTCTTCATTGGCTATATTATTCATTGTATTTTGTTCCATAAGGATGTGTTTAGTATTTCTGATTTTCTACATTTATTTGTGAGACTAAATACATGGTCAATTTTTTCGTGAAACTCCTTTCCATTCTCCTTCAGACATCTATCATCTGTAATTTTTTTAAAAGTTCCATTCAGGTCCTTAATTTTGTTCTTCTTTATCCTTTGTTTAGGTCTGAGCTGGTTACATTGAGGTCCTTATTATTATGGTTTTGCTGATTCTTTCTCCTTACAAATCAATAAACTTTTCCTTTAAGTATTTAGGTGCTATGCTTTGGAGGGTACACATGATGTATGTATGTAATGACAGCACCCCACCCCCATATGAAGCTATGGAGGTGTTGTGAGGCTTGAAGGGAGGCAGAATAGACACCTCCAACCTCTTTTCCCCCTACTCTTCTCCACACTCTAATTCCTGCCAGGGAGGGAAGCAGGAGGATGAGATCAGACACTTGGCCACTATGCTCCCCTCAGAGAGAGGGGGTATTAGGCTAGAATATAGATAGATAGATAGATAGATAGATAGATAGATAGATAGATAGATAGATAGATAGATAGATAGATAGATAGAGAGATAGATAGAGAGATAGAGAGATAGACAGACAGATAGATATGAATACACACATGTGTGTATGAATGTATGTAAATGCTGTTTATCTATATAAATACTGTTAGTCCAGAGGATGTGATTTTTTTCAGGTTCAAGGTGAACTTTTGATCACTATTCATTAAGGGAGAAAGGAGGACCCCAAGCTTTATATACAAGGCTTGACTCTCTTCCTACTAAATACTGGTTCCGCAATGAATACACACAGCAAGTAGCAAAGAAACCCATTTATCCAAGTTGATAGCAAAACAGAAATCAGAAAGCTTACACAGGAAAATATATACCAGACAAAGATATTAAATGAGCTGTCTTATTGGGGGTGAGGTAACTCACCTCAACCCAGAGAGAGTCCCAGATTTCATCCAAGGGGAAATTTTCTCATGTCTCTAGCATAGCACAATGGGGAGAGGAACATAGTAAAACCTAGCTCCTCTCACGCCAGCTTTTCCCCCAGAGTTGTAGTCTCCCTCCAACAATATGAAGTGGGGTTAGCATTGTGCATCTTCTCCCTTGGAATTGGAAACCAGAAACTCTTGAAGGGATTGGAGAGCCCAAAGAGGACAAAGAGACTGGAGCTCTCCTCTCTCCTGCTCTCATCAACTCCACACCTTCCCTCACATAGGCACAGAAAATTGATCACTGCCAATGAGGACAGAGTCTTATACCAATGGACTTTGGAAGTCTGGTTCTATGTACACACACACACACACACACACACACACACACATCTATCAGTATTATTGATATTGATTCATTATCTATGGTGCCTTTAAACATAGTGCAGTTTTCCTGCTTACCTCTTTTTATCACATCTATGTTTACATTGTCTGAAATCATGATTGCTACCCCTACTTTTCTGAGTTCATTTGAGTTCATACAGCCTTTCATTTTAACTCTCTATTCACTTTTGTGTTTCAGATATGTTGCTTGTAAATATATTGTCAAAATCTGCTTTCTAATCCACTCCGCTATCCTCTTCTTTTTTATAACTGAGATCTTCTAATTCATAACTATAGTTATGACTGTTAATTGTGCATTTCCTTCTATCCTATGGGACTTTTTCCTCTCTTTGTCCTTGTGCCCTCTTTACAAAGAAGGAGAAGGGGTGATAGAGGACTTTGTCTAACACTTGTGATCCATAAATGATGAGATCTGTTTCCACTCCATTGCCCCTCTTCTCTTCCCCTGGCCATGACCTCAATCATAAGTTTTTACTCTTTCTTTCCTTTTAATTATCCCACCCTCCTCCACCCCTCAATGTTGAGATTTGTTTTCCTTACTCACCTATGCTGCTCTCCCATTTTGAGTCTCTCCTTTCCCCTCTCCCTGTCCCTTCCTATTTTCCCTGTAGAGTTTAATGTATTCCTATACCATCTTTTCTCTCCCTCTCTCTCTCTCCCTCTCTCTCTCTCTCTCTCCCTCCCTCCCTCCCTCTCTCTCTCTCTCTCTCTCTCTCTCTCTCTCTCTCTGTATGTGTGTGTGTATTAGAGAGAGAGAGACAGAGACAGAGACACAGAGAGAGAGAGAGAGAGAGAGAGAGAGAGTTCAACCTTCCTTTGTCTGATTCTAATGCAAGTGAAATTCATGGGATACCCATCTTCACACTCCTCCCATGTTTGTATTTTCTTCATTTCATATACCCCAGTTATGTGTTTTGCAACAAAACTGAACGGTACCCTCCTACATTCTCCCAGTGTCATGGAAATCCAAAAGGCTCATGCTGGGACAGCAATACAGTAGTGCTCTGTGCTGCATCAGAGAATCGAAGAACAGAGGAGACTGAGGCATGATATGTGTTGTGGCTGTATGGCAGTCCATTAAACATTATGAAAAGAGCTAAGTATCCATCTGGGGGCAGTTCTTTCTTCCCAGATATCAATTGGGGCCGAGATTGAGGCCAGTGAAATATGAATTGCCCAACCTGGGAGGAGCTGAGAGAGCTTTGTAGTCCAGCCCAGGGAAACCACCATTAAAAGAGGAGTGGAAAAGTGAATTATAGTTGAAAATGGGGGAGGGGGAGGAGTGGAGACTGAAATTATCAAAGGTAGTAGGAAAAAGAAAGTTCTGTTAAAGATCTTGAGCATAAGCAGATAAACCAACAGGGTAGACATTAATAACAGAAAAGAATATGGCGTCTAGATCAGGTAAAAGAGTCCAGATACCTATGAATAAATATAGCAAGACAAGGAAAATGGATCAACACATGATGAATCAGGGAAGCCTATGGATTCCCAAGAGAAAATGGAATCACAGTAGGATGTAGCAGAATGACTTAAAAGAGAAAGAATTATGTAAACAGAATGTATGGCCTGAACAGTGGGAATAATTCACAGAATAGAAGAATCTGAATCCATGGTGTTAAGTCTCACTAAAAAAAAAAAAAATAGAGACTAACTGAATGGGAATGCACATACACAGAAATGAAGGAGAATCTGGAAGAAGAAAAGCAAAAAGCAATGACATTAAAAGAAAATAGGATCTCCATACAAGTAAAACATATTGAGTTCAAAAACAGGATGTATAGCATTGACTCCTACAAAAATTATTCAGGGATATTGCCTCAGGAAAAGAATGAAATCTAATTATTTTCAGCCCCTGCTGGCCTTGAGAAGACATTTGATGTAGTGAAAAAAGCACTGGCTCTGGAGTCAGAGACCTGAGTTTGAATACGGGCCTCATTTCTTATTAATCATGTGATCTTGGATTCATCTCCCACATACTGTTCCCTCCCCCCACTCCTCTCACAATATTTGCCTCATCTGTGAGTTGGAGCCAAAGACCCCAAACCATGAAATGAGAGGTTTCCAGCATAAAATGTCAATGTATGTAGCAACTATGAAAGGTAGCCTAGCATAGGGTATAGAAAACTGGCCTGAGTGTCTGGGAGACCCAGGTTCGAATCTTCTCTGATACATTCTGTGTAACAGTGGGCAAGTCATTTAGCCTTTCATTGCTGCAGGCAATTCTTTAGATCTATAAATTATAGGCAAGATGCCAAATTATACTGGTAGGTAATTTCTACCCTAGAATTTCCCACATTGATGAAAGTTCTGGACAATAAAAAGGAGCTCAACTATGAAAAAAAATAAGATTACAGATTTAGAGCTAGGAGGGGCCTTAGAAATCATTTACTCCAAGCCTCTCATTTTACAGATGAAGAAACTGAGAGCAGCTAGGTGGTGTTGCAGTGGGTAGGGCACCAGTCAGGAAGACTCATCTTTTTGAATTCAAATCTGACCTCAGACACTTACTAGCTTTGTGACCCTGGGTAAGTCACTTAACCCTGTTTGCCTCAGTTTTCTCATCTGTAAAATAAACCGTAGAAGGAAATGATGAAGCACTTCAGTGTCTTTGCTAAGAAAACCCCAAAATAGGACCATAAAGAGTTGGACATGACTGAAAATAACTGAATAATAACAACAAACTGACACCCAGAGAAGGAAGTGACATGGCCATGGTGATATAAGCAGTAAATGGAAGAACTCAGAACTCTTTTCCCTGAGAGACAGATATTCAGCAAGAATTTATTAAGCACTTACTGTGTGCTAAGTGGAGAGAGCCAGAGAGCCTGAGCCAGAGCCAGAGAGAGAGAGAGAGAGAGAGAGAAAGAGACAGAGAGACAGAGACAGAGAGACAGAGACAGAGAGACAGAGAGAGAGAGAGAGAAGGGAAGGGAAGAGAGAGAAACACAGAGACAGAGATAGAGGTAGAGGATAGAGAGACAGAGAAAATTATGAGAGAAACAGAGAGAGAGACAGAGACAGAGAGGCAGAAGGAGCAAAATTTCAGGCAAACATGGAAAGGGACCCAAAACAAAAGTAGTTTTTGCTCATCGGTTGTCCTTTAACTCTTTTGGTTCTACTTTGCTAAATGCTAAGGCCTTATACGTAAGATAATTTTCTTTGGTTTCTGTTTATTTGATTGTTTTTCCTTGATAGTTATTAAGTTTGTAATTTAAAACAATTTTTAAACATGTCATCAGGGAAGACATGAGCAAGATTAAATGATTGTCTCTAATTTGTACCAGGTGGGGTGGAATAAAAGATTGGGCAGCTGAGGGAGTCAGAAGTGGGGAAGCACAGGAGGAAGAGGGAGAAGGATACTGAAGAAGGAGTTGTGAAGGGCTCAGAGATTTCTCTCTCTGGCCACAGGGAAGGGGCAAGGAATAAATGTTTATATAGAGCCTACTATGTGCCGGGCATTGTGTCAAGCTCTGTGCAAACATTATCTCACTTGACCCTCACAACAACCCAGGGAATTAAGTGCTGTCATTGTCTCCACTTTACATTTGAGGAAACTGAAGCAAATAGAGGTTAAGTGATTTGCCCAGGGTCACACAGCTAGGAAATGTCTGAGGCTGGATTTGAACTCGGTTCTTCCTGACTCCAGGCCCAATGCTTTATGCTGGTCAGGATGAATGAAAACTGTATGAGAAATGTAAAGATTTTCCAGTGCCAGACACTCTTTCCCCTTTTTCACTGTTCTCACCTGTGTCAGTGAATCATCAGACTCATAGACCTCTTTGAAAGACAATGCCCCAGCAGTATTCCTTTTGGAAGTTGGAAACATGCGAAGCCTACTGAGCTCCCAGGCATAAAGATTGACGGCGAATCCCCCAAAGTTGAAGGACAATCCTTTTTCTCCTTCAGGCATCTCTGGAGGAAAAGAAGCAGCTCTGGGAGATCTGGCCTGCAGGGACCCTTGAAGGAGCGGAGCCGGGGCTAGTCTCAAAGAGGGAGAGAGAACAAGATGAGGACAGTATAATCGTTCAACTCAGGGGTATGGTTCTAATAGCCTGGAGAAAAGAAATAACGATCAGTTTCACTCATTATTCATGGTCATTTTCCAATTCCAAATTGCCAGCAAGGCTAAGTCAGTGATTAAACCCGACAGCCGGAACTTTAATACATCAAGCCCTGACTCCTCTCTCAGTCCAATAATTGGCTTTCGGCTTCATTCTGATTAATTACATACTCATACTGATGGCAATTATTAAAATTCAGCCCAGCACAACAAAAGGCTTTTGTACAGCAGTCCCTAAACAGGGCCTGACCTGTCCACTGCCGCTTAGAGTCAGCTGTTGCCATGGGGAATAATGAGCGCAGTGGGTAGGGGGAGCTTTCCAGGGAAAGGTGGAAGGCTGCATTAGTCACAAACTAAAAATACTCTTGTGCCTGCAGAACAACTGAATCAGACAATTTGTGAAAACTCTTTAACAAATGCTTACAACTGAAACCAGACTCTGACCCTGTGCTAACCCTCTTTGAATTGATTGGGAGAGAGGTGTTTTTGTTTGGATCTTCCTTCTGATTGAAATACATCACCACCTTTCTACAATGGTGTTTCCAGTGGGATGAGCAACCACGGATATCCTAACTCTACCATTGCTCCAAGTCTCCATTGGTCACTCCCTCCAGTTCACTCAGCTTATAACACAAGATGCCAACACATTCTGGTGAGTGTCAATTAGCACAGGAGACCAACACATACCGGTGATTAAGATAATCATTCAGTCTGGTCTACATTGACAGGGATGGTGTGTAGAAGGTCAACTCTCGCCAGATGAAGGATGAGACCCAAATCAGGATCCAGGTTGCAAATCTCACTTTATCCAGAATCCTGAAATCTAAGAGCTCTGATGAGTGGGAAGGCGAGAATGGGAGGAGAGATTCGAGTCAAGTGGGTCAGGACAAGATCAGCAAACAGGGTATGGGACATATTAAAAACAAAAACCAAACGATAGATCCACAGTACTGCCCCTGAAATCAGATGCTCCAGGAAAGCTGGGGCTCTAACACAACTCACTCCCACTTCAGGCTTTCTTATCAAGTTCAGGCCAACTGGCTCTCTTAAATATTGGAGCAGATGTGTTGATACAATTGGTAGTTATTTACTTCAATGATTTACAGCAATTTAGACAAAGCGGGAACATCTCAAGGAAATCTGTGGCAGGCATCACTTGTGAACCCTTCCGTTTCCATATCCTAGATCACCCAACTCTCTCTGAAAAAACCAACACAATAGGTGGGCTAGGGGTGGGCTGGAGCCAGGTAGGACTGGGAGAGCCAATTGTTAAGCATGCATTTACACTTCATAAATCATCACTACAGATCCGGCCTTAATTTATTGTTTCGTTGATGGTCTAAACTTTAAAAAATATTTAAAATGCAGATTGAACATAAAAGCATGTGCAAACTTATTTTTCCCCAGAGAACTCTGTTGCTAAACATTTACTAGCACATTGTCCTGTGGGTCCTATCCTTATTGTTTCTGCCTAGAGGTGAATAAACAGGTAACAGTCCTAAGTTCTGAAAGTGGACAGGTATGCTTCTATAGCAGCTCTAGATTTATGAGTGGTCTCAGATATCCAGAGGTCAGATGATCGATCATAAGAGTTATGAGAGCAAGCACAAATCTGCCAAGGGAGCTGAAATTTTCAGCTTGGTGGAAATGGGCGACAATGGATTTGTCACATAAAATAGTTTTGTGGGATTACCCAAAGCTGGGAAATTTCAATAGAGCAGAGGTTTTTAATTTGAGGTCCTCGAACCTGCTTTTTAAAAATATTTTGATAATTGTAGTTAAATGTAACTGGTTTGCTTTGTAATACTGTTTTATTTTTCACATTTAAAACCATGACTCTGAACAGGGGTCGATAGACTTCATCAGACTGTCCAACGGTGGCATGACACAAAAAAGGTTGAGTTCCTGCACTGGCATCTTAGTACAGTTATCCTTTCCATGGTACAACTTTCCCCATCGTGGTTTCAATATATCACAGAACAGCATAACAAATTAAATGGGAATTTGGGGGGCATTTATGGAAGTCACAGATGACATGTAAAGGCCAGCAGATGACAAAGAAAAAGTTTAGAAACTCAGAAATGCATAAAATATATCTGTAGTGTTGTGTAATTGTATATTTTGTCTTTTAATACCATAATATTGTATACTAAGTTTTAATATTAAGTATTGTATATTTTATTAATACCATAAATATACATGTTTTCTTCTCTGGCATGAAGGGCATGCCAAAAAATTTTACATAGATTTTCCAGATCGTGGGGGCACCACACTCCTAACTTCAGCGATGTGGAAGGGATAACTGTACAGCCTAAAGATGCTGGGGAATTCAAGGAGAACAGTGCAGAAAGGGAGGTGGGAGAAAACCAAAACCTCATTGGCTATTTTGAAACTTTCTAAAAGCTGACCTGTCTACTGAAGAGAGAGGAAATTCCTCTCCCTTTTCCCTTCTATGATATGTGGCTCCCTGATCCCAGGACCCAAAATATAGGCTAATACCATTATTAGTACTATGTCTCAGCTATGTTTTTGGTTAAACAGATATTTGTAGGCTGGCTTAGAAACTGTTAAGATGGAGAGTTCCTTTGCTAGATTTTAATTTCCTTGAGGGCAGGACTTATATTTCATTTTGCTTTTCCACTATTACCATAATCATGCAAGCAATTGATCTGTAGGATGAGAAGTCTGCTGTCAATAGCCCTTCTAAGGACATAAAATGCTTTCCCACTCTGAGATTGACTCTAGACAGTTTATGTGAAACAGAAAACAAAGACTTTCAGGCCAGAGTTAAGTAAATTGTTCTTTAGCTGTAGTATTGACCATATTAACAGGAGAAAGTAGGAAAGCCAGACTACCCCTTAATGGCAGGGCAGGCTAACCCTAGGGAGTCTGCTTATCTGGGGCAGAGTCATGCTGGAACCAGCTCTAACTGGCTCTCCAGAGTGAATTGTTAAATTTTCAGCATGAGCTTTTTATCCCTTTGGAAATCAGCAAGCACAGTAAATTGGGGTTTGATTTATTGTTTCGGTGAACCCTAGACTTATGAAAGTGACACAGAAAATCTTAATGAAAAGTAAACTTAGGGGGTAGCTAGGCAGCCGCTGTAAGTACAGAACCAGTCCTGGAGTCAGGAGGGACCTGAGTTCAAATCTAGCTTCAGACACTTAACACACTTACCAGCTGTGTGATCTTGGGCAAGTCACTTAACCCCAATTGCCCTGCCTTCCTCCTCCAAAAAAAAAAAAAAAGTAAACTTAGAAGTGTGTCCTGCACACATTTTTCCTTGGAGATCCAACTGTTAAACATTTACCATCCCACCCCTGATCTGGGGGTACTTTGTGTTGTGTGTGTCTCTGGGTCATAGTGTCCTGTGCAATGGGCTTCTGAAGGTATTAAGGCACAGCCTATAACAAAAGACTGGACAAGCATCACCATGTGACCAGATCAGTGACAGCTGATTCCTTACCCACACCTTCTGAGCCCTTCCCTTGCCTCTCAGCTATGCCCGTGCCAGGGATTTTAGGATACTTACAGTTAGAGGTCATGGGACCCTAACACCAGCCCAAGGCTTTGCATATAGTAGGTACTTAATAAATATTTATAAATATTAATAAATAATTAATAAATATTATTACTTAATAAATAAATAAAATATAATGTTAGAATTGAATTCTAACATTATTCTTATGACAAAATGTGTCCCACCTTCCAAACAACCGACTTAAAAATGAACTTTTGGAACACAGCCTCTTCCCAAACGTGCGATGGATTTTCTTTTCCATTACGCTATGATGATGTTTACTGCTGCCAAGGTCAACTTCAATTCTGGGTCCCCAAGCAAATCATTCATAAAGAGGTTCCTCCCTACATTGTTTATGTGCCGAGTATTTTTGATGTGTTCTTATTATTCCATCCTGGCCCATATAAAAATGAGCAAACAATAAACAAACCCATAAATTAAACATTTATCTTGTGTGCTAGGATAAGCATGTGTGCAATACTTTGTTCCCTGGGGTCTCTCCTCTGTAACATTCATCTAAAATTCACAGTCCAGAGTGCTTTTAGAATCAAAAGATCCCGCATGTGCAGGGCTTACCTCAAGATTTAACCCCAGACCACAGAGATTGGATCTTCTGAGATAAGAATTCAATTCAATAAGTGTTTATCAAGGTCCTACTTCATGCAATGCCTAGACCAGCAGGGATCACAGAATCTCAGAAGCTAACAACCTTCTCTGCTAGCCCAACCCATATCCAAACAAGAATCCCCTCTGCATCATTTTCTTTTTTGTTTTCATTTTCTTTATTTTTGTTACATTTTGAGTTTTGAGTTGTCTTCCTTCCTCCCTCCTTCTGTCCCAACCCATCATTAGAGAAGGCCAACATTTTATATGTGTGTGTGTGTGTGCATGTGTGTATGCATATATATGTGTGTGTATGCATGCGTGTGTGTATATATATACATATACATACACACATGTACATACAGAGAGAGAAAGAGAGAGACACAGAGAGACACAGAACTACATATTACATTTTTCCATTTATCAGTTCTTTCTCTGGAGGTAGATAGTATTTTCCATAAGTCCTCCACAGTTGATTTGAATGTTATTTATTCAGAATAGTTTAGTCATTCACAGTTACTTTTTGAACAATATTGCTGTTAGTATATACAATGGTTGTGTATTGCATGTAAGTCTTTCATTGTTTTTTCTAAAACCAACCTACTTGTCATTTCTTACAGCACAGTAGTATTCCATTACGATCATATACCACAATTTATTGCTGTAGTCTCCCAGCTAGTATTTTATTAAGGATTTTTGCATCAATATTCATTAATGAAATTGGTCTGTAATTTTCTTGCTCTGATTTTGCTTTCCTGGCTTAGGTATCAGCACTATATTTGTTTCATAAAAGGAATTTAGTAGGATTCCTTTTTTACCCATTATTCTAAATAATTTATTTAATATTGGAATTAGTTGATCTTTAAATGTTTAGTAAAATTAACTTGTAAATCCATCTGGTCCCGATGTTTTTTTTTTCTTAGAAAGCTCATTTATGGCCTATTCAACTTCTTTTTCTAGAATAAGTTTATATATTCTATTTCTTCTTCTGTTAATCTGGGCAGTTTGTAGTTTTTGTAAGTATTCTTCCATTAACTTAAATTGTTAAATTTATTGGCATACAATTGGACAAAATAACTCCTAATAATTGCTTTAATTTCATCTTCCTTAGTGGTGTATTCACCCTTTCCATTTTTGACACTAGTGATTTGGTTTTCTCTCTTTTTAAAAATAATATTAACCAATAGTTTAACTATTTTATTGTGGTTTTTTTT
>CM053624.1:329640187-329711984 GCA_028646595.1 Phalanger gymnotis
TTTCCTCTTATTACTACTTTTGCTATATCCCATAAGTCTTGGCATGATGGCTCATTATTATCATTCTCCTTAGCAAAATTATTTGTTGTTTCTATGATTTGTTCTTTGACCCATTCATTCTTTATGATTAGGTTATTCAGCCTCCAATTAGTGCTTAATCTATGGTATTTTACTAAATGTAATTTTTATCCCATGATGATGTGAAAAAGATGCATTTAATATTTCTGCTTTTCGGCATTTGACTATAAGGTTTTTACGCCTTAATATATGGCCAAATATTGCAAAGGTAACATATACCACTGAAAAAATGGTATATTACTTTCTATCCCCATTCAGTTTTTCTAGATGTCATGTCATATCTAGCTTATCTAAGATTCTATTCATCTCCTTGACTTCTTTCTTATTTATATTATGGTTAGGTTTATTTAATTCTGAGAGGGGAAGGTTAAAGTCCCCCACTATTACAGTTTTGCTATCTATTTCCACCTATAATTCATTTACCTTTTCCTTTATAAATTTGGATGCTATGGCATTTGGCGTGTATATGTTTAGTATTGATATTATTTCATTAACTATGGTACTTTTTAGAATAAAAGTTTCCCTGCTTATTTCTTAATTTATCTACTTTAGCTTTAACTTTCATCTAAGATCATGATTATTAGCCCTCCTTTTTTTTTTTACCTCAGCTGAAGCATAAATAATTATACTGCAGCCCTTTATTTTTATTCTATGTGGGTCTCTCATTTTTAAATGAGAGACAACATATTGTCTTGTAAACAACATACTGTCAGGTCCTGGGTTTTGATCCATTCTTCTGTTTCTGTTTTGTGGATAAGCTTATCTCATTCACATTCAAAGTTTTAATTATTTGTTGTGTATTTCCCTCCATTCTATTCCCCCTACCCCTCCTTATCCTCACTCTCTACCTTATCCCTCCTCAGAAGTCTAATTCTGACCACTGCCTTCCCAATCTATACACCCTTCTCAGAGTCCTTCCCTTATCCTATCCCTTTGTCCTCCTACTTCTCTGTAAGTTAAGAAGACTTTTATATCCAACTAGATGTTATTTCTTCTTTAACCCAATTGTGACAAGATTAAGGTTCCCACACTGCCCACCCTCCACCTCATCCTCTCCTCCACCGTAAAAGTTCTTCCATTCACACCTCTTTTGTATGAGATAATTTGCTCTGTTTTGCCTCTTTACCCAATTTTATTTTTTTTAGGATAATCCATCATAATCAACTCAAATCCAAGCCCTCTATCTATGTGCATTCTTTCTAACTACCCTAATAATTAATAACATTCATAAGAGTTACAAATATCATTTTCCCATAAAAGACAATAAACAGTTTAATTATACTAAATCCCCTATGATTAGTCTTTCACATTTACCTTCTCATGTTTCTCCTGATTCTTGTATTTGAAAGTCAAATTTTCTGTTTCTTCTGGTCTTTTCCTTAAGAAGGTCTTAAAGTCCTTTAGTTTACTAAGTATCTTTTCCCTTTCATGATTACAGTCAGCTTTCCTGGGTAGGTTATTCTTGGTGGCAAACCCAGCTCCTTTGCTCTTCAGATATTTTATTCCATGCTCTTTGGTCTTTTAATGTAGAAGCTACTAAATCTTGTGTTATCCTAACAGTAGCTCCACAATATTTGAATTGCTTCTTTCTTGTTGCCTGTAATATTTTCTCCTCAACTTGAGAAATTTGGAACTTAGTTATAATGTTTCTATGACTTTTCATCTTGTGATCTCTTTCAGGCAATGATCGGTGGATTTTTCAATTTCTATTTTGCTCTCTAGTTCTAAAACTTCAAAGCAAATTTCCTTATGTTATGATAATCTTCCTTTTTATTTCCATTCAACGATTGCCAGTAATTGCTATGGAGAGTTTCTTAATCAGTTGTCATTATTGTTAATCTTTTCATTTTATTTTTGAATATTTTATTTTTCCCAATTACATGTAAAAACAATTTTTAACATTTCTTGTTTTAAAAATTTGAGTTCCAAATTTTCTCTCTCCCTCCTCTCCCTGCACCCTGAGATGACAAGTAATTTGATATAGGTTATACATGTACAATCATGCAAAACATATTTCCATATTAGTCATGTTGTAAAAGAAAACACAGACCCCCCCCCCAAAATAAAAAAAAAGGTAAAGAAAGTGAAAACACTATACTTTGATCTGCATTCAGACTCCATCAGTTCTTTCTCTGGAGGTGGACGGAATTTTTCACCATGAAGCTTTTGTAATTGTCTTGGATCATTGTATTTCTGAGAATAGTTAAGCTAGACTCTTTTTGATCATGACTTTCAAGTAGTCCAACAATTCCTATATTATCTGTTTTCCTCAATATTTTCCAGGTTAGTTGTTTTTCCAGTGAGATATTTCATGTTCTCTTTTATTTTTTGATTTTTTTAAATTTTGTTTATTTACTGATGTTTTATAAAGTTCTTAGCCTCCTCTTTCCCAATTTTAATTTTTAAGTTGTATTTTCTTCAGTTAGTTTTTCAATCTCTTTTTACAATTGGTTGACTTTCTTTTCACAATTTTCTTGATTTACTTAGATTACTCATCCCTTTTCCCAATTTTTCTTCTATTTCTTGTATTTGATTTTTAAAGTTCTTTTTAAGCTCTTTAAGAACTCTTTTTGGGTTTGTGACCATTTTACAGTTTTCTTTGAAGCTTTATAAGTAGCTGTTTTGACTTCATTTTCTTCTTCTGAGATTGAATCCTAATCTTCTCTATCACTATGGTACTACCTATGGTAAGTTTCTTTTTCTGTTGTTTATTCATTTTTAAGGATCTATTCCTTGGCAGTTAAGTTAAGGTTGGGCTCTCTTCTTCAGGTTGTGGGGGATAATATCTCAAAACAGAGCCAATAGGGCCCAAACAATGACCAAGCGAGGCTTGGGCTAGAACCTACTGTTGGCTAATCAATGAAGTGACTAGGTATAGATTGAGACTATGTATTTATTAGGAAGCCACTTCTACCTTCCTTTGTCAGAAAAGGCTTAATGGAAGAGGTGAGTTTACAGACTCAGGGAAAGTCATCAATATTGCCCCAGGCTTCTTTCAGGACATCAGCGGGGTGTGTGTGTGTGTGTGTGTGTGTGTGTGTGTGTGTGTGTGTGTGTGTGTGTGTGTGTGTGTGTGTGTATTTTGCCCAACTCAGTGCAACACAGGCCAACAATTTTTATGAGATATGGAAACAATGATCATTAAGCACTATTGTATTCTCCGTCTATAAATTACAGCGTTTGGCACATTCAAAGTATGGCTAGAATGTAGGGCATCGGAGTTGGAAGGGACCTTACAGATCAACTCATCCAGTGGCTTCATTTTACAGAGTAGAAGTATGAGGCCCAGAGAGGGGAAGAGTAGTTCTCAGAGTCACACAGTTAATTAGTATTGGCTCCAGGACTAGGGCCTAAGTCAGCTTTTTTTTTTTTAAATTTTCAATTAAAAGAGAGGTTAGATGATATGGCCAGGGTCATAAAGGGAGTGACTAAAACCCAAGACTCAAAGGACACTCCACAAATTTTAAGCCACGAGGTTTTATATATCCCTTATAGGCCATGACAGCATTGCTGTGCTTTTCAAACATAGCCCATTAGGAATATATATAAAGAAAAGTATGTGTTTTCTAGCACTTTTCCAACCCAAAATCAGCAGTAGAAACTGATTCTTCTTCATGTCCCTCAATACCAGTTTTATAACTAGTAAGCAAACCAATTGACCCCAGACCAGCAAGGATCTTTGAAAGAAGCCTGACCGAAATGCAAAGAAGTGTTGTCTCTGACACTTTTAGCTAAAAAGAATCAATCAAGTAATTAACGAACAAGAATAGGACTTACTTTGGGCTCATTCCCCCAGCTGGCGCTGACACTGGCACTGGCACTAGATTAAGTGGGGGAAGGTGAATTGTTTATTTCTCTCCAAGGATTCTGGGTTAACCCGGAGGGTCTCGGATTTCTGTTACTGTTGTTAACAAGCCCTAACTAATGTGCTCCCCATTAAAAATTTGCCAGTGGCTATCAATTCCCTCTTTTTAGAAAAAAGGATTTAGAAGGTGAAGGTTTAGTAAGAACAACTGGTACAAAATATTCTCACTTTCCCACCCCACCCCCGCCCCCCAGCCCCCGAATTGGGAGCACACTTGCTAGTTGCATACTCAAACAACCTGGGGAAAGTAGCTTCAAGCTAAAAGTGCAAGTGATGAGAAGCACACCTGTAGGGAGCACATTGACAAAGCAGTACCTCCTAACTCCTGGCTGTGGAAGTCCCTTTCTCTTTTCATAGTATTCTCTTGACGTTACCCTTAGGCATAGGTCCCTGCTGGGCCCTGAGGCTGGGTGCCTCTGTTGAATCCACAGCTGGCATGTGCCTCTGCCATGAGGAATATCACTCCTTGAATCTATCACTGTCTCCTTAGCCAACTGTCTTTCCACATCTTTCTGCAGGTGTCCCCTTCACTGGTGACTCGTAGCACTGCTAATGTCTCCAGTGATCTTTGGATCCCCTGGACACATAAGGTTACTTGGCTATTCCCACCTCAAAGTACCCATTCTCCTAAAATCAGGACAGAGTGAACACAAAATAGAGGGGTCATGTGTTCATGGACAGACAGAGCAAGCCTAGGTGGGAGAATGTAGTCATCTATTCCTCCCCCACCTGGTATCTCAAAGTAGCTCCACTAACTTGAAGCTGCCAAGGAAAGAGGCTGAGATGTGTCCAGGTAGACCTTTTTTGTATGCATTCAGTTCTAGCTTGGCAACTCGAGTAGTCAGTCCTCTTGGCTCCATGGTCAATTAAAAGACTTTATCACCACATAGTAATGACCCCAGAGAAATGGTGGCTGGAACCTGGCTCCCCCCAAATTTACCAATGATCGTTTGAGCTGAAATCAGGTGACAAATATTTGCATTTCCTTGAAAGACTGGCTTCCCTTGGCCATTACACCCCATTACGTGTTAAGCACCTACTATGTGCCAGGTACCATGCTAAGCACTGGGCATACAAAGACAGAAGTGAAATAGTCCTGCCTTCAGGGAGCTTATATTCTAGTGGGAGAAACAACATATACAGCCATTAGTTTATGCAGATTATTTGCAAAATGAATGCAAGGTAATGTTGAGAAAAGTTATACCTGGAGATATCAAGGAAGGCCTTCAGTAAAAAACGCTTGAGCTGGTCTTGAGCAAAATGGTTCTATGAGTCAGAGGCAAGGAAGGGAGACAAGAGAAGGAACATTTTGTGGGACAGGAGGACAGGTATGATTGAATAAAGATGGCATAGAAGGGAATTGTTATTCCCTTTAGAAGTTTGGAAGTTTGAAAAAGCAAGAAGAATAAAGCTAGAAGGGAAAAGAAAGATTTGTTTCCCCTAAACTTCATATTGGTTGCAATAAAAAATGCAGAAATCTACAGGTGGTTCTAAAGAACACAGGAACAACTGGTTAAAGGAATCAGGCTTTCAAAAGAAGAGAAATTATAATCTCATGGTGCTGCTGGATAATTAGCTAGTGGAGTAAGGCTAGCGGATTAATTCACCTTTCTTCACAAAGCTCAAAACTCATTTCTGTAGCATGAAAAAAAAACAAAGCTAGAAAATAAGAATCTTCAGACCTTCTTTAGAAACATCAGTAAATGGGTTAAAATGCTATGATTTTAATTGCACTCACCTGCTCCTTTCCTACGTTGCTCAGCCTTGGCTTCTTATTCCTTCATTCCATCACTTCTGCCCACCAAATAACCCAAGCTTCAGCTTCAGATTCAGGTCTCTAGCCCTCATCTTTTCTCACTGGAAATTCCTTAGAGGACTGTATTTGCCATAAGTGAGAGTAGGCTGCAAGGCCACCCTCAACCCAATGCTCTTCACACCTTCTGAAGCCCTCAGGAGGCCTGAGATCCAAGTAAATGGTGCCTTGCCATGGAGGACGGCCTTGAGGGCAGGATGGCCAGGCAGTTCCATCGTTAGAGATAATACAAATGCCCCTAAGGTTGGCAAACCTATATCTTGGAAGACAAGTCCTTTTGGAAACAGCTGGATTATTTGGAGGAAGCCCTACTGACCAGTAGGAAGGATACCACTAGCACAACTTTACTGAGAATATTCCAGCTGGTGAAAAGGCCACTCAGTGGTGTTGGCCTGGGCAAGGAGAAGGGCCGACTTTTCCTCAAAGACAAAAAAGAAGATAATGGGGGAGGGGAGCGATGATGGCTACATCTGCATGTGGTTTTGACATGGAAAATAAGGGAGAAGAAGGAGCTCATGGCAGAAAGCCAGGATTTTTCTCAGTAAATTTGGAAGTGAGGTCTTCTGTTGAAAGAGAAGAGTGTAGGGTAGGAGGCTTAAATAGACAGGAGAGGGTCTGGAACAGCTGCTATGGGGAGTGTGTTAGGGACTTAATCTAGAAAGAAAAAAAGGATTGCTGTAAAGCAGTGAGGGCCCAGTTAATGTCAGCCATTATGAATTTGTAATAGCCGAAGTCAGCATGGTCACCTTACTTTCGTTAGCAACATTCTGCAGAGAAGCAGTAGCAGAGAAAACAGGAGGTGGGGGTAACAGTACTGAGTTGTGACAAATATGGAGAAGTGATATTATAAAAGCACAAGAGATTACAGAGTACAAGTGAGTGTATGTCTGGATAGAGGTCAACTAGAGGGTCAAGACTGCAAAAGGAAGAAAGGCAGGCCAGTCTGGGTGGTCGTGGTGAATAGAACATCTAAGTCATGGGAATAGAGGAGGCAGTGGTATTGGAGAGGGGGAGCATTTGCCTATATATTGTCTACAAGTAAGAGAGTGGGGGTGGAAATAAAAAGACCGTGAGTTAGGTGGTCAACTCCTTGAGAAAGGTGGGAGAATTGTCTGAAGGTCAGTGGATTACAGAAACAAGAGTCTAGACTGGGTCATCTAAGCAACAAGAGCCAAACTACAAAGGAGAGGTCATTGAACAACAGTGGTATAACAATGGCCTAGAAATGGCTGTCGTGAGTAAGGAGACCAATGTTTCCTTCCAGCCTAGTGTGCTGGGGAATATAAAATTAATTAGTTAATTTTATTCCCATTGCTTTGAGAAGATATATTGAGGAAGGAGACAGGGAGATGTGTCTCCCTTAAGCACCTCTGGTAAAAACATAGAGAAAGGTGTCTATGTATAGCTATTGAAAGTTAGAAGGCTTATTGCTATCTCAATTCAAAGAATATTCCTTAAGCCCCTGCTGTGTGCAGCTAGGCACTGGGGATATCAAAATAGATACAGCACACATTGTGCCCTCAAGGAACTTACAGTCCAATTGTTAGGAAGAGTAAATCCATCCATAGCTATGATACAGGCAAAGGAGAAATCCAAGCAAAGTACTATGAAGTGTTTTGAAGAGGCAGGAAAGGGGAGGAACAATTTTGAGAGATTGATTTCACCTGGAGAGAAGGCCGGAGAGGCCGATGAGCTCATCCAAATGGCCACCTACAAGATCAGCTCACATTCATGTATGTCCTTCCCCCTTAACAGTAGTGCAGGCATTATTTTCTCCACCAAAAAGATGAGGAGAGTGAGGCTCGGAAAGCTTAAGTGACAAGGTCACATTGGAAATAAATGTCATAGCTGGGATTGGAACCCAGATTTCCTGACACTAAGTCTCTATCTGTTTCCACTAGACCACATCAACTCACTGGGTTACCTTTGGTAATTGTCCTCCCCTCTCCGAGTCTTAATATCTTCTCTGGTAAAATGATGAGAGTGCCTCAGTTCTCTTCTCTTTTAAATGAAGGGGCTGGGATAGATACTTTTCAAGGTCCTTTTCAACCCTAAATCCTAAGATTTCCAAGGTCCATTTCAGTTTTAGCACTGTGATTCTTTTGGTTCTAAAATCATCACAACAATGTGCCCTTTGGACTATATTGCCCAAGAGCATTAATGCACTGGAGGAGGGATTTGGGATATGCCCAAACCCTTTTGTGAGAGCTCAGACCATGACAGAAGAGTTGGCCAAGCAAGGCAATATGTACTGGGGCAGAAATCTCTGCCTGAAAATTGTATCCACACACAGACAGGGAAAGAACAAGATAACGGGCTGGCTGGCAGCCTGGGAGTTCGGGGCCAGATTTTGCTGCATAGAGAAGGCTCCAGAAACCATCAGAGGTGGTTCTCCACAGTATCCAAAGCCAGCTTCTCCCAAAGGTTTGGCCTCTACTCAAGTGGCGTTATCATCAGTGGAAACAACTGTGATACCTTCTCTGAAGGAGCCAAGAGAGAGAGCCAGGTTCCCCCCGGGGGGCACAGGATGGAGTGGGGTGAGTGGATGCCAGGGTATTCCATTTCTCCTGAGGAAAGGATGTGGACAGGTTCCAGGAGCAGCTTTGGGGCTGAGCCTTCCCTGGGTAGTTGCCCAGAAAGGGGTGATAAACTTACCGCTGTTTATACCTTGATGATTGGGCCCTGTAGGGCCAGCCTATAAGCAGGATGTGAACAAAGCAAGTGTCCTCTGAGGCCTCCTATACTTACAAAGTTGGCAGGGAACTTAGAGGTTATCTAGTCTTACCCCTTCACTTTACAGAGGGGGAAACCAAGGCCCAGAGATGTGATTTACCAAAGCTCATATAGTAAGTTACTAACAAAGCAGAAACTAGGCTCAATCTGTAGTCCCACACTCCACCCCCAAAACTTTCAAAACTACTCCAACTCCAAGGCACCTCACAAGCCCTATAAAAATACAAGGTACTAAAATTATTCGCATTGTTGGAGAGAGACCAAGAGGGGCAGGGGATAGCTCTCCTTGAGGCACCTTCTTGCTTCACTCCTTAGAGAGTCAGTCTGAAATAATAGCTGTTGTAGTAGGTTGTTGTTTTTGTCTTTTGTTTTTGAAGAGGACCATGATATCAGGGAAATGATGACATGACTTGCAGGTGACTTTAGGCTAAAGCCTTTTCACGTACTCACTTAGAGTGAGGTAATGCCCATTCAGTGAATAGGCCTCTTTAAGAAGGGAGTCAAGGGATGGACCCTTTAATTAGAAAAAAAGAAAAAAAAAATCAAGCTGGGAAGGGAAGACCCTCAGGGTCAGAGAAACAGTTACCAATGATATTCACTGTAAGCCAGGAGGGCCCAAAATACAGACATTAAGTGGAGTTTGGGAAGGGACCTATTGTGGTCCAATCTATGAGCTTCAGAGTGAATTGGGTTAAAGAGAAAGAAGGGGGGGACAAGGGGGTGGGGAAGGGGGAAGGAAGGAGAGGGAGAAAGAGAGGACTAGCTGAGTTATCCAACTAGCTAGATCCCCTTTCAGGCAGCTGAGTCTACTCACAGGTTGTTTGTCCTTCATTTTCACAAGGAAGAAGGGAGATCCTACTCTCCCTCCCTTTCTTTCACATAAAAAGATAGTTTCTTGATAACCTCATGTGGGTAGGGCAACATAGATATGTGTACGTGGCACCATCTAACAGTAACTGGCCAATAGTAGGTACATACTAAATGCTTCATGAATTTAATTGAATTTTGGTATGGCAGCCAAAAAATTGCTAATGCAATCTTAGTCTAGGTTAAGAATGTCAAATGTCCAAGAGCGTCACACTACCAACAAGAGTGGCCAGAGTGCCCCTATGATCTATTCAGGTCAGATCATATCTAGTTTTGTGTTCTGTTCTACATATCATATTTTAAAAAGGACACTGACCAGATAGAGGAAAGAAGTCATGGGAGCAGAGCCAAGATAGCAGAGGGAACTGAGTATTTTTTTTTAGCTCTCCCAATGTGCCCTTCTAAACAACTTTTAAAAGTGCATCATATTAAATTCTAAACAGGAAAACCAACCAAAAGTCACAGCAAATCGTTTTTCCAGCACAAGGAAGCTTAGGAAGACAGAGGAATCTGTGGAAAGTGGGGTTAGGTCTAGCTAGGATTGTAGTGTAGTAGAAGCGGTATGTGCTGTGGGCCTTGGAGGTGGCAGCAGTAGTAGCATTGGCACCAGGAATATCTAGTGCACAGGAATGGTAAGGGGACCACCTGGTCCGAAGGGTACACGTGTGCCAAAGCACTAGGTACACAATCAATCTCTATTGGCGACTCCATCACCTGTTACCCAGTTCTAGGTCACAGTTCTAGGGCAAAAAGGGGCATTTGTAGTTGCAAGGGAGTAGGGGCTCTACCTGGGTAAGGACCAGAGCACAGACCAAGAAGGCAGGGACCAGAACTCTCTCTGGATTATGCAACCTTCGAAGCACTGAAAAGTTACAGGCCTCCAGACCTATCTGTGAAAGCAGCAGGAGATAAAAGTCAGAAGATCATGTTAGACATCTCCACCCTCAGAGGTAAACAGAACCCACCTGTTGCATAAAGTCCAAAGTTAAAAAAAAATAAATAAAAAAAATAAGCTAGAAAAATGAGCAAACAACAACAACAAAAATTAACTGGCCATAATAAAAAGCTATTATGGTAACAAGGAAGTTAAAGACACAAACTCAGAAAAAGATAACTTGAAAACATCTATGAGCAAAACCTCAAAGAAAAATGAAGATTGAACATAAGCACAACATGAATTTTTATAAGCACTAAAGAGATTTTTTTTAAAGAGCCAAAATGATTTTTAAAATCAAACAAGAGTAGTAGGGGAAAAATTGAGAAAAGAAATGAGAGTAATGTATGAAAATTATAAAAAGAAAATTAGCAGCTTGGTAAAAGAGGTACAAAAATACTGAAGAAAACAAATCCTTGAAAATCAGAATTGGAAGCTTCTGAGTCTGAGAAACATTAAGAAACAATAAAACAAAGCCAAAAGAATGAAAAAAAATAAAATAAAATGTGAAATATCTCATAGGAAAGACAACTGACCTAAAAGAGAGGTTGAGGAGAGATAATGTAAGAATTATTAGACTACCTGAAAGCCACAATTTAAAAAAAAAAAACTGTAGACATCATATTTCAAGGACTTATAAAGGAAAACTGCTGAAATATTATAGAACCAGAGATCAAATTAAAAATTGAAAGAATTCTCCAATCTTCTCCTAAAAAAAGATCTGAAAACTCTCATGAATATTATAGCCAAATTCCAGAGCTCCCAGGTCAAGGAAAAAACACTGGAAGCAGCCAGAAAGAAACTATTCGAATACCATGGAGTCACATTCAGGACCACACAAGATTTAGCAGCAACCATGATAGAGACATGGAAGCCTTGGAATATAATGTTCTGGAAGGCAAAGGAGCTAGGATTACAACCAAAAATAACCTACCTAGTAAAAAATGATTACAATCCTTGGAATGGAGGGGTACGGGGAATGGACATTTGATGAAATAGAGGACTTTCAAGTATTCCTGGTGGAAAGAACAGAGCTGAATAGAAAATTGGGCATTCAAACACAAAACTCAAGCATAAAAAGTAAACATGCGTGAGAAACGAATAGGGAGTTAATAAGGCTAAATTGCATACATTCCTAAATGGGAAGAGGATATATGTAACCCCTAAGAACTTTATCATTATTAGAACAGTTAAAAAGAGTCTACTTAGGCAGAGAGCATGAGTATGAATCTATTTTGCTGGGGTGATCTCAAAAGAAAAATGGAAGGTTGAGAAAGAGGAATGTGCTTAGAAAAGTAAGAAGGAAGAAGAAGAATGGGGAAAATTATCTCACATGAAGGAGGGATGCAAGAAAGAGTTTTTACAGTGGGGGGGGGAAATGGGGGAAGGGAAACAGGCAGTGTTTGAACCTTACTCTCATCTGAACTGGCTCAAAGAAAGAATACATACATACATACATACATACGTATATACACAGTTGGGTATAGAAAATCATCTTACCAAACAGGGAAGAAGGAAAAGAAATGGCTAAGAGAAAGTGGGGTGAGGAGTGATAAAAAGGAGAGTTGATTAAGGGAGTCAATGGCCAGAAGTAAAAAACACTTTTGAGGAGAATACAAGGTGAAAAAAAAAAGATGAAGGTGAATTGAAGAGCATAGAATGGAGAGAAATACAGCTATCATAACTGTGAATGTGAATAGGATGAACTCACTCATAAAATGGAAGAGGATAGCAGAATGGATTAGAAGCCAGAATCCAACAATATGTTATTTATAAGAAACGCACTTGAAACAGAAAAACACACACAGAGAGTTAAAATAGAAGAATTGAGCAGAATCTATTATACTTTAGCTAAAGTAAAATAGACCTAATTAAGAGATAATCAGGCAATCTACATTTTGCTAAAAGATACCATAGACACTAAATTAACATCGGTGCTGAATATAGATGCACCAAATGGCATGACATCCAAATTCTTGAAGGAAAAGTTCACTTAATTACGGAAGGAAATACACAGTTAAACTATATTAGTAGAGGATATCAATTTACTCCTCACAGACCTATATAAATCTAAGCATAAAATACATAAGAAAGAAGTTAAGGAGTTAAACAGAATTTTAGAAAACTTAGATATGATAGATCTCCAGAGAATACCGAATGAGAGTAGAAAGGAGTGTGCCTTTTTCTCAGCTATGTATATAGCACCTTCAAAATATTGACAAAGTATTAGGGCATAAAAACCTCACAAAGAAATGCAGAAAAGTAGAAATATTAATGCACTCTCTGGGCACCATACTGCAATAAAAGTTACATTCAATAAAGGCCTTAGAAATACAAATTAAAACAACTGGAAACTAATAATCAAATCCTAAAGAATGGGTTAAAGAACAAATCACAGAAACAATCAAAAATTTTATTAAAAATAACTACAACAATAAGACAACATGCCAAAATTTGTGGGATGCAGCTAAAGTAATACTTAGGGGAAATTTTTTATCTCCAAGCACTTATATCCAAAAAATTTATGTTTCTAAACACGTATTAACAAAACACAGATCAATGAATTGCTCATGCAACTAAAAAAACATTAAAAGAATAAATTTAAACTCCCCAATTAAACACCAAAATGGAAATCCTGAAAATCAAAGTTGTTATTAATAAAATTGAAAATAGAAAACAAGAAATCCTCCTAAATTCCTTCTAGGAAACTGTCTCCATTCCTCGCATCTTCTCCCCTTTGGGGAGTGCAAATTGAGCTGCTGCCACAATATCATGCAGGCCATTCAGAGGTGTGTGTGTGTGTGTGTGTGTGTGTGTGTGTGTGTGTGTGTGTGTGTGTGTATGTGTGTGTGATGAATTGGAGATAAATACAGAGGGAAGGCACTAGCATTAAGGTGGATCAGGAAAAGCTGCCTCGAGAATTAGGATTTTAGCTAGGAATTGAAGGAATACAGGAGGTAGAGATGAGGTGGGAGAGAATTACAGGTACGGATGAGGGGGGACAACAAGCAAAAATGCCCGGTGTCTGGAGATGGAGTATCTTGTTCAAGGTGCATCAAGGAGGCCAGTGCCACTGGGTCACAGAGAGAGGAAGTAAAGTGGAAGAAGAATGGAAAAGTGGGAAGAGGCCAGGTTTTGAAGGACTTAAAATATCAGAGAAGATTTTATACAGGTTTAGCTATACAGCTATTAAAGCTTAAAATAGCACTAAGACGCTGGGGGCAAAAAGGCAAAATATTTTGAATCTGGGCAGCTAAGTGGCACAGTGGATAGAGTGCCAGGCCTGGAGTCAAGAAGACTCATCATCCTACTTTCAAATATAGCCTCAGATACTTACTAGCTGTGACCTGGGCAACTCGTTTAACCCTGTTTGTCTCAGTTTCCTCACCTGTAAAATGATCTGCAGAAGAAAATGGCAAACCACTTCAGTATCTCTTCCAAGAAAACTCCAAACGGGGTCATAAAGAGTCAGACAAAACTGAAACAACTGAACGACATTTTGATTCCCCATATTTGATCCTAGAGGTAAAAGGGAACCAGTGGAGTTTACTGAAGAAAGGCAGTCAGATCTAAGCTTTAGGAAGCTCACGTTGGTAGCTGAATATATTGGAATGGGGAGAGACTTGTGCCAAGCAGACCAACCAGCAGACTACTGCAATAGTTCAGGTGTGGAACCTGAGCTATGGTGGTACCAGCATTAGAGGAGGGACTGTTCCCAAAGTAAAATCGGCAGGATTTGGCCACAGACTGGATAGGGGGCGTGAGGGAGAGTGAGGATGACACCTAAGTTTTGAACCTTAGTGCCCGGGGGAACTAAGAGAGAAGTGAGGATGGGGGGAATAGTTTTGCGAAAAAGATAATGGGCATGTCGAGTTTAAGATGTCTACCAGATGCACAATTTGAGATGTCCAATAGTGATGTCTAGCTCATGTAGGTGTTACGGTGGTAGAAGGAGCAGCATCAAGTGGAGACATTGCTACTCTTCTCCCCTCTGACCCTGTGGTCCTGAGAGGAAACAAAGTCTTCTTCAATGCTTCAAATTCCTGTACTAAAAAACAGCACTTTCTGGATATTGAGGCTTCAGTGTTCACCTGATGGACAAGACTCTGACTCTCCCATTCTATGGTCAGCAGGGTCATGATGAAGAGGTTAGGGAGCAAGAATAAGTGAACTCATAGCTCTTGGCTTTGCAAGCTTTAAAGGTAGTAGATTGGGAAAATGGGAGAGGGGGCATTCTGGTGATTCGATTTAGCTCTTTGTCCTTTGCTTTGCATTTTGTTTTACGTAAATGTCTTTTGTCTTACTATGATCTCATGGTTTTTATTATATCTTGGTCAAGGGAGATTCAGCAGAACTAGGGGCTCATAAACTGTGAATTAAGATAGAGGATGGACCCTTTAAGGTACCACAAACCTGGATGTAGGACAATAAGGTCCTGTGTCAGGAAGCTACACACGCAAAATCACTTTACGAAGCATACACATCATCACATTTAATCCTCACAACTCTGCGCAGAACACATCAGGATTTATAATTTCCATTTTATGACGGAGGCCCATAGGAGAATGACTTGCCACAACTACTAATTGTTTTGTCCCCTGGCTCTCTGTCTCTTACCATTGTATCATACTGTCTTCCTGAAATAGCCATATGCCCAATATAGAATAACAATGCCCAATAAATAGCTGATCTTTTGGGAAAGGGTGGGTATACAGTGCAGAGATCTTCATTGGATCCCACAGTATAGCCTTAGAGAAAAAACAAAAGCCCAATCCTTGCAGAAACAGATGTAAAACTTGTTTCCAGCATAAAACTCACTTCTAGCGTAACAGCTTGTAAAGCTGGCGTTTGGTGCCAATTGTTGGGTGAAAACACCGTCTGATTCAGAGGAACATACAGCACATGCAAGTTTTGTCTTTTCTATGAGGAAAATTTCTTAGTGGGCTCCAGGGCCTGATTTAAACCACATCATGCTAAGTGAAAAGACACACTCGGCACATGACATTTGCCTGATTCTTGTAGCCCTTAAGACAGTAGCTTTCCAACACAAATGTGTTATTCCTGGCCAGCATGGCCCACCTACTATAAAAACCTGGCTGGAGAACTAGGCCTTGGCTATAGGATGGCCTGGTCACTGGAAGGGGTGAAGTGCAAAACCTGCAAATTAAATGGAGTATCAGGAAATTCTCACCCATCCCCACTCCTGGTAGCAGTGGAACAACGTAGTGTGAACTTCATGTGGGAAAATGCGAGTAGTTTGAAAGCTACCAGGCCTAAGGCGAGGTCCAAACTCCTGATTCCTTTCATCACTAGTTTCCAGTTAAAATCATTGTCAGTTCTGAAGAAAGGAACCATAGTTCCTGGCTAGGTCTAAATAACACATCTATTGTACGGTCTGTTTGGTTTAGGCCATAGATAGCAGCCCTGGTGCTCACAGCATTATTTAGAAAATGTACATTTGTCATAAGATTCTAGACTAAGGAAGAGATTGGACTATTATTACCTTTGAAGAAGAACACAAATAGAATGGGCACCTAGGGATAGCTAGTGATATGGGCATATTCGTGTGCCATTAAGTACAGGATCTGCTAACACAATCCTTCTATGAATTAACTGATAATAATTATTAATAATAATAGCTAGCATTTATATAGTGCTTTGAGATTTGCAAAGCCGTTGACAAACATTATCTTATCAGATCCTCATAACAACCCTGGGAGGTGGGTTCTATTATTATCCCATTTTACAGATGAGGAAACTGAGGCAAGCTGAGGTTAATTGACTTTCCCAAAGTCACACAACTGCTAAGTATCAGGGACGGAACATAAATCCAAGTCTTCCTGATGCTAGGTCTTGTACTCTATCCACTAGTGTGTGAAAGAAAGAGAAGAAAAAGAGGGAGAAAAAGATAGGAGGATAGAAAGAATAGGAGGGAGAAGGTAAAGGAGAGTAAGAAAGAATACAAGAGGAGTGGGGGAGAGGAAGTGTCAGTGAGACTTACAAATAGGAAAGAGAGTGACCAAAGGAAAAAGAGTAAAATGAAGAAAGGGAGAAGAAAAGGAACAAGGAGAGGAAGACATTGAGAAACCATACGAATATATGCCACAGCTAAATGTCACTGTCATAATGCCTCAGGGCACTGAAACCTAAGCCAGATTACATTTCGAGGGATTCCAAAGCAATAAAATGCTGCCTCTAAGCATTTCACATTCTTGGTGGATGAGAGAAATTTCACAACGAAGGAACAACTTGAGAAAGATTCCAAGTGTCATTTCCCAGAATGGGAATGTTGCCACAAAGGACCATATCATTGTGGGTATGGAGGGGAGGGGTCAGTCCAATTCCAATCTTATTTATTCTGCATTATAGTTACAGATTTTCCCTTCCCTAATGGTAAATTCCACCAAAATCTTACTTATTCTGTGTTACAGTTACAGATTTTCCATTCCCTAATGGTAAACTCCATGAGGACAGGGAATGTGTCTTATCTAAAATACACATCTCCTTCATTCTAGTGCTCTGTACAAAGCAGTCATATGTAGGACATGGACTACAGTTACTATATCAACTCTCACTGAGACTGACAAGTTTACTTCCTAGAGAGGCAGCTGCTGCTTCTCGTGCCTCAGGGTTCTAGGGGACCCTGAGGTGTTGAGGGATTTTTTTTCTAGTGCTATATAGATGATGAACCCCCACTGGAGTGCTTCCTCCTGACAATTATCAGTTAATATTGATTAGTTAGGTAGGTTTAATTAGCTTTTAGAAATGGGTATTTACAATGGTGATATAAATAGTACAAAGCATCCCCGCAAAATCTGCCCCACACTTTCCCACCAGTACACAGAGAGTTCAGGGGAAAGTGAACTCCAATTTAGATACATGTACCAAAGGGGAAGCGCAAAGCTACTGGTTTCTGAAAGTCCTTTCTCCCTTTCATGGGGTTCTCATAAAATTCCCCTTAGGAATTGTGCAGTTTCTCTCTGCTGAGCTACTTTGAAGTAGCCCTTCACAATTGTGTCCAGACTATCCTCGGCTCCTGATACAGATGCTGATAACAGACTTTTCAGAGACACTGTTAAAATGCTGATAAAAACTCCAAAATCATCCAGATCCTTTGAAGTTAACATGATCCTGATCCCTCCAGTGGCCAAAGATGGGTTGGAAAGGGGAAGACTAAGATTGAGTCCAAGGCAGAAGCTAGGGCTCTTGTCCTCCACTAATTTCTTCTTAGAGACTCAACTGTAAGACTTCCACCCCAAGCTTCTTAAATTACAAGCTAGTTCAATAGTTTTATACAAGCCCCGCAGGGGCCATCTCCAGCAGTCCTGATCTGTATCTTGCCACTGGACCTAGATGGCTTGGGAGGAGAGAATAAGGCTGGTAACTTTGCACAGCCCTATCTCATTGAAGTCCATTTCACTTGCAAATCATGGCATTGTCTTCCTGGCATCGTGGTCTTCTTTGAGAACGAAGGACAAACCAAAATAACGACAAACAACAAGTTCCTCTGGGTATAACCAAGTCCTTGAGGCAATCTGAGTACACTTCCTGGGTGGCATCATTTTACTTCATCCATTGGCTTTCAAGGAGTCTAAATGAACCAAGGACTTTTCATACAGTCTAAAGACTATGACTGATTGATTGATTCAGTAGAAATGTGTTCTCACCTGATAAAGGTATCTGGCTTATTGGGGTGGGATTGAGAGAACAAGAAATCTTACAGGTTTAATAAAGTTAATGTATCATATGGTATTTTTTGTGTCATACTCCCATCATATTAGAACACAGTAAATACCTAGAATTGTTCTGTAAAAGGATCCCATGATTTGCCCACTAGGATGCCCAAGTTGGAGCCATAATAGTGCCCTGTGACTCTATATGTAGAATGCATACACATGTTATCTGAAGTATACAAAGGAACAGGGGACCAGAGAATAACCGAGACTCCAGAGATCACCTTACTTTTAACCCTTTCATTTTATAGATGAGGAAACTCGTGCCCAGAAACGATAAGTGACTTCTCTAGCCATCCCCCCATGTGACTAATTTTTGTTCTTTTAGCCCTCCCATCAGAAGAAGAGCAAGAGACATACAAAGCCTACCCTCTGATTCCTTGTTGACAATACTATGGTATAGTCGAAAGGGCCGTGGATTTGGAATCAAGAGATTTGAGTTTGAAACCCCCTGATTAGCTGTATGGCCTTAAATAATCTATATCACCTCTTTGGGTGTTAGTTTCCTCATATGTAAAATAAAACTTGAGAACTAGAGGAGCTTTGGGGTTCTTTCAGATTTTAAAATTCAATATGTTCTAGTTTTAGCTAGAAAGGCTGATGCCATTAGCCAAATCAAGCATGTATGGAAATTCTACGGGCATTTTGGCTCTCCACAAGGTTTTCAGTCCCAGTCCCTAAGATTACAGGGAATTGCCTGGGCTAAGCTTCCATCCCTAGGGTAAGTAGCTATGCCCGTATATTCTCCAACTTGTTTAATTTGGGGAGTACTAGAAGAAGAAAAAAAACCTGGCTTTGTTGCTAGTGTTGCACTCAGGCAGATTGCTGGCCTCATAAATGAAATCGATTCCCAAGGAAATCCAAACAGAGATTTTATTGAACAAACCCAACCCAGGCAGACTGGAGTGAGTCAAACCCTGGCCCAAGGCCCCTGGCTCTTTGACAAGCACCTTACCTCAAGCCCCATCCCTGGCTCAACCAAACCACAATTTTCTTCTAGCGCTCAGGGTGCTTGAGGCTTTCTTATGCACTGTTGGGAGGCGAATCAGCTTCTTTCATGCTTCTCCCATGTGAAGTGCCCTAACTCCAATTAAGAAGATGACAAAAAGGACCTTCAGTTCAGCCCCCTGGTTCATATCCCATTGCCAACATTGCTGGGGAGATGAATGAGACCTGAAGCTTTGCCAGAACTAATGAAACTCGCACAAGCATCAATGAGGTTGCCTCTTTCTGTTGGCGTGGAACTAGGAGCCTCACGCCCTAGTAAGGCAGACAGTAGCTTTTAAAAGAGGAGTAGATCAAACAAAGGCCATAATCAGGTGGGATACTTCATGAGAACTGCATGCTTGAGAAGAAATTTTGTCTTCAGGTTACCCAAAGAAAAGTTTGAAGTACATCATTTACATAAAACACTGGAATTGGAATTAGGAACATCTGGGTTCAAATCCCACCTCATATACTAGCTGCGTGATCCTGGGCAAGTCACCTAACCTCTATGAGCCTGAATTCCCTTATCTGTATGATGAAGGGGTTAGACTCTGTGGCTTCAAAGTCCAGTCCAGCTTTAAATCCAGGACTCTGTGTGATCCTGTGAATGAGTTGAAAATTGTATATTTACAAAGGCATGTTATAAGACACCCAACCCTGCGCCCCGCCCTCCGCCAACATGTGTCTCACACTGATATCAGCTGATTTCAATTAGATAGTCATATTCCATTAGCTTTTAGAAACAGGTGTTTATAGATTTGACAAAGTTCTTTACATACTTGAGAGGTGAGGCATTTATCTGAGAAGCTGTCTATAAATTCCCTCCCCCTCCCTCAATTTTCTGCTTTCCTTCTGATCCTGGCTACATTTTTTTATTTGTACAAAACCTTTTTAATTTAATGTAATTGAAATTATCCGTTTTACACCTCATAATGCTCTCTATCTTTTGTTTATTTATAAATTATTCACATGTCCATAAGTCTGATAGGTTATATATGTCCTATGGTTTTCAAATTTTCTTGTAATAGCTCTCTTTTATAGCCAGGTCATGTATCCATTTTGATCTTATCTTGGTAAGTAGTACAAGATATTGGTCTATGCCCAGTTTTTGCCAGACTGTTTTCCAATTTTCCCAACAATTTCTGCCAAATAATAAATTTGTATGCCCCAAACTTAAGACTTTACACTTGTCAAAAAACGAGGTTATAATAGATTTTCAGTTTCATAGGCAAACATCTTTTTTTAACTCTATGTTATGAAAATGCATGTGTTATTTCACAAATTCAAACTAAATTAAAAAAAAGAAAATATAAGGAGAAATGAGGGAAGGGACTAACTAAGCAAAAGATGAAACTAAAAAAAAAGAAACAGGTGTTTACTAAGGTGGTAAATTAAGAACATTTGGTACTAAACATCCCCCCATATGGGGGCAGACTTTCCCATAAGGACAGAGAAGCTCCAGGGAAACTAAGCTCATGCTTAGAAAGCACATGTCCCAAAGGAGGTAATTCACAGCCTCCCAAAGCCCCCTTGGGCATAGTAAGTTTGGCATAGTACCAAAAGCCTGTACCTTTTTTTGTAGAGTCTCAAAGCCATTTTCTTCGGTGTTTCTACTCTGTCCTTGGTTCCTGAAGCCATTAGCTGCTCGTTGCCATTAGCTGTTCCAGGGTTGTTGTCAGGATGATAACGAGAAGCCCAAATCCTCCAACCCTTTGAATTTCACAAGGTTTTCCTTTTGTTTTTAATCTCTTTTTAAAATGACATGTAAAAATTTTTGACATTCATTTTTTAAAAATTTTAAGGTCCAAATGCTTTCCCACCCTTCCTCCCCTCCCTCTTCACTGGCAAGGAAAGCAATTTGATAACATTAGGTTCTCCTATAATCAAGGGGAGCAGGAAGCAGACAGAGACAACAAGTCCCCCCACCAGTGATTCCCTCTCAGATGCTTAGCTACAACTGTTCTCTTCTCTGTACTTCCAAATGTTCAAATGCTTGAATACTTGGTTTCTAAACTAGCCTTTGATTTTTTTTATACAAGACCCCCAGGGCATGGCTGAGTTTCCTCAACTAATCTCAATATCCTTCCTGTCACCTCTAGTTGAAATGCATTTGCTTGACTGATTCAGCTTCTAGGACCTTGGTAATTATTGAGGGAGAGGTATGTAATGCCCCTCCCACATGTGAAATAAGCGAAGTAGACCAGATGATCTCTAAGGTACCTTTTCATCCTGTGATCCTTACTTACTCTTTGTGTGACCCTGGGCAAGTCACTTAACTTCTATCTGTCTCATTTTCCTCATCTGTAAAACAAGGATAATAAAAGCAGGCACTTCTCAGGGTTGTCATGAGGATAAAATAAAATATTTGTTTTTAAAATATATTTATTTATTTGTTTGATTTCAACATTCACTTCTATGAGGTTTTGAGTTCTAAATTTTCTCCCCCTCCCTTCTCTTCCCCCTCCCCAAGATGGCATGCAATCTGATATAGACTATATGCATACAATCACATTAAACATATGAAATAATATTTGCAAAGCTCTTTGCAAACCTTAAAACACTATATAAATGTTATTATTATCCTATCAACACAGGGATAGAGGATTCATTAATAACAATTACTCACATTTACATGTCATTTCAAGTTTTATAAGTTGCTTTCCTCATGACAATTTGATGAGGTAGTAGGTATGGTTATCACTATTTTATAAACGAGGCAACTGAGAGTTAAAAAGCTCAAATCAGTCAGTCGATAAACATTTATTTCCATTCCAGGGTTTCAGCTAAGCTCTAAATATACAAAGAAAGGCAAAATCAATCCCTGGTCTCAGAGAGCTCACAGTCTAAGGGTGGTGGGGAGGGGAGCAACATGCAAACAGCTATATTTAAACAAAATATATAGAGAGTAAGTTGGAAATAATCAACTGAGGGTGACGGTGGTGTTGTCCAGTCATTTTCGTCATGTCCAACTCTTCATGACACTATTTGGGGTTTTCTTAGCAAAGATAGTGGAGTGCTTTGCCATTTCCTTCCCCGGCTCATTATCCAGATGAGGAAACTGAGGCACACAGGGTCAAGTGACTTACCCAGAGTCGCATAGCTAGTGTATGAGGCTAGATTTGAATTCAAGTCTTTCCAACTCCAGGCTCAGCATTCTACCCACTGCACCACCCAGCTGCCCATTCAACTGAGAGTAGGTGCTAGGTGACTCTGGGAAAGGTTTCTTGTAGAAGCTTGAATTTTAGCTGAGGCCTAAAGGAAGCCGAGAAAGTGAGGAGGTGGGGATGAGGAGAGAGAATTCCAGTCGTGGAAGACAGCCAGGGAAAATGCCCAGAATCTGGAGAATCAGTGTCTTGTTCAAGGAACAGTCGTGAGGTAAGTGTCACTAGATCACAGGGTGTGGGAGAGGTGAAGAGAGGAAGATGTATGATAAAAAGAGATCAGAAAGGAAATGGAAAAATTGCTAAGGGCTTTGAATGCCAAGTAGAGGATTTTATATTAGATCCTGGAGGTGATAGGGAGCCACTGGAGTTTATTGAATAGGCAGGTGACATAAGCTTTAGGAAGATCACTTTGGCAGCTGAGTGGAGGATGGACTGGAGTGGGGGTAATTGGTGACTGGGAAGCCAGCCAGTAGGCTATTTCGATAATACAGCTGTGAGGTGATGATGGCCAGAACTCACATGGTGACAGTGTCAAAAGAAGGAAGGGGCAATATACAAGAGGTGTCGCAAAGGTAAATCGATAGGACTTGGCAGCAAATTGGATATTGGAGGTAGGGTTTTGAATCTTGCAGATTAGGAGCATCATGGTACTCTCAACAGTAACAGAGAAGTTAGGAAGGGTATAGCAAAGGTGGAAGGAAAGAAATTGAGTTTAGTTTTGGACATGGGTTTAAGATGTCTATGGGATGTCCAGTTTGAGATGTCTGATCAGCAATGCAAATCTGGAAGTCAGTAGATGGGTTCAGGCTCTGTAAGTAGATTTGAGAATCATTAGCATAGAAATAACAATTAAATCCATGGGAACTGATAAGGTCACCAAGTGAAG
Source organism: Phalanger gymnotis (assembly GCA_028646595.1). NCBI lineage: Eukaryota > Metazoa > Chordata > Mammalia > Diprotodontia > Phalangeridae > Phalanger > Phalanger gymnotis. The sequence goes on from CM053624.1 coordinate 329,663,248, forward strand.
TAGGGTAGAAGGAGAAGAAAAGAGGGCCCAGGGCAAAGCCCTTTGGGATGCCCATGGTTAGTGAGTATGACCTGGATGAAGACCCAGCAAAGGAAACCAAGAAGAAGCAATTAGGTGGAGCACCAGGAGACAGTATAATGTCACAGAAACCTAGAGAGAAGAGGAAAAGAGGGTGATTGGCAATGTCAAAGTCTGCAGAGAGCTCAAGAGGGATCAGAATTAAGAAAAGGCTGCATTAGATTTGGCAATTAAGAGAGCCCTTCAAAGGTTATCCATAGAACTCCAAGAGGAGATGGAGCCAACCACACTCTAAAAACCTGCCCCTAGGGACAATGGTGCCATACCTGTGTGACATAATACTTTATCTTTCTATTCCCAGAACCCAGCACAGTGCTTGGAACATAATGCTTATTAAATGCTTCTTAATTAATTGGTTGATTTATCTGCTTTACATGTAAAGGAATGTGACCAGTACTAGTAGTCTAGTCAACAAGGTTCAAGAATAAAGCCTTTGTTCTACCAGTTAAAGGCTTCTCGCTCGGGATGGTATGCACACCCTTACTCACTCTACATTGAGTTGATTGAAGACAACTCTGTCATCAGACATAGTATGGAGAGTACCCTTGACCTGAGTGATCATTGACCTATTGGCCCCTCATCGAGGATGACTGATTGAATCATTGTCATGGTACATCTGAGGTACAACCTTAGAACTCAGACTTATAAAAGCAAGCAGACACCTCTGTCAGAAACATCCACATAGAGGCAAGCACAGAAAGAGAGCAGAGTGGGCTTGGGTCCCCGGGGAAGGGAAAACTTTTTTAACTGAACATCTCTCTCCCACAGAACCACTTTGCCCCAGAGATGACAGCAGTGTAATGAAACCTACCCTTGGCTCCAAATTCCTGGATAGCTTTGAATCCCTAGAACTAGTTTTAATGAGGCAGCTAGTGGGTTCAATGGAAAGAGCTGAATCTGGAGTCAGTCCAAATCTAGCCTCAGACACATACTAGCTGTGTAACCCCGGGCAGTTCATTTAACCACTGTCTGCCTCAGTTTTCTTATGTGTAAAATGGGGATAATAGTAACACCTCTCTCCGAGGGATGTTGTGAGGATAACACAAGATTTGTAAAGCACTTTGCCAATCTTTAAACACTTTATAAATGCTAGCTACTTTTTTATGAAAAGAAAAGGAGTTCCACTCAAGTTGCAGAATCACATATCCTAAAGAGAAAAAAGAACAAGCATGTTGCTCAGTCCAAGATGCCATCAAGGAACTGACCTAACTTGCCTTTTCCTAGTATCATGAGTTAGGTGGACTTTGCAAGTCCTAATAGAAGGGGTGGCTCTCTACCAGTCTCAAGTGGAAAATTCCCATTCACCAACTTTCCAGTAGCATTGAAAGTCTGAAGGATGATCCAAGTCCCTGTGGTATACCAGAGGTTAAAGGACTGACCCTCTAGCAACTTCAAAGGCATGACCTTTTGGGGGAAAGCCCAGCCTTGGTGTAGAATTATCGGTGTGGAAGACTATAGAGGTTCCTGGGAGAAGGTAGGACCCAGTGGAGAAGAAAGGAGAATTCTCTTGGCTCCTGTGACTCCTTGGAGGTTTTTGCATTCTTTCTATAGAATGAAATAAAAGCTATCCTTTATCTGATAGAAATAGTTTGCTTCCTTCTGCTGCATTTACATGGGAGCTGGGGGACTCTTTTAATCTATACCTCTAGAGACCTGAATTCCAGTTATAGTCTGAGGTTACCAGGGGCATGAGTCAAAGAAGAATTTTGAAAAGCCTCCCAAAATTGAACCTTCCCAGAGTTTACGGGTTGGAGCCATGACTTATATATGTGAGTTATAGATTCCTGAGGCATTAAAGAGACCTGGCTATGGTGGCTTTGGTTTTGAGGATTAGATCACTTCTTAATACATGCCTATGAATCAGCCAGCCTAGTTGATAGGAACTTTTCAGCCCATGTCTCCTTGTCATTGTGATTTTTTTTTGTCTTGGTGCTTTTGTTGTTCTGTAGTTTCAGTTGGGTCTGACTCTTTGTGACCCCATTTGTAGTTTTCTTGGCAGAGATACTGGAGTGCTTTGCTATTTCCTTCTCCAGATCATTTTACAGAAGAGGAAACTGAGGCAAACAGGATAAAGTGACTTGTCCAGGGTCACACAACTAGTAAGTGTCTGAGGCTAGATTTGAACGCAGGAAGGTGAGTCTTCCTGACTCCAGTCCTGGTCCTCTATCCACTATACCACATAGCTGCTCCTTGATGCTAAGGATCCTTCTAACCCAGTCCCATAAATCAGTCCTTTAACTGTCTTCTCAATTAGCCAAGAATGTCTGTTGTCTCATAAGAAGTGATTCATTGTCCCTAACTCTTCCATTCTTCCTTCTGATGCACTTTCTGAGTCTCAAGGAATTCTTTGAGACATCGGGGATCACAGAGAAGTAAGTGGATGGGGGATAGGGGAATGCTTTAACTCCAAGATGTAAAAACACACCCTGGGCTAGTATGGCAAAAAACAAAAATGCTGAATCTGAATAAGACATGGAAACTGCAACCAGAATAGGTCACTTTTCTTTCCTCTGAAGAGAGCTAGAGGCTACAGAGCACACATCCACACAGAACATGTCTTCCAGGACATCTTTTTGGATTGACCCCTTTCTGATGGCACAGCAGAAAAAACACTGGGGGAGCAAGGGAGGGAAAGGGCAGACTTAGTTGGCCCAAAAGGGCACAAAAGATAATCCAAATGTGAGTGTAATTGGTTAGGAGAAAACCAACAACCAATGTCCCATAGAAAATGACTTGTGCCCCTGTGGGTGTTGGTGAGGGGATGAGGAGTACCCTGGCAGTGGAATCCCAGGGGTAAGCCAGGCTTGGAGTGAGGACACTGACCGCACTACGTGGCAGAAACTGCAATGGAAGGTCAGAGATCCTGGGTGTGGGTCCAGACCAGAGAGCAAGGATCCCGTTGTGTGTTGCATACCACGGGAAAGACAAAAAAGTGCCAGACTGCCTTGTTGAGGAAATATATCTCCCCCACCCCAGGAAGAAAGTACGCCTCTTAGATATTAGTACCCTGGGTAAAAGCCTACATGGCTCCACCCTAGTTATGGCTTTACTTGCTGTCTTGTAAAATATTAAAAGTTCATTCTGAGTGGGGATTATTTCATTCTTTCTGCTTCTATCCCTAAAACCTAGCACAGAGCCTGACACATGGCGGACACTTAACCAATCCTTGTTGAGTTTTCGATTGGTTGGACCTGGTCTTGTTCAGGCATACCAGAGCTTCCTTCTCTCTGCTTTTTAACCAAGGGAGAGATGCCCCTTTCTTGATGCTTCACTCCTCATACTGTTGAGCCACCCCAGATGTTAGAACAACAGTAGCTGTAGAAAGGGTGGGGTTATTTGGAAGATCAAATGACTACACTTGCTTCCAAACAAACATGACCTCAGCTTTACAGCCACAGGACCACACCACACAGAGAGGACAACAGCAGATCCCTCCTCCCTGGTCCAGTCTTCTCTAACACAGAAATGACAGTAGGTCCCCTATTCTTCCCCGTTGCTTTGCTGAGGCTGGAAGCAAATGTTCTCCTTTCTACAGGTCTCAGAACGACAAGAGGGTAGAAATGATACAAGAATTACAAAGAATTCTGACCATAGCTTGTGTTATGAGCCTCGCAGCCCCTGTCTTGTCCTCCAATGCCTTTCCTTGTGTTACCTGAACATACTCTCGTCCCCAGTAGCTTGATTCCTAATCTCTCCTATGGAAAAGACAAGAAGCTTGGGTAGATGGACTGGGATTCCAGAGGGGCAAAGGATCCTGCGGAATCACATCCCAGTCCTTCTCTATAACGTAATTTGCCCTGACCAGGTTAAGAACCCTTACTTTAGAGGACAGAAAGCTAACCCTATTTTGTGACAGTCTTGTTGGGGAGACTGAGTGACCACTCACATGGGGAGCTCCCTTTATCTATCTCTCTCATAGCCAATGCCACAGACATGTGTTTCTTTTGACCTCTGTCCCTTTATTGGTTTTGCCTCTCTTGGTCTTTGGCCTAGGTTTGGGAAGTCTTTGCATTCTTCCTGAAAGCAGAACATGGTAGGATCGACTCTAAATTCTGTCATTCTGTAAATAGCCCATAATTCAAGCAGATAATAGAAGCTATTGTTGGTGAGTTGGTCATTTCTTACATCATCAGAGGAGACAGACTGGATCATCAACACCTCACCCAAGACTCCATGGAGCCAGCCAGTGCCCTGGGATCAGGGGAGTTGGACATACCTAGAGGGCTTGGGCTATCATAGTCTTCTAGAGGCCATTTCTTCTTTTCCCTGACTCTAAACCAAGAAAAGACCTTTTCCCGCTTCTCTCCCCACCCCCACCCCCAGAGCAGGGGAGCAATACTTCTCTAGATGAAGAGAATCCCAGATAAGGAGATTCCTACCTCTTTCAGAAACTGGTAGCAGATATTGATTCCCTGAGCTGTCTCCAAATATCTAACCTCACTCTATCCTTCTTCATTTGAAGGCTGCTTTCTTGGGGCTTCAGTAAAATGAGTGATTAGGAAATCCTCAACTACATGGTACACCAATTCAGATCTTTCGCCCTTTCAGGGAGAAATATTCTTTCTGAGAAAGCTAACTCCTGATGTCCCAGAGAACAGATAAGTGACCTTATCAGTTTTGCCATAGAACTCCCTAAAGAAAGTTAGCTTCCTAAACTGGAGTGTTGGTGGTCAGTGCTGGTGATCCAACCACTTCAGTCAATCTTTGGATCTTATCATTGGTTTACATTGCTAGCTCAACCTCTTCCTACCCCAGCCCCTCAACCAGCCTCCTGCTGTGGCAGTTGTCTTTGTTTAGGACTCAAATCCAGGATCCATCAGGCCTCTTGTTTCCATCTGCTTCCATCAGATCAGCTTCTGTATGTGTAGTGATTGGTTTAGAGGACAGCTGTAGAATATCCTTTCATTTGGTAATTGGGAATTTTAAAATATTAAAAAACAAACCCTCACCTTTTCTGCCAGCTCCTTTCCTCAAAGGCGCATCTACCCACTGCCCTCGAATTCTCACTCTTCCCCTCACCCCCATTGCCTCTGTCTGACTCCCTGCAATGCCTCCACTCCTAGGGAGTCCTCTCCTTCTCTGACAGCCATCAGCCCGTCTCTCACAACCAGTTTTTTCCTTACCCCATGCTGCTGACGATGTAATGAAAAGCAGGCCTAACATTGTTCATTCCACAAAAATAAATCCCTCCAGGGAAAACCAATGGGCTCTTTGTCCATCAAAAAAAATCACTGTTGTGGTCAACTTGTCATTACGAGAGAAGGTTTTCCATAGGGCTCAGATTGAAAACTGAATTTAAAAAAAGAAAAAACCTTCCTGCTGCCTCTCTGGAATGCATTAGCATGTTGACAAAGTTAAATCAGACTCTGTTCTCCCCCAAATCAAGTAGGACATGGAGAATTTACCTCTCTTAATGATCAGAAAGAACATAACTTTGCAGTTTCCGAATACATTGTGTTGTATCCAAAGATACACAAGAGAGTTTTGCCAAAAGTCTACTGGAATCTTACAAGATGGAATGTCAGGACCTGGAAAAATCATTCTGGTGTCAACCAAAGCCTATGCCAAAGAGTTTTCGTTTGCAAGATTTTTCTCCAATGTCAAACAGATGCAAACCGGGATTAACATGTTAGGAGAAGTGAGCAGCTCTGTCTGGCAAAAAGAGGGAAGCAGGGTGTTATGAGATGCCTTGTTCTCTGGGATGGAAAGGAAGGAGTTCAGTGGAGTCTAGGTGGGAAGCCTAGAAGTCAGCATGAAACACCAAGGCAGGATCAGACCAAAAGGCAAAGCCATCTAGTTGGATGGAAAGAGGACATGAGAGCTCAGGCTTGGCCTGTCCCCAGGTGTAAGAGTGAGGGAGAGAAACCACACCAGAGCAGGCTCCAGTGAATGAGGTCGGTCACCCAGAGCCAACCTAAGCTTGTTTAGAGTACTTTTTTGAAGAGTAAAGGGAAGAAATTAGAAGAGGGGAAAAGATAAAAGAGAGCGAAGAGCAGAGAAAAAGGGCAAGAGAAGGGAAGAAAGAGAAAGTAGAGAGGAATTGGTATGGAAGAGAAGAGGGGACAGGGCAGAAGGAAGGGAGGAAAGGAGGGCTAAGGGAAGAAGAGAGTACAGAAAGGGGGAAGAAGAAAAGGAAGAAAGAGAGAAAAGGGAAGGAGGAGAGACAGTCTAGCTTGAAACGGTAATCACCCTTTGTGCTGGGTTTTTTTTTTCTCTGAATGGCTAAACTTCAACAATAACTAGTTACTAATTGGTTGTCTGAAAGCAAGCTTTCTTAAAATTCAGTGGCTTGAATTCTCTCTTCCCTTCCCCCTCTTCCAAGCCTTCTCCCCACTCCACCCTCCATTTGGCCTGTGTCTATAGACACACTCAAAGCATTAGACCACAGAAGGACTTTGGTAAAAAAAAAAAATTTAAGTCAGAATATTCCTCAGGAAAAATCAGTCAACTTTCAATTCTAAAGGGGAAAACAACACTCTAGCATCCTAGCATAGAAACCTTTCATAAGGCAGGGACCAATGTTTGGACCCCACCTGCCTCACCCCTTCTGCGGCTCATTTGAAAGGCATTTCTGCAGACTGAGCTGCCCAAGTTCTGAGGCTGAGGCTGAGGTTGGGATGAAGCCTGAGAGCAGATTGGAAGAAGAGGAAACACTTATTCCTCCCCAGCTCTTACCCCCACCCCTCCAGGCCTTTAATGAAGCATAGGCTGAAACCAGAGAGAAATATCTCCACTCCTTCCCTCTCAACTGTTCCTCTTCCTCTAAGTTTGATTGTCAGAGGCTCATAGGATTTAGAGTCAGAAAGGACATTAGAGATCATCTACTCCATTTACAAAGAGGAAACTGAGGCCCAAAGAGGTTAAATGTCTTGCCCAAAGTCATGCAGCTATTAAAAAGAGCAAGAATTTGAACATAGTTTATCTGACTCCAAATCTAGTCATCTTTCCACTGAATTATGGCGCCTTTCAGTTTTTTATTTTCCCAATACTCATAAAATAGAAATATCTACCCTTCAAGGCCACCTCCTCCAAGAAGGCTTCTTTGACTACCCAATCTATATTGATCATGAGATGGCAAATTTAGAATTAGGTGGGGGACCTTAGAGTCCAACCCCATCTTTTTAAAGATGAGGAAACTGAGGCCAGGTATATTCAATGACTCTCCCACAAGCACACAGATAATGTTTGAGGCAGGATTAAAAACCAATGACTCCAATGACTTCTGGTCTGATGTTCTATCTACTTCATTTCCTCTCATCTAAATCTCTTTTTTCTCTGAACTATTGAATGTAATGACTTTATTTGCATGTAATGATGTATTTTTGCATGAATGTAATAATGATGTATTTGTATGTAATTTGTATGTAATCAATGTAATGACTGAATATTATTCAGTCTAGTTATCGAATCATTATAGCTGACATTTATAAAGCATTTTTTAAAGTATTTTTACATACATTTCCTATTGGTCTTAGAGCATTCATAGCACATAGCATTTATAGGCTTTGTTTCTGTAGCAATGTTGTAGACATGCGAAGATAGTAGTGGTACTTAGCAAAGAGGGAATTGAATTAAATCAAATTTTCCTCTTGTGTCTTACTCCCTGCTCATTCAAAGTGGCTGACAGAAGGTAGTTATTTTATAAAGACATGTTGACTTGAGAAAAAGACACAATCCTCACTCTTTATCATTCCTTCCCTCACTCATTCATTTAAGAAGTCTTTATTGTTTTATTATGGTTAACTACTGTACTTTTACCATAGCACATACTGTCTGGAAATAGAGATCAAATATGGCCACAGATAAGTATGATATAAACTATTATGGGAAATGTACCATAACAGAGGGAGTTTACAAAGAGCTGAGGAATTTCAGAGTTAGAAGAATGGCTGTCCAGCTGGAGCTAACCTGGAATGACTTAATGGGCATGGAGGAAGAGGCATTTGAGTTGGGTTGTATTTCAATATGGGTGAAAAATATATGGTTATAAGAAAGTTAGGTAAGTAAGGGGATAGCCTATAGTATAGTCTGGCTGAAGTATAAAATGCATGAAGTAGAAAAGTAGGGAATAAATCTGGAAGAGAATGTTGGAATAAAATCCTCAAAGGCCTTGAATTCTAGAATGAGGAGTCAGAATTTTAATTCTAATGGTATTTCAGAAGGGGAGTGAAATGATCAGAACTGGACTTTGGAAAAGTAATCCACCAGCACATGAAAGAGATTGGAGGTGGAAGAACCTAGAGGCAGGAAGACTTTCGCAATAGCCCAAGCCAGATTAACCGGGTCCTGAACAAAACAGTGGCAGTAAGAATGAAAAGAGGAGTTAGGGGATAGGGGAGTTAGGAGGAAGGATAACGTAGAGGTAAGATGGAAAGGAATCGGTTACTGATTGGACATGTGGGGCAAAGGAAAGTGGGTCAAAAAGGAGTCCAATGTTTTAGAACTGAATAAACTCGGGATGGTGGTGGTTCCATCAACAGAAATTAGGAACTCTGGAAGAGGAGCTCATTTGGAGGTGAGAAGAAGAAAATAGTTAGTTCATCTTGGGATATGTCAAGCTAGAGGTATCAGTGGGGCATCCAGGTGGAGATAGAAATCTAAGTCTATGTTCACGAGAGACGACAGGCTGGAGATATTGGAATAATCTCAATAGAATGGTAGCTGAATATGTAGAAGTAGACGAGATGGAGTGGGGGTAGGGGGGATGAAATATCCAAATTGGTCCTGGTTAGACTCAGAATGAACTCTGGGGGAAGTTTGCCTCCACCTCCTCTTCCTCTCTAGCCCCCTAATGCCTGATGTATGCAGCTCTGCAAGATTTAGAGGCAAAAGTTCACTTTACACTCCCACCCCACCCCCAGCACTGAGCTTACACAATTCCAGATTCTTGGGCAATCTTAGTTTAGGCTCCAAAGCAGTCATGTGGGTTCAGGGATGTGATGGGATGGAATGACACATAAGCACTATCCAGAGTGGGCCACACCCTCCCCAAAGCTGGCCAGGAAAATCCCCATAGGGCTCGAGAAGTCTTCAAAGGGCTAATAAAAATAAATCACACAATGCAGCATACTTCTTTATTCTACACATATGTCCCTAGAGCCCGTCCCCCTGTGGAACTTATATTAAAAATCACAAAACAGAACATTTTTTCACCGTGGACCTCCAAACAGTTATTGACTGAGGTGAGCGATGAACAGGATGAAAAGTATTTATGGAGACTCTCAGTGGAGTATCAGTGGTCCCAGAAGCCTTTGCTTCATTATAATTTGAGTATCCAATTATGGTCATAGGACCATAGACCTAGAGCTGGGGAAGGGAATAAAGAGAAGGCTACCATCATTCCCTCTCCTCGTGTTCCTCCCCACCCACCCAAAACTACCCAAGGGACAAAAGACCTGTTTCCCATACACAGAAACACCTTTATAGGATAGATAGATAGATAGATAGATAGATAGATAGATAGATAGATAGATAGATAGATAGATAGACAGATAGACAGATAGATAGATAGATGTAGATATATACATATATGTGAGTATGTATATATGTTTATATCTTTTATTTCATTAAATGTTTCCCAATTACATATGAAATTTTTAACAAACATTTTAAAAAATTTGAGTTCTAAATTCTTTCTCCTTCCTTCCCCTCTGCCCTCCTTGAGAAGGCAAGCGACTTGATTATACATGCAAAGTCATGCAAAACATATTTCCATATTAGCCATGTTGCAAAAGAAAACACAGACAAAAATAAAACAAGAAAAATGAAGTTTAAAAAAGTATGCTTCAATCCGCATTCAGAGTTCGTGAGTTCTCTCTCTGGAGGTAGGTAGTATTTGTCATCATTTCATCATCAAGACCTTTAGAATCATCTTGGGCCATTGTCTTGATCAGAGTAGCTAAGTTTTTGACAAATTGATATTCCTTATAATATTGCTATTACCATGTACAATGTTCTCCTGGTTCTGCTCACTTCACTTTGCTTGAGTTCAAGTCTTCCCAAGTTTTTCTGAAATGATCCTCCTCATCACTTCTTATAGGACAATAGTATTCTATCATAATCATCTACCACAACTTGTTCAGCCATTCCCCAATTGATTCCCTCAATTTTCAATTCTTTCCACCACAAAAAAAGAGCTGCTGTAAATGTTTTTGTACATGTGGGTCCTTTTCTCTTTTCTTTGATCTCTTTGGGTTATGGACCTAGTGGTGGAATTGCTGGGTCAAAGCCTATGCATAGTTTTGTAGGTTTGGGGGTATAGTTCCAAACTGTTCTTCAGAATGGTTGGATTAGCTCACAACTCCAATAATAGTGAATTAGTGTACCAATTTTCCTACGTCTCCTCTAGCATTTGTCATTTTTCTTTTCTGTCATGTTAGTCAATCTGATAGGTGTGCGGTGGTAGCTCAGAGTTGTTTCAATTTGCATTTCTCTAATCGGTAGTGATTTAGAGCATCTTTTATGTGACTATTGATAGCTTTGATTTCATCTTCTGAAAAGTTCCTGTTCTTATCCTTTGACCATTTATCAACTGGGAAATAGCTCTTACTTTTATAAATGTAACTCAGTTTCCTACATATTTGAGAAATGAGACCTTTATCAGAGAAACTTGCTATATTTCCCCAGTTTCCTGTTTCCTTTCTAATTTTGGGTGCATTATTTTTGTTTGTGCGAAAGCTTTTTAATTTCAAGTAATCAAAATTGTCTTTTTACTTCCCATGATCCTATCTCTTGTCTGGTTATAAATTCTTCCTTTATCTGATCTTACAGGTACATTTTTTCCATGCTTCTCTAATTTACTTATTATATCACCTTTTATGTCTAAATCATGTTTCTAAATCATTTATCCATTTTCATTACCCAAGATAAAATATACTTGTTTTGGAATATGGTGTGAGATGTTGCACTATGCCTAGTTTCTGCCAAAATGTTTTCCATTTTTTCCAGCAGTTTTTGTCAAATGGTGAGCTCTTACCCCAAAAGCTTCAATCTTTGGGTTTATCAAACACTAGATTACTATGGTCATTTACTACTGTATATTGTGTACCTAATCTATTCCACTGATCCACCACTCAATTCTTGGCCAGAACCAATTCGTTTTCATGATTATCACTTTGCAATATAGTTTGAAATCTGGAACTGCTAGGCCACTTTCCTCTAATTTTTTTTCATTGATTCTCGTGATGTTCTTGAACTTTTGTTCTTCCAGATGAATTTTGTCATTATTGGTCTAGCTTTTAAATTAATTTTGGTAATTTGATTGGTATGGCACTGAATAAGTTAATTAGGTAGAATTGTCATTTTAAATTTTGGTTTGGTCTAGCCATGAACAATGAATATTTCTCCAGTTGTTTATATCCGTATTTATTTGAATAAAAAGTATTTTGTAATTATGTTCCTATAATCCCTGAGTTTTTCTTGGCAGTTAGACTCCAAGTATTTTCTATTGTCTACAGTTATTTTAGATGAGATTTCTCTTCCTACCTTTTGCTGCTTGGTTTTGTTGGTAATATATAGAGTGCTGAGGCTTTATACAGGTTTATTTTATCTCCTGCAACTTTATTCAAGTTGTTAATTCTTTCAACTATTTTTTTTTTAGTTTATTCTCTAAGATTCTCTAAGTATACCGTCATATCATCTGCAAAGAGAAATAGTTCAGTTTCCTCCTAACCCTAACCTTCATTGCCTATTATTATTCCTTCAATTTCTTTTTCCTTTCTTATTGTTATAGCTAGAATTTCTAGTACAGTATTCAGTAAAAGTGGTAAAAATGGGCATCCTTGCTTCACAAACCCTGATCTTACTGGGATGCCTTCGAGATTATCCCTATTACAGATAATGCTTGCTCTTGGTTCTAAATAAATGTTCTTAAATCAGTTCATGACCCCATTTGGGGTTTATGACTCTTCGTGATCCCATTTGGGATTTTATTGGCAGAGATACTGGGGTGGTTTGCTATTTCCTTCTCCAGCTCATAAAATGAGTGACGAACTGAGGCAAAGAGAGTTAAGTGACTTGCCCAGGGTCACACAACTAGTAAATATCCAAGGCTACATTCGAACTCAGGAAAGTGAGTCTTCCTGACTCTAGGCCTGGCACTCTAACCACTGTACCACCTAGCTGACCCTTAGATAGCTATTACTTATCACTTTGAGAAAGGTTCTTTGCTTTCAAGTGTATTTGAAAGGAATAACTGTTGCATTTTGTCAAAGGCCTATGTCTGCACCTATTGTTATGGTCATATGATTTTTTTGTTATTCTTGTTTTTGATGCGGTCAATTATGCTGATAGTTTTCCTAATATTGAACCATATATACATTCCTGGTATAAATGCCACTTGGCCATAGTATATGATCTTTGTGATATATTGCTACAGTTTCCTTGCTAGTATTTTATTTTAAAGTTTTGCATCAATATTCATAAGGAAATTGGTCTATATTTTTTCTTTTTTTTCTCTCCCTGGTCTAGATATCAGAACCATATTTGAAATTTGGTAGGAATCCTTATTTATTTATTTTTTTCAAATAGTTTCCACAGTATTGAGATTATTATTCATTAAATGTTTGGTAGAATTCACTAGTAAATCCACCTGTTCCTGGGGGTTTTTCTTAAGGAGCTCATTGAGGGTTTGTTCAACTTCTTTTTATTTTTTTTTTTGTTTTTTTTGTTTGTTTTGTTTTGGGCAGGGCAATTGGGGTTAAGTGACTTGCCCAAGGTCACATAGCTAGTTCATGTGTCAAGCGTCTGAGGCTGGATTTGAACTCAGGTCCTCCTGACTCCAGGGCTGGTGCTCTACTCATTGTGCCACCTACCTGCCCCTCAACTTCTTTTTCTAAGCTAGGGTTGCTTCAGTGTTCTATTTTCTCTTCTGCTAATCTGTGAAGTTTATATTTTTGTAAATATTTACCTATTCCACTTAGATTATCAGTTTTACTGGCATATAATTAGGCAAAATAACTTAATAATTGCTTTAATTTCATTTTTATTTGTGACGAGTTCATCCTTTTCATTTTTGATAGTAATAATTTGGTTCTTCTTTCTCTTTGTAAATCAAATTAACCAATGGTTTGTCTATCATATTAGGTCCCCCCCCATAAAACCAGCTCCTAGTTTTATTTTTTTGCCTTCAATTTAATTAATCTCTCCTTTGATTTTTGGGATTTCCATTTTGGTGTTAAACTGGGGGGTTTTAATTTGTTCTTTTTCTAGTGTTTTTCAGTTGTATGCCCATTTCACTAACCTGATTTTTCTCTCTTATATTGGTGCACATGTTTAAAGGGATAAATTTTCCCCTAGGTGCTAATTTGGCTGCATCCCATAAATTTTGGAATATTGTTACATTACTGTCACTCTCTTTATTTGTTGTTTATATGATTTGTTCTTTGACCCGCTCATTCTTTAGTATTAGATTATTAGTATGTAATATTAGATTATTTAGTTTCCAATAATTTTTAATCCCATGGCCCCTTATTAAAGTGATTTTTATTGAATTATGGTCTGAAAAGGATGCATTTAATATTTCTGCTTTTCTTTATTTGATTGTGAAGCTTTTATGCACTAAAACATGGTCAATTTCTCTGAAGATGTCATATACAGTTGAGAAAAAGGTACATTCCTTCCCACACCCATTCAGTTTTCTCCAGAGGTCTATCATATCTAACTTTTCTAAGACTTTATTCAACTCCTTGACTTCTTATTTAATTTATGGTTAGAGTTATCTAGCTCTGAGAGATGAAATTTGAGATCCCCCACTAATATAATTTTGCTATTTCCTCCTGTAATTTATTTAACTTTTCCTTTAAGATTTTGGATGCATGTATGTTTAGAATTGATATTGCTTCGTCGTCTATGGTTCCTTTTAGTAACAGGTAGTTTCCCAGCTTATCTCTTTTAATTAGGTCTATCTTTTGCTTTGTCTGAGATAATGATTGCAACTCCTGTCTTTTTTAACTTCAGCCAAAGCATAATAGATTCTTCTCTAAATCTTTGTTTTATTCTGTGAGGGTCTGTTTCAAGTGTGTTTCTTATAGACAACATATTATTGGATTCTGATTTCTAATCCATTCTGCTATCTGATTCCATTTTATAAGTGAGTTTATCCCATTTATAGTTATGATTAATAACTATGCATTTCCCTCCTTCCTATTTTGTTCTGTTTTTCCTTCTCTTTGTTTTTTTTTACCCTGTCCCTACTCTACAGTCACTTTTACTTCTGACCACTGCCTTCTTTTATCTTTCCTCTCTTTTATCACTCTCTCCTTTTCCCTTATCCCCTTCTCTTCCTACTTCCCTGTTGCGTAAGATAGATTTCTATTATCAATTGTGTGTGTGTGTGTTTCCCTCTTTGAACCAATTTAGATGTGAGATTTCAGCCTTGCCCACACTACCCCCACCATTTTCCCTCCATTGTAAAAGCTCTTTCTTGCAAGACTCTTTTACGTGAGATAATTTTCCCTATTCTTCCTTTCCATTTCCCCTTCTCCCAGGACATCCCTCTTCCTCACCTAGCCATTTTTTTTACATCATCCCAACAAAATTTACTTACTCTTCCACCCTCTTTTCATGTATAATCCTTCTAACTGCCTTATTTAATAGTAAAGTTCTTAGAAGTTACACGTATCATCTTCCCATATAGAAAGGTAAACAACTAAACTTTATTGAGTCGGTTGTGATTTCTCTTTCATGTTTATCTTTTTATGCTTCTCTTGAGTCATATCTTACAGTCAATTTTTCTATCTAGCTTTGGTATTTTCATCAGAAATACTTGAAAACCTCTATTTCATTAATTATCATTTTTTTCCTTGAAGGATTATACTCAGTTTTGCTAGATAGATTATTCTTGGTTATAATCCCAATTGTTTTGCCTTCTGGAATATAATATTTTAAGCCCTCTACTCCTTTAACATGGTTGCTGCTAAATTTTGTGTGATCTTGACTGTGACTCCACAGTATTTGAATGTTTTATTTTGGCTATTTTGTCTATGACCTAGAAGCTCTGAAATATGTGTGGGGGGGGGATTCATTTTTGGCATCTCTTTCAGGTGGTAACTGGTGGATCCTTTCAATTTCTATTTTGTCCCCCGGTTCTAGGATATCAGGGCAGTTCTCCTTGATTTCTTCAAATGTGTTATGTAGGCGCTTTCTTTGATCATGGCTCTCAGGTAGTCCAATAATTGTTAAAGTATCTCTCCTTGATCTGCTTTCCAGGTAGTTGTTTTTCTGATGAGATAGTTCACATTTTCTTCTATTTTTTTTTCACTTTTTTGACTTTGATTTTGTTTGATGATTTCTTGCTGTCTCATGAAGTCATTAGCTTCCACTAGGCTAATTCTCAATTTTGAGATTATTTTCTTCAGTGAGCTTTTGTGCCTCTTTTTCCATTTGGCCAATTCTGCTTTTTAGGGAGTTATTTTCATCAGTGAATTCTTTTCCCTCTTTTTCCTTTGACCAATTCTATTTTTAAGGTATGATTTTCTTCAGTTTTTTGGTGCCTCCTTGGCCAAGCTGTTGTCATTTCATAATTTTCTTCCTTTGCTTTCATTTCTTAATGTAGTTTTTCTTCTACCACTCTTATTTGACTTTGAAAATAGTTTTTCCTTTTTCCAGGAAATCTTGTTGGGCTAATTCCATCTCTGAGGCGTTGCTTGTAGCTGTTTTGACTTCATTGTAATTCTGAATTTGTGTCTTGGTCTTCCCTGTCACCATAATAGCCTTCTATGATCAAGTTCTCTTTTTGTTGTTTGCTCATTTTTCAACTCTCTTTCTTGATTTTGAACTTTGTGTTAAAGTTGGACTCTGTTCTCAATGTGGAGGTGTATGAGGAGGCACTGTTTCAAGCTTCAGGCTTTTTCACATTGCTGCTTCAGAACTGGTTCCTGGGGTTTGGAAGGTTTTGGTGCCTCCAAAGTGGTATGATCTGGGGAGAAGTGTGGTTACTGCTCTCCTCGTCTGCACTTTGGTCCTTACCAGGAAGGGCCCCCAATCTTTTGGGATTGCAATTGATACTATTCCTCAGGGTCCCTAATCCCTTGTGACCAAAAGAGATACTGCCCTTCAGGTCTTCTACTCCCTTCTGACCAAAAGTGCTCCTCTCAACTCTTAACTATGAACCAGAAATGGGTACAAGCAATAGAGTTGCCAAACAGCCTCCGGCCCTGCATCCACACAGAAACATCTTTAGGCAAATGCCCTCTGCCTGTGAGAGATTAGAATCCTTTCCTGCCCCTACCTCGAGCAGTCCCCATATGCCGCCATCTGACAAATGGTGATAGAAAAGATATCCTCAAGCACAATCACTAAACATCTATTAATGTGCCAGGAAGGGGGGGCAGTTAGGTGGCACAGTGGCTAAAGCACTGGGCCTGGAGTCAGGAAGATCTGGAGTCAGGTCAAATGTGATCTCAGACACTTATTAGCAGCTAGATGGATGGTGGATAGAGCATCGGGCTTGAAATTAGGAAGACTCATTTTCATGAATTCAAAACTGGCCTCAGACACTTACAAGCTGTGTGACTGTGTGACTGGGCAAGTCACTTAACCCTGTTTGCCTTAGTTCTTCATCTATAAAATGAGCTGAAGAAGGAAATGGCAAACCACTTCAGTATTTCTGCTAAGAAAATGCCAAAATGGGGTCACAAAGAGTCAGATATGCTAAAATGACTGAACAACAACACCAGCAATATATGCCAGGCACCGTGCTAAATGTTGGGGTACAAAAAAGATGCAAAAGACAGTTTCTGTTCTCAAAGTGCTTACAATCTAATGGGACCATAAAAGGAGGTGGACAGGTCATGCAAGTGAGGGTGAGTGGTACCAATAAACCCAAGTCCTGTAGTGATATGCATGAATTCTTAAAAGACCCCAAGAAAGGCCTCTAGTGGATTGGGTCTATTCTTTATAGAGAATTTATGAAGGAAACAAACATGAAAAAAAATCACATGGAATAAGGAGATATGCATGACATTCCCTGATCCACTGGCAGAGGGAGTACCCTCATCTGTTAGATCACGAATCCAACAAAGTAGTTTAAAGAGCATTCTTATATAAAACTATATTTTTATTATTAAGTCAAGACATTGACGGTGTAAAGGCTGGCCCCTCCATCCAACGCAGGTCAAGTCTATTAATGAGAAATAAAATGAGAACGTCTTCAAAGCAAATGGATGCTATTAATAGCAGTTCCTCATCTATGTGATGCTTGAAAGTCTGACCCTCAAATTAAATCTAAGAATGCTTTGACATTTGGAGACTTTGATGTGTAGGTGGGAGTAAGTGAAGATGATGAAAAACATGTTTTTAAGAAATGATGTAGGAGTAAAGAATAGAAAAGCCAAAGACTTGTAGACCACACAGGAGCTTTACACCTATGCATCATGAAAATTTTCTTCAAGAAAGAATTGGAAGGTTCTAAACATAATGAGCACCGGATACCATTAGCCCCCAAAAGAAATTGCTTATATTTTAAAGGTCAGGAAACAACTCATTGCAGATGTGGTAGTCATTGCTCAATCAGCTGTTGATATACAATCAGACCACCAGCTTTTTAGCCAAAGGTCAAAATTAATGCAAAAATAGAAAAAATAATAAAAATGAGAAAAATGCATGTGTAATGAAAAGATCTCCAAATGGGTGTATTTAAGCAAATTATTGGTGCCCCAAAGTGGGAAATGGATAAAGGGAGAGCATCCCAGACATGGGGGATCCCTAGCACAAAGGATGGAAACAGGAGATGGAGAGCCCTGTGTTAGGAACAGCAAGCACAAGTAATCCAGTATGATTAAACCCCAAAATACATGGAAAGGAGAAATGTGCAAGAAGGCTAAAGAGGTAGAAATGGGCCAGGTTGTAAAAGTTTGAAATGCCAGAGGAGTTGATATTTGATTTTGGAGGTCAGAGGGAACCAGTGGTATTCATTGAATAGAAGAGGGACATGACCAAACCTGAACTTAAGAAAAAAAGCATTATAGAGTGATTTCTGCAGGGGGCAGGCAGAGCTCCTTGAAGGTAGGACCTGTCTTTTGCCTTTTTGTGTTACCAGCACTTAGCACAATGTCTGGCATATAATAGGTGCTTAATAAATATTAATTGATTGATTTGAGGATAATTAAAAAGTGAAGAGAAAGGATACAGGCAGAACAATTAGGAGACTATTGCAATAGTCTGGGTGAGACGTGATGAGGATCCGAATTAGAGCAGTAGCTTCTGTGTGCATAGAAAAAAAATATAAAAGGAAGATTTGGCAGCTGATTGGACCGATGATGGAGGGCAGAGTCTGACGCTGAGGGTCAACTGGAGGACTTGAAGCCATGCCAAAATTGTGAACCTCACTGACTAGTAGGATGTTATTGACCTCCACAGAAACAGGGAAATTAAGAGAAGAGATAAAATTAAGGAGGAATATAATGAGCTGATTGGGACATGTTGAGTTTGAGATGCCCGTTGGATATGCAGTTTGAAATGTCCAATTGTAATTCGGCAATGCAGGACGGGGGCTTAGGAGAGAAACTAGAGTTGGAAATCTAGATCTGGAAGTCGTCTTCATGGAGACGATAATTAAACCCATGGGGACTGATGAGGTCACCAAGGCAGGGTGTTCTCCTGGCCTTGACCCTCATCTCTCTTCTCTTGGCAATGTTATTCCATCAGTCATTCAATTAACAAGCTTTTACTAAGTCTTCACCATATGTTGGGCCACGCTAAGTGCTGGGCGTACAAATATAGACACAAATACTCATCATCCTCAGAGATTTCAATATTTATGTTGATAACCTCTCAATTCCTTAATCTCTTCAATTCCAGTGATCACCATCTCCACTGCTTTTCAGTCACACTCTGGTACTAGTACACACATGAGACTTCATAGTTTCTCAGACTTGTAACAACTCCAAGAATTCTGAAATTCACCTCTGACCATAACCTTCTATCCTCCTCCCTTTCCTACTCGCACTAAACTTACAATTTGCATTCATTGTGACCACAGTTGAACTAATACCCATGCTATCATTTTCCTCTCTTTCCATTTGCCTTCATGCTACATCTTAACCCCACAGTCAGCCACTTTAAGATTTAACTAGAGGATACTCAAGAATTCTTTAGTCACCAACCTTGTGCCATTCCTAAACTGTAAATCTCCATCCCTCATTAGTCTCCACCAACAAATTTTTCTTCTGCTCCACGACTGCTAATCATCATGGAAAAAATCATGAAATTGACCTGACAACCCACTACCAAATTACATTATATAACTTCAGTTTGGCTCCTGATGCTCAACACTTCTAGTTTCATGTTCTAAACCTTCACTTCTCTCATCACATACCTCAACCCTGCCCTCTACATCTATGGTCAGTGCTTTTCCCATTACACTACAGAAAAATCTGTTTTCTTATTCCTTAGGAAGGTAGATTTTTCTGCATGGGCTCTTTACCCCATTCCCTCCCACTTCCCCTTCAGGCCGTTGCTCCAGAAATCATCTCTTCTTTCAGAAGCATCTTTGATCTTTCATTCTCCATTGATTCCTTCCCTTGTTGTTTTCCCAGCCTTAAAAGAGCATCCTCTTGCCCCTTTGAACTCAGCTACTTCACATTCCACCTCTCTCTTCTCCTTCACTACAAAATTCCCTGATAGAGCTGTCTATACTGGAAGATTACTTTCTTACTCTTCACTGTCTCCGCCAATTCCTTTCATGTTGCTTCTACCACCACCTCTACTGAAACTGTTCTCAAAGGTTCACATTGACCTTCTGATCCACATATCCCAAGGCCTTCTCTCATTCCCCTTGACCTCTTTGCAGATTTTTAAAAACTTGACCCTTTCCTTCTGCTAGACATTGTCTGCTTTTGGCTTTAGTGCAGGGGTGTGCTGCAGCCAATCAGAACAGAATTCAGAGAGCTGATTGTTGAATTTTAATGGGAGCATTCATATCTCAAAAATAAGCAAATGTTACAAATCAGAGCTTGATTAGTTATTTTGTTGAATGTCTAGATTTAAGAAAGTGATGGAGAAAAATAGCGATAGTTCAGATTAAACTTTAAAACATGCTATACGGACATTCCCCCCTCCTCCCCCTCCCAGAGCTAATCTTTAAATATTTATCATCATCATGTCCCTGCTTCAGAGGAACTGCACTTTGATTTTCCTTCTATCTCTCTACTCTTTCTGCCTTTCCATTTGCTTCTAAATCCCTTAATGTGGACATACCTTAAGATTACATCTTTGACTTTCATCTCATAACCCCGATGCAGAAAACCTAGGACAAAGTATACACAGTGTTCTCCAGTATGCTAAGGCTAGTTCCTCTGTGATTCACAATATTACAAGATAAAATTTTATTAAAAATGTAAATCAATTTTTAATTAATTTATTAAGGCTTTATTGAATGGATAGGAGCAGCAACAACTAGCCCACAAGACATGTAGAAACCTAGAAACCCTCAGAAGTCATTTATTGTCCTGGATATGAAGACTACTCTGGAGGGGGAGGAGGAGGGGCAGGAAGTGGCATTTTCTTTTCTCTCTTCAATTTCCTGTGGATCTACATGGAGCCATAGTGCACAGCCTACTATTTTTCCCAAAGCTGGAGAGTATCTATAGGGTCCTGTAAGCTATGGCCAAAGAATCCAGACTTTTCCTTCTCTTCTTATTGTCTCTGCTCTCCCCACCCCCTATCATCGTCAATGCTATTTCTCTCCTCTCCCTTGTTCCCCTTCTCCCCTCCTTACCATCACCATGTGCATCTCTTCGGATGGATTCTCTAATCTTGACTCTTTTCCCCTTTGTTTTTGTATCTCCAACCCCTATTACAGTGCTTAGCTAATAGTAGGAACTTAATAAATGCTTATTGATTGAATGTATGAATGATTGAACTATGAAAAGTTCATGTTTCTTTGGGTGGTATTCAAGGCCTTCTGCAATGGGTAATCTCACAATCTTTCTAGTTCTTTTCATCTATTATTTGTTCCAGGGAATTTGTCTGCTCAACGAACATACTCTGAGCTTTCCTGCCTCCATGCCTTTGCTCCTACCATTCCCTGTGCACAAGCAGTCTAGGGAATATGCTCCCACCCACTCTCTGCCTGCCGAATGATGCTCCAATCTTTAAAGGCCAAATAGAATGTCACCTCCCACTTGGTCCATCTTCCTCAATCCTCCATAAGTTATAATTTCCTGCCTCAGTCATCACGTGGCTTCTTGTTCTGTTGCTCTTTTGGCAGTTATGTAACATCATCTATCATAATGATCTGGGTTTGTATCTTACTCTTGCATTACATTGTAAGGATCCATGAAGGAAGGGACATATCTAAATTCTATATCTCCTCCCCACCTCCCCCCTCCCACCATTATCTAGTACAATAGTATGCACACAGTAAGTGCTTAATAAATGTTCAGAGAATGAGTGAGTGAATGAACAATGAATAAAACTTTAGAGGAGAGAAGGGTTCCATAACCCAAATCAGCATCAACCATTATGTGTTTAAGGTACATTCCTTCACTTCAGAATGAAAAATGAAAGCACTCACTCTTTTTTGAACTAAAGAGACAGCTATATTGTTGTGTAATGAGGACCAGATGGCTCCAGGAATTTCAAAAGACTTTTTAAAGTATTAGGAAAAATAGCCTCCATGCCACACTTTATAACTTTGTCTGGGCTGCTGCGGTATCAGTTACCAAGATTTCATGCTACACATGTTGGCACTTGTTTTAATTGGAGCTCAGGGCCCCCAGATGGGAGGTGTCGATGATGCTAGTGTTAGAACAGCTCTTTCAAAACGCTCTCTGGCCATGTCCATCTCTTCACCTATTTCTGAGAGCAGACATCCCCCTGAAAACGACCATCAGATAACCTCAGCATGGTCTGTCACCAGATTGGTTGGTTGATTGAAAACACAATTGACGTGAAAGGGGAACCTATACTACTGGACTGGCGATGCTGCCCCTTCCCGCCTCCCTCCACATACATTTTAAGAAGAAAATCATATTGGATATGATCCATGGTGATCAGACTCTCTGAGTTCTCCAAGCAGAGCCAAACTTTTTTCTCCTAGCAAAAGGACCAATCTTCCGCTGGAAGCCACACCCAACCATCCACACCTCCTAGTGCTTTTCAACACACCTAAATCTCTGGGGAAAAAAATAAACAAAAAAGTTACCATCTCTCTTATGATGGTTAGCAGATAACCCCAAATGACCTCTATCAATCCCAAATCCTGTACTATTTCAAGAAAGCCTCCATTACAGGGTAGTACTAAAAATCCAGAGGACTATATACTTTCCTTGGGGAGCAGGGATAGAGACAGAGAGAAAGGTATCAATTTTTTAGTAGAAATACTTTCCCCTTTTTTATGGGCTAGGACTCCATATTTGGGACCTTGTTAACCTAAATGCTTTCAGGAAAGTTTCAGGCCCCTTTATCTTTTCCACAGAAACCTAAATCTGAATTACATTCCAATATTCCTAGAAAAGACCCTGAACGGAGACAAAATAAGTGAGATTTTGGTCTTTTCCCACAGCCACATATCCCCGTATTATGTAATAAGCCAATATTTTGTTCCCTGATCACCATAGTGGCTGAGTCTGGGGCTCTGGGCCTCTGGGGCTTGGGGCTGGTGAATAAATCCTAACCTCTTCCCATTTGTGTGTGTGTGTGTGTGTGTGTGTGTGTGTGTGTGTGTATGAAAAATAAATATCAAGGATTATCCATAACAAGCATGGGTTGGGTGGAATCACATTGCCTTTTCTCCAAACCCACCTTTTTTTTTTCCAATTTCTGTCAGAGGCACCACCATCTTTCCAGTCTTCCAGCTTCTCAACCTCCTTACAGGCATTTAATTAGTCCTTGGCAATTTGAATTCATTACCAAGTCCGATGGTTTTTCTCACTCCTCATCCTTCATAACCTCTCTGCAGGATTTGAAACCCTTGATCCACTTGGGATTCTTGTGATACTGCTCTCAAACATGCCTCCTAACTGTGAGTATATCACAAGTCTTTGTCTTGGGTCCTCTTTTCTCTATATACTCTTTTACCTGGTGAATTCATCAGTTTCTATTCAGATGATTACCAGATCCGTGTATCTAGCCTTAATCTCTCTTGAGCTCCAAACCCAAATCACCAATGGCCCTATTGGACATTTTGATCTTGACATCTCATTATTGACCTCTCAAACTCAATATGTCTAAAACAGAAATTCATTACCTTTCTCCCAAAACCTTGCCCTCTGCTCAGCTTCCATCTTTATTGATGGAGCAACCATCTTTCCAATAAAGTAGGTTCGCAGCTTTGGTGTTGTCCTCAACTCTCTGTTCTCCCACAATGCACATATTCAACCAACTGCCAAATCTTTCCTTTTCTACCTCCATGATCTCTCTCATTTCAGACCCCTTCTATTCAGAGGACCACCATTGCAGTTCAGGACTTCATCATCTCTTGCCCAGGCCATAGTTAACAGCTTCTTGTTATTTATTACTCTTATTACATAATAACTAATGTCTCCTTGCCTCCAGTGTTGACCCCTCTCCAACCTATTTTCTGCAAAGCTACCAAAGTGAATATATGGGGCATGTTCTCTAAAAACCATTCCTGTTACAGGCTCACATCTGAACCTGGAGGTGGAAGGGACGCATAGAGGAGGTCAAGAGTATTTTGCAAAAATGTTTTCTCTGAAACCTACCATTAGAACTCTTGGCACACATGTCAGATGTGACTTATCCCTAGGAATTAATGGATTGTTTTCAGCTTCAAATACTTTCAATGCAAAAGAAGCCTGGCTCAACTCTACAGAGTCTCCTGATTGCTGTGGGAACCTGTCATTGGAGACAGCCATTGGCATTGACGAAACCTGCTTTAACAGTGGTCTTTGCCATGTACCTCCCTCTCGGGATTTCATTGTTGGCTGCCTTTGGCTGCTGGGGAAGGGGAGAGAAACCCAGAGCCCTGGGGAGTGAGGCTTGGTAGCGTGAACCTAGTAATGGAAATGCTAGAGAACACCATCCTCCCACTAATGCCTGTGCTTGTTTGGAAATCTGCTCCCCAAGGTGAGTGGGAGAAATTTGTTCAGCTTGGCTTGGGCAGGTGTTCTGAGCTATAAAATAGGGATTATTATGTAACTGAGTGTCAGGTTAGACATTTACGTAGTCTATTTATGGAGGATGGCTTAATGTTGTTTCTTGTATGATTTGTATACTTACTCTTTAACAAGTGATATAGGATCACAGGACCATAAATTCAGAGCTAAAAGGGACCCCAGAAGCCATCAGTCAATCAACATTAAAAGCCTACTATGTGCCCAGGCACCGTGCTAAGTGCTGCAGATACAAATACAAAAAACAAAGGCAGTCTCTGCCCTCAAGAACCTTGCAATCCTACAAGAGACACAGAAAAGAAAAGGGGGAAGGTACCTTTTGGGGGCATGATAAAGTTCAAAATAGTGCAGCCTGCAGGCAGGTGGGAAAGGAAGAGATATCTGGCCTGGGCCCCCTCTTAAATGCAAGTTTTGGAAGGAGCTTCTTTTCTCTGCTCTCCAGTCAGAGTGGGAAGAGGGTCCTGAAGAGGTCTGAGTGCCAAGGTTGGTGCAGTCCAGTCATAGTTGTAAGTGATGGGGCCAATATTTGGACCTCCAGAGTCAGGACTCTATCCAATGAATAAAAGCTCTGACAAGTGTCAAGTAGAAGAGGTTGAGATGACTATTTCATCAGGAGGTGGATGACTGAGCTGAGCTCTCTGCTTAAATGGAGGTTTGGAGTTCACAAGCCCCGCCCCCCTCCAAACAGAGGCAGAGGGAAGAGATGAAGGGGCCAACCGACCGACGTTGCTGAAACCTTACAGGATGCTGGGTTTAAACCAATAATGACCTAAGTGATGCCAGGCTGAAGATTTTACATTCCATCCAACAGCCAAAGGGGAGCCACTTAAGGTCTTTGACTACAGGAGTAACACAATCGGACCTGAGCGTTAAGAAAGCATCTTCCTTTGGCAGCTTTGGAGAGAATGAATTGGGGAAAAGAGAAGCTGAATGCAAGGAGACCAGTTAGACAGCTGTTCAAATGCTCTAGGCAAGAAGTGATAAGGCCCTGGAATCCTGTGAGAGGAAGGGGAAGGGAGAGGAAAAGAAAAAGCATTTATGTAGCACCTACTACAAGCCAAGCACTGTGCTAAGCACTTTACAAAAATTTGTTCCTTTAATCCTCATAACAACCCTGTGAGGTAGGGCTGCTCATTATCTCCATTTTACAGTTGACACTGAGGTAAACAGAGGTTGAGTGACTTTCCAGTCACATAACTAGTATTGAGGTGGGATTTGAACCCAGGCCTTCCTGGCACCAAGCCCTTGCTCTACCCACTGCACCACCTTGGTGATGGCTGTGAGAGAAGAAAAGAGCATTTGTGGGAGCAGCATCAGTAACATTTAGCTATTGTTTGGATATGGGCGAAGTTGAAAGAGAGGGAAGAGTCGAGGATGGTTCAGTGGTCAGTGCATAGAGCGCCAGGCCTGGAGTCAGGAAGACTCCTCTTCGTGAGTTCAAATCCAGCCTCAGACACTTACTAGTTGTGTGACCCTGGGCAAGTCACTTAAATCCCACTTGTCTCACTCCCCACACCTGTAAAATGATCTGGAGAAGGAAATGGCAAACCATGTCAGTATCTTTACCAGGAAAACCCCAAATGCGCTTGGACACCACTGACAAATGATTGAACAACCCATCAAGTACCTGCTATGTCAAGGTGCAGCTGATAGAGTGTTGGGCCTGGAATCAGAAAGACCACAGTTCAAATCTGGCCACTTACTAACCCGCTTGCTGTGTGGCACTGACTAGCTAGGTGACTCTGAGCAGGTCCCTTAACCTCTGTTTGACTTAGTTTCCTCATCTGTAAAATGGGGATAATAATAGCACTTCCCTTGCATGGTTCTTGTGAGGATCAGATGAAATAGTCATCGTATAGCACATAGCATAGTGCCTGGCACACAGGAAGCTCTATATAAACGTTAGTGATGGTGATGATGATGATGATGATGGTGAAGTGGCAGGCATTGTGCTAAGCTCTGGAAATACAAAGAAAGTCCAACAACAGTCTCTATTCTTAAGAAGCTCATAGTCTAGTGAGGAAGACAACATGCAGACACCTATGTACAAATAAGATCTATGCAGGATAAATAGGAAATAACCACAGAAGAATACCACTTGAATTAGGGGAGATTGGGAAAGGTTTCTTGGAGAAGAGATTTTAGCTAGAACTTGAAGGAAACAAAGGGAGCCAGGAGATAGAGATGAGGAAGGAGAGAATTCCAGGCTCTGGGCGGGGAGGGGGGCGGGGTTAGGGGGATGGACGACAGTCAAAGAAAATGCTCGGGACTGGGAGGTGGAGTATCTTGTGTGAGGAAGAGCAGTGAGGTCAGAGGGGTCACCAGATCTCAGGCTACTTAGAGATAAGTTTGGGGTGGGGGCAGGGCAGGACGCTTAACAGGATTTTCTATTTGATCCTGGTGGTGATAGGGAGCCATTGGACCTGCACTTTAGGAAGATCCCCTCAAAAGAAACAGCGAGATTTACAGGAAGGATAGGTTTATGGTGAAAGATAATAATTCGATTTTGGACATGCTGAGCTTGAGATTCCTGTGGGATGTAGAAGTAGAAACATCTGGCAGAAATTGCACAATGCATGACTAGTTTTGCAGAACAATTGGGGCTGAAGAAACAGATAAGGGAGTCAGGTCCATAGAGATGATAACTGAACTCAAGAGACTGGGTGAGATCCCCAAACAAGAGTATAGAGAGAAAACAGCAGATGAGCTAGGACAAATCTCTGGAGATCGCCCTGATTAAAGGGATAAGAGAATTACAATAATCCAGAGAAGGAAAGTCTGTCTGGGAAGAAGAGATAAACAGCAAGAGTTTCAGAGCAGTCAAGTAGGATGAGAAAAGTCCATGCTCTTTGGCAATGTTTCCTAGCTTTTGGGTGACCGATCTGAAGCTGAAAGGGACCTCAAGGTCCAATCCCCTCAGTTTTTTAGCCAAAGAAACTCAGTCAGGGTCCAAAGTTGTGGGAAAGTTCCAAACTCCTTTCCCTGTACCACAGCTGTTTCCAGGATCAGTGGGTTCAGAAGCCAGATTGTGAGGAAGTGGGAAATGAGCAGGTAGTGAGGAGGCGGACACAGTCAGTGTAGACTAACTCTTTCTAGGAGTCTGCCAGTGAAAGGGAGGAGATATACAGGATAATAGCTTGAAAATATGGAAAGATCGAGCTAATGATTACTTGATAATGCAGGGATTTTCTCTCCAAGGCCTGCCCAATACTGCCCAGAGCTGTAAGAAAGAATGCCCAAGGACCACCTAGAATCATCCTCCTGTGGGACCCTCGCCCAGGCCTTCCTTCTTTCTCAATCAAACCTCACCTATCCTAGAAACTATGCAAATGACCCAAAACCATGAGATTTGGATTAGATGGAAATTGGACGTTGGAAGCAGGACCCAATAAGATCTCAACAGCCAAGTACAAACAGGATGAATCTAGAAAGAGGAAATTTAATGAGAATAAAAGGAAACTCCTACTCTAGGTTTCAAAAGCAGCTGTTGCACAAGTACGGGATGATGGCAGTGTCCTTTGATCACATTTCATATGAGGAAAAGATCTGTGGGTTTTAGTGGGCCGTGAGCTCAATATGAATCAACAGTATGTCGTGGAATTCAATAAGGTGAATATCCTAGTTTGCATCAGGAGCCAGTGTCCAGAATAAAGTGGTGCCACTATCGCCTGCCCTGGCAAGAATATCATTGTGTTCAATTCTAGGTACCGCATTTTAGGAAGGGTTTTTTGGTTTGAAGAGTGAGTATCCAGGGGAGGGTGGCCAGGAAGAAATATATCTTATATGGATTTGGTTGAAGCAACCAATGTTTAGTTTGGCCCACAGAAGGCTGCGGAATGTGACCAATGCCTGCAAGGATATACATGGCTATTTTGTGGAACAAAGATGAGATTTGTTCTGTCTAACCCCAGAGAGCAGAAGAGCAGACGTTATAGAGAAATAAATCCTGGATGTATGTCAGGAGAAAAACCCCAGACCAAAAACTTCCTAATAATTGGTGAAATTATTGAAAGGGACTTCCTAGAGATGTAGTAGGTTCTGCCTCACTGCAGGTTTTAGAGAGAAGACTGGATGGCCACGTGACAAGGAGGTGAAGGAAGGATGGAATTCTTCAAATAAAGGTTGGATGAAGTGGCCTTTGAGGTTCTTTTCAATCCTAAAATTCTGCATTTATTTTCCTTTGGGTCAGCTTCTCAGTTAATTTCTTCTTTTAAAAGTTACTTTATAGACTAACTTTGATAGACTTGGCTCTTCTCATCAATGCAAGGTTCAAAGACAGCTCCAAAAGGCTCATGATGAAAAAAAGGTATGCACATCCAGAGAAAAAATTACAGAATCTGAATGCAGATTGAGGGAAGCTATTTGCTCTCCCTCTTTTTTTCCTTCTTTTTTGGTTTTGTTTCTTCTTTCTCATGATTCATTCCATTGGTTATAATTCTTCTTTACAACAGGACTATTATGTAAAAGTTCAAAGCGAAGATATATGTAGAACCTATATAGGATTACATGCCATCTTGGGGGAAAGGGAGGAGGAGAGGAGGGAGAGAAAATTTGGAACTCAAAAACTTGTGGAACTGAGTGTTGTAAACTAAAAATAAAAAATAAATTTAAAAAAGTTACCTTATAAACTAATTCATACTCAAGTATTAACAGCTAATGGCTTGAAATAAATGGAACCATTCACTGGGCTAGATTCTGTATCCCAGTCCCATAAATGCTTTAACCCAAAGGAAGGAATCTTGAATGGTGGGAATGTCACACACTTGGTTAGTTTTATAGGGCAGATATTTTTGTTTCCATGCTGGTGACTGCCTAGTTCACTTACATATAAGGCCAACTCTGATCATAGGAAATATTCATCAGCAGAATGTCTTTGGCTGTGGTCACCCTCACTGTCACCACCCATTTTGTCATTATGTTCACCATCATTACTGTCATTGACCTTGCCATAACCACCATCGTTGCCATCCCTGTTTCTACTATCATTATCACTGTCATCAGTACCATAGCCATTTCCATCATAATTATCATCATTATCACTAACGCCATTACCAACCCTAGTTCCATGGAGCCAAGGGTAGGAGGTTTGACCATGGACCAAACACCTAGGTGTTTCATGGAAGAAATAAAACTTGAGTTAAATCTTGAAAGAAAAGTGATCTCTGAAAGGACCTATTATATAGTCGACAAAACATTGGCCTCAGAACATCACTGACTACAAGGCTTTAAACCAAGAAAATTTCCACCCTGTTAACCCAGTTACTATTGCACTGAAATCCCCAAGATGCAGAGATGCAGGCGTCTTTATTAATCAGCCATTACAACACGTCAGCAGTTGAAAAAAATGTGCCTTTGATCATCCCCTCTGGCAGGATGTCAGGGATCATTCTGAATATTACACACTCATTTTTCCCAAACAAGGTCTTATTTCTTTCTAACATTATTTCCAACCTCAAAAAAGTTTTACATCTGGAGGTCTTAGGGACTAGTTGTTAAAAAAAATGTTTTCCATATTTGAATGTCTTTTGGTCCAATTCGAACCTGCTGCGACCCAACACCAAATGACTAAACATCAGCAGCCAAGTGCCAGCTGTGGTTAGGGATCTCTTATGCTGACATTGTAGCAAAGGAAGGTGGGAAAATCAACAGACATCTATGGTTAAGCTGGCCTTGTCAGCTCAGCCCTGCTGTGCCAGGATTAAGCCAAGGAACCACAAGTAGAAATCTATCTCATAAGACATTTCTTTTTAAAAAGATAAACTGTTTCTAAGTCCTTAAGAAAGCATTGCCTGAACCACTTTTCCATGAAGATTCCACATTGAGGCAAATTAATTCATACAATACACAAATACAATTCATACATACCTATGGGGAGCTATAGTCCCCACCTATTAATTCGTTTTTGTTCCACAATAATAGGTAGTGTAGCAGATAGAGCGCTGAGCCTGGAGTCAAGAAAACTCATTTTTCTGAGTTCAGATCTGGTCTCAGACTCTTACTAGCTAGGTGATCCTGGGCAAGTCACTTAACCCTGTTTACCTCAGTTTCCTCATCTGTAAAATGAGCTGGAGAAGAAAATGGCAAACCATTCCAATACCTTTGCCAAGAAAACCTCAAATGGAGTCACAGAGAGTCAGACATGACTGAAATGACTCAACAACAAACTTTCCTTAGGTCTTCTGATTCTTGGAGTCTCTGACTTTTCTTTAGACTGAGAATTCTTAAGGCTCTCCAAGTTTTTAGCCACAGCTCCAAGAGCTTTGCTTCCATTCTTCTCCCTTGCTTGGCTATTTATCACATCAAATAGAGCTGGGTTTCAATGTCAGAAAGTGTCACCAACAGGCACCATCTAACACGTCACCTATTAGTTTATTTGGCAACTCTTGTTTCTAACCAATGAATGAGTTATCTCTTTACCCGTACCTATAAATTCATAATTCGACTTACAAAGTTTAAGAAATTTTATTCATGCCTTTTTTGTTAGATCGAATTCATTTTGAAGCATATTCTTTCCCTATTCCTTATCAAGTTTTCTTGTAGTGAAGATACTTACATAATTCAGCTTTAGTTATTCTTGCAGGGGAAAATGATGGAAAAGAACTCCATAAATGTTTATCAGGCTAACAGATATATTGCCCATGGATTATACACATTATATGAATAATCATTTGATTAGTGACTAATCAGACTTTTTCAGATCCATACATAACATTTTAGTTTAGAAAGCACTTTCTCATACATCAGTCCTGTTGAGGTAGACAGAGCAAATGTTATGTCCCCATTTTACAGAAGGAAAAAAACAAACCAAAAATAGGAGTTAAATGAATTGCTAAAGGTTATATAGCAGTAAGGGGCAGAACTGGCATTCAAATCCAGGTCTTCTTATGTCAAGTCTCATCCTCTTTTCTTTAGTCACTTCTCATGTTGAAGCAACATAAAAAAATGTACATACAAATGAGAATCCTCATCCATAGTGGAAAGACCCAAAAGGTGTGGCATCTAGCTGTGGAGCTTGGTATCCCGAAGTCAGCCAATAAACATTTATTAAGCACCTACTATGTGCCAGGCACTGTGCCGAGTGCCTGGGCTACAAAGATAGGCAAAAGATGGCCCCTGCTCTCAAGGAGCTCACACCTCTCTGTCAGGCTCTGGCTTCTCATATTTCTTGGCTATTTTAGTACGCTTGGTCCTTAGCCCACATCAAAGAAATTAGAGCTCTGTTTGGAATCAAGCACACCAAATCCAGAAATAAACTAACAAACGAAAAGGGTGAGAAACTTGTCTGTCCCAGCAAACCTTCAGTTCTCAGATGCTCAAGAAGGCGATAAAAGCATGACATCAGGAAAGCAGGAAGTGCTGATAAGTGAGAGACCTGATTTGATAAAGACCCCCGTTTGACAGAAGCTGGAATCCTTGAGGTTGGGTTCCAGCCTCCTCCTCTTTCTCCAGCTCCTTTTCTGAAAACAAGTTATTTCTACATCTGCTTGACACTGTGGGGACCCCCAGACACAAAGGACATAATAGCGTCCCTTTAAAGCTGAAGACTTCTTCTGGTCTGGAGTTTTTGCTACGCCACAGCAACTGGCAAACACTTCGAATCTTGATCCCTTTGTGGGTAGGAGCGCTGAGCTCCATTTGCAACAAATGAAAAACATTCACAAGCACAATTAATGAGTCAAAATGTAATTACAGTCTTCAATCCTATAACCAACACAATCATGTCTGAACAACCCAAAGAACAAATAATCCAGTTTTACATTCCCAGACTAACAAAGTGACTTTACATCTGTAAAAAGCACTAAAAGTGTACTGACCATTTTTCTCAGTTGTCAAAAGCTGTGCTGCTAGGTTATTTCCCTTGCCCCCAGGATTAGGGGCAGCCCCTTTCCCCCTCACGAGATGGTTTGGATTTGTTTTCCATATCACATTTAATGGACAATGTGGCACTTCTTAGTTGTGTGACTGTGCTCCAGTGACCAAACTTTTCTGAGCTTCATATCTATAAAATGGAGATAATTAGCGTGTGGGAGGCAGTGTGTGTAGTAGTTGGAGGTTTTGTGTTGTGTTGGACCCAGCTGAACCCATGTAAAAGAGAGCTGATTGTTCAATTTTCAGTGTATCTACACCTTCGAAATCAGGGCTTGATTAATGGTTTTGTTGATTGCCTAGACTTGAGGAAGGGATGGATAAGATGTTAATAAAGTAGATTCAACTTCAAAGTATGTTGTGAGTACTTTTGGTTGTCCCTGTATGGGGAGTGGGGGGGAGGGGAGGGACACCTCAGGAGCTGCTTGTTAAACATTCATCAGTGCACTACTAATGAAAGACCAGGAGTCAGGAAGACTCACCTTCAAATTCAGTCTCTGACACTGGCTGTGCAACCATGAGTAAGTCACTTGACTTCTCAATACCTCCAAGTCAGCTTCCTAAGACTGGAAGTTATGAACAAGTTGTAAATCTGCACAGACAGAAAATTTCTACACAGGGAGTTCCTTATGGTGATCACAGTCTGGGCCCAGATTTTAAAAATATGTTGCATCATGGCTGTTGTGTGCATCGAGTGAGACGACACATGCAAAGGACTTTTTAAACCTTTAAACATTAAGCAAACATCAATTATTATATTAGATGCTCAAAAAACCCACAAACCATTGCTTTGAATGACCCATTGTCCTAGATGATCTTACAGTACTGTCTCAGGTCAAACAATCCCTCCTCCTACTTCTCATTTTTGTTAGTGACCCAGTCACTCAGGTTTCAAATGCCAAAACCATACTTTGGCTCTTGTCTTTCCCTCGTGTCCCACAGCCAATCCAGACGATTCTCCCACTCAAACATCTCTGCTGCCCATTCCATATTTTCCATCCTCATTGCCAGCACTCTAGATCAGGCCCTCATTACCTCTCTCATGGACTATTGCAAGTAGCTTGCCGACTGATCTCCTTACCTCCTATGTTGTCTT
This sequence comes from Phalanger gymnotis, assembly GCA_028646595.1. NCBI lineage: Eukaryota > Metazoa > Chordata > Mammalia > Diprotodontia > Phalangeridae > Phalanger > Phalanger gymnotis. Next base: position 329,696,362 of record CM053624.1, read on the forward strand.
TCTTTTGCAAACGTAACAGCACCGCCAATTGCGAGAGTCGGCAAATATAGAGTGCTTTAGGGTGGGCAAAGTCCTTTACAAATATTATCCGCCTCACTTTATCCTCACAACTGCCCTAGGAGGTAGCTGCCATGCCCATTCTCATTTTGCAGAAGAGGAAACTGAGGCAAAGGAACTTGCCCAGGGTCACACAGCTAAGAATGGGTGTCAAGGCTAGATGTGAACTCCAGGTACAGTGTTCTATCCGTTGAGCCACCTTGATGCCAGCATTATGGCATTATAGAAATATCACCAGACTTTTAGGCAGAAGATTTGGGCTAAAATCATAGTTCAGCTACTAAACATCTGTGTGACCTTGGACATGCTGCTTAGCCACTCTAGTGACTCAGTTTTCTCCTCTAGAACACATGTATGTGTGTGTGTGTGTGTGTGTGTGTGTATGTGTGTGTGTGTGGACATAGGTTCTAAATCCTGTGACTCTTTTCTTCTAATTCATCCTACACACTCTTCCAGATTTCTTCATAAAACAAAACTCTGTCATATTACTCCCCCACACCTTCTCAAAAGCATTCAAGGACTCCTCATTGCTCACCGAATAAAATCCCACGCTTCTTAATCTAGCATTCAAGGCTTTCTATAACTTGGCTTCAGTCTACCTTTTTCATTGTATTTTCCACTCCTTTCATATGCCCTTGTACTCACCCATAGGCAGCACCATACAAACTCTGGGAAATGGTTCTGTCAGCATTGGGGAGTTTTATCCTTCCCTTTGAAGCAGGGGCCAGCTGGACAAATTGTCTATGTCATGAACTCCCAGGTTCCTGAACTCATTTTCCCACCATGATGACTCATGGCTGACAATGGTGAATCACAAGAATAGAGTTTGCAGAAAATCTATCACTGGAGACAAACCAAGAATGCCTCTCCCCTCCATGGAACCCCCATCCCAAATCAGGCCATTATTCTCACAGACAACCTTTGGCCAGGGCTGTTTCTTCCCATATCTGCTTCCATCTTTCATCTAAGAGTCCTCGGCACCAACCTTGGGGAAGCAGAGAACACACAACGTCCCACATGGTCTGAATCTCTGAGAACCAGACTTCACCTCTCCACTCACTCCACAATCATGGACCAGAAACAGAGCATCCCAGTGGACACCCTGAAACTGGCTTTTACAGCTAGAGTTGGAGATAGAAAGGATGGAAGGTTATCCTACCATTTGGATTAGTGAGGGAAGGGGAGTGTGGAGAACATAAATCTACTTAATCCTGTCCAAATCTCTCATTCTAAAGAGGATCTTTAAATGTCCATACAGGAATAATGGTGGAGACTTCTTCGAATCAGAAGATCTAGATTGAATCCCATTTCTATTGCTCGTTAGCTGTGACTCTGAGCAAGCCATAAAAAACACAATAGGATAGTGAATGGTGAGCTGGAGTTAGAGTGGTGAAGATTTAGGTTCAGATCCCACCCCTGACACCATGATCAAGTCATTGAACCTCTGGTTCTCAGTTTTCCCATTTGAAAAATGGGGGACACCCACTAACATGGACAAGGTACGGCAGAGGTGTCAAACTTGTGGCTAACTGGCCCAAGCTGGCCATGTGCAGCCCAAATAAGAATAAAATGTAATTGGGAAGTATTTAAGCAAAATGAATAAAAATACAATACAAAATAGATAATGTTAATTTATAGTTTTCTAAGTCAATATGTGGCCCATCCCTTCCTATTCGAGTCTGACATAATGACACTGGATCCCCATGGGTCATGGGATCCACATAATTTAGACATGGATCAATGGTTTCTTCTACAAAATAAAAGGCCTGCACCAGACAGTAATAACTCACATTCTAATAGGGCTTTCAGGTTTACAAAGCCCTCCTCCTACATTAACCTTACTTTATAGACTATCTCTAAGGTCCTTCCCATTTTCTAGGATCCAATTTGATGATTTCACGATGCAGATTAAACATGGAACCACAACAATCAGTCAGCAAACATTTATTAAACACTACCTCAATGCCTAGAACGTACTGGGGATCCAAATACAAAAGTGAGACAATTTCCGCCCTCAAAGAGCTTACTGTTTGTTAGACATAGGACCAGTGGCTCAGACATGGTGCCATGTAGATTAACAATAAGGCCAGCTCCCTGGTAATGGCAAGGGTATGCTCAGGTGGGACACGTTTCCTCTCCACTCACCACCCCTGCTATTTTTGTGACTCCCAGCAATTTTAAGTGGCAGTTAGGCCTCACCCAAGGGATCCAGCAGTCATGTCTGGTACACAGGCCAGTGGGTTTGGGGGCTACAAAGAGTACCACTGAGAAAGGTGGTTTTTCCCAGGAGCAGGGCCAAGGGCCATAAAGGGAGCGCAACTGCTCCCTCCCTCCCATTCTTTCTAGTGTCCCTCCTCCCCAACCAGAGGAGTTGGAGGTCTGCAGGCTACTTTTCCTCTTTTAGAGAATAGAATCCTGAGGTACCACAAGCTTCTGTGGAATATAGCAGAACATAGATGGGGGCTAATTACCCTGAGGGTGAGGCATCAGGAAGGAAAAGACAACACCATTCCCTCCCAGAATAACAGGAAGCAGCCAGGATCAGTTGAAATTACTTTACTGATTTCCAAGAGGGACAGAAAGAAGTTAAACCCAAAGCCAATTCCCTCTGCCCCCACCCACCCACCTATGAAAGACAAGATGGCACTAGCATGGCATTTTAGCCTTATATAAATATCTTATAAAAAATAACAAAAACTCGTCAAGTACCATGGATCTGACAAATCTAAAAAAAAAACAAAAACGAATCAACAAATCTGAAAGTGCATTATAAGTGGCCAAAGAGGGGAGTGAAGGAGCAGGGGAGTAGGCAGGTACCGGCTGGTGCCCAAGGCAACCTCCTATGTGATGGGGAGGTGGGAGTCCTTGGAGTCAGGTGCACCTCTGGCCAGCTGTCCACAAGGGGTCCTATCATCACAAGCAGAAAGAACTTGAAAGTACACGAAAGTCACCACATTATTAATGTTATTAAGAATATTACCTTACATTTAAATAGTGCTTTCTGGCTTTGCAAAGTGCTTTTTAATATTATTACTATTTCATTTGCTTCTTGATTCACCCCTGCAAGGTAAGCAGGGCAGGTGTTATTATCCTCATGTGACAGATGAGGAAACTGAGGCTCAAAGAGAGTTAAGCAAGTCACCCACGGTTACATGGTGAGTTAGTGGTAGAGATTTCCAAATTTCTAGCCGTTATAGGCAGTGACCCCAGAATCTTATTTAAAGACTAAACCAACCCTCTCTTTTTAAAGATGAGGTCGAGAGTGGAATTGACTTTTCCAAGATCACACCGTCACTGTAGTGATCAAGCTAGGGCTAGAACTCAGATCTCCTGATTCCCAGGCCAAGGGCCTTCCCATTGCCCTATGTTCCTTGCCCCAGAATAGGCAGCTTCTCAGATAAGTGCAGGCACTCTCTTTCATTTAAACAATGGCCACCCACTGAGCAAAATCATGCTTAAAAGCTGCCAGAATCAAGTTCTCCAGCAAGGGCCTGGAACATGAGAATTCCCCAGTGAGTGACTACCAGGGGATAGTCAGGACCAGCCTGACTTCAGAGGCCCCAGTCTAAAGGGAAGGTCACGAGATGAAAAATGGAATGGATTTCAGAGGCCATCTGGCCCAACCCCTTCTTTTGACAGTTGAGATCGAGGCCTTGGGAAGTTGCATCTTTTCTAGATGCCTCAGCACAGTGGCTTCTGCATCCCCCTCTCAGGTAAATGCCCATCAAGGACAATGGATTATGGGACCTTGGGCCCATGTGGGGCCTATCTCTGGACCTCGGCTTCCCTATCTATAAAATGGCTATGATCTCCAAGGTCCCTTCCAGCTCTGACATTCCATGTTCTGAGTTCTCTTCTATCCTGAACTAAGGTTTTCTGATGAGGGCCTAGGCACATGCCCCAGCAGGGCACGTGGGAAAGGATATGTTTGCCAAGACCCCTTTGGAGAAAACAGCCTCCTCCATCATGCCTTTTCCCTTCTCAATAAATGGCCAATAAATGTGTCTCAGAGTTAGGAATCAGAGGTCCAGGGTTGCCTCAGCCTTGCGCTTCTGTCTCATATGGAGAACACCTAAAGACAAGGCCCTATCCAAGACGTGCTTTTGCAGATCTTCGGAGAGAAGACTTAGCTGTGGTATAAACCCCAATCCTATGAACACGATGCACATTCCATTCTTTTCCCAAAAAGCTTTCCCTTCATCTTGGATAAGTTAGCTCATCCACAATATTGGAAGAGAAATGCCTTTACATGCAACCTGAATTCTCTCTCTCTCTCTTCCTCCTTCCCTCTCTCTCTCCCTCCTTCTCTCTCTCTCTCTCTCTCTCTCACTCTCACACACACACACACACACACACACACACACACACACACACACACACACACAACTATCTATTATGGTTATATACATGAGGCTGCAGAGTGTTTCCATTCTCCAGCCTTCCTTCCCTATGCCCCTGCTGCCTGCCACTGATAAATTTAAACAGGAAGACTACAAGAGTCATATTTCAGCCTTCTCCTTTCCTCAATTTGGGACAGAAGAATCCCCAACCGCTCACCCAACCTGCTTCACAATGGTCAACTACCTCCTGATTGGAGGAGAAAGTCCCAACCCAAAGCAGGTATTCCACAGACAGTCAAAACCCTATGTGAGCCCTGAAAACAGGACATAAAAGCCAGGGGTCCTGAGACTGGGGCGAGACCCCATAACTGCTGTCTTCTTTTTCTAGTGTCCCAGGGTCTGCAATCATGGAAAGGAGGCTTGTCTAACATGGGGGAAACTGACATTCTCCAGCTTCTTTTCCACACTGGGCAATATCCCAATCATCCCCCTCACTCCTCAAACCCCCCCCCAAAAAAAAACAAGACTCCCAAACCTACTTTATTCACCTCTCCTATCAGAAGAGACACTAGGACAGAAATTGGAGGGGGGAGAGGGAAAAGGAGAGAAGAGATAAAGAGAGCCAAAGAAGGGGAAAGCAGAAAGGGAGGGGAAAGAGGCAGGTGGGGGAGGAATTAAAAGCGAGTGGGGATTGGAGGAAGGGGGAAAGTCAAGAGGGAAGGAGATCACTGGTAGGAGACGGTCTTTTTCTACTACTATCAGCAGTCTCCTAATTCTTGGTTACCCCACAGGCTTCACAGAAAGCCAGAGCCCTATTTCTCCCGACGCCTTACTGCCTCTGCCCCACATAACTTCCACATCTTTCCTCACTACTTACCACAACTCATCTGCAACTGTGATCTTGGACTGCTGCCTCTAGACACCTTTCCTCTCTCCTCTCATATACGTTTCCAAAAATCTAAGATAAGAGCTTATCGCACTGTCACTGTCCATGTGAGGAGACCTTGTCAAAGGTCTGCTACCCTCTCTTCCCCTCTCCACCCCTCAAAATCTCCTCCTTTTCTCCAAAGGACAAGAAAGGAGGCAGCCCAAGTAGCAGTCACCCTGGAGGATGACTCCTGCCTTCCAGACAGGGGTCGCCCCAGGCCAAGAGATGAAGGAGAAGGAGAAAGTGTAAGTTGGGAATCTCCCTCCTGTCCCCCAGGACAGGATCAAAGTTAGCCCCCCCCAGACCAAAATGGGGATCTGCATGGAAACAGAATAGCAAAAACAAGTCCTTCCTCCATTCTGCTGTCTTTGAAAGTGGTAAAAAAAAATAATAAATTCACTTTACAGGGCCCTGGCTCCAGATCTGTTGTATTGCAGCTGACCCTGACACCAGTCTAGGGTTAAAGTCTTGCCTATTGCATCTGCTTTTTAGAAAACAAAATTTTTCCGGGAGAGGGATGGCAAAGGCTGCCTTCTAGGTGGTCCCAGTCATTTACACAGTGCACTGGGCTCCTCAGATTGTCTCAAAGTGGTCAATGAGGCCCAAGTTGTACAGGTTGAGAATGGAGTCAGCTATGATCCGTGCTGTATGTTTCTGGTAGCCTCCTGAGGTCACCATGAAGATCGGTATGTTGTGGCTTCGGGCGGCCCGGAACACCAGTTCATCCCTCTTGATGATGCCCTGTAGGGTACGGGGAGGAGAAGGTCTGACGTTATTTGGGATAGGGAACTCTTGACTCAGGTGAAGGCCCAGAAAGATTAGGCAGATGGGGAAAGCCTGTTTTGGCAATAGTTGGGTTACTACTAAGAAGAGGTTCTAGTCATGAACTCTAGCCATGAATTCTATGCCTCCCACCACAGACCCTCAAGTCTATGAGGCCACATTTGCTTAACTCTGGGTCTGTTTTTCTCATAGGTAAAAGGAAGAAGTTGAATGAAACGATATTGATGTTTCCTTCAAGTTTTAAGATTTATGGCCGCATGGGCAAAGCCTCCAATGCCACAGGCTCCATAAGAATCCGCCCTCCACTCCAAATCCCCTTGGGGCCCAAGACACCCTGCCCTTTCCAGCATGAAAATAGATATTCCTTTACTCCCTGGTGATCTGCTGGCTAGCACTGTCACCCAGGCCAGAAGCCAAAGGCTATATGACAACCCTCTCACCCTAGGAATTCCTGCCGTGGGATTTTGTGTCCTGATCGGTGTGGTTGCCTCTGTCACCCACTACATGTAGGCCTGGATCTAGCCACATTTCACCTGATGGCCATCTCCTTACCAACCACCATGTTCTCCACCCCGACCCTCTTTCCAGTTCTGAAACCATAAACAAATCAACTCTGTCATTACTCTTAAAGAGAGTCAATTTACTCCCCTCCAGCTTCACTCACCATCCCCGTCACTTTCCAAATCAAAGCATCCCCCTCCCCAACCTTAGGGACATTGTCTCTCTTAAGAATGTCTGTCAGTCGATAATCAATCAATTAACATTTATTAAGTACCTACTATATGCCAGGCATTAGGCTAATAGGATGCAAAAAGGGCAAAAGACAGTCCCTTGGCTTCAAGTAAACAAGTGGGAGAAACAACATGTATAAATAATTATGTATATACATGACATATACAGCATAAAGGGAAGGTACTCTCAGAGGGAAGGTACAGGTTAGAGGTCATTTTAGGGAAGGGAAGGCTTCTTGGACAAAGTGAGATTTGAGCCGGTTCTTAAAGGAGGGTCAGAGAAGCCGGGAGTCAGAGGTGAGGAGAGAGAACATTCCAAGTGTGGAACACAGCAAGTGAAAACACACAGAAGGTCATTTGCAAGGAACAGCAAATAGGCTAGGACCACCAGATTGCCAAGTATACGGAGGGGAATGATGTGTAAGGAGACAGGGAAGGTGGGAAGGGGCCAACCTGTGAAGGGCTTTCAGTGCCAAGCAGAAGATTTTAAATTTGATCTCGCAAGGAATAGGGAGTCACTGGAGTTTATTGAGTAGGGGGTGTGTGACCTATTTATCACTTTGGCAACTGAGAGGAGGGGAATGGACTGTTCCCTGAGGAAGTGACTGTTTTCACTTTTGCACTTGTATTCTCACCATTTAGCCCAGTGCTCAGCACATTAAATGCTTTTTCATTTATTCATTCATTCATTCATTCATTCATTCATTCATTCCTGGCAGTGAGCTCTTCCTTAAACTTAACCCCAAAATTCCCCCCTGTTGTTTAAGCCCCATAGCTTCTCCCTAATCTTCAGGAGCTATGACCGATACCCAGGGACCAGTCAGAGTTTCTCCATTTCCAAGTGACTTTTAAATGGGTGGAGCAGTCAGAACCCAAGCCCTGAGAACCAGCCTCACCTCAGCAGACACAGAGAGACCTCCCAGAGGGTCACCCTCCAGGATGTCCGTGCCCGCATTGTAGATCATCACATGGGGCATGTGCTCACTCAGTGCCCCCTCCACGTTCTCGGCCACCTTCTGCAGGTAGTACGTGTCTCCTGTTCCCCACTCCAGCTCGACCTTCCTCTTGATGGCACCTAAAAGTCAGGGATGGCTGAGGGGAGGCTTTTGAAGAGGCTGGGACCTCATGGGTCCAACACAATCATCTCCACAAGGTACCTGCCTGGTGAACGCCTAGCAGAGACTACAATGAACTCGGCTCTTGTTGACCACTTTCATCCTATAGGCAGCGAGATGTCAAGGTAGCAAAGATGTAGCACTGGCACCCTTCCCCTCCCTCTTCAACTCAAGCCTCTTGGTATCTTCAGTCTGTCCCTTCTCTGGTATCCCTTCCCCACCCCCGCCACTCCCACCCTCCCCCCCAGTCTCCTGATTCCCAGGCACCCAGGCCACCTTTCCTCGGCCCTCTGTCCAGCAAAACTCATGCCCCAGGGCCCTGCCCTCCGATAGAGAAAAGAAGAGGCCATGGGGGTGAAGGTACCATGAAGCCAGAAGGTAAGAGCTCAGATGTGGCCTAGCGCAGAGAGATGGGCTTGAGTCTAAAGGGGGGATCCAGCTCAGCCACTTCGTCACTTTTCAGGACCTCAGTAAAATGAAGGGTTTGGATTGGATAATCTCTAAGGGTCCGTCTAGCTCTGATATACTCTGTGTGTGTCAGTAGCAGCAGCAGGAAAGGGAAGAAAAGGTAACAAGCCTTTATTAAGCACCTACTATGTGCCAGGCTCTGTTCGAAGCACTTTTTACAGAGATTATGTCATCTGCTCCTCATGACAACCCTGGAAGGTAGGTGCTATTATGATCCCCATTTTGCAAACAGAGGGTAAGTGACTTGCACAGAGTCATACAGCTAGGAAGTGTCTGAGGCCAGGCTTGAACTCAGGTATACCTGACTCCAGGCCCAGCACTCTATTCACCCGCCACCAGCTGCCTTAGCAGGGTGAGAGGCAGCTTAGTATAATGGAGAGAGTGGAGTCAAGAAGACTTAGGTTCAAATCCTTCCACAGACACTTACTAGCGGGGTGGGCCTGGACAAGTCATTCGCCCTCTATTTGCTTCAGTTTCCTTATCTGTAAAATGGAGCTAATAGAAGCACTGTAAGGGCAAGCAAAGTGGGACTTTTTACTGTTTTTTCTTTCGGAGTGCTTCTCAGCAGTAAGGCAATCAAGTGTCTTTGACTGAGTGTTGCCTTTGTTTGTAGGAAGGCCCACACCCTTTTGCTAATTAGATCATGAGAGGTGTGAAGGCCTTGGGCCCTGAAAAAGGGTTTATATATCCAAGGAGAGGCACTGAACTCAAAATCGAGAATTGAGAATCGAGAATCAAGAACTCTCAGAACTGTAGGAGGAGACGTTTTGCTTTGGGGGCTCAGCTCCTAGGAAGAGTGTTGGTGTGGAGCCGTTAAGGAGCGCCGCCCCGCCCCCCAAGGCTTTGAAAACCCAGATGTTGGTGCTTCTCTCTCTGATTACTATGTATCTAGGTATTGCTATGAACAGACAGTTAGAAGCGCTGTCTGCTGATTTGTATTATTTGCTTGGTTTATATAATTTCTGCTTATAATTTCTGTTTTCTCTGTAGTTCAGGGTGCTGACAAGTGAATGATATCTGTATGTTTAATTAAAGTGAGATTGTAAACCCCTTAAAGTTGCTTTCCTTAGAAAAGCAGATCAAAGAACCTGTGCTAGCAGCCCTCCTGTGCGCTGGTGTTATTGGTCTTACACAGCCACAGTAGCGGCAAGTAGCATTGTTGCTACAAACACCTGCCTCAGAGAGTTGTTGCAAAGATCAAGTGTAATAATATATGTAACTAAATCACACCAGAAAGAACACTGGATTTTAAGGCAGAGGACCTGGATTCCAATAGGAGCTCTGTGGCCCTGGGCAAGTCTCTTCTCCCCCGGGCCCTCATTTCCACAACTATAAAGTCAGGGGATTGGACTAAAGGATCTCTAAGGCCCATCCCAGCTCCAAATCCTATAGTCTCATAGATGTTAAAGCTAGAAAGTCAGGCCCAGTCAGCACAAACAATCTGAGCTGTGATCAGCTAGAATTCCAAGAAGGTCTGGGAATGGCTCCCAGCTCACTACCCTGAAAGATAAGGAGGGGGAAGAAGTGACACTGGTCCTCCTAGTCTCTTCCTCTCTTCAGGGAGCTGGAAAAGACCATAAAATATCCACGAACTAAAGCTGGATGATAAATACAGACCATCCCTGAGATGTAAACATCTACCTTATAAATACTCCTTACCTACAATATGCTCCTAGGTAAATGAAAAGGGAAGGATCCAGAGCAGGGGATGGAGAAAAGACATTTTGCTTTTAAGATGCATCTACAATGGAGGGGAGTGTATGCCTCCTGCCTCTCAAAGTCCAGATGAAACTTAAGACACATTCTCCCACACAAACAATGGCAACTGCAGCAGGACCAGTCTAGTGTTTCATTTATACTATGGGCTAGACAGGCCTCTGGGGGACCAGATGGGGACCTGAATAGCCCCTCTATCATTATTCCCACGGGAAAATGAATTTGGAGCCCCAAACAACTGGCCTACAAATGATCTTTCACAACACAACACAACTGGGCACATGTGTTTGTGGGGGCATAGGGGAGAGGGTGCCTGGACATTTGCACTTATGGATTTAAAAAATATATATTGGTTTCTTTCCTAGTTTTGACACTGCCACCTCATACCTCATCCACAAGGAAATCACCCCCCAGGACCACCAGTCTAACAATTTAGCGGACTCACGTTTAGCAAAACCATCCCCTGGGTAGATGTTGCGGTTATAGATATCCACGATGTACACTCGGCTATCGTCCATGAAATCCCTCTCATGGCCGTTTCCCTAGGGAAAAACACACCACTAGTGATCCTTTTCTGGAAGACAATGTCAACATGCCAGCAATGCCAATGCCAGCACAAAGAATGCCAACATGTACACTGTGCCAATCTCTCAGGATTGTTGTGAGAATCAGATGGCATGATGGGTGTAAAGTACCTCACAAATGCTAAAGCTCTGTGCAAAAAGGAGCAGCTATCATCACCAATGTCATTGTCATATCATTATTATGGATAGGGACTTAGTCTGCAATTTCATTGCAATAGGGTTTGAGTAGGTACTTTCAACCCAGCACTGCTTTTGACTATTGCCGAAAGGGAATGTCATACATTCCCTTGTACATAGAGACTTCCAAAGATGATGACCCCAATCCTTCCTCCATCTCCCCTTATGACATTCAGCAACATCCATCCCTAGGCAGCCTGGTGCCCTCTGATATGCCCCCCTCTGATAGGAACGTGTTTGGGTGGAGGTTGTACTATCCTGATAGTGCATGCCCATCAGGAGAAAGAATCATGGGGAGGCATGGACTGTTGAGACAGGACACTGATTCTGAGGTATCCTTCCTACATAGGACAGGGGACCCACCTGGTGTGCATCCAGGTCAATAATGGTGACTCTTGAGACACCTTCTACTCGTTCAAATAGAAACTGCTCAGGAGAAAGGAGGGAGAGAAAGGAGAAAAGAGAAATCAACACCTACCAGGAAAATAACTCAGTAGCTGACTGTCCCAAATCCCTGGTAGTTCAGGGAACTCTCTGGACATTACAGAAGGCTCTACCTAAGAATCACATTTCCCCTCCAAATGAGCATCAGTCACATTTCAATGAGATATTCTATCTGCCAGTGGCTTTCCTTTGGGGGCTGTACGAGGGCAGTTGGAGAAAAGACCCTCTACTAACAGTTCACTCACAGAATTCAAAGTTGAATGTTTCAAACCCTTTGTATTCATAGCAGGTGCTATATACATGCCAACTACCATTATTATTGTGCCGGTGGTGGTGGTTACCTGGTGTTTGTCCCTCTGGCCCACTCCAGAACTCAATGAAGACTCAGATCCTAAGTCTGGTGACCCCGTCAGCCTCGGGCTGTACTCAGGATAAGAGTGAGAGTGTTCTTCATTCAAAGGCATATTCTCTGTCTATGGGTTATGATCAAGCCCAGAGTTTTAAAGAATTAAAAATCCGTTATTTCCGGGCTTTTTTTTCCTTTTCGGGGGAGGAGTCAGATTTGCCTTGGGGCCCCTTTCTCAAACAGTTTATGTCCACCACTTCTTAAGGCCTGAATCACTGTTGTGGTTTAGTGGATAGAGTGCTGGCCTTTGACTCCTCAGAGTAATGGGTTCTGGCTCAACCACTCTTGGACTAGAAGACCTCTAATATCCTTTTTAGCTCCAAGTCCTATTATCCAGATGGTCCACCTCCCCTGTGTCTTTCACTTAAAGGCATAATCTCCATAGGTCTTACCTTGATAGAGAGTGTAATATCAGCATAGGCACAAAATCCCCCTCCCCTGTCACTGGAGCAGTGATGGAACCCACCACCTGCAGGGAAAAGAAATCATTCAATTGGTGGTTCTCTTTGGTGCCCTTGCCCCCTGCTGCCAGACAACACCCCTCCCTCTCCTAGCAGCTCTCACTCCCTAGTACCTCAGCTCCAAACAAGGGCCCTCAGAAAGGGTGAAAGTCTATTCTAGTCACACGCTTACAGTCTCCTCCCTTTCCAAGATCCTCTCCTCTCTAAACGGCACTGACAAGTTTCATTGACCGATATTCCAGGATATTAATGGTCCATGAAGAAGAAAACCCGCATAAACTCATGGTAAATAGACCTGCAATAATCTGGTTTCCCTAAGCTATCCCAGCAGTCAGTCAATAAGCATTGATTAAACACCTGCTATGTTCCAGGCACTATGGTAAGCACTGGGGTCACAAAGAAAGGCAAAAAACAGTCCCTGCTCTCAAGGGGCTCACATTCTAAGTTGGGAGGGACAATATACAAACAGCTATGTACAAACAAGATACGGAGATATAAACAGATCAATACAAACATACGGTGTGTATATGTGCATGTATATGTATATGTATGTGTATGTGTGTGTATATGTATACACAGTGTAGGTGGAAGGGATTGTAAGAGGAAGAAAAGGCATTAGAAGAGGCTAGGGGTGGGAGCAATACTTACTTTGGGTTGCTCTCTAATGTAGAATACCTCATCCATGACAGTCTCCGTCCTCATGACAGATTTTCTACCTCTAGCCCTTTTCCACACTATTCCTTGCTTGTGCCACCCCCAAGTGACCATTCCTAACTTGCCTTATTTCTAACTTCAGAAATAATAAAGTCTCCGAGCTGGAGGGCACAGGAGCATGGATTAAAAGTTGCAAGGGGCCTTAGGGACTGCCTAGCCCAACCTCTTTCTTCCCATTACAGATTAATAACTTGATAAAGGATGGTGACTTGCCAAGGTCACATAGTCATTCATGGGTTTGCCATCCTTCAAAGCCTAGCTCAAGCAGCACCTCCTGCATAAGGCATTTTCTGACTACTTCCAGTACCCGTGGAGCTCTCTCTTCCTCTACTTCCCAGCATATACATAGTCTGCACTGTGCAATCTGACATTGTTTTCGGATCTCATCTATCCAACAGACAAGCTCTTCAAAGGCAGGGTTTGTGTCTTTTCCATCCCCAATGGCACAGTTGAACACCTGGCTGACTATATAGCAGATGCTCTGAAAACACTTGCTCAAATGCCCTCCTTTCTCTGGCTGGCTGCCTTCACACACTCTACAATCCAGTCAAATTGCCCTTGAGGATGCTACTCAAACAGGACGCTCCATCTCTCATCATCTCTCATCTCTCACCTCTCTGCCTTTGAACTACCTACCTGAAATGCCTCCCACCTTATCCACACCTCTTGGAATCCAACTGAATCCCAAGATTCAGCACAATCGCCACCTTCTAAATGAAACCCTTCCTTATCCCACCAATTTCTAGTGCCTTTCTCACCAAATCCACCTTTTATCGATTTTGTCTGTGCCTAGGTATGTAAATACTATTCAATGTAGGCTCCCCAAGGGGCACTTTTATCCTGGTCTTTGCATTCTCAGATCCACAGTATTTAGCACAGTGCCTGGCACATAGTAGGTGCTTAAGAAATGGTGTTGGTTGAGTAGTTGATGGGGCAGACAGCCCAGCACTCGACATATAACATATATATATATACATATATATGTATATCTATATACACACACACATATATACATACATACATATATACAATATATATGTGTGTGTACATATATACATACATACATAGATATATGTATATGTATAGCGGAGCAGGTGGGCCAGGCGACGTGTGGGTGTGGCTGGGGTCAGAAGGATTTCCTCACATCTGCCTCCTCCACCCAATCACTGTGATGAGTGTGGAGGAGGATTCTCACACAAGTGCTGCTGCTACCGGGAATCCCAGATTTCAAGTTTGCATCCCAAGCTCTGAGTACCTAATCAGGTCAATTAATGGGCAGACAAAGTGCACCCTCTGGTGGTCTCATTGATCTACAGCAGCATTGCAAGCCACAACTCAGAGGGCAGCTGCGCATGCCCAGGAGACCAGAGCCACTGACTTCCCAGCTTTCTAGATAGGGCCAGAATAAAAGAATCAACCGGTCCCAAATCTTCTCTCTTCCTCCTCATCTTTCTTCTGCCCAGTGGTAATGATAACAACAATAATGATAACTTCATATTTGTATGGTGCTTCACAGTTTACAAAGAGTACTGACGGTGAGTGAAGACTTGGACCCTGTGGAAATATTTACTTCACCTCTTTCTAAGCCTCAGTTTCTGCACCTGTAAAATGGGAATTTTTGCATCGTCAACCTCACAGGAGTGTTGTATGGAAAACACTCCAGTAAACAGCTATATAGATTGAGTTCATTATTAATAATAATAACACTCAGGAAAACAAAAGGCTGCTATATAAATTAAGCTCACTGTTATAAATAATAATAATGAAAGACTACCATATAAATTAAGTTCATTATGAATAATAATGATGATATTAATGCTCAGGATAACAAAAGACAACCTACTGTGATCCTGGTTTTAAGGACTGAATGACTGATTGAATCATCAAATACCCCCCCACCCACCTACCCTGCCTTGGTGGGGAGGGCAAAAAGACATCCAATCAATCCACCAAATTTTAAAAAGGTTGTTATTGTTGTTCGGTATTTTTCAATTATGTCTGATGCCCTGTGACCCCATTTGGGCTTTTCTTGGTAAAGATGCTGGAGTGGTTTGCCATTGCCTTCTCATTTTACAGATGAGGAAACTGAGGCAAACAGGGTTAAATGACTTGCCCAGGGTCACACAGCCAGGAAGTGTCTGAGGCCAGATTTTAAAAGGTACAGATACAGAAAAAAAGAGGAGGGGGGAAAAAGACATATGGGCATTTCACAATGAGGCACAGCTATTCATCCATTCATCAAGTGCGTAGTTGGTGTTACTATGTGAGGTGTTAACGTAGAAAAGGCACTGACTTGGAGTCAGAGGCCGTGAGTTCAAACTCAGTCTCTTCTACTCGCTTCCTGCATGATGACGAAGAGACGAAGCCTCGCCTCTCTGGGCCCTCGCTTCCATATCTGTAATGAGGAGGATAGACAAAATGCTCTCTGAGGTCCAGCTCTTTGTGCTTTATAAAGCTGGACACTGGGGAGCTGGGTGGTTTAGTGGCTAGAGTGGCGAACTTGGAGTCAAGAAGGCCTGAGTTCAAAACCTGCCTCAGGTGCTTATTAGCTATGTGTGGTCTTGGGGAAGTCACTTAACTTTTGTGGGTGTGTGTTGTTAAGCAAAATTGTCTCATTAGCATGGCTTTTGTTTCTTTTGAGTGGAAGTACTTTCAGCTGTTAAGTGCTAAGGCCCAGGCCCAGGGCCCTGTCAGGTGTG
>CM053624.1:329712484-329751158 GCA_028646595.1 Phalanger gymnotis
CGGTGGGGCCTAAATAAATTTCTTGTTGTTTTCTCCTTAGAAAATCTCTTATACCTTGCGATTTTGGACCATTCAAACATATACATGATTATATTTGAGATCATAAATTCGGCCTTCCTACCACAGGGTATCAGTGACCTCACAGATGTAACTGGGAGAACGAATCACACAAGATAACATGGAAAGCACTCTGCGCCCGTTAAAAGTGCTACATAAATGCTAGCTGGTATTCCTGTGTTGATGGTCTGAAACTCTATTGCAGCACTGCAACTTTGAACCTAGTTCTGAACTCTACACTTTTGTTTAGTTTTGTCTCTTTTTACATTTGTTCAAAGTTCAGTGCAGCAAAAAGTTCTCTTGGGCCCTAAAATATGCTTCTAGTTATTTTAGTGAGTGACTCGAGATAGGTCGAGGAAGAGATGTCTCTCCCGGACACAAAGAAAGCCAGAGAGGAGCTAATGATGATGAGGATGAGGGTGAGGAAGATGATGGTGATTAGGGAAATCCTCCCAATCTTGCAGGAGCTCAGAGTCTCCCAAATAAAGGTCACCCAAAAATGTGCTTTCCAGGGTCCCATCCTCTGCTGATGACAACAGAGTCTTCCCCAAATATAATGACGGTTCTTGAGAGACAGAGACAAGAAAAGCCTAAGGGACACATGGTATTAATCAAGACATATTAATTAATTAGCTTAGCCTGGCCCCACAATTCATCTTCCTCTGCCTGCTTATTACCACCTGACAAATTCTTTCCAGAGCAACAATTTAACCCTTATGTCAGAGTAAGAAAGGACAGGAATTTCAACCCTAAAGTCCAAGTAAGATGGAACAAGAATTTCAACCCTAATGTCTGAGTAAAAAGGGATAAGAGTTTCAACCCTAATGTCTGATTAAGAAAGGACAGGAGTTCCAGACTCTTCTGGAAGAAAATTTCAGTCCACTGACTACAACAGATCAGTACAGCTTCTCTGTGGCAAAGACCTGACCCAACAATGGGATTAAAACAAGAGGCCAGCCCAAGCTCCAGACCAGATCACTACAGCTGCCGCCAGCTTCGCAGGCTGGAAGGACGGCCTTCACTGGAGAGATGGAGCTGATGACAACAGCAGGCCTCCCCTGTGACAGTTGCCACCAAGAGCATCCTTGGCAACCTCCTTCATCATCTGCCCCTCTGGAGCTGGTACTGCTTCCTCAGCCTCCCTCCTCTTCCAGAAGTCAGACAATCATTAAGCATTTATTAAGTAGTTACTTAATATGCCAGGCAGCATACTAATAAGCATTGTAGATACATGAAAATAAAAGATACATATTATATAAATGGAAGGTCATGTCAGAAGGAAGACATGAGGGGTGGGGTGAAGCCTGGGAAAGACCTCCTATGAAAGGTGTGATTTCAAGGAAGTGGGAAATTGGAGGTGAGGAAGGGATACGTTCCAGGTTTGGGGGGCAGCCAGTGAAAACACATAGAGGTCATATGTACATGTAGATCAGTGAAGCTGAATTGTTCAGCATGAGGAGGGAAAGTGTGAGAAGACTGGAAGGATAGGAGGGGATCAGGATGGGAAGAGCTTTAAAAGTCAAATTTTATATTTACATTTTATATTTGAACCTAGAAGTAATAAGGAGCCATTTGAGTTTACTGAATGGGAGTAGGGAGAAGGTGGCACGATCAGACCTCCACTTTAGGAAAATCCCTTTAGCAGACAGAGCAAGGATGGATTAGAGTGAAGCCAGACTTGAAGGAGGGAGACCAAGCATCAGGCTACTGTATCTAGGGCAGAGGTCAGCCATGAGGGGATGAGGGCCTGCCACAGCTGGGAAGACATAGATGGAGATACGGTGAAGGTCACAATGGTGAGACTCGGCAACAGATGAGCCCTGTGGGCTGAGTGTAAATGAGGAGATGAGGATGGTACCGAGGACCCTCGACAGAACAGAGGCGCATTCTTAGCAGATCAGAGAATATTATGGTTTCAAGTCTGAGAAGGGGAGAGCTTCATCCTTTTCCACCTCATTCAGTGGGCATGGCGTGCGTGCATGCATGTGTGTGTGTGTGTGTGTGTGTGTGTGTGTATGTGTGTGTGTGTATGTGTGTATGTGTTCCTACTTCCTATCTATACATAACCTTGGGATGATCCAAGCCCCAGAAAGCTTTTAAGAACTGACAGCAAGGAGTGGCATTTTAGACTTCCTGACAAACCAGTGGGAGACAGACCTTTGGGCAGAGGGATCTTGCTGGGCACCACAAATTATACTACTTAGGCTCATTCCTCCCACACATGAAGCCAACCCTAATGACAAGGCTTATCCTTGAGAGTTTGGGAAACAATGCCATTTATGGGAACGAGCTGCAGAGGAAAGAAGCCTAGCTATGGAGTCAGAGGACTCCCGTTTAATTCCTGGCTCTGTGTGATCTTCCCCTCTCTGGGCCTGTTTCCTCAACTGTAAAATGAAAAGATGAGATCGGACTACCTCTAGTACTAGGATTCTATGGATTTTGTAAAGGGGTAACCTCAATAAAGGCTCCAAATCCCAACTCACAAGGGTACAGCTCCTAAAAGGCAACTGGGAGTACTCAGGCTGAAGAATAAGGGACAGGGACACACACACACACATACACGCACACGTGTGCACACACACATGCACACAGGCACGTACACACATGGGCACATGCACAAATATACTCTCTCTCTCTCTCTCTCTCTCTCTCTCTTTCACACACACACACACACACACACACACACACAGACCAAGGCTCTTCCAGGTTGAATTCCCTGTTGTACTTACCTATATTGATGGCCCAGCCTCGTTCAATAGCCAGTTTTCCAGCCTTCAGGAATAAGCACAGAGAAAGAATGAACAACACCAAGGCATTTTACCAGGTCTGCTGGGGGCCTATCCTCCTCTGCCCAACAATCCAGAAGTGGCAATACTCTAAGCCTCCCGGGAAACATTCTTGGCCAGGTGGTCACAGAGCAATGGTACAGAAAAAGTAGGAGAAGGCTGGAAGTATCTCTGGATTTGGAGCCACGAGACCTGGTTTCCAAACCCAGCTCTGCTGTGAGTTGGGGGCAAATCAACTTTGCTCTTATAAGCCTCATTTCTCCATTTTGTATTGCCTTCCTCATAGGATTACCCTGAAGAAAGCACTTTGAAAGCCACAAACCCCTAACATAAAGGTAAACTATTATGATATTTTAGGGGGGCGGGCAGGGAGGAGCAGCAGGCCAGTCAAAGGGGGACGACATTGCTCATTCCAAAGCCTTCAAAGAGATAGCCTGTCCATTAGTATCTGTCTCTATTGGGCACTGCCCCATTCCTTCTTCCCTTAGGATAAATATGCTGAACTAATCTAATCCTGAGAAGTATATAATCCTTTTCTGATTCAACTTAATAGACATTAATTGAAGACCTACTAGGAAGAGGGCCTATATTGGACACCATGGGAGTCAAAAAGCTATATAAAACATAGCCCCAGCCCTAACAGAGTTTACGGCCTAGTAGGGGGAGATAAGGCATGTATATAATAACCAAAACATGACATAGAATATGATAAGTCTAATGGGAGGTGTGCAAAGAAAATGCTAGGAAAGTACAGACTAGAGGTATCACTTGAGGTCCATTATAGGAACTGGGTTTTGAAGGACATTTAAGAGTATAACAACATTCCTAGGACTGGGCCAGCATGTTGGCTTAGGAGTCTGGTCTGAGCAAAAGTATTGTGTACTGTCTAGAAGATGATCTTTGATATTTAAAAAACTTAGGATCTTAGGCTTTAGAGTCAGAAGGGAAAACCAAGACCGTGTCATTCAATCCCCTCAGTGATGGTGAGAAAATGGAGGCTCCGAGGCCAAAGGTCAGTGCAGTAATCACAGAAGTCTGGATTTGAACCCAGTTCTGTGGATTCCGAATCCCTCAGTTCCTTCTATTACACTACATTATTTGTCCACTGCATCTTGATTCTACCACCCAACAGATTATCTATGCCAAGTTCATACTGTATACCCCATGCCTTAGCCTTGGCCTTGGCATCACCTTCCTTAAGCAGGCACACCCAAAGTGAGCTTTCTTGGATGTGAAGAATGTAGCATATGCATTTCCTGTGGAAGCTGGTCATCCATATTTCATGATGGGTGTATTATTAATGAACTTTACTGGCTCAAGGCTGCCAACCAATGACAGGGTGTGGGAAAGACCAGTTATAACAGTTTGGGGCTCCTGAGGGAAGGAAGCATAATCTATTGAAAACAGCACTGGGTTGGGAGTAAAGAAACCTGGGTTCTAACCTTAGCTCTTCCATGAACCAACTGTGTGACCTTTGGAAAGTCTTAGCCCCTCTTTGGGCCTCATGAAAAATGAGAAATAATACCCAATCCCTGGGAGGCAGCATGGTTCAGTGAAAGAATATGGAACCTGAGTGCACATCCTGGCTCTTATACTTACTTCATGTATGTACTTCGGAAAGTCATGTGACTTCTCTAGGCCTCAGTATCACTACCTGTAAAAGGAGGGGGTTGGACTAGATGACCTCAAAGGTGCTTCCAGTTCTAAATCTATGATCCTATGATCTACCCCACAGGGCTGTTGGGAAGGTTAAATGAGATGAAAAGGATGGAAAGGATTTGCTTCCCTTTTAAGGGAATTGTTAGTATTACAGTGGTCATGACTAATCAGTTTGTGCCATAGAGCATCTTCAACTTGTATTCTCTGATCATTTCTTGTACATTTACCTTATCTCCTCTCTAAGTTCTTTGAGAACAAGCAATGTGTCTTCCCCTAGACTTCAGCCTAAGGCTGAGCAGAGAGTGGGTCTTCAACAAGGGTTTGACAAATCCGTCTGGCCCAAAGGAGCACACACCCTGCCCGTCCCTCGATGTCCTCTCAGCTATCCAAGATACTTCAGAGATGGCCACAAATTCAGAGACAGAAGGGAATCATCCATACATAGAATCTCATGATTCTAGAATCTCTGGGCCAGAATGGCTCATAGGCTCACAGACATGGCCTAGGAAGGACCTCAAAGGGCATTTAGCTTGATGCCTTTCTGTTATATGTCAGGAAATTGTGACTGAGAGAGGTTCTGGATTTGCCCAAATTCACAAGTGCCAGAGGTGGGATAGGAACCTAGGTTCTCTGACTCCAGAGACTTTCTGGTATACCACAGCTACATCTGAGTATCTCTGCAGAAGTCATCCAATCTAACCCAAGCCTAAAGCAGGAATCCTTATCAGGACTCTTAACTTGTCCTTCAGGCTCCTATTGGAGACATCCAGAGACAAGGAACTCATTACCTTCTGAGGCAGCCCGCTGATGATGCTCTAGGTTGTCCTCTCACACAGGAAAAAATAATAGGGACAGTCATTTATTCATTAAGGACCTTTCAGGTCCTAATATTCCCTAAATTCTAGTCACTTCCTGTCTGATATCTACCTCCCTTCCCAAGGGGCCAAAAATGAGCTCACACAGCTAATAAGACTACTGGTACAAGCCAACAGCTAGTGCTGCTTGCCTTCATGCCTCACGGACATATGGCATTGACAAGGAAGAGAGGCATTGGGAGAACAAGGGATCTGTGCTTGGTTCTAAGTAGCCCAAGAGCTGACAATGAATGGGCAAGTCAGGTGACATCTGTCCCTTCTTTCCAGTACCACCTTCCTCCTCACCACTGTGCTCCTGGCCAGCACCTAGCTACAAGAGGGCAGAAAGGGCACAGGTCCATCTTACCATAATAGTTCCTCCTGTCTGGGTCCTTAGAGGCCTTAGAACATGCCTCTGCACCAGGAAGTTAGGAAGACAGAAGACTGGTGGAATCTCCGTGATCGTTGCCACTACAAAGGACCACTTCGGAAAGAGACACAGAAACAAGGAAAATGCTCAGTGCTTGAGGAATGCTTGTAGACTCTGTGAGCTAATTTCTCCCCAGACTCAGGCTATCCTCCAGTGAGGAAGGAGCCCTTCAGGAGGCCCACAAATTCTACCGACTGCCAAGGGATGGTTTACAACAGCAGTGCTCCACAGTGGCATGCATGGAAATTGAATTTTAATAAAATGAACCACACTTTGAATACTTTGGAAAAACTGGCTATGTAAAGACGGCACATCCAGAATGTTTACTTTGCAAGTGGGACAGATCCTTTTGGGATAAAAATAATGCCTCCCCTCAATTTATCTGGTTCGTAACCAAAGCTGATTTGGCATGGCAGAATTCCGTAAAGCGAGATCCATCCATACTCTTCCAAATTTCCAAACGGCCTCACTCCCGGGGAAGGGTCACGGATGTAGAGCTAGATGGGTCCTTCGAGATCATTTAACCCAAACCACTCATTTTCTAAATGAGAAAACAGAGGCCCCAGGAGTTTCAGTAACTTGCCCAAGGTCACAGGGGTAGTAAGTTTCAGAGCCAGCATTCAAACTCAGCTCTTCTGATTCCAAATCCAGGACCCTCACAGCAGAAGAATCATCCCAAAAGAATGTTTCTCTTTGCTAATTTGGCTCCTAGGAAATAGCAAAGTTCAGGGGGTGGGGTAAGATGATTGCCCATTATGAGGGAAAGGAGATGATGGATCAACTATTTCCAGGTGGAAATACATTTCTTGCCTTTTCACCAGATGACCTCTGGGGGCCTGGATCTGGCCAAGGCTCTGCTCTGACATGAGAAGAGCCCAGCTCCCACTGCAGAATTTTGACAGATTTTAAAACAGAAGATTCAGAGTGGGAATGGACCTTCAGAGGTCAGTGAATTCACAGAGGAGGAAGGTGGGGCTCTGGGGAGCAGGGAGAGAGTAAATTATCTTCCCATTCAAGTAACTGTGACCCAGAAAGACACAATTCATTTTTTCCAGGCGTGGCATTGGGTTGGGTTGTCAGGGACTGATCAGACTCAAGTATAAGTGAATTGCTTGGGTCACCCAGGGACATCAGAGATGAAAATATGTTCAACGCACACACATACACACACACACACACACACAAAGACACACCAAAGCTGACAATGGACTCAGTCTGAGACCAGCCAAATACATTAGCTTAATTGGAAAAAAAAAACCACCAAGATAATTTAATGGTATTAATTGCTAGCTGTGCTTACATCACTGCTCCGTTACAGGACTTCTGGGGCTAGAGTCTACAAGAGAAGCCTCTGGGAAATACAAGTTTCCCTCCCCAGCTCCAGGTTCTCTCCCAGGATCCAGTCCCACATTTCTAACTCTCTGCCAGGTATCTTCACTGGGATATCCCACTTGTACTTCAGACTCACCAAGTCTAAAACCACACTCTTCATCTTCTCCCTCAAACCTGTTTCTCCTCCTGATTTTCTTATTTTTCTTGATGGGGCCTCCAACCTGCCAGGCACTCAGCCTCAGACTCTTGGAGTCATCTTTTAATCCCCCTCTCCCTGACTCTCCACATTGAATCATGGCCAAATGCTAAAAATTAAATCTTCAAAATATCCCTTCTAGCCATCCACTTTTCCCCTCTCGGACACCCACGTCAGTTATGTCATCATTTCTCTCTTAGAGAGCTACTATAGCCTCCCAATCTTGTCTTCTTTATTCCAATCCCTTCTGATACACTCTAAACCTGCAGCTGAATTCATTTTACCATGGAGTGGGCAT
The DNA here is from genome assembly GCA_028646595.1 of Phalanger gymnotis. Taxonomy (NCBI): domain Eukaryota; kingdom Metazoa; phylum Chordata; class Mammalia; order Diprotodontia; family Phalangeridae; genus Phalanger; species Phalanger gymnotis. Next base: position 329,720,097 of record CM053624.1, read on the forward strand.
TATGATCATGTCACTCTCCTGCTCAAAGACCTTCAATGCCTCCCTACTCTCTCTAAGAATCAAATTCACACTTCTCAGCTTGGCTGTGACTGAACGTTTAAACCTTATCGCTCACCATTTTCCCACAGATACACGATGTTCCCACCACACTGAGCCACTCACCATGTGCTGAACGTAGCATTCATTTCCCTACCTTTGTTCCTACTATATCTTCACCTATGCTACCTTGCCTCCATCTCTCTGTGTGCCCAGCTCAAACACCGCCTCCTTCAAGAAGGCAATGAAGGTTTTGGCAGGGATGATCTAGTGAAAAAAGGACAGACACTGGAGTTAGAGGACCTAGGTTCAAATCTTCCCCTTGACCATGACTGCTTATTTGTGATCTTGGGCACATCATGAAACCTCCCTGGCCTCAGTTTCCTCAACTGTAAAGTTGGAGTTAGAGGAGTTGGTCTCTTCTTGTTCTATATCTATGATCTCATGACATGGTCCAACCTAGGCCTTCAGAAGAAAATTACAACTCTGTGAAGGCAGGATTGGAGGTAGAAGAGTCAGAAAGCAGAAAGAAAGACCAATGGGGGAGGGTGGGATATTATGACATTCCACACAAGAAATGATGAGGGGTTGAATCGGGGCAATCTGAGTACAGAGAAAAGGACAAATAATAGAACTTGGCAACTAATTCATTAAGAGGATAAGAAAGACTAAGGGTCAAAAGATGAGAAATGTGGGTGATGGAGAGGATGGTGGGAGAGTCCTCTAATAGAACAAAAGAGGTTTAGAAGAGGGACAAGTTTGGGATATATGGAGTTTGAGATGCCAGGGGGACATTCAAGTGATGTTTGGAGGTGCAGGAATAGAGTTCAGGGGAGAGGTAAGGGCTACATATATAGATGTGGGTGTCATTGGCTTGGAGATGATCATTGAAGCCATGGGAGTAAATTAGATCACAAAAAGGGAGACTGTAAGGGCCCAAGGGATAACAGCAACAAAGCATTTAAAAAGAAAAGAAAAGGCCAGCAGTTAAAGTGGAGAAAGAATATCTAAAAAAAGAGAGTGGTCACTAATGTAAGGAGTGGCTGAATTCCCATCTATTAACCTTTGCATTAGAATTCTTTTCGTGCTTATCTAACCACCACCACATCCACTCCAAGGAAGCTCCTTAAGGATATAGTCCTTTTTTTTTTTGTTTCTCTTTAGTGCTTATCACAATGTCTCCCACACAGTAAGTACTCAATAAATAGTTGTTTGTATTAACCAAAATGAGTGCTAGTCACCACCCAGTTGCCTCTAGGTATCACCTTTTCCAACAGTTCAAAGCTAGTCTCAATCAAGATCTAAGACAACCTAAGTTTCCATAATATAAAAATCACTTTCCTTTTCAGAGCCTCCCTGTGGTCTGTAAAATGGGTGGTTTGGAATAAATGATTTCTAAGACACCTTCTTGCTGCATGAGCGCTATCCACTGGTTAGTTCTGTGGCACAATGGAGAGAGTACTGGCTTTAGAGTCAAAACACCTGGGTTCAACTCCCACCACTATCCCTCCCAACCTGTGTGACCTCAGGTGAGTCACTGAATATCTCTGGGACCATTTCCTCCAGTAAAATGAAGGTGTTGAATATAAGAAAACCTTTGAGGTCAGCACTGTCAGACAGGGCTTGGCCTAGAATCAGGAGACCAGAGTTCCAATCTGGCTTCCAACACTTATCCAAGAAAATCAGGGGAAAGGCAAACATTGCCAGCCCTGTGCATCCAACTTAGTAGCCCCCATGCTGTCCGCACCATCATGAGGAGCTTATGGAAAAGAAGAGGTAAGGATCCATACTTACTTTAACCCTTCAAAAAGATCTGGATTTCATCACCGCAAGCACTCCCTCCAATGACACAAGATTGCAACCCCTCCATACCACATAAGGTGACCTTCAGGAAATGCTTTGGTCAAAAACAAAGCATCACCTGGTGGTGGACCTTCTGGTGATAAGCCTCTCAACGAACACTTCAGTAGGCTGATCCTCAATCAACAACCACAGTTGCTTATCAGGCCTGCCCTAAGAACAATGTGGTGGACCAGCAAGAGTATTTTCTATGACAATATATCCTCCTAGAGTTCAGGGTCATCTCTACATCAGGACAAGGTGCCAGAGAAGGACTGGAGCAGAAGGAGGGCCTGTAATGCTTCACAAATAATTGCCTTCCTTCCCCATGCTTCTCTAAGGTGAGCCCATTTAGATGATAGCATTTCTAAGCTGCCTCTAGCTCTAAACTGAGGGTCCTAACATATAGACACTTGTAGTCCTGAATCATTAATGAAACAAAGATGGGAGAATTTCATTTGATGGTGGACTAAAAGATGCATATTCTACTTATGAGATCACAGGACATAGAGCTAGAAAAGGCCTAAACCGAAACCGTCTGAGTCCAACTTCCTCATTGTAAGGATGAGGGGATGAAGGCCCAGAGAGGTTAAATATCTTACCTCAGATCACGCATCTCAAATCCAGGACTCTATTCCAGGTTCCCTGATTCCCATATCCACCATCCAGTGTTCTTTGAGCATCACTCCATGCATCCAAAGATCAAAGTCTTGCCAATCCTCCAACACATACCTGGAGTCTAAGGATGAACTTAAGAGCCATGGTATGTTGGAGTTGGAATGGCTGCTAGAATTGAATCCCCTCTTTATACGGATGAGAAGGCTGAGAGGCTCAGAGAACTTAAATGACTTAGCCAGTCACACAGCTGGGTAGTAGAGGAGCATGAACTAGACCCCACTTCTCTTAGGGCTCACTATTCTAGACCACTTTCTATTGAATCATGTAGCCTCAACTTACAAAATATCCATTGCCTGTACTACCATACATGGAGGGTACAGAAGCAGTAGACGAAGGACACATTGCCTGCCTTCAAATTTCTATCTAAAATCCACATAGAGACACATCAAGTTCAGATGATAGAATAGTTGGAAAATAAGCCTAAGGCATCTTAATCATAAGAGAAACTACATAAAGACAATATATCCAAATGTGGAAGGACTTCAACATAAGAGGAAACATTACTATGGGTTGGGGGTTAGGTTAGTCAGCTCAGAAAGATCTTATAGAGTAAGTAGGACTGAAGAGATACATAGCATCTAAATTATTAGAGAAAAAAAGGGAAGGCATTCTGGGCAAGAGAACAGCAAAAGCAAAGGTACAGAGGTTAAGAATGAACTTAGTATGTTCAAGAGAGAGTAAATAATAGCAGGAGGTCCAAATCCAAAAGTGTAAAACTTAGGAGCTTAAGTTACATGTGTGTGTGTGTATGTGTGTGTGTGTATACACAGAGAGAGATATACATATATATGTATGTATTTGTGTATTTTTATGTATATATGTTTATATGTATATGTATATTTTTATATGTGTGTATATGTATATAGATGTATGTATGCATGAGCTTAAATTAAGGGCCAGAGATACATAGAGTGTCTCAAAACATTTTAAGCTTTAATAGCACAATTACAGGCTTCTGTGACGTGCTATATATTTGGGAATCAGCAGTATAGAGGTGATAATCTAAATTGTGAATGGAAAATATTTCTGACAATGAGTGTTGGTTGGTTGTTGTCCCTCATTCTCAAAAAGGATCAAAATGACATCACTATGCTAGAGTCAAGTTACAGTGTGTCTAACTGTGGCTGATCAGACCAATATTAGCTCAGAATGCTCTACCACAGATCAGGCACAAATAGTCCATGTAAACATTTGGAGTGAATTCTCTAAATCTGCGCATCTCACATTTTTTTTTTTGAGCTACTTCAATTCTGCTTTGCTCACAGAGCATAGCATCTTCTCTAATGAGGGCACACCATGTTGGCTGATCCTATGCCAGTGCCTCCTATGCCATGCAATCAATTTCAAAGTTCTAAAGAGAGACCTTGAGAATGTCCTTGTATAGCTTTTTCTGACCACCATGTGAGTGCTTGCTTTGTGTTAGTTCTCTGAAAATCATCATTTAGGCAAGCATATGTTTGGCATTTGAACAATGTGGCCAGCCCTTTGGAGTTGCACTCTCTGTATAGAGTTTGAATGCTTGGCAGTTTAGTTCGAGAAGGGATTTCGGTATCTGGTAACTTATCCTGCCATGTGATCTTCAGAATCTTCCTACGACAGTTTAAAAGGAAGCTATTCAGTTTCCTGGCATGGCGCTGGTAGACTGTCCAAGTTTCACAGGCATACAACAATGAGGTCAGCACAATGGCTCTGTAGGCCTTCAGTTTGGTAGGCAGTCTAATACCCCTTCTCTCCCATACTTTCCTTTGAAGCCTCCCAAACACTGATCTTGCTCTGGAAATGTGTGCATCAACCTCATTATAAATGTGTACATCCCTGGAAAATACACTAGCAAGGTAAGTGAACTTATCCACAGCATTCAAAACTTCTCCATTTGCTGTAATCGATGTTTCCATGTATGGATGGGGTAGTGCTGGCTGATGGAGCACCTGCGTTTTCTTGGTGTTCATTGTTAGGCCAAAATTGGCACAACAGCAGAAAATCGATCCATACTTTATTACATCTCAGTTTCAGAGGCTGCATTAAGTTCATAACCATCTGCAAACCAAAAAGCCACATACCAACATGCCTTCCACTTTAGTCTTGGTTTGTAGCCTTTTCAAGTTGAACAATTTACCATCAGCGCATTTGACCTTAATGTCACGTTTGTCCTCTTTGAAGGCATTTGACAACTTGGCTGAAAACATTATGAAAAAAGCACGGGAGCAAGCACACAGCCTTGTTTCACTCCACTCCACAGACTGGGAAAGTGGAAGAGCATCACCCGTTATCCAAAACCTGGGCAAGCTGCTCTCATGAAATTGATATATGATATTGATTGATCAACTTCTTCTGGGCAACCAAATTTTGACACAATTTTCTATAAGCCCTTGTGACTGACAGTATCACAGGCCTTGGTCAGATCTACAAATGTTGTATACAGACCTCTGTTCTGCTCCTGGCGTTTCTCTTGGACTTGTTGGGCAGCAAACACTATATCAACCCATTTCTCAGCCCTTTCTGAAGCTACACTGGCTCTCAGGTAGATGACCATCTTCCAAATGAAGGATCAGCCTATTAAGGAGGACTGTAGCAAGAGTCTTGCCAGCAATGGCTAAGAGAGAGACCCCTTACACACCCCCTTGTGATTGTCACAGGGCCATCTATTTCCTTTATCTTTATAGAGACGGACAATGGAGGCATCTTTGAACTCCTGGAGGATAACGTCCTCTTGCCAAATAACCTGGAAAATTTCAGTCAGTTTTTGTAAGAGCAATGGAACCCACCACCTTATAAATCTCAGCTGGAATACAATAAGCACCAAGTGCTTTGCCACAGGAGAGGAGCCTAATGGCATTCAAAATTTCTTCTTCAGTTGGAAATTTGTCTAGAGAGATATTGACTTCAACATGAGGTAAACAGTCAGTGGCTTCAACATTGATCGATGATGGTCTATTGGGAATACAATGAAGGTGGTTCAGCCCATCTCTTCAGGATCATGTCCTTTCACTAATGAATGTGGCACCAGCAGCACTGAATAGCTGAGATGCACCAAATATCTTTGGCCCATAAATAGCCTTCAGGGCATCATGAAAATGCTCTGGATTGTTACTATCAGCATAAAACTGAATTTCACCTGCCCTCTTACTGAGCCAAGAATCTTACGTGTCTCTAAGCTTTGCTTGTACTTTACTTTTGATGGAGTTAAATGCTGCCTTCTTAGAGTTGGGTGGACTATACTGCTGGTAAACCCTATGGAGTTCTCATTTTTCATTTAGCAGCTTCTGAATGTCCCCATCATTTTCATCAAACCAGTCTTGATGTTTGAGAGTATTCTGACCCAGATGAGTGAATGCAGTGCTATACACCAAATCTCTGAAAGCTGCCCACTCCTCTTCTGTTCCACTGTTGGCAACCATGTGTTGGCTCAATCTTCTGTCCAAGCTAGCAACAAATTGTTCCCACTCAGAGAAGTGCTCTAATCTTCTGAGACTAAGTATTCTGGTAGTCATTTTGCCTTGGAGCTACAGAATGAGAAAATTTAGCTTGGAGAGGATAAGTCTATGATTAGTCTAGTACTCTGTGCCACACATTGCCTATGTCACTCTCCCATACTGTCTGTCTCTCCTCCTTACAATCACACAGTTTATTAAATGCCAATGTTTGCTACAAGGGTGCATCCACAAAGTTATATTGCATTTAGGCAAATGGAAGACAGTGTTGGTGACAAGAAGGTCATGAGGTGCCCAAGTCTTCAGTAGTAAGTGACCATTGCTGTTGCTGTTGCTGTTTCTGACTCCATTCCTCCCAAGGACTTCTTGCCATGTCTGGTAATCTGAGCCTACTCTTGCATTAGTGACCCAGAATTACAAGCTTGTCCTCTTTTGTCTCATTGATGATAAGAGTCCCCAGGTCTCCAGAGAAATTTTCTTTGACTTCATCAGGGTTCATCATGGTGGGAGCATAGGCATTGATGAGGGTGGCATGGCATTTTTTTGCAAGTGGCAATTCCATTGTCATGAGCCTGTTATTCACTCCTTTTGGTAGGTATACAAGCTTGTTGACTAGATTAGTTTTGACTGCAAAACCTACACCAGATTCACGGTGCTCCCCTTGTGTATCCAGCTCCAACTTCAGTGAGCTGGCCTTCATTTGCCAGCTTATTTCACTCAGGGTTGCTATTTGGATGCAATATCTGCTGAGTTCTCTTGTAACAAGAACTGTTCATCTTTCAAGTCTACTGGACTTTGTTTTCTCTATAAATGTGCACATATTTCATGTACCTATGGTGAGCAGAATCATCTTTGTAGAAGTTTTTACACAATATTTTGGGTGTGTTTTGACTACAGGGTGGGATTTCCCACTTGCCATGGTAACCAAGCCAGAGTTGGGTAAGCAGACAATTTTGGGGTACTTTTTCTATCTCCTTCCTCACACCAGGAGGTGAGCAGTGCAGTCCCTTAAAAAAGGCAGCTCAGATACCCAGGGGCTTGCCAAATCCCACTGCTACTTCCAGTGAGAAGATGACCCTATGGCCTAGGCCACCTGCGTGCAAGATTGTGACTACAACTCGCAGTGTATCCGCACCTACTGCTTTGTCATTTGCCTGTCACCACAGGACTCTGAGATAGGTAAAAATGGTAAAATAGTATGGGTGATGTCTTTTGATTCATACATAAAATCAATTTAAGTGAGGCAGAGCTGCACAAAGTCATTGGCCTCACTCTATCAGAGTCATCACAGTCCAGTGGCAGGACAGAGTCAAGATGACTGGTGATGGCATCTTTGATGTCTAACCAAGCTCACAGCACCTGCTTCATCTGCCTTCATGGCCATTGAAACAAATTGTTCTCATCCACCAAATCAACCTGAGATGTCTTCAAATGCTTAGGGTAGAGACAACCCCCTAACTCACCAACAAGTGTGAGACCCCTCTGTTACCCTCAACCTGGTTTAGCCTGTCTGCTGAAACGGTTTACTGGGGTGTGGCCATTGTGCATGCTACAGCTTCTTGGAGCCACAGGTGAGAGTTAGGTGGATCAAGTAGATACCAAAGGTGAAAAGCATCTTTGAAAAGGGCTCAGCAGCCCTCACACCAGAGGTTCTAGTCTTCCCTGATCACACCCTATACTCCAAGAGAGGAAAAGAACCAAGCTAGAGTAGAGGGGGGAGTGAATATAGGGAATATTCAAACTAGAAGCCCCAAGCCAGAAAAAAAGTAGTTTTAGAATAAATAAAAGGATATAATCTCCTATAAAATCCTATTTTTGAAGCCTTGTTTTGGCATGCAGGTGACTCTTGTCTCTCAAACGCTATGCCTGTGGAGTACAAGCTCTAGGAGGTCCAACTGAGTGGGAGACCTAATGCTGGTGTTTTCTTAAGAATAGTCTAGCTATGTTCTCAAAAGCTTATCAATAGGTCGACTGCATCACAATGATCTCGCCTCTCCTCTCCTCTCCTCTCCTCTCCTCTCCTCTCCTCTCCTCTCCTCTCCTCTCCTCTCCTCTCCTCTCCTCTCCTCTTCCAACAGTAACTCTCCAAGACCAGCTATTAAGTTATGGTGGGATTGCGACCTGCAGTTGTGGACAGAACACCCACACCAACAACTATAACAGCTCTTTAAAGAATCAAAGTAAAAGGAAAAACTATGCAGAGTGGGAATACTTAAGAGAATACATTAGCCCCAAGAGGTTAGCTATGGCTTCAAATAGGGTCAAAATAAATTCACAAGTGATAAGAAGATGCACAATACATTAATACAGGGAAAAAAGGTTTGGATATTTGGGGAAATATCTCCAATTTGTGAATTAGACATTAATGAGAAAAGCCAAGTCTTCCCAACACATCCTTGACAGAAGAATGAATGAATGCTAGAAATTAAATTTAATTGAAAAAACATTAAGCACATAACGCTTTGCTAGGACTGTCAGAGAAGGGAGATGACAGAATAGAAATACTCCAAATAAAATAAAATCAAGCCAGGTTGGACTAATGGAAATGGGGTTGCATTTGGAACCACAGCCACTGGGCTCAAATTTGGGTCTTCTGCTTGACCCCTGTGGGGCCTTAGGTAGGTCAATTCACCTTGCTATGTCTATGATTTTCTGGGACCATATAATCTCTTCTGTAGCTAGGCTTTTCAGAAAGCTGGACATGACCTCAGGGGGAATTTTTGATATTTGTGGCCTCAACACCCAAAAGCTTCTAGTCAATGCTCCAAATGTCTTAAGCATGAGCCCTAGTGAGGAGAATCCAGGATGAACTGTGACCGTCCCCAGACCTTAACCATACTAGATGAATGCATAAGTGCCTGCCCAAAATAGGCACTTAATCAACGCTTGCTGATTAACTGATCATCATCCCCTTTGGGGATGGAAAGAAAGAGATGGTCACTGCGATTTTCTCTGGTACCTTCACCTGATCTCTTTAGCTTTGATGTCACCCTCCTTCCCCAAGGCATCCCTCTAAAAACCATTAACTGAGACAACCACCAGCAGAGTGGATGTCTAGCTGAAAAAAACAGACACCTCGGGACAAGGCTATGTATAGCCCAAAGTGTTAGGAGACTAGACTCCAATAATCAAATATGTTTCTTTCTGTCATAAACACAAGAAGGGGCTCTAGAGAAAGGCCATATCCTCAGAGCAAGTAATTGGAACCTGTGAGAATCAGAGCCAATAAAGTGTCATCTCAGAGTATGTTTGGTTCTTCTCAATTCACAGGTGTTGAAGTAGTGTGATTTCTACTAAATATAATGGACGGTGAGGAGATAGCAAAAATCATATCTACCTGATATTCATTTTATGTTTGAGTGTACATATGTATGCACAGCTAAGAGTAAACAGGAGTAGGAGAGATGGGCAAACTGCCCTGGGTACAGCTTTAGGAAGTGATAAAAGGGGCTAGGAAAAGCTTAGAGAGCACAAGTTGTTGGGGGGTTGGGGAAGGGACCATGGACCTTGACCTGAAAGGGGCTTCAGAAACCATTTAATTTAACCCCTCTCCTCATATTACAGATGAGGAAACTGAGGCCCAAAGAAAGGAAAATGTGTCCTTCTCCAAGGACACACAGGTAGTAAGTGCCAGAGGCAAAATTTGAACCTAACTCTAGAACCAATGTTCTTTCCATTGAACCAGAATCTTAAAAAACAATTGTAGAACATACCTCTAAGTGTGATTCTTACCAGCATTATCCTCTTCAATTTTGGCCCTAAAATCCCTTCTCTTGAGTCCAGAATTTTATACTGGCTTCCTACTCCTAACATTTGGGCTCTGTTTTTGTCCTAAGGTAGTGTGTTCCTGCTCCTGGATGGTGACTTTTGCTATCCATGGACAAAAGCAAGGGTATATGCCTGAGGCTGAAAAAGCCTTTGGGAAGCTGAGAGTTTGGAGTCAGGACTCACTCAGCCAACAAGGCTGCCTCTAGGCTTTCTAGATCTTCAAGTCCTTGAAGGACTGTCAGGTGGAACACAGGTTGGGCTTGTGCTTGGCTCCAAAGGGCAGAACAAGAAGTAAAGGGTAGAAATGACAAAGAAAAAAATTTAGGCTTGATATAAGGGAAAATTTCCTAACAATCAGAGTTACCCCAAAGTGAAATGAGCTGCCCTGGGAAGTAGGGAAGGGAGGGTGGGGAGAGAAGATTGGAGGCCTTCAATGCGAAAGGTGGCTGACCATTTGGGGGTGTGTTGTAGAAGGAAGTTTCCCCTTAATGGAGTTCTTTAAGCAAAGGTTGGATGATCCACTTCTCAGATAAATTGTAGTGAGTTTTTTTTTTAATTTGGATATAGACTAAGTTAGCTGTCTACTGGGGTCTGTTTCAAATATTTTGGAATTCTCTGCTTCTGTTGGGATGTTCCAAACCATTATGCCAATATCTGACAGTACCCTTTCTCTACAAACACCCTAGAAAAGTTCAACAGTATAAGGACCCCAGGTTCTAGGTCACCCAAACATTGCCCAGCCCTAATTTATCACAAACCATGGCATATTCCATTACATTCCAACTCCCTGAAAGAATATGGGTAGTAGTTTGGTGGAATTCATTGGTATAGCATCTAGGTCTTTTTATCAAGGGAGTCACTCCTCACCAGAACTTGGAATCAAAAGAAATTATGGAAAAAGCCTTGGTCCAGGTGAGATTGCTAGACTCACTACAATGATCCTCCTTCCTCTCACTCTCACTATGAGATTTTCCCCTCCCCTTCCTGGATTTTAGAACACCAAAATTCAAGTTCCTACTCCACCACCCACAGTCCCACTTCTAATCACCCTCAGCAGTAAGTATAGTAAACTCTCATCCAAAGGCCAAAGCATGGCACTGTCCAAACCAAATCACTCCTGTAAGATTGCCCTCTCACAAGACAAATCCCAATGTCAACTGAGCTTGTATTAATTCTTTTATCATCATTGTTATTTAAGCACTGGATACAACACCAGTTCACATCACAAACAAAACAGCCATGCAGGGAAAAACCCAAGGGAGCCAGCTGCTGCCAAGCTGAGACCCACGAGATGAAGGACAGGAGCAGAATTTTGTACAACACACATACACACACACACACACACACACACACACACACACAGCTGGATGGCCTGTATGAGATTGTGGCAGCAGCTCGATTTGCCCGCCCCAAAGGGGGAGAGGATGTGAAGGATGGAGACAGTTTCAAACACGAGGATACCTCCGGAGAGCTCTCCAGGATACAGTTCTGAGTGCCAGCCAACGGAGGGAGAAAAGTAAGAGAAAGAGACATTCAAATATCTGGAAAAGGCAGAAACATCATTTTCCAAATTGGCAGTTATTTAATAAAAGAGGTCAGATATGACAACTTGCTGAGAAACGCAGAACCAGGAGGGAGTATCCAGCACCAGTCTTTGAAAGTCACTGCACATTCTACATTTGGATTCCCAGTAACATAAATTAAGCTCTCTCTGCAGTGCACATTGGTCCTCATTCACCTGGCAGGTTTTCCTAGCCTTCCTCCTTTCTCCTCCTATCTCTGCACATGAAGTCGTTGTCATGTACTATTTCAGTTAAATACCAGGCTGCCAGCCAAAGAGTTACAGGTCTTTTTCAAGAACTAAGCTTCAGTGTCTTCCCTTTCATTTTTAATGAGTCTGTGCTGTAGTTGGCCCATCTAGAATTCTCACAGCTATTGGGCAACAAAGGAAACTAGTTGCTGCCACCAGGAAATGACAATAGAAACCTGACATAGCCAGAGCTGGGAATGCTATGAATACTTCTAAATATCCCACACTGTGTTTCGGTTGGCTGACTCCGATACTCCAACTCTGGCCAGTGTATTTGTTATCCTGAACCTGCTCATAATATATATTTAATGGAAGCTCCATTAAAGACTTCAGCTGGTGAGAATGATCCTGAAACACCAACAGCTCTGAACTACTTAAAAGATTAATTTCTAATGAAGAGCCCCCAACCCATGGGGTTACAATGTCGTAGACATTTGTACCCCACAGTTGTCCATATTGTGGAATAGAAAGTCATCAAAAGTAGCTGAGAGGAAGAAGGAGATGGAGATGAGGAACCCTTGCAGTCCTAGGGGATAGCTCTTCTCCTAGGGACAGAGTAACAGCCTCATGTTGGTCTCATGCAGAAATTGGCCCTTTGGTAGATAATTCAGAATTCAAGTTGAGATAGGTTTTCTGTTTGTTTTTGAAGAAGAAGCTCCCCTCTCCACCAATGGAATGAGTCCTCTCTCTCTCTGCTTACTTGCAAATAATGTGAAATAGACAGGTAAAAGGAGAGATTTGGGGTAAATACACACACATATACATATACACACATACATATGTGTGTATGTATATATATGTATATATGTATATGGCCATGAATGTCTGTGTCTGGGTGAGATTCTGATGAATGTGCATGTAATGCCCATGAATACATACATATATGTTGTGTGCCTAGCTGGGTATGGATAAGGCCAATGAGATTCAGCCAAGGACCTAACTCAGCAGCCATCTTACCTTGTCAGATATAAAACCTACCTTGAATTCCTTCACAAGACTACATCTAAAAGCTTCTTGCCCACCTATGCAGGACTAGCTCTATCCCAGCCCTGGGATGAAAAGAGATGCCCAGGGGGACAGAGAGGGTCCAAGGTCAATAAGAGAAATCTATATCAACTTGGAATGAACTTGGCCCCTAGGGGTAACCCAAATTAACCTACACTTGTGTCTCAGCAGTGCCCCCAAATTGACTCAGTACAGACCTGTGTTCTCAGGGGCCATAAACTGACCTACCCTTGACCTATTTCACGATGGTATTTCTCTACTCTTCCCAGAATCAGGCCACCAACAAAATATAGGGGATCCAACCTCTCTTGGAGGTTCTGATAGGAGCATCGGTCAAGACTGGTTAGGACTTTCTAAAGAATCAATGATAATAGTGCCCCTGGCCAGGACACAAGATCTCTTCTTCCTCTAATCTAGACTCTTTCTGTATCATCTCCTCCCAAGCATAACTTGGTAAACCATCTTCCCGAAACTACTAAATGTACAAATTCAACTCCTTATTGCACCACCATAAGATCCTTTTCACTATCTTAACCCTGTGGTCAAGAGGGAAGGGAAAATGGATGGGAAACAAGATTGCTCTATGACCTTGGGAAAGCCATTAACCTCTTTATGCCTCAGCTTTCAATCTATAAAAAATGGATGATGGTCACTGCCATGCTTACTTAATATGAGTGTCTTGTGATTGGAATTAGATGTGTCAAAACATTTTCACAAAGTTAAATGTTACATACAAACATTATATTGTTGTGTTAATATTATTATAATTTATAAACATGACTAAGACCATTTTGGAAACATCTCCAGAGAAATCAGCCACCCTGTCTGCTCTTCTGGAAAGTGACTAAGCCCCCCTCACATTTTTCCTATGTCTATTCATGGCACTGCTGTTTTCTCAGTCTCAAGAACTTCTGTGAAGTCTGGACTTCCTCCCTTTTCAATTGCCTATATAATTATTCCACAAACTGATTTGATTTCTTCAGAATGTCTCTCCCATCCCAATGCCCTTTTCGCTAATCCAAGCTATTTCCCATAGTCCCTTCTGGGTCTTGATTCTAATACTCTGTGATGTATCTGGGTGGAAAAGAGGGCATTTTTTAAACAGTAATGGCCATGAAACATTTCCATGGGAGATGTGTGTGTATATGTGTTAGAGGTGTGTGGGGGAGCTGGAAGATATTAAAAGAAATAGGTAAACAAGCCAAGGAATAGGTGGTGGGACATGGTGAAGAAGGGAAAGTGTAGGAATGATGAGGCTATGGAATTCATTCATTGTCAGTCTCTTTCCCCACACCAATGTGAATCAGGGTTTTTCTCCCTAGGATGCTGTGCTCACTGATACAGCAAGCTCCCAGCCTGTAAGCAATGCCAGCCCCTAGCTAAGACCCAACTAAATCTTACCCACTCTTCCTTCTACCTTCACTCCCAAACGCATACATACACTTTCCTCCTATAACTAGGAAATGTGACTCAGTTGACTGAGGTATCACTGGTCCCTCTGGTCTAGCCTCTGAGGGGGGAAGAAAATAGAGGCCATGAAATGTTAACCAGGCCTGCTGACAGCCTAGTTTATCTCAGACAATTTATCCCAAAATACCTTGATTCTTCCACCCCATAGAAAGGAAATACCTCCCCACAAATCCTTTAGGACTCGTAGGACACTCCCAAATTTGCACTCTGGGGTTGGGGCCTAGCTGTATGGGCTGTGTTCCTAAAACTTCTCACTAACAATCAACCAGGAGACACGATGAGCTCTTAGCAAAGGCATTTACTAAGATGCCATATTAAGAGTGGTGGCTACAAAACATCCTCCCCAACAAATGTGGGATGCACTGAGTCAATGCACATAGTATCCATGGGAAGAGTGAGCCCAAACTTAAGAGAACAGTAATGAGGCATATATGTGGGATACACATATAGTAAAGGTAAGTCACCAAACCCCAGGACACAAGGAAGGAAGAATATTCAGGGTTCTACAATGTTCAGGTTTATTCTGGGCTATGTCCTTCCCCAGGCGAAGGGAATCAAGTTCTGTGAAACTCAATAGAGTACCATCCTTTGCATGGACTGGGGTCTTGGGACAAGAGATCAGACAGGAAAGGGTCCTGCCCATGAACCCCACTTAAGGACCTGGGAAGACTCTAAGTGAGCATTTCTTCAGGAGAGTAACATACCTAGATCAGTGCTTTACAAACAGTAGACACTTCACAAATATTCACAGAATTGTTGTTGAAACTCTCCAGGATGTCAGCTGAGAGCCCACAATAAACCCTCAACTGAAATACAAAGTATAAATAAAATTCTTTACCTCACTCTTAGTGGTTTTGTGCTTTTTCTCCCCAAAAGGGACAGACCTCCCTATAATTGGAGTTGCCCAAATACATGCTATGTGCTACTTTCAAATATGCCCAAGCCTCCCAATCTTTAAAAAACCTTCACTGGACCTACTATCACCTCAAGCTATCACCTCCCTCGCCGTGCTCTGTCAAATGCTGGATGACTCTGCCTACACTTGTGGCTCCTACTTTCCTACTTGTCACTCATTCCTCAAGTCTCTGCAATCTGGCTTCCAACCCTTATTACTCAACTAAAACAGGTCCCTGCAAAGTTACCAATGATCTCTTAGCTGCCGTATCTGACTCAGTCCTCTTTCTACTTGGCCTGTCTGCTGCATTTGACACTACTGACCCCTCTTCTCCTCATCCTCTTTCCTCTCTGGGTTTTCATGACAGCTCTATCTCTTGATTATCCTCCTATCTGTCTAACTCATCCTTCTAGTCTCCTTTGCTGGTTCATTATCTATGTCATCCACCGCCCAGGCCCCGCCTCTGAGTATTATTCTCCAAGCCTCTATCCAGGGCTCTGTCTAAACTCTCTCTTGGTAATACCTTCAGCTCCCATGGGTTTAATTTGTTCATATGACTCATAGATCTATACATCTAGGGTCATTCTCTTAAGCTTGAAATGCTGTCTAGCATTACCAACTGTCCTTCGGACAATTTCAAGCTGGATGTAGCAGAAGCATCTCAAACCCAGCATGAAAGAAATGTAACTCGTTATCCTTCCTCTAATCTTCATCTTTCTTCCAGTTCCTCAGATTTATAACCCTGGCATCATCCTCATTCTCCCTCACCCCACATATCCAATCAAGTACCCAATCTTGCCATTTTTACCTCCAAAACATCTGTCACATCGGACCTCTTTTCTCTATTCACACAGCTGTCACTATAGTGACAGCAGGAACAACCACAAAATAGTGACTAGAATTTATATAGTGCTTTAAGCTTTGCAAAAGCAACTTGACAAAGAGTTTATACTCCCAATCTTGATAGGGAGGTACCAATATTGTCCCTATTATACAGAGGAGGCAGACAGAACTTAAGTAGATCCTTATCACCTCTCATCTAGATTATTGCAAAGGCTTCCTAATTCCTCTCCCTGACTCAAGTCTCTCCTCACTTACATCCATTCATGCCATAGCTGCCAAAGAGACTTTCCTTAAATGGAGATCCAACCACCTAACACCCCTACTCAGTAAATGCCAGTGGCTCTCTCTTGCCCCTAGGATACAACACCAACTCTTCAGTTTAACTTTCAAAATGTTTCACAACTATCTTTCTAACCTCACTGTTTATTTCTCCCCCTCTAAACTTTAGGATAGGTAGTGAGGTGGGCACAGTGGGCAGAGCACAGGGACTGGAATCAGGAAGATTCCTCTTTGTCAGTTCAAATCTGGCCTCAGACACTTACTAGCTGTGTGACCCTGGGCAAGTCACTTCACACTGCTTGCCTCAGTTTCCTCATCTGTGAAATGAGCCGGAGAAGGAAACAGCATACCACTCCAGTATCTTTGCCAAGAAAACCCCAAATGGAGTCACAAAGAATTGAACAGGATTAAAACAACTCATCAGCAACAAAACACAACAACAGCAACAAAACTCTAGGATACAACAAAACTGACAATATATCTCTGATGCTCTTACACAGCCCTCAATCTCCTACCTCCGTGCCTGGAATGCACTCCCCCTTTACTTCTGCCTCAATGAATCCCTCTCTTCCTCCAAGTCACAGTTTGAACACCAGCTTCTACATGAAGTCTCTCAACTCCATGAAGTTCCTCCCTTCCAAACAGCTTTGTATAAATTTATACTTTTTCTCTTTATATTTATTCTGCATATATTTCTTTAGGTATCTGTTGTTTCCTCCAATGGAATGGAAGTTCCTTGAGAGTAGAGAATGTTGCATTCTTTGTATCGACACTCTTAGCACATAGCACAGTGCCTGGCACAGGGTAGGACTTAATAAATGCTCTTGATTGATAAGAAGATCTAAATGCACCCCTGCTCCTCCTTCCCTGGGGATCTGTCTCTGGCCCTAGCTGATATAGTTCCCGCCTTTGGGCTAAGGCAGCAAAACTCTGTTAAGGCACAAATATTAAGGGGAATGTACCAAGCTATCATTAGCAACTTTGTATTAAATATTATCAATAAGTTATTATTAGCAACTTTGTGTAAAATATTAGTACTTTGGGAAGAGAAGAATTTATCAAATTAGTCCTAATAGAAATCAGGACCCTAAGGGAACTGGACACGAGGCCAGAAATTTAGACTAGAGGTTTCAAAGAGCTGGGCCTTGGATACTACCCAGGTAGGTAATCTATACAAGAGGAAAATGGAGGAAAGGCCCAAGAGGGTAAAGAACGCAGAAAAGGAAAGAAAAGCGTGGAAGATCAATTTTTATTAATTGGCTAAGAGATGGGAAGCACTTTTAATCCCTTTCCATTTCTACCTCATTTCTCTCCTCCTCCTCCTCAACCATCTTCCCTTCCACTAGTAGCTAATGATACTGTCATCCATCGTCCTCTAACTGTATTCTAGAGGGGAGGTGGGGGGGGGCGGGGGGAGGCAGATCCCACTCTCTGAAACAGAGTTCTTTTAGGACAAGGACCTTGCCTTCTTCTGTTGTCTCCCCTACAACACAGAGGTATGAGCGTTCATTGATTGATTGATTCATTCATTCATTCATTTTTTCATTCATTCAGTAAGGCTTTATGAAGTGCCTACTATGTGTCAGATCCTATGCTAGATACTGCAGATAAAAAGACAAAAAATCAGACAGTCTCTGCCCTCAAGAAGCTCACATTCTACTGGGGAAGGGGCACAGCATGGACAAATAAATAAAAAATATATACAAAGTGTTTTCCAGTGAGCAGAGGGGAACTAGAACCTAGAGAGCAGCTATATTATTCAATAAAGATTTGCTGATTGATCTGATGACTTACAGTAATATAGCCAGTCTCCCTTCTACCAAATCTAACAAGTTAAGGTGGCTGAATCTCTCAGAAAAGTTGCACCCACCCACCTACCACATGTCATTACTATATTCTCATTGCTTGACCCTGAATTACTATCAAAGGGCCCTAAGAGGCTCTTTTAAAAAAATAATTTTGGTCAAATTATTATCATTTTTAACGATACACAAGATAATTAGGGAAGCTTTGCAGCTCTACATTGTCTCTGAGTTTTTTCTATCAGTGCCAGGAAAATACAAGTATCATTTTTTCAGACACAAAGAAAAACCAGAAAGGAGGCTTTCCCTTCTACAAAATTCTGTTCTAATTTCTTACCATGGCATGGTGATAGCCCTGGATTGTCAAAAGCTATTTCAAGAGACTGAAAGCTCTGGCAGCGCCAACTATACCGGGAAATATTTGAGAATGGTCTCCAACTCAGTCTTATGTCTGAGGACAAACGTAACTAAATAGAGGGAGAGTCAGCACCAATAGCTTGGGCAGTAAGTGATGAAGTCTTTGGCCATGGGAACTCATGCAATCAAGAAAAATCCAAAATGGTCCTTAGTCTTATGTGGGCCCCTTCCATAGGAATGGAGGTGGAAAATGGGGTAGAGAAATGTTAAGAATTACAGTTTTACAGATCCTCTGTAAACATTCACCTAACTGTAGGCAGCCTACTGGTAAGGACTTTGTCCAGTGATCAACTTATTAAGCCAAAGGCATTCTTAAAGAACACAACTATGTAAATGTTGATGTTCTTAAAGGAAATGAAATCAAAAGATAAAAGAAAGCTACAGTCAAGTTCTTGTGGAGGCAAACAAAAGATTTGGCAGAGCTGGTTTTATTGTGAAACCAAAGGCATCAAAAAACATTTCATGGGATACTTGGTCATCTTATCTTATGATGCTCAAGATAAGCATAAGCATGTCATGTGTTGAAAAGGATGAAGAAGGAGAGAAAATCCATTAAGAAGGACTTGGGAAAAATTCTCTAAACCAATTTAGCATATACTTTAATACTTGGAGACTTTAATGGCCACCGGAGAAGATGTGGGGTGGGGAAGAAAGTCAGAAAATATTACTTAGTTTTTAGAAATGAAAGAGACTAAGGGATTTTAGGCTACTTTGAAAACTTCAGGTCTACATGTCATAAATACTTTAAGAGCATAAAGAGGCCCTGGACATGACAAAATGAAACACACACACACACACAAATCAAATAACGTGTATCTTAATAGACAGGAAAATGACTACTCCTCTGAGAGTCACAGCAGAATCAATTGTCATTGTGTTTTCAGACCACTGATCAGTTAAAGCAACAGCCAAAATTAGCATTCAACTGGGAGAAAGGATAAAGAGGAGAAGACAGCCTGGAGAACATATTGCCTGACTTTTACAAATAAGGTAGGGCCAAATAAGGGAAGAAAAACAAAGATTTTGACTCTATCACCATTCCCTACAAAAGCTTAGCCATTGTAAAGTAGTTGCCATAGTGAAAAGGCCAAAGGTACCCAGAAACTGCCTTAGTCAACAAACATATGATGCCTTTGCCAAAGGGTGTATGGAAGCCAAGGGCAACAAGAAATTAGGATACAAACTCGTTTGTAAAACAAAAAAGAATAACAGAAAATAACTAGCAGTTATCGCCTCATAAAAGAGTGAAAAGTAATACAAGCAAAAGTGAGTCTTCAAAAGCTTGGCACGAACTCCAATTGAACCACATCATCCTGACAGCATTTAGAGGCAAAACTGGCTGTGTAGCAATGAACAGATAGAAAATTGAACAAAACTTCCAATGTTTCCATAATGATCTATTTTCATCATCATCATGGATGACTCTATTTGTATCCTAATTCCTCAGTCCTTGACTACAGGAGAAAGTTAAGATGGTATTTAAGATGTTCTGAAGGAAACACAATCTTGAAAGCCTTAAAAGATCATTTGCCAAGATATTTCAGAGAAAGAAAATAAAATAATGGAAAAATTCACGGACACTTTGACTACCCAAAAGAGGCTACCAAAAGAACCCTGATAACTACCATCATATGACTACATTTTCACCTTTATAATAATCACTATGAGAATAATCTACGAACATACCAAGGATAACCTTTATGAAAATATGAGAAAAGAATCAGCAGACTTTCAGAAGTAGTAATGTACCACAAAACACAGCTTTACAGCTACCCAATTCTCTGAAAAGCAAAGAGAGAACAATACATCTTGCTATCTTTTGTGTTTGTTGACATACACACAAATAACACGCACATGCACACCCATTTGCATGCACACACATTGCATACACACATAAAGAGAGCCTTAAAGGCCCTCATCTAATAAGAAGTCTCTCAAATGTACATTAAAATCATATATCCTTGGCAAATGCCAACTACAGAGCTAACTCTGCTCAATGGTCCCTTGCTTATAAATATCAAATGAAGCATAAAAAAGAGAAATGAATGATTGCCAGAAGTGTCCATCCTATCATGGAAGATCACCTACGCACGGTTCAAATGGAAGAGGAGAATATTCCTATAGATGGCAAGGTCCTTTAGATGCAACTGTTTGCAGATATTATTGGGTTGATTGTTATTCAGTCCCAGAACATTACAAGAGCCCCTCAATGGGAGCCATAATTACTCAAAAGATAAAAACTTAATCCATACAGAAGAATTAAATGGATGAAAAAATTGTCTATTGTCTAAACAATTCCAGTTAGTCCATCAGTCTCTACATATGAGACAAAAACTGCAGAAGGACAAAAAAGTTGGGTCCAGGAATGAATAGGAGGAAGAAAGTAGGCTAGATGACATGTGGGAAAGTGTGGTACAATCACAAGCTGCCCTTTCGTGCAAAAACTCGTATTTTAAATGCAAATATTCTCTTGGCTCTCAAGCTACGAAGATTACAAAGCTCAGGATACCACAATCTCTAAAGAGCTAAAGTTGCAGGTGACACAAAAGACAATGAAGAGATAAATTTTGTGGACAAGTACTCAGCATTATTTCTAACAGTGACTCTGCATGTAATAGACGATGAGTTGACCGTATATGCAAGAAGTGCCATAAGGGAGGTCTTCCGGGAAATGTATGATTATAAAAAAGAGATTTGGTAAGAATGAGGGATAATGGATGGCCCAAGGACTACCCTGGTACTCTTGGAATGTACAAAGACCTAGAGGAAGAACTCTAGCACAGTAGATAAGAATCATACATTCAAGGAGGGTCTAGAATTATCTTAATTATCCACTTCCTTATATATCTATGAACTACCATAATATACCCTGGAAATATCCCTCATACTAGCTTCTAAACAATAATCCATTACCACTAGTCCTTGGTACATCTTACTGGGCAAAGGTCCCAAACTACTGCAGGGTATTGTCAGGTAGCTCAGAGTGTTACCTGTGTCTTATATATTTAGGCACTCCAGAAACCTGCTGGATTGAACTGAATCTTGTTAATAGGCCTATGGAAACTTCATACCAGAACTCCTGGATGCTTGTGTGATGAGACAAAGGTGGCTGATTGCTCAAAGAGAAAATTAATGGGGGGGTGAAAGAGAAGGAAGCTCTCACTCTAGGAAGATTGCCTATTTTGAAGTAAAAGAAACTGTTAAACTCTGTCTGACAGTTATGTTTGGTGACTTACAAGGTATTTCTAAAGGGTGATCTGTTTAAAATGGGTTCCTACAATGGGCTATCCTAGAGAGACAGGCAACCCTGACGAATTCTGGGATGAACCTTGTCATTCATTCATGTCCATCTCAACTGGACTTTGGCTCACTAAGACTCTTTAGAGCCTTTACAAGATCCCATGGGAGAACCTGAAACTACTACCTTTTCTCAACTCTGACCTCAAACAGTGGCTGACAGCATAAAATAGAGGAAAGACAAAAAAAAAATCAGCTCCTCAACACTGGCTTCATTAATCCAAAGTAATTAGACATGGTGTTTCGACATGGAAGGAAAGGACTACGCCAGTCCTCGAGGCCTCCAGGCCTCCAAACCATCTCCTACACTGATTGGGAGACCAATGGGGATATGGAGAAGAAAGTCAAGAGAGAACACAGTAAACAGCAAGAGAGCCTCATGCCTTGGAACCCATTCGAAACCGGCCTGGCCAAAGGGACTCCATTCTTCCTTACCTTCAGCCTATTCAAGTATCTTTGTGTGTGTGCCACCCGCAGGTCTTGCTCAGTGGCTTCTCTGGCCTCCACCATCATGACATCAGTAAGGAACTTTTCTTCTGTAACCAAAATAAACCACACCCTTCACATATCTTCCAAGAGTTAACCCCAGGGAAAAATCGGCCCTTGCCTTGCCAGCCTAAAGCCTCACTGGCTATACCCTTGAGGCCTTCAGAATCTGCCCCCAGTTCAAAATAGCTATTATTATATACACATAGATTGAAGTTCAGAGGCTAGGTCCATCTGCTGTTGATTTAATTCAATTCCAAGTATTTATTAAGCGCTTACTAGTGCTGGGTTAGGGACTGGGGATACAATACAATAATAGTCCCTTACCCTCAAGAAGTATACCTTCTACAGGAGGATAGTCTCACACTCAGTAAAAATAAGACACTGATACTCTCAGTGCCAGGCAAGAGGGACAGGGAAGGTGGTATAATATGATACAACAAATATTTATTAAGTACCTACTGCATGCAGAGCACAGTGTTGGAGGAGATACAAAATTTCTAGCTAGAGAATTTCAAAACAAAGTGTTGTACAGAGTCTGAGGGAGAAAATTCCCACCAATAAAAAAAGGATCAGAGAAGACTTTGCTGAGGATATAGCATTTGAGTTAGGTCTAAATGGATGATTAAAGAGAAGAAGGATATTCCAAACAGCAGTGCTGTCTATTGAGTCAGTCAATAAATATTTATTAAACATTTACCATGTGCCAGGCACTATGGTAAACATTGGGAATACCAAAAGAGAAAAAAAAAAGAAAAAAGCAACTATTTGCCCTCAAGGAGCTTATATTCCAAAGAGGGAAACAATATGTAAATAAGTAGGTTTAAAAAAACCATGCAGAATAGATGGAAGACATAGAGATGAGAGGGAACAATGCAGATCAGTAAACTAGCACAGTGCTCTGTATACAGTAGGTACTTAATAAATGTTGCAAAAATTTGTTATTCAGTCACTTTCAACCACGTCTGACTCTTTGTGACCCCACTTGGGGTTTTCTTAACAAAGATACTAGAGTGGTTTGCCGTTTCCTTCTCCAGCTCATTTTACAGATGAGGAAACTGAGGCAAACAGGGTGAAATGACTACCCCAGGGTCACATAGCTAACTGTCTGAGGCTTGAATTGAACTCACAAAGAAGAGTCTTCCTGACTCTAGGCCCAGTATTCTATCCACTACATGACCTTACTGCCCTGTTGTACAAAATCATATTCCAAATGGGGGGAGGGAATTTTTTTAAAACATGGTAAAGATAAACTGAAAAGAAAGGTAAAAGTCACTGAAAACAAGCTTCACCAGTATTTCCCATAATTTTGCTACAGCATTACTTTGAACCTGTCTGTATTTGAGGTCAGGGAGAAAGGCCTGCTTTTACCTCTCAAAAAACTGACGACTTTTCCCCATTTCCCAGAATCAAATGGATGGAGCTTTTCCAAGCCCATGAACGTGATGTTGTATCTTGGAGAGTAGACAATGGGCCAGCAGTCCTTTGACACTTCTTGGTACAGCTTGGTGTCGTGAGGCCTTGAGGCAAAGACAGAAAGAAAAATGGAAAGAATACCAACTCAGAACACACAGAATCATGGAATCTTTTTTTTGGTAATAGCAAGATTCTTTTAAAAATTATATTTAATATTATATTTTTCTCCAATTACATGTAAAAACAATTTTTAACATTTTTTTTAAATTTCAAGTTCTAAATTCTCTCCCAACTTCCCTCCACTCCCTCCTCTTTGAGAAGGCTAGCAATTTGATACAGGTTATACATGTGCAGTCACACAAAACATAGTTCCATATAAGTCATGTTGAGAAAGAAAACAGACCCCTACCCCCCCCCCCCAAAAAAAACCGGGAAAAATAAGGAAAATTTTTAAAAGTATGTTTTGATCTGCATTCAGACTCAGTCAATTCTGTCTCTGGAGGTAGATAACATTTTTCCTCCTAAGTCCTTCGGCATCATCTTGGATCATTGTATTGCTGAGAACGGTAATTCGTTCCCAACTGATCATCTGGCAATATCGCTGTCACTGTGTCCAACATTCTCTTGGTTCTCCTCATTTTACTTTTTGTTAGTTCATGTAAGCCTTTCCAAGTTTTTCTGAGAGCATCCTGCTAGCCATTTCTCATAGCACAATGGTAGAATCATGGAATTTTAAAGCTGGGGGAGAAGGGCACTTCAGAAATCACCAGGTCCAAAACTCCCCAAACTCTTCTGATCCAGAGGAGGCAGGCTATCAGGTGCTTCACCAATCCCTGGCAAAAGCATCTGTCAGAACTAGGATCCTCCAGAAGAGAGCCAAAATTTCAAAGTTCCACATGACCACTGCCTTTGAAGGCAAGAGAACCAAGGTTCATATCCAGTCTCTGCCACTTACTACATGAGTGACTTTGGGCAAGTTATTTGCCCTCTCTAAACCTCTGTGTCCTCATGTGTAAAATGAGGGGGTTGGACTTCAGGCTTCTGAGGTTGCTTCCCACACAAAATCTATAATCCTGCGATCCTCATATCTAGAAGGTGCCACAAGAATTATTACTCCCATTTCACAGATGAGGAAATTGAGACTGAACAAAGTGAAGAGATTTCTCCACAGTCCTTCAGCTGGTATGTGTCTGAGGCAGAATAGGAACCAAGATCTTTCAGATTTGATGATCAACACTGTGAGTGATGCCAGAACTTATGTTGTCCTAGCATAATGTAATAAAACTCAGAGTTGCCACTAGGCCACTTTGAGATGTTAGAGTAGGGTTTTGTTTAAAGTCATCATAAATTGTGACGATACTACTACCCCTTCCCCCTTATTTATCTCATAAAGTTGCTGTGAAGAAAATACAATAGGTGAGGAGGCATTTGAGGAAAAATTATAATTTAAAAAAATTAAAACTATATAAACAAAGAGGCTGGAGTTGTTTATCTTATCTTCTCCATTACCACATTTGGTCTCATGCATACAGGGCTATGGTTGACCCACCTGCCAAGGCTACCCTAGCAGTTCTAACACCAACTAGAGACCAGGTCATTATCAATATCAATGTATGTGCCACCCAATGATTAATGCTGGAAGGGACGTTCGAAGTCATCTGGTTCAAGCCTCTTATGTCACCAAAGAGAAAAGTGAAGCCCAGAAGGAGAGAGTGATTTTTCCCAAGGTCAAACAGTTAAATTCACGACAAAGCCAGAAATAGAACCCAGCCTCCAGACTTCCCAATGCTATCTATGTTCTTTCCATGACACCATGCTGTGATTTTTTAAGACTAAAAACTTCAACATACCAGAAAGCCTCAGTGTATGCGGTGGGAAAGGATAGGAGAGGAGAGGAATAGAGGTCTGAAGTCGAGAAGCAGAATGTCTTTGAAGTGAAAGAGATGGATTTGGAGGAAACCTTCATTTCAAACCCTGGTTCCAGCTCTTACTACATGTGACCTTGAGGAAGTTACCTACCTCTTCGAGTTTATTTTCTCTTCTGTAAAATGAGGGGGAATTCAGCTAGTATACTTAAGTTCTCTTCTAGATGTAAAGCTATCAAACTCACGAGCCAGAGGCCCAGGCTCCTCGAGAGTCTCCGGTCTCCTCTCCCTAGCCACAGCTGCCATATGTTCCTCTCTATTCCCCGAGTCCAGGATCCCTATGGACCACGGCAGCTGCTTTTCCCTCTTCCGCGGCATCTTTGGGTCCAGTCACTGGCTGTCCTTTTGAAAAGCTCCTGCGAATCCCAGTGCCAACCTCTGGCAAGGGCCACCAGCCCAACCCCCCCTGCCATTTTGGTCTTTCTTCCCACTGACCAGAGAAGGCAGTGGGCTGGGTTTACATTCCCAGAGTCCCTCACTGCTTGTATTAGGCTTTTCCTCCTAGAGGAGCGGTTAGGGGTGGTTGGGAGCGGGGAGGGGGACTCGGAGACATTTAACTCCCCAGAGAACCTCAACCCTGGGGGAAAAAAAATCACAGCCCGCGGAAGGCGACGTGCCTCTGCGGAGAGCAGCCCCGAGGATGTAGTGTCTGCAACCCCGTAGCCCACACCCAGGCACCAGGGCCTGTCACCTAGGCCTGCCACTTCTTGCTGACCCTCGCCCCTGGACAAGCTGTCTGTCCACGTGGTGGCCCCCACCCCTCCCATGCACGGAGAAGGAGGCGGTGGCATTCAGCTTCCACTTTCCTAGGAGAGCTCGTGGCAGCCACCACTGCGATCTGGGAGAGGACCGGGCCCACAACGCCCAGGTACTTGGTCAAGCTGCCAGGCAAAGGGACGTAAAGCCTCCCCGCTCCCCCGAGCCCTCGGGTCGCTCTCCCTGGACACAGTACCCCAGCCCAGCCCCGGCCCGCACGCTACTCACATCCCCCCGCCGGGCCTGCGGCAGACCCGCCACCTGCAGTCACCGCCCGGACTTTGTACTGGGCCAAGCAGAGGCCGGCGGGGCCAGCGCGGGCGGGGGCAGCATGGGGGACACGCCCCCTCACGTCACCGGGGACGGGGCTTAGGAGAGGCGCCCGCCCCTCCGCAAGGCTGCATCACAGAAGGATGAAAACCCAAGTCACACCCAGTGCTGAGATAAGGCCCCACCTATCTATCCCTAGTCAATTTCAGGAGGCGGGGCTATGATTAGGCCCCGCCCCCCGGTGTGAAATCTATAAACCGAGGGTTTCCTAGTGGGATTAAAGACAACCTTGCCAGACACCAGCCCCTGATGAATCAGACTGCCTTTCAATGTAAGCGTCTTCTGGCCCCAGAGAAGCATCAGCGGCTAAGGCTCTGGAAACCTATCTCTAAAAACGGATCAAAGGATTTGGAGCTGGAAGTGAATTAAGTCAACATTTACTCCTGGATCTAGAGATGAAACTGAGGCCGGGAAAAGTGGTGGGACATCAGCAGTGGTCACAACTAACAGCATGGATTCCAATCTGGTTTTTCTACTTCAAATCTAGGACACACTCTGCTATCTAAAACTTGAGTCACAGAATATTAGAGTTAAAACAGACCACAGAAGTCACCTTATCTAACTCCCTCCTTTTATTTATTTATTTTGCTTTTTTAATGACATTTTTTATATTTTATTTTTTCAAATTACATGTAATACCAATTTCTAACATTCATTTTTAAAATTTTGAATTCCAAATTCTCTCCCTTCTTCCCTCCTCTCCCTCCTTGAGAAAGGCAAGCAATGTGCATTCATGCAAAATATATTTCCTTATTAGCCATGTTTCAAAAGAAAACACAGACAAAACACACACACACGAGAAAGATAAAGTAAAAAAAATATGCTTCATAATCCCCTCTTTTTAAAAGATGAAGAAACTGAAGATCAGTATAAGGGGAAGTAAATTGACTTGTCTACAGTCACCCAGGGAACCTGTAGCGGGCCCCGGCAGGGATAGCTTGTACCCAGGTTTTCTGACTCCCAGTTCAAAACTTCTTTACAATGATCCCCACAGAGTCCTTCAGAAGGGAGAACTCCATAACCCTCCTCCCTTCAGAACTCTTCCATGCTTAGCAGAAGGCCTTGAAGTGTAGGAAGAGAGGACAGAGAGGAAGGGGGCTGGATTGCAGGGCTGCTGTTGTGGGAGTGAGGAGGCAAGGCCAAGCCACTCAGAATGTAGGGGTAGCCTTTACTGATTGTGGGCACTATCCTGAGGAGGCTTGCTGGAAGGGAATCAGACAGATACAGGAGAAAAGAGGTGAAATAAAAGGGAATCAGTCATAAGACTTAGCTATAGGAGAGGAGAGGGAGAGACAAGTCAAGTCAGGGAAGAAACCATAGGATTTAGTATTTGGAGCTAGAGGGGCAATGTTTGTGAAGCACTAATTAAGACCAAGCCTTGACCACCCCGGAATTTTTGTTTTACCTTCATCTTAATGGTAGCAAGACTAGGCAGGAAATAAGGAAGGAAATGAGCATCTATACAGCCCTTTCTGTGTTCCAGGCACTGTGCCAAGCACTTTACAAATATTATCTCATTTGAACCTCGCAACCACTCTGGGAGGTAGATGCTATTATTATCCCCATTTTACAGTGAAGAAAACTGAGGCAGTCAGAGGTTAAGTGACTTGCCCAAGGCAACACACTGAGTATCTGAGTTCAGATTTGAACCCAAGTCTTCCTGACTCTGGTTCCAGGGCTCTATCCATTGTACCACCTAGTCATCTTTAGTAGATTGTAGTAGAATGAAAAAAAAAAAAACACTGGATTTGGGATCCAAGGACCTGGATTTGAATCATGATTCTACCACTTACCTTCTGTGTGACATCTGGCAACTTATTTAACCTCTCCAGGACTCAGTCATACATCTGTAAACAGAGAGGACTGGATTAGATGTGCTCTGCGGTTTCTTGCCCAAAATAGCCTCTGTGGTCCCTTAAAGCCCTAACTCTGTGATCTTTCCTATAATTCTCTCATAGACATATGTTTCTTTTACGTAGATTTCTCTTAAAGTTGGCATCTTTTGGCCTTTATAATATAATAATATGTTATATATATGATGCATCATATATATAATACAATAATAGTGCATCCTGGCAGATTGTGCCCAATAAGTCATACTTCACTGGTCTTTCCTCAAAACTAGGAATCTGGACATATTAAGAATAAAGAATTAAAATAGACCGATCATATGAGTGGAATTGGTCCTGGGCCATGACCCTGGGTCACATATAGAGCAAAATTACTTCCTAGGAATAGTCCCTTGGAGACAGCCAACCAATTTACAAAAGAGAAGAGAGCTGGTGTCAGCAGGCTACTTATTTAGGCAGGTATTCG
Organism: Phalanger gymnotis; assembly: GCA_028646595.1. Lineage (NCBI taxonomy): Eukaryota > Metazoa > Chordata > Mammalia > Diprotodontia > Phalangeridae > Phalanger > Phalanger gymnotis. The sequence continues at coordinate 329,748,896 of CM053624.1, forward strand.
GGAGACTTCCCTAATTTGTTCAATAAGATTATAGGGACATGAACCTTTCATTGGGGCTTTTGACTGCATTTCCCTGTGGAGGCTGTGGATATGCCTATTTAGAGATTAGTGGGTTGTCTATTGGGATGTACTCCTTGGTACTTCATAGAGAGGGGATCTCACTGGTTAAGGTTGATTTGGTTGAGTGTTGTGGGAAAGAGTCACTCCCTTCTTTGTTCTGGGTCTGTAGGTGGGGATGGGTAAAGGAAGAAGGGGGGAGCCTATATAAGCACTGAGGCCTAAAGGCACGTGGGTATTGTATGTACTCTTACCCAAGAGGATGGAGAGTTCCTGAATTCTATCATTTTAGATGGAGGAATTTCCTAGATAATTTCCACTTCCTGGAAAGTTTAGGGACCTAGCTTTCTTAAGCAAAAAGGGGGATTACTGAGCATCGCCATCCTTAGGTTTTCCTCTCCAGCAATCTCAAGTTCTGGTTCCAGGATCTAACCTCATAGAAGGAGAAAGGGGAGTTCTTTGACCTGAGCATCTTCTTGTGCAAAATAAGATTACCCATGTGGTCCTTGAACCGAAGGACAGGCAAGGGACCAGATTCACGACATAGGGAAGCAAAAGACCTAGACTTAGCCCCCCACAATATTACTGTGTTAGTCAGTCAATAAGCATTTTTAAAGTGCCTTCTTGGTACCATGGTGAGTTACTCAAATGTTTCTGGTCTAATGGGAAGAGGATTCCCTCTCCAGCATTCCTAAATTGACTTCCTTCCATGGGAATCCCAGAGCTCAGGGAAATATCATAATACCATAATTAGAGAAGGCTCACATATCTCTCAGTGGTGTAAGTGAGATTCACCAGAATCTTTACGGGTTACTCTTCTAACAACCTTAAATAAATTTCCCTTCTAAGAGGATTATAATCCATAGAGTAGTGCTATGAACCTGGAGAAATAACTGTATAGGACTATGGGGAAGGTGGAACTGAGCAGAGGGAGGAAAATCCCATTAATTTTTTATGGACCAGTATGAGTCATCTGGGTTTAGGTTTAGGTTTTCTGTTTGTTTTTTTTGTTTTGTTTGTTGTTGTTGTTTTTTTTTTTTGCATATTGGGTAGGGTTGCATTTTCTGTAGGGTAAAATAAAGGCTCTATATCATATGTGTATATATATGTATATATATTGGTGTGTGTGTATGTGTATGTGTGTGTGTATACCTTGAGTGCTTGCATGGGAACAGAAGATCCTTTCGCCAATATTTGTGGAGGTCTAAACATGAGAATAATCTGAGAGTCCCATGCTCCAAGTCCAATTCTGAGAGTTCCAACCCTAACCCTAACCTCTTTTCCTCCCTACATCAAAACTTACCTGTTTCGTGTCCCATTCCTCCTGTATCCAGCTCTCCGTCAGGGAACGGCAACAAAATTAGATCTGGGGATTACTGAGTAGTACAATTAAAAAAATCAATTCAGTAAACTTTTTTTTTTGAGTACTTACCATATGCAGAGCATTGTATTAGAACTTGAGTGAAATGTAATATTAGATAAGAGAAAATTCCTGCTCATGGAGCTTATGGTCTGGTAGAGGTGAACAATATCCGTAAAAAGCCAGAATTCAAAATAATGCAAAAAAAATACAAATTAAAAGGTTAGGAATTCAAAAAGAAATGTAGATTAAAAGGCTAATAAACAAAATAATACAAAAGTAATACAAATGAAAAGGGCAGAAATTAAAACAATGCAAAAAGAAATCCAAATTAACAGGCTAGAATTCAGTTACACAAAAAGAAATACAAATTAAAAGGGTAGAAATCAAAACTATACAAAAAGAAATACAAATGAAAAGAGCAGAAATCAAAATAATGCAAGAAGAAATCCAAATTAAAAGGCTAGAATTCAGTTACACAAAAAGAAATACAAATTAAAAGGGTAGAAATCAAAATAATGCAAGAAGAAATACAAATTAAAAGAGTAGAAATCAAAATAATGCAAAGAGAAATCCAAATTAAAAGGCTAGAATTCAGTTACACAAAAAGAAATACAAATTAAAAGGGTAGAAATCAAAACAATACAAAAAGAAATACAAACTAAAAGGGTAGAAATTAAAACAATGCAAAAAGAAATCCAAATTAAAAGGCTAGAATTCAGTTACACAAAAAGAAATACAAATTAAAAGGGTAGAAATCAAAACTATACAAAAAGAAATACAAATTAAAAGAGCAGAAATCAAAATAATGCAAGAAGAAATCCAAATTAAAAGGCTAGAATTCAG
>CM053624.1:329751658-329762872 GCA_028646595.1 Phalanger gymnotis
TCTTAAAGCTAGGAGTATTTATATTTTAATTGGGGGGTTATGAAGGTTATACTTTAGATACCCAAGTCAATGAATCCCCAAATCACAGCAACAGGCAATAGGGGAGATATTATGCACTCAGAGGCCTTCATCCACTACTGGGTAAAATATTCTCTATGGTAAGCCCTGGTTTTAGCCATGAATGGAGTAACACCAGGTCCACTGGGGGACAAAGTGAAGTCTGCAGTCATACTCTGAAGGAAAAAGCTGGGAAGTTTCTGTGCCAACAAATAGAATTTTGGTTAAGTTGTATGTGTATGTGTGTGTGTGTGCATGTTTTAGAGAGGGGGAAGGCAGGGCAATTTCGGGTTAAGTGACTTGCCCAAGGTCACACAGCTAGTATACGTGTCAAGTGTCTGAGGCCGGATTTGAACTCAGACCATCCTGACTCCAGGGCAGGTGCTCTACTCACTGTGTAACCTAGCTGTCCCATGTATTTTTTTTTAAAGCAATAACTTTAACTTCTCCAACTGATTACATGGGAGCTGTTGAACCATGTTTTATTCACTGGTCCTTCTCCTTCCAGCCTTAATAGGGATATGGCTAGCTGGCTCAGCTTCTGAAGAACTGGAAAAGTTTGTTTGAAGTGGGAGCAAACAGTATGTGCAGAAACTGTGCTCCTGCTTTTGTCAGACTCCACAGAATTAGCTGTGATAAAATATTTACAAGAGAAAAAATGACATATATGGAGATTAAAGCTATTAAATAGCTCCTACCAGCCAGTCTAATTGGATGAATCAAATAGCACCTAACTGTGCAGTTTGGGGACCAAATGCTCTAAGTGTATGGAACGATAGAATATTAAAGGAAAAGCACAAGCACAAACACAAGGTAAATTCCACCTGCAAAGTTGCATGTCTCAACTTTGATAAAAGCTAGGATTGCTTTGGTTGAGCTGGGTCATTAATCATGATTAGGACTTGGAAAATAGTTGGCACTGGGATTTCTGGGGGTCATTTTTATTAGGAAACTGCCTAACGGGATCAAGGCAACAATGCCTGTCTATTCCCATCCTCACCCCACAGGCACTCTACTAATGTACTTAAAAACACTCAACCGGCTCAAGTAACAATTCTGTTACTTGGAGCGTTCCAAGAACTCAGCTTCCTCAAGAGCTACATTATGGATGGCTTTATGCTTGGAATGTGTGGGTTGTCAGAGCCAGGGCCAGGTGCCTATCCTGACCAAGAGGTGTCTGAGAAAATGCCAGCTAGAACCACAGAGCATGGACCCCTAAGAGAACATGAATCCACTGTCATGTTCATAGAGCTCACCCAATTCTGACTAGTGTCTTGGAATCTCATTTCCTCTAGCTTCCCACCACCATGAAGACAGCCAGAGAAGGCAGCCGTTAGATAAAGCAAAAGTTTCTTTATTGAGCCCATACTGGCTAGGCCACACTTGACACCCAAGGCAATGGTAGGGCAGGATGGGTCACCACCCATGTATACTCCTAACCAAAAGGTTTTAAGACGGAGTCTTTAATGCCCCCACAACCACGAGTTCCCAAGGGCAGCTACGACTCAGCTTCTCAGAAAGGTGTGAAGTTCAGAGAGCTTCTCATCCCAAAGCTTAGCAACTACAATGACACATTTCCTCGTTGGACACAACTCAATTTTGCACACTTAACAAGCTACCTATCTCTCTACTCAGCACCCAAAACTCCATTTAATATCAGTGTCTCACAAAGTGGTGAGGGCACCTATTATTTTCCCATACAGGAATAATAGAGCTTTGGTCCCACTTCCTACCTGCCTATTACCTCCTGTCTGTGCCTAGTCCCTGTCTCCACCCCCCATTCCCACCCAACCACAGATTCTAAATCCGTTTTAGTATTCTACCCCGGGCTTCAGCTCTCCCCAGGGCAAATGCTCGAGGCGAGGTGGGACTGCCGCAACTCTGACGTCAAGTCCCTGGGGGTCCCCTGAGCCCCAGTGGGGCAAAGCGATCCTCCCATTTCCTTCTGCCCTCTCCCTCCCCCACGCAGTCCCAGATCACCCTCGGCAGTGGGTGCTGAAGCACACGGATCAGAGCACCACGAGGCTGCTCTAGCTGCTGCGTCCGCAGGTGGCGCCTTAGCCAGGGAGGAGGAGGAAGGGGGGACGAACAGTCTGCGGCTCTGGATACTGTGGCGAAACCTCCCCCTCCTCCGGCAACTTTGTATCGCTTGGGACTTCCTCCCCGTTTCCCGCGATTTCCACTTGGCACAAACAAGGCCGACTGGGCCTGCGACTTGCGGTGGGCCGCCCTCGCTCGCTTCGCTGGGGTCGGTCAGCCCGGACTCCGCTCGGCCCGCCTACTCCGGGAGAAATCCGCGCCCGGGTCCCCCTCCCCGCCTACCCTACCCCAGCCCCGCCAACGGCCCAGGAAGTTGCTTTCAGATCTGGAGGGATGTCCCGCGCCCCTCCCCCTCCACGCCTTATCACCTGCTGCCGGGGCAGCGGCAGCGCGGTCCTCCTGCAGGCTAGCCTGTCGGGTGCTCTGGGGCGGGGAGGAAGGGAGCTAACCAGCCCGCCGGAGAGCCAACTAGCGAGCGAGCAAGCCCGGCGCCGGCTGGGGGGCAAGGGAGGAGGGAGGATGGCAGCTCGGGCCCAGGGGCCGCCAAGGGGCTGGCAGCTATCGCCGCCACTGCTGTTGCTGCTGCTGCTAGCGGTGCTGGCCGGGGACCGCGCCGCCGCCTCCAAGCTCAACATACCCAAAGTGCTGCTACCCTTCACGCGGGGCACCCGCATCAACTTCACACTGGAGGCCTCGGAGGGCTGCTATCGCTGGTGAGTGAGCCAGTAAGAGCCGTCCTCTCCCCGCAGCCACCCTCTCCCCTCCCCTGGGGCCCAGGCAGAGGGGGAGGAGGGAGCCAGAGCGAGAGCGCGGGCTGGAGCCGGCGCCAGGGGCCGTGGGCGGGGGCAGCAGCTAGACCTGCAGCCGGGAGGGGCGAAGGGGGTGCACGAGGCCACCGGATCCGGTCGGGCCAGGGCAGGCCCAGGCCGGACCGCAGCAAGGCCGGCGCATGCCATCCCCGTGTAGCCCCGGACAGGTGCGTCTCCGCCGGCCTGGACGACAGCCACGACCCCCTTGGGGCCAGGGAGGCAAGGCCAGGCCGGCGGAGGAAATAAGGGAGCCCTCCCGGGGCCGGCAGGACCAAGCCGGCTGCACATGGCGTCGCGAGGATCCGAGAGCGGCTGCCAGGGTCTGCAGCGGTCCTGGTCGGCCCCGCCCCCTGGGATGCTCCCGCTCCTTCCAGCGTCTCCCCCTCCTCCCCCGGCTCCCCACACTCGAGAGGAGGGGGCCTGGGGCTGAGTCTGGACTCCTGGTGGCGGCTGCTGCTGCTGCTGCTGCTGCTACTACTACTACCACCACCTTTGGCGCGGGAGAGGGAGAAGGCAGAGAGGCGGCCCGATGTCGCTCGCCTACCGCAGCACGGCGGCTGCGTGGGTGCCCTGGTCGCCTCATGGGCCCCCTCAGCAGCCATGCGCTAGAGCCTTTCACCTCAGAAGGGCCGTGAGAAGGAGTAGGCGCTGGGCGCTTCTGTCTCTGCTACTCCTCCCGATCGGCGTTAGAGGCCTGGCAGGCCTTGGCACTGAGGGTGCCCTGGGGGCAAGCCGAGGGCAAGGACCTGGCCCTTGGCGGGCGATCAGCGCCTGCGTGAAAGCAATGTTTCTTTCCCTATGAAATTCAGGGTTGGGCACCGGGCAGGCCCTTAGTCACTGACCACAGAGGTGAATCTGGTCTGTGACCCGAAAGGGCCAAACCCTAAATGGTCAGCTGCTTGTCCTTTTTTTCAGTTGAAGGTGTCTTGATACTGATACCTTGGAAGGGTATAACCATTTATTAAACACCTACCGTGTTTGACACACAGTGCTAAGCACTTTAAAAATATTTTTTGAAAGTTCCCATTTACAGTTGAGGGAAATGTGGGTGTACTGGGCAGGTAATCTCTTGTCAAATTTGTAATGGATTATGAAGGAATCCAGACCTGAATCTCAGGAAAACTCTCCCTCTCTCTCTCTCTCTCTCTCTCTCTCTCTCTCTCTCTCTCTCTCCCTCTCCCTCTCTCCCTCCCTCCCCCTCTCCCTCCTCTTCCCCCCCACCCCACTCAATACTTTCTGTCCAAATCCTGCCCATTGGCTACCGTATCCAGGTTCTAGAGACTTTGCCATTAGGCTACTACTTTGTTTTGCCAAAGAGACTTGGCCCCTGCATTCCCAGCTCCCAGGGAAGTTTGAAAACTTGGTCTTAACCAGGTGTCCCATGGCAGGAGTGATTACCATGTGGTAGAGATACTAAAAAGCGAAACTAGCCCAGCCTTCAGGAGCACAGATCATGGAATGTCAGAGCTAGAAGAGACTTCAAATATCATGCAAACTAAGCCCTTTGACTTTACAGAAGAGAGAACAGGCTGAGAGGGTTCATGATTTGCACCAGGATGTACAGACAGTAAATGGGAGAGCTCTTATGTTCCCCTACATCTTCTGACTTCCAAATCTAGTACTCTTTCCAGATATTCTCTCAGATAACAAAACTGGAGGTAGTTATATGTATGATTCAGGCTAAATAATTTTCAAATTCTGCTGAATTTCAGATGAAAAAGGAGATGGGTTTGTTGTTTTGGGCCTATTCCCTCTACAGGAATCAAACCTTTGGACCATTGTTCAGTGTTCTGTGGTGCTTTGCGAGGGTTTAAGTCTCAGCTTTCACCACTGGTATTTTAAGAAAAAGAATGAGAATTTCATTTTTAAAAAGTTCTTACTTCTTGACTCTCAGTTAAGACATTGGGTGCCCTTGGATTCAGGGCCCTTGGTTCAGAAAAGAATGGCAGATTTGGAATCTGAGAACCTAGGTTCAAATCTTAGTTCTGCTAAGACCTTGTATGACCTTGGGCAAGTCACTTCTCTGGACCTTTTTCATTTTTTCATTTCTAAAATGATGGGGTTGCTTTAGAGGACCCTTAAAGTCCTTTCCAGCTCTGAATCTATAATTCTAAGTTTTAGAGTTTCTAGATATTTTATCTTATTTGCTTTAGGGTCTTTGCAGCAAAGTTGTTCTTGTAAGTGTCCACAGAAAGTCACTAAAGGCTTGCCTACTCTTAACCATTACCACATCATGTCAGCAAATAGAATTGTTAGTATTTTCCATTTACTTGAATGACTTTGGGTCCGAACCTTTGGAGTTGGAAGGGACCTTAGAAGAGCTAGTCTGGTCAGATGAAAAACTGAGGCCAAGTGAGCGGAAGTAAGATAATTAAAGTCACAGCATCAGTGGTTGAGTATTCAGGACTCAGCTGGAGACTTTTAGAATTAGTGCCCAGGGATTACTTTTTCTGGGGGGTGGAGATGAAAAGCCATTCATTAGCAGAAATATTTTAAAGTTTCTGCCTTCTCATCCTTTTATGTATAAGTTGTCAGTATTTTTGATGTACAGAAAAAGGATACAAATTATTAGAAACATCTGGCTCTAGATGAATGCTCTGAGATGCATTAGAATGCTGTTTCCTCTGAGGTTATCTACACTTTTTCTAAAATGATAACATCCAAGTTTTCTTACCATGTTCTCTTTTCCAAAAGTAGATGAAATCTGGAAAAATTCATTTTCACTTAAATTTGTTGACGAGAGTAAATGGACTGGGGGAGAGGGAACCCTCCCTTGTGATATGTCTAAAATGAATTTGTGCCGGATGTGATAGAAGAATCTTACAGTAAATGTGTGACTGCCTGTTCTAAGTACATTCTGAGAGGTGTTTGGTGATTGTGATTCCCCCAACTTGACTTTGCATAGAAACCGTTATTAGTCATGCATTCAAATGTTTTCTTTAATTTTAGTGGCACTGTTCTTAGCATAGTTATTTATCTCTTCAGCTCTGCAGAGTTGCTTCTCTTGAGATTTTGGAGCAGTGCAGCATACAGCGATTTATTTTCAGTTACTGAAACTTGGAGGAGATTCCTTCCTACCCAAAGAGTTGGTAGGAGTCTCTGAGTAAATCATATTGTGATGTGTGCTTGTGTATGTAACATACAGCAAACATACACATATAGAATCAGTAAACATTTATTTCATGCCTACTTTGCTCAAATTACCATGCAGTGAGGAAGGAAGACCAAAAAAAAAATGAAAGGAAAGGAAACAATCCCTTCTCTCAAAGAAGTTACAGTTGACTGGGAAGATACTAAGTGGAAACATCTGAGGAGGGAGAGAACACTTGGGAATGAGGAAAGGCTTCGTGGAGGAGATAGCTTCTAACTTACTTTTGAGAGAAGAGGATTCCAAAAGGTAGATATGAGGAGGGAATTCATTTTAACTCTAGGGGATAACTAATACAAATACATGGAAGTGAGAGTTGGCATGTGGGGTGTGTGTAATAAACATTTATTAAGCACTTCCTGTGTGCCAGGCATTGTGCTAAACCTATAATTAGCCAGTTTGTAGATAATTAAGATAGTATGGTAGACTTGAAGTTAGAAGACCTGAACTCAGATACTGTTTAAAATCATGAACCAGTTACTTAATTTCTCTAAGTCGCATCTGTAAAATGGAGATAAGTATTAATACTGACTACTTCCGGAGGTTGTTATGAGGAAAGTGCTTTGTAAACCACAATACATGATATGAACTATGAGCTATCATTATTTTTCCATTGCTTCCTAGTTGTAATTATTCATAGGCTTAAGAGAAACTTTAGAGATCATCTAGTCTAACTCATTTTGCAGACAAGGAGCTAAACGTTACGAGGGATCGTAAGTTGGCCAAGATCACAAAGTTAACTTTCAGAGCCAAGACTAGAATCCAGATGTTTAGTTTTGTTAGACCCTGTGTTCTTTCTTTGAAAATCAATCAGTAATATTTATTAAGCCCTTATTTAGGAGATAGGCATTGTGCTAAGTTTTGGGGATACAAATAGCACAGCTTCTGTTACTGACTCTTCCAACCCCACTTACACTAGCAGGTTGAATCCTCAGAGTGTGGTTAGGTACATCTTCCCTCAAGGTTCTAAGGGTAACCCTGAGAAGTTTGGGGGGCTGTAATTGGGTACTTTTGTTTACAAGCCCTCACCTGGTGTGTCCTCCCCACAATCAACTAACCAGTTAACACAAAGTAGCCTTTACTAAGAAGATAGAACAAGGATTGAAGTCCCAAGGACACCCCACCCCCCAACCAGTTCCACTTTCCTCTCCTCACCCTGATTCAGTCCCTAGGAAGAGTGGGCTCACTCCTAAAGTGATTACAATGAAACACTCTCTCTCCCCACCCCCATGAATATTTCCTGACCTTGGGAGTCCTTTCCTCCTTTTGAGCAGTGTCTACCAAATAAATCCACTTTTGGATGTGGCATAAGCAGTGTAAAAGTTGCTCCTTTTCTTGCTCAATGGTGTCTTCTCTGCTGGACTATATCAAGTAGTTCACTCCTCAGGGTTGGCTGCTCACTAGAATCAGCTGTTGCTGCCACTGGCTCTATTTGCTAAGGGGGCTGTTCTTCAGACCTTTCAGAGCTCACAAGGTCATAACCTGGTCCATTCCATCCAATACTCATTCACCTAAGGATGAGGAAAGACTAAACACAAAGAGATTAAAAAGAGAGAGAAAGAACACCAGAGGTATCACATATTCAGGGCCACATGGTAGCCATGAGATAAGAAGATATCTCCTTATATAAGGGAGATAAGGCAGCTGTCACTGCTTTGGCTATTGCTATTACCTCTCTCTGGCATCCCCTAGTGGCCCACAGCATTCTGGGGGATGGGGAGGAAGAGAAAAACAGAGATGGAGAAACAGAGACAGGGAAAAGGGGAAGGAGGGAGGAGGAGAAGTGTGTATATACATGCATGCACACATGTATACACACATATATCAGATTGTGAGGTATGTTTTGGGGAAATGTGAGAATAGGAGTCAGGAGACCTGGGTTCTAATTCAAGCTCTTTTGCTCAATCAGCTTTGTGAAAGTGAGTTGAGTAGCTTCCCTCTGGGCTTGAATTTCTTCATTTGTAAGATGAAGAGATCAGACTAAATGACCCCTAAAACCTCTTCCAGGTTTAATATTCTATGCTTTTGAGACTTCCTGTTGTGTGTGTGCGCCCGCACGCACACACACACATTTCGACCCCATTATCTCAGTCACATTAACTAAAGTACACATATGGCTTTACTTGTCTTTGGGTATGTAGCATGTAGCTAGATTGTGTCCTCCCTTGCCCATATAGTTTGCAAGGGGCCTGGTGCAGGATGTAGGTGGAATAGATCAGTATTATAGATGTGGTTAGGGGAAGGATGGTGGTGGGGTGAGGCTGGAGGGTTTCCTGGGTACTGTCAATTTGTCCTGAACCACATCATCACCTATTTTTTTCCCTGACTGCTTCTTTTGCTGTTGATTCATGTAGGCAAGCTCACTATGATTTTTCATATAAGCTCTTCAAGATAAGTCTCTCATCATGTATTTGAGATTCTTTGCACTCCTCTTCAGAGTTTCAGAGGATACACTTTATTTCTAGGACTGCTGCTCATGGTCTCTGGAGGGGAAGGGTTCCATCTCCAGCCTAGCACCCCTCTTATCTCAACCAATCAGTTAATAATCCAATGTATGTACCTATTGTGTGCTGGGTTCTCGGGATACAAAGACCAACAACTATGACAACAAACAGCAATGACAGGAAACAGTCTTTCAAGAAGTTTGAATTCTTTTGAGGAAGACAGCATGTGTAGCAATAAATATAAAGAATAAATATAAAATAAATAGAAAGTAGTTAAATACAGCATAGTTAGGGAAGGAAGGCACTAGCAGTTGGAGGGATCAGGAAAGGCTTTGTGTGAAATGTGGTGCTTCAGTTGCATTTTAAAGGAAGAGCAGGATTGTAATCACATTCATGGAGTACTTTATGGTTATACATCATTTTATCATCTTTTTGGTCCTCCAAATACATAATAACCCTGTGAAGGTGGCAAGTCAGGCATTATTATCCACATTTTATAGCTCAGGAAACTGGTTCAGATGTGTTGAATTAGATTTGCCCATGGTTACATGGCTAATTTGGGCTACCATCTAAAATCTTCATTTTATTGGTCTAAAACTATTTCTGCTACATCATGTTAATCCCACTTTCTCCAATAAAAATGAGCCGTTTGCCCCAGATGATCTCTAAGGTCCCCTCCAGCTCTGATACTTTATGAGTATACTTGCAACAGAATGCTACTCCCAACTCAACCTAACCCACATTTCTCTCCAGCTCCCAACCTTCCTCCCCCCCCCCCACCTTCTTGTGTAATTCTCACTTCTCCTTTCTTTTACTACAGCTTTCTGACCTAATCCCTGCCCCACCCCCACCGGAAGCTAAAGGCTTGAAAGAGCTTATTTTTTTTTTCCCCTCCCATCACTGGTCAGCTACTCTGAGGAAAATATTGTAGATTGCCATAGGGCTCCAGGGCAAGACCAAGACAGTGGTTCTGCAAGTCTTCAGGTGGATCAGAAACACTTGCATAAATTTTGTAAAGGCTGATGATCTGTGGAAATTGAAATCCCCTAAACGAATAATTAGCAGATTGGACCCATGTGGCCACATTTGTTCTCAAAACTGCTCTCTTAAGGGACTGTTAGCCAATCAAAAAGTATTTAAAAGAAAACAAAAATAAATTATCCTTGAGAATTAGAAAATAAATAATGCTATCACTTTATAGGGTTCCACAAACCTTATTTTGATATGCTAAATGCTTCTACTAAAGAGAGCAAGCAATATTTAAATCCTATCAGAAAATAACCGTCTAGAGAACAAACTACCAAGTCTACGAAAAGTTCATAGAAATTTAGACCAGAAACAACCAGACTGTAAAAAGAGAGTACATTGAAAGCATTGACTTGGGGGAACTTATTGGACGAGTCTCAGTATATTTAGCCAATGTTTGTTTAATTTGGCATGTGGCATGGAGGTCTTAATTTTTATTTTCTTAATGGTTCAACTCAAAGATTTACTTATTACCTGTGCTATTTCCAGGGTTGTGCCTGATGCTGTGGGGGCATCTGAGAAAGAATAAAACATTATTCCTTTTCCTCAAGAAAGGCACTGTTTCTCTGATCATTAGAAAATAAAGACAGCATGTGGTTATGTTCTAGCCTGGAGGGTACTTATATGAGTCATTTAAGGACATATGATCTTGGAGCCAGAAGGGACCCAAGAAGTTATTATTCAAATACATGTAAATATGTGTGTATGTAAGCATGTATGTATGTATTTGCTGTGTCCAAAAATGTGTGTCACATTCTGCACCTTACATCTATCATCACTCTGTCAGAAGGTGAATAGCATGCTTCAATAGTCCTCTGTAATTCTGAGTGGTGGGTGTGTTGATTGAACATGGTTCTTTTTTTTGGTAAAATATTGTTGTTAGATGTATAAACTGCTCCTGGTTCTGCTCACTTCACTCTGAATTACATAAATTTTCCCAGGTTTCTCTTTCATTATTTCTTATGGCGTAATGATATTCTATTACATCCATATGACATAGTTCAACTAATCCCATAATGATGGACTCTACTTTTGTTTTCCAGTTCTTTGCTGCAACAAAAAAGCTTCTATAGATATTTTTATAAATGTAGTTTTTTTTTCCTCTTGACCTCTTTAGAGTATAGGACTAGTTGTGGTGGTGTTGTTGTTTGTCCTTCGTTTTCAGGGGTAATAACTTGACTCACTCGCAAATTGGATTTAAGTAAAGCAGGGTTTCACAAAGTTGTCATTGAAGTCAAGTGGCAAGACAAATGTCAAGACAACAGGTGATGGCCCAGTATATAGTGGATGACCTTGGTGTCTGTAATTTAAGCAGGGTGGGACTTTTTTTTGCTGTTTTCTCTTTTGGAATCTAAGGCAATCAAGTCCCTTTAATGAGTCTTGCCTATGTTTGAATCTTCCAGGTAAAGTGGTACCTTTTTCTCTTTTGTTTTGGAGTGCTTCTCAGCACTGAGGTAATCAAGTACCTTTGATGAGTCTTGCCTTTCAAATGTAATGGCAAGTAAAGTGGGACCTCCTGTTGTCTTGGAGTGCTTCTCAGCCCTAAGGCAATTGAGTGTCTTTGTTTCAATCAAGAGCCATTGATTGGAAACAATGTATATGATATGGTGCTAGTGATTAAAGATCGTTCCCACACCCCTTTTGCTAAGTAGGCTCTGAGGCCTCAGGACCCTAAAGGGGTATACGAGCT
>CM053624.1:329762972-329780132 GCA_028646595.1 Phalanger gymnotis
CTCTTGTTGTTGGTCTTGTTATTGGTCTCTCACCTCCACAGCAGCTACTAGCAACATTGTTGTTACAGTGTCTTCTGGCCCTAAGCACTCTTCAGCACCTGCTTCAGCTGCCTTCATGGCTATAGGAACAAATTGTTGTCATTCATCCATTCTGCTGGGGGAAGTCTTCACTTGCTTTACACTCCCCTAACTCACTGGCAGGTCTAAGACCTAGAGTGAGGGTATAGAACCAGAAGAAATGCATATATTCCAGGGTAGGTTTGGAGAAATAGTCAGCCCTGCTCCAGGGACCCAACCTGCCAGGGAGTTGGGAATATAGTCTCAGAGGGGGAGCTACACTATGAAATGAAGCAGCTGGGTGTAAGTAGGTAGGATGCTAGGTGGGCCTAGAGTCAGGAAGACCTGAGTTCAGATTTCAGCCTCAGATACTTCTTAACTGTGTGACCGTGGGCAAGTCATTTAACCTTTTTCAGTTTCCTCATCTGTAAAATGGGGGTAACAATAGCACCTAACTCACCAGGTTGTTATGAAGATCCAATGAGGTAATATTTGTAAATTACTTTGCAAAACTTAAATGATAGGTATTATTTATATATATATATATATTTCTAGGTACATCTGTATGCGTACATACGTATATAGATATTCACATATACAAAGTAAGTACACTGTGATTTCAGGGGGCACTAATAGCTGAGGGATATCAGAAAAGGTTTCATATGGGAGGAAAGAACTTGAATAGGAGTTGAATGGGAGCTAATGATTCTAATGTGAAGTAAGGAGGGAACACATTTCAGGCACAGGAGACAGCTGATGCAAAGATATGAACCTGGATGGTGGACTGTTGTATACAAGGTACAGCCAGGACTTACTTGTGTCACTTCCAGTGTGACCTTGTGCAAATCTGCTCTATCTGGTGCTCTATCACTTCTAGTGAGAAAGTGAGTAACAATGGTCTGTATGACTGAAAGGGTAGGCTGGAGTCACAGGCTATGGTGCATAGTAGGTATTTAGTAAATGTTTATTGACTGATTGATTGTGAAGTCTTTTATTTTTAAAGAAATTGTTTAATTTTTAAAACACAGACTTTTAAATTTTTTTCCAGTTCCAGATTCTCTCCCTCCCTCTTCTCTTCCTCCCTCTTTTTTTTCCCCCATTGTAATAACAACCACACTGGCATACCCAGGATGTTGCTAGTGTAGGTTCTTAGATCTGCTTTACTAAGGAAAGCAACTTAAAAGAGGTCAATGATCTTTAATTACATAGAAAAAATACAGAGAGAAATAAAGACCAACAGACAGGGCTCTACTGCCTGAATCAGAGCTTTACCCAGCGTTGAATTGAGAGAGCCTTCACTCTGAGGAGTTGGGGAGCTCTGAAGATATGGCCATTAGAGTCTGGACCAGGAAATCACAACATCTTTCTCATAAGCCAGCCCCCAAAGCAAAAGCTCACCTCTTAGAATATGTACTCTTTAGGCTCAGTGCCTAATTAGAAATTAACAAAAGGTGCAAGCCTTCCTACAAGCAAGCAAGCTTCTCTTAGTGGGCTCCACATGAGACCTATTAATAGGCGGGGAAAATCGTACATGCACCTCCCTCCCCATTAACATTACATCCATCCAATGAGAAGGCAAGAAAATAATTTTAAAATCATTTAAAAGAGTTTACATTTTATCCTCGAGGTGATGCAGAGCCTCAGGAGGCTTTTGAGCAGGGAAGTGACCAAATCAGACGTAAGCGTCAGGAATGTGACTTTACTGCTTTGATTTTTACATTCCTTTTCTTCTTATACTCTGGGTTCCAGCCAAACTGTGGTAATAGTTGTAGTGTGACTTTGATACACTGTGTCCTGCCTTTTTGCAGTCCTAGAGGATCATAAGACCATGGATCTAACTGAAACTGGAAGGGATTTGGAGGTCATCTAGTCCAGCCCTTTTATTTTTCAGAAAAGAGACTTCACTCAGAGTTTTTGGTGCTAGGTGGGAGACAGAGGCCTGTGTGTGAAGCAAACACCACTCTTTTTAGAAACTTCTAAATGCAGTGAAATGTAGGACAGATGGAATACTTGGGAAGAGTGGAGAAGAGGACTGCTTCATTTAAATACATACACACACACACAATCCTTTGTTCTTCCAGCTGCTTCCTGACTGGGGGAATTTGGGGTAATATTTTCTGAATAACTGAACTCCCTGACCTCTGCTGTTCCTGGATATCCTCCAAGAAAAGGGCTGGGGAACCAGAGAATCCTGGTGCACCCAAAGGCTGGAAGGAGGTATTGCAGGCAGTTTCAACTTCTTTCCTTGGATTAATTGTTGCACATTTCTTCAGTGCTACCCATAGTCTAAAAAGGTAGGTGGTAGTCTGTAATGGAATTAGGTGGAAGGCCTGGGGTGTATGGGATGTTCAGGAGGACTAACACTTCTTATGTGAAGGCTTGCTAAGCCCTTTTCAGGGCTGCTCATCCACCTTTGGTGTCCACCTAGCACCCAGCTCTCCCCTGTGGCTCCAAGAAGCTGTAGCATGTGCAGTGGCTGTACCCTGCTAAAACCATTTCAGCAGATGGGCTAAACCTGGTTAAAGGTAACTGACATGCCCCAGACTCATTGGGGAGTTAGGGGAATGTCTAGCCCAAGCATGTGAAGACTTCCCCTGACAAAAATGGGTGGATGAGAAGTTTGTTGCAATGGCCATGAAGGAGCACTTAGAGGTTGGTTAGACATCAAAGACACCAATGTCATCCACTGCATCCCGGGCCATTTTCAGGCATCTTGACTTTTGTCTTGCCACTGGACTTTGATGACTCTGGAAGAGAGAGTAAGGCTGACAACTTTGTGCAACTCTGCCTCACTTAAATCCATGCTCAAGTCAGGATACCACCCCAGGATGTCCTTGATCCTCTTTGAAAATGAAGGATGAAAAACAACAGATGGAGGCCCTAATTAATAGTCATCGGGTAAGGTTGGCTTTTCTTGCCTGAGCTTTGCAGGCATTTATTTTTCAAGTGGTAGGTGCTAAACATACTGAGATATGCTTAAGGAACTTTAGAGATGGAGAGATGACTAGAATATAGATAAAATGAAGAGTAGGACTATGAAGAAAATATTCTAAAGTAAAAGAAATAGGTCTGACTCTGGGACCACCACTGCTTTGGGTGTAAGTTTCCTTATACAAGAAATGGGGGTACTACCTTAGACAGCTAGGTGATGGTGATGAGCCATTTGGTCTTGGAGTCAGGAAGAACTGAATTCACATCTTCCCTCAGAAAACTTCCTGGCTGTGTGACCCTGGGCAAGTCGCTTAACCTCTGCCTGTCTCATTTCTCTCATCTTAA
Source organism: Phalanger gymnotis (assembly GCA_028646595.1). Lineage (NCBI taxonomy): Eukaryota > Metazoa > Chordata > Mammalia > Diprotodontia > Phalangeridae > Phalanger > Phalanger gymnotis. Next base: position 329,766,306 of record CM053624.1, read on the forward strand.
AAACGGGGCACCTAGCTCACAAGGTTGTTGTGGGGATCAAATAAGATGGTAGGGGGAGCTTTCTCTTATCAAAGATAAGGAGAGCTCCTTGGATCTTGGAGAACCCATAGAATTACCTAAAGGGAAGGGAGCCAACCAAACTCAACCCAAGAACACCTCTGAAAATTGGCCCAAGTGGAATTTACTCCCTTCAGAGATCATAGGATCCTAACTCTTCTGTCATTGGACAAGTCTCATTATTAGAAGGTTCTTCCTCTTCCACTGAATTGAAATTGAAATCCCTATAAAGTCTACCCACTGGGTATTCTCTTCCTTTGGATTCACATAGATCAAATATGTTCCCTATTCTGTTGAGTGGAAGTTCTCAGCCTTTTTGGTCTCAGGACTGCTTTATAGTCTTATAAATTATTGAGGACCCCTAAATAACTTTTATTTATGTAAATGGTATCTATCAACGTTTGCCATATTAGAAATTAAAGTATTCATATTATGAGGAAAATAGTTTTGACCTCAAAGATCTCCTGAAAGTGTCTCAGGGACACTTGGACCGAGCTTTATGAGCTACTGCCATAGAGTAACTTAATACTTTGAGGGTTATGAACCACTTTTCTCACAACACTTTGGGGGTAGGCAGCGTTAGTGGCATCATCCTCATTTCATAGGTGAGGAAACAAGGCCCATAAAGTTGAAATGACTTCCTCAGGATCACAGAGCTACTAAATCTGTTGGAATTCTAACCCAGGTGCACAGGTGCTAAGACCATTGTTCCTTGCATTTTGCCAAACTGCCTCAAATTCACATCCAAAAGACAGTCCTGAAGTTAGTGTGCAGCTGTTATGCTCCTCTCTTCTTCAAGATCGTTTCCCTACCTTCTTCCTGATGTCAGCAACACTTTTCATCCCCCAGATTTCCAGCAGTTGGCTGAATTTTGCGGTCAGATTCTAGGTCTGACACCTTGCTGTTAGCACTGTCATTATCAGTAACATTCGGTGCTGCCTGTGGGCAAGGTGCTCTCCGAGGGGACTGTAAGATTATAGAGATTTTGTCCCTGTCCACCAAGGGCTTACGTCCTAGTTATTTACCTATTATGTGTTTTAACTTATGTGCCCAAGAATTCACTTCCATTCTACAAGCATTTATTAGACAGCTGTTCTGTGCTAGGCACTAGGGTACTAAAACAAAATGTAGCAATTGTCCCTGGGCTCCCCTGGTGGAATTCCACATGTATCTGGGTAAATATATCACAGTGTACAGTAATTTGAAGAAGGCGGGGGCGTTAGCAGCTGGAGGCATCGAAGAAGGTGAGGAAGGCTTGAAGATCTGAACGCCTTGAAGGCTAGGACTGTGGTATGCTTCCTTCAGTGCTTTGCATGGAGCTGTTGAATGATTATGATTATGCACAACATAGAGGAGATGAATTTGGAGAATGTGGAAGACCGACACGTTCCAAATTTTAAAATCTTTCTGCAGAACAGACTTTGGGCAAATGGCTTCGCTTGTCCAGACCACAGTTTTCTTTTCTCTAGGATGAGGGGTATGAACTTAATGATTACTAAGGCCCCTCTAGGTTTCATCTTCTGGCTCTTTATCAAGCAGGCATCTAAATGGAATGATTTTCTGTCTGATGGCATTGATTTAATGAAGGTAACTTCTCACAGGGAAGAAAATGAGGGGTGCGATAAAAAAGGTGGCCCAGACATTGGCTGGAGAGGCTACGGAAGGATTTGGCCTAGAGTGAGGTGATAGAACCAGAAGAAAAGCATATAACCCAGGGTAGGTTTGGGTCTGAGCCTGTCTCCTAGAGGATGTTATGAGGATCAGCTGGGTTGTTTAATCAGCTGGCTCATGAAAGCACTTTCTAATCGGCCAAAGGGTTAAACAACAGCAAGAGATGACAAACATAGGTGGGAAGGAAGCTTCTGTCAAAATCAGCTTAGGGAAGGTTCCTTTTGGCAATGCAGAGATTGTGGGGGGCTGGTGAAGGAGAACAGGTGCTCTCCAAAAGTTTTGCTTAGGAATTCTGTATATTAAATGAGTGCTTCTAACATGGACCTAGGAGAAAGGAATCCTGGTCAGTGTTCTTATTTGGCCTTATATTTACTTGTATATTGATTTTGAAGTTGTCCCTTCTCTGGTTTTGTGTATGTAACTCTTTGCTTTTCTCAATTTGTATCAAATTCAAGGGCAGGGACCTACAATGTTCAGATTGTAAGTTCCTTGGGGGCAGGGACTTTTCTTCTTATTAATTGTATTCCCGTTGTTTAGCACAGTGCCTGACACAGTAAGTGCTTGCCCCCTATAACATTCTGGACACAGTTTACTCAGTAAATGCTCCAAAGCACATTGAATGAGAGGAGTAGCAGGTAATTCAATTATCATACTTGAGAATGAGCATACAAACCCACTTATACCAAAGTGTCTAAGTTCATTGTTAGTCAGCGGTGAGGCAAGAGCCAAAAACAAACAAACAAACAAACAGCTCTGATATGCTTTTAGAAGGATCACCTCCTCCAGGAATAAAGAGGTGATGCTCTTTCTGTCCTCTACCCTAGTCAGACGACCTCTGGTATGTTTTATTCAGTCCTAGGCACCACCCTTTAGGGAAGGCATGACAAAGTGGAGAGCAACCAGATGGCAACCAGTGCAAAAGGGCCTTGAGGCAATCTCATGAGGGGGTATGAGAGAAACAGAGATGTTTAGCTGGAGGACAACACTGAGGATGAGTGGAGGGGGCAGGAGATAGGAGAGCTTTGCTTAACTATTTGAAAACCTGTCACATGGAAGAAGAATCAGACTTGTTCTGTTTGGCCCCAGAGAGCTGAACTGGGAACCGTGGATGAGAGTTGTCAAGAGGACAGTTTAGGCTCAATGTTGGGAAAAACTTCCTAACAAAGAAGCCACCCCCAAATGAAGCTCAGATGCCTTGGGCGGGTAGTGAGTACTCTGTCATTAGAGACCTTGAGGTAGAGGCTGATTCATCACTCGAAGGGTAGGTTAGGTTATAAGAGGGAATTTCTTTCTGGGTGTACGTTGGACTCGATGGCCTCTGAGGTCCTTTTCAATACTAGCATTCTGTGAGATTCTTATTAGCCTGTAGAAAAGTTATAGGAGCAACATTTTTCTTGGGAGATTGCCCAAACTTGCTTCTCAGAGAGAGTTTGGTACCCAGACTAAGTCAAGTCTGGGAATGTTTTATGTTGGGCCAGTCATAAATAATCATCTTCCCTGGGGCTTTTACTTTAGCATTATTCTTTCCTCTGAGGAGCTCAAAGCGAGAATGTTCCAGATCCCTCAGAGATGGAGGTAGGCAGGCCTATGTATGTGTATGTGTGTATATATATATATGTGTACATGTGTGTATGTATACAACACACTTGCTTGACAACTAGGGGAAACAGACACTGACTTAAGATGTTAGAAGTCATATACTGAGCCAGCACTGAAATCCAAGTCTGCTGAGGTCCTCTTTACTCTGCTGTCTGCTTTTATATTTATAATAATAATGATAGTGACAACAATTAATATTTGTTTTAATGCTTTAATGTTTGTGTCTCCCTATAACAGCCCTAAGAGGATGGCAGTATGGGCAGAATTCCCTTCCTTTCCTGAATGAGGAGCCTGGGGCTTTAAGAGTTAAAAAGATATACTCATGCTATGTGGATAGTAAATAGCTGTGTGTGGATTTGATCCCAAATCTCCTGACTTCAAGACCAATCAAATCAAGTCAAGTCAACAAGCATTTATTAAAGTGTCTACTATGTTCCAGGCACTGTGGATAAAAAGAAAAGCAAAAATAGGGGTCTAGCTACCGTACCACGTAATTTTTTTGGTGCCAGCGGAAAACGAGTGGTGGTTTTTTTTAAGTTGTATATGCAACAGTATTTTTTTAAATGTCAAAGGATATCAGAGTTGAGAAGGATCTTGGAGGTCATGTAGTCCAAATTCCCTCTCTTGACAGATGGGGAAATTGAGGTCCAGAGAGAAGTAGACATGGGTAAGCCACATGACTGAGTTAGTGACACAGCCATCCAAAGGGAGAGGAAGGCTGGAACAGCGTCTGTGAATGCAGACAAGGGTAATGGGCAGGCCTTGAAACACCAGGTAAACCCATAAAAGAAGCAAGCTTTCCTGGATGCCCTGATCCCAGAGTGAATGGCCTCTAAGCAGCTGGATACATGCACTGCTGCTAATACTCAGTGATATATTCTGTCTCCTGAAGAGTTTTCTCTCGTCCTTTTATCACCAGCCCAAAGATGCAGTTAGGGAGGATGATTGAAAGCCATGATCACACAGCTAGTAAGTCTCAACAGAATTTAGTTAGCATTGATATAGCACTTTAAGCAGGGATTTAATTTCTATTATTAACATTTTTTCGTCTAGACAATCAACAAAACAATAAATCACTCTGTCCCCCACAGCTTTTCCCACTAACCTTCTCTGTTGTCTTTGGTGTTTGTGGGTTGAGAAGTCTGGTAACTGCCACAGCTCACTGATTCAGGGCGCTAGGGCTTGTTCCTCCCGGCTCCTGGTCTGGTTGGTCCTGCCGCCACTGGTGCTGGGCTCTGCTCCCCTCCACTGTGTGCGTGATAGACCTCATCCAGTGACCATCCAGGCTGTCTTGGGCTGGATCCCTGCTTCCCTCTGCTATTTTGTGGGTTCTGCAGTTCTAGAATTTGTTCAGAGCCATTTTTATAGGTTTTTGGAGGGACCTGGCAGGGAACTCACCCAAGTCCCTGCTTTCCAGCCGCCATCTTGTCTCCACCCGAAACAATAAATCAAGCTCTGATTCATAGTGTGCCAATTGTTGAGGTATAATTGCTCACACTGAAAATTTAACACATTCACATACAATATAAACATATATGCATGTGTGCATACATATGTATAAATATACACATACTCATGTATACATATATATTATATATAAATACACACATCTATACACACATATTTGTAATCTGCTCTGGCGGAGAGAGTTCCCATATGGAACTCCACATGGAACTCAAGGATTCTTGAAGCATTGACATATTTTCTACATGTCCTCTTCCCACATCACATCCCTATATACTGCATATAGAACCTTCCCTTGTAACAATAACAAAAAAAAATTCAAAACAAAAGGTGACTTATTTGATAGTATATGCAATATTCCATACTTACAAATACATGACTTCTTTAGCAAGAAGTGACATATTCCTTTTCTTCAAAAGATCAAAAACCACACTTGGAAACTAAACACACACACACACACACACACACACACACACACAAGTTGTTTCTAGATTATGAGTAATAGCCTTTCCCCCCTGTTTGTGGTATTCCCATCATAATCTTCCTCTCTAACAGGAATGCTTAACCTTGTTTTGTGTCATGGACATCTTTGAAAGTCTGGTAATGCCAACCTCAGAATAATGTTGTTAAGTAATTGAAGAAAATGTTAAATTGCATTTAGAGGTTAGTGACAATAAATATGTAAGTTTTTTTTCAGTTCAAGATTATGGACCCCATGAAATCTCTCCAGGGATCCCTAAGAACTTTTACTCAGTAGAAACATTTTCCTTCTGTGGAAAAATGTCACAGGCTAGGGTCTAATCATAAACTCCTCCCTGTCTAATGAAGATCTTCTTGGAAACTTCGTTGAAGAAACTGACCCCATTCACCCAGAGCTTCTCTTCTCCTCCTCTCACATCACTCAGCCATCTTCCCCTGCCTCCATTCCTATTTCACATGAAGAGGTGGTCTTTCTTCTCACAAAGGCAAACCCCTGGGCATGAACCCTTGAGCATATTCCTTTCTAACTTATCCAGCGGGATGTCTCCACTTCCTCTCTCACTCTCTTCTGAACCCTCCAAAATCTGGCTTTTGATCTGAAATTGTTCTCTCCAAAGTTGCTAATGATCTCAGTTGCCAAATCTAATAGCCTTTTCTGAATCCTCCTCTTTCTAAACCTTTCTGCAGCATTTGACACCATCGATCACCTCATCCCAAATATTGTTGTTGTTTAGTCGTTGTCAGTTGTCTGACTCTTTGTGGCCCTATTTGGGCTTTTCTTGGCAAAGACGCCGGAGTGGTTTGCCATGTCCTTCTTCAGCTCATGTTACAGATAAGGAAACTGAAGCAAACAGTGTTAAGTGACTTGTCCAGGTTCACACAGCTAGTAAGTGTCTGAGGTCAGATTTGAACTCAGATGTTCCTGACTCCAGGTCCAGCAGTCTGTCCACTGTGCCACTTAGCTGTGCTTGTCCCAGATAGTCTTTCCTTTTTGAGTTTTTGTGACAATACTCCTGCTTCTCTTCCATTCTGTCTGACTACTTACCTATATGGAATTCTTGGATTCTGTAAGTATTTAGTACTCTTTCCTAGTCTTCATTCATCTTCCACTCAGTTGTCAAGTGATTTTTCCCAGAGCACATCTGACCATATCATTTCACTGCTCAGTGAGTTCCATTGGCTCCCAGTTTTCTCCAGAATCAGTATTAATTCCTTGGTTGACATTTGAAGCTCTTCATAACCTGGTCCCTAGCTGCTTTGCTAGTGTTCTCAAAAGGTTCTCTATAGTCTAGTGATGCTGTCACACTTGCAGTTCCTCAGTTACAACACTCTATCTGATACCAACATGTCTGTGCTGTCCTTCATGCTTGCAAAATTCTCTCTTCATTGCTACGTCTTAGCTCTCCTGCTTTTCTTAAAGTCTGTGCTAGAATCCCAGCTTTAGTAGGAGGCTTTTCATGGTCCCACAGCTACTAATGCTTTCCCCTCTTAAACTGCCTTCCATCTACCATGTATATATTTTGCATGTCCCTTGTTATCTACATGTTGTCTCCCCCATTAGAACATAAGCTCCAGGAGGGCAAGGCCTGTTTTGCATTTCTTTGTATTACCAGTGCTTGACACAGTTTCTGGCATATAGGAAGCACATAATTAGTGTTTTTTGTTGATTGATTTCCATAACCCTGCACACACTGGTGTGGCTGGGGCTTTTGTACCAGTAGCAATAGATTACATTAGGACTATCAACATCTCTTAGCTGCACTCCCTTTTGTTATTTTCAATGAATGGGACAGTTTGGCAAACTTTTGCCCTATTAATCCACAATCCAAGAGTCTCTGAAAAAAAGAGATACCTCGTGTTCTGTTTTTCAGCAAGCACCTAATAGCATGAGGAGAAGAGTATAGTGAGATCAGTTTCCTTAAATGTTTTGTGGTAGTTAGGATGTTCATAGGCATTTCCAATAAGTAATTAAAATTAAATTCTGAGTCAATGAATTATGCTTAGTAATAGCAGTTCCTGAGCATCGCTCACTAACTAGCAAAATTTAGTGATTTGAGACAGTTACTCTGGTCTTTTGCATTGCAGATTTAGAGTGATCTTAGAGAGTGATTTTAAGGATTCTTAACCTAGGGCCTGTTAAATGTTTTTTTAAAAATATTTTGACAACTAAATATAGTTGGCTTCCTGTATAATCCCATTTTATTTTGTGCATTTAAAAATATTGTTCTGAGAAGGGGTCATTGAGCTTCATAGGCTTCCAAAGGGACCCATGACACAGAAATGCTGAGAACTCCTTCCTGTTCTGGTCTAACCCCCTTGATTTACAGGTGGAGAAACTTGGACCAGAGAGACTGTATGGATTACCAGAGTTCACAAATGCAGAAGATAGCAGGGCTACAGTTTGAACCAAGTCCTACACTGCGTCCTTTAGTGGAAGCTGTTTGGGAGATGAAGAGTTTACAATGTGGAGAAAGGCCAAATAAGGAAATCTTTTCCCACTTCTTTCAGACATGTTGAAAAGTAGGGGTTTTAAAAAAAATGTCGTTTCCAGATATGTTGTGCCAAGTCTCTTTACCTTCAATCCCCAGCTATTCTTGCCTCCCCCTTTCTCTGTATTTCTTTTTTTTAAATCAAATTTGTCCACTGAAAGCATCAACACTCACCATAAATTAGATTTTGGCTGATTATCTGTTGCTTTTTTATCTCCTTTTGCTTTCCTCTTGACTGTGTCTCCAATTCAATTTGTTTAACCACTGTATCTAGGAAGAATTAACAGCCAGCCCCTCCATGGGGAGATGACTCTCCTGCCGGCCCCTAAGAATAGCAATTTTCTAGACTAGAACTCATGTGATCAACTACACAGCTGATAGCTTTGGCACATAGATGGCTGCTAAATCACTGAATAAGAATTGGGGAATTTTCTCTAAACCAACTATCAGTAACTGGAAAATAAAACTTGCTTTTATAGCAGCAACAATTTGTTAAGGGCTGTTAAGGTGTCTCTTGAACTTGTCTTTCTGAGTTTTCTAGAAACACTGGACCCAGAGCACACAAGAAGCCCTGAATGTGTCAAGGATGAACCCCTGCCCCAGCTGACATAATTTGTTGTTGTACCACAAGCTGGATTCCCTATGTGTCCTTGGGAGGCAAGATGGGTGCCAGCCAGTCTGTGCCAGGCTGGGAAAAATACCTGTGCTGCTGGGGTCCTTTGCAGATAAGTGGACCTTCCTATCTCCATAATCTAAGGATTCCTGAGGGAGAAGAATACTTCTTTGCCATTACCTTGCTCTTCCTCTTTGGGAGGGTTTACTGTACCTGGCCCCTCCCATGCTACACCCTTTCCTGTTTTCTCTTCTTTTGTTATACTGTCATAAATATGCAAACCTTCTATAAGGACTGTGAACTCTTTGGATTCCACATTTCTCTTGTAATAAACTTGGTATTCACGTAAGTCTTGTGATGTGATCACTTGTCGACAAATTATACGTTTAAATCACTTTTTAATAATTTAAAAGTGGCTTCAACATTCATTACTTCATTTGATTCTCTCAGGAGCCCTCTGAGGTAATCAGATTAAGGATTATTCTCCCCATTTTACATATGAGTAACTGAGGTCCATGCAGGTAGTAATCTGTAAGTGGTCACATAGTGATTTATCTAGTGGCTGAATCAGGGCTAGAACTCATATGGCTTGTTTCTAGCTAAGGGTAATATCCTTATACTAGAGTATTGAATGATTTCCTCATTTATTAATTTGAGGGCCTTCATTGTACTTTTCAATAGGTACTATATGATATGATCCTATAAAATAAATAAGCCCTTACTTTGAAATAGTCTGATATAAAATGGCTAATATGGAACTATGTTTACATGTGATTACACATGTATAAACTATATCAGATGGCTTACTATCTCAGGGAGGAGAAAGTAGAGGGAGGAACAGAATTTGGAACTTGTAACTTAAAAAATGCTAAAATTGCTTTTGCATATAATTGTGGAAAAATAGAATGTCATTTAAAAAGAGAAAGATTTATGTAAATATAATACATACACACACATATATGTGTATGCATATATATCTCACATAATGCTGTGGATAGATGCATATTACATTAGGACTGTTAATGTCCAAAAAATACCACATCCATAGACTGAGACTCAGTGAACCTTTTTATACCACGTGTGTATCTTATTTTTAACCCAATATTTATAATACAGGTAAAAATTACAGAATCACAGAATGTTCAGCTTTAAAAGTCCCACAGGGCCCTTCAAATCATGGCAGAAGTGTGTAAGTATATCAAGATGGTGTCACTAAATTCAGTAGTTAAACTTCCAGACTAAAGAGTAATGCCAACACCCCCTAATTATAATTCAGAACTTCAATGGATCTTGGCATTCCAATGCCTAGCACAGTGCTTGGCACATAGTAGGCACTTAATAAATGTTTATTGACTGGCTGACCCCATTAATGTAGGTACTCCCTCCAGTGGTACAGTGGATAGAGCAGTGGACCAGGGAGTTAAGGAAGGTAGGGGGTTTGAATCTTGTCTAGAAACTTACTATCTGTGTAACCCTGGTTAAGTCACTTAAACTTTCTGGGTCTCAGTTTCTTCATCTTTAAAATGAGAAAGCTGGATTGGAAGGGACTGAAGGGTCCTTTCAAACTTTAAAATGATGATGCTATGACTTTTGTATACACCCTCTCATAAGTATATAGAAGAGCTACCACAATATGGTTAACCATAGGCGTTTGCCATCAATTTCCTTTCTGGGGCTATCCTAACCTGCATAGTGGTTTCTCTGTGCTCAGATAGGGCAACTAATTTTACCATTTGGCCATGGAAACCGTAATCAGGAAGGAGAGTCTGTGTTTAAAAAATTACTTATTTTCTAAAGATTAGCTCACATTTATATAGTGCTTCAAGATTAAATATAAATGGAATTGGATTACCTGGTTTTGGATTATAAATACCACCTTATATTCCTGGAATAGTGCAAAGTCTATCAGGGGTATCTCTATGTATAATGTACACATATATACTTTCACACAATATGAGGAGGGTATAAGTGTATGCATATGTATGTATACATATAGGTGTGTCTGTACATACAAATATGTAAATACATATGAACATATGTAACATGTATGCTCATCAAAAGCGGCCTGGTGCAGAGTGGTTAGGTGGCTAACACTGGTGTCAAGAAGGCCATTGTTCAAGTCCTGTTTCTGATACATGCTAATTGTGCAATCCTGAGCAAGCCAATCAAAAACCCTCTACGCTCTGGCAATTCTCAAAAGATAACAAGTCACAGATGAGTTGCTGATTTATATTAGTTCAGGAAATTCTCATTCTAGAAGTACCTCACACCAATGAGACTGTAGGTTAACCCCACCCCGGCCATTAATGTACCATCAATTAAATAAACAAATTTATAGATTATTATTAAAAGAATTAATGCAGGTAACATCTTCAAGGACATGTGTCTGTCCTTATTTTATCATATTTCTATTCCCTCAGGCTTTGAAATGTTTTCTTAAGGAAAAAAAACCTTCTGTTTAAATGTTTTCTCTCTGATGGCGTGTAACTTTCAGATTTTGGCTGGGCATAATTTGTTTTCAGTGAGTTTTCAAATATAGATGTTTGATCAGTTTTTAAGCTTCCCATCAACAGCTCTGGGTGGGTTCACACTTATTTGTCTGTCTGTGTGATCGGAGGGATCTGCTTGTAGCCTTTGAGTGCCCCCACCTCCTTTTGAAATGTTTGGCTTCGGTCTTGAAAGTTCTCAGGCACATCTATTTTGGTGTGTTTCACACCATAGATTTTAACACCAAGTAATCTTTACAAGTTTTCTTCTTAAGAGCTTAGAGAATTAGTGTTTTATATGAATTTAGGGAACTGAAGCTTGTCTTCTGCTTGGTACACAGCTGAGAGCTAAAGTGAGCCATGCAAATCCAACATGATACTAAATATCTTGCAATGGATGAGTATCTAGATGAAGTGCTCCCAAACTTTTTTGGTCTCTGCACCCCACTGCATTTTAAAAAAATTTTGAGAATATCAAAGAGTTTTTTTTATTTGAGTTATATTTATATATGTTTACCCTATTAGAAATTAAAACGTATTCTTGTTCTTCAGTCATTTTCAGTTGTGTTTGACCCTTTGCGACACCTTTGGGGTTTTCTGGGCAGAAATACTGGAGTGGTTTGCCATTTCCTTTTCCAGCTCATTTTACAGATGAGGAAACTGAGGCAAACAGGGTTAAGTAACTTGCCCAGGGTCACACAGCTCTTAAGAGCCTGAGGCTGGATTTAAATTCAGAAGACTTATCTTCCTGATCCCAGGCCTGGCACTCTACCTACTGTGCCACCTAGCTGCACCACTAAAATGTCTTGGTATTATGAAAATAATTTTGGCCTCACTGACTCCCCTGAAAGGATTTTAGTACCCCTCAGAAGACCCTAAGACTACACTTTGAGAACCACTGGCATGGATTATTCCATATGAGAGACAGCTTTGTGTAGTGGATGGATAGTTGGCCTTACAGACAGAAAGACCAGCATTTAAGTCCTTTCTCTGAAATACAGGGTGTCTCCAAAGTTTTAAGAAAGTTTAAGTTTTTATACCTTAAAGCTGCCCAAAGACATGAGGGATACCCTGTGTATTTTCTATATAATCCTGGAAAAGTCATTTAGCCTCTCAGTGTCTTAGGAGACTTGCTAAGACTAAGTTATAGAACAATGGCTGCTCTCTATTGGAAGAAGGAACTTCCTCACTCAGAGTTTCCTATACCAATAAAATAATAATAACAAAAATTTATATACTGTTAAGATTTACAAAGCATTAAAGCCAAGGTGGCAGAGTAGAGGAAACCCTCAGCTGAGCTCTCCCAATAAACCACTCCAAACTACTTTACAATAGCACCTCCAGTCAAATTCTGGAGTATTGGAGCCAACAAAATATCAGAGTGAGATATTCTTCCAGCTGAAGTCAGCTTAAGAGGTCAGAAAGAGATCTGTGAAGTGGGGCGCTCTTTGGCCAGGAGTCAATGTGGATGTAGCATTAGTGGTAAGGTTGGCAGGTGATAACAGAAGCGGCAGCAGCTTCAGGAGCTTTCATGCCAGAGAGGGTAAAGGGACCTGGCATCTGGTCAGTGACTACAGGGGACTCCTGTGCTAGTAGTAGACATAGAACCAGATGCTGTTTGGCAACAAAGTAGCCTGTGCTACTTCTGGGTCATAGTTCAAGGGCAGAGAGGAACACTTGTGGTCAACAGTGAGCAGAAGTATTAAGAGGGGCAGTATTTCTTTTGGTCCCAAGGGGTCAGAGACCCTGAGGAGCAGTTATCAATTGCAATTCCAATACTCAATCAGGGAGCCTTCATAGGTAAGGACTAGAATACAGATCAGGAGAGCAATAATCACATCTCTACCCAGATCACACATTTTGGAAGCTCCAGAAACTACTAAACTCTTGAAATTAGCTCTGAAAACAGCAGTGTGTAAAAGCCTGAAGCTTGAGACAGTTCCCACCCTCTACCCCTCACCCAGCACTGGGAACAAAGCCCAATTTTAGCATAAAGTTCCAAATCAAGAAATAGGGTGGAAAAATGAACAAACAACACCAACAAAAAAGAACTTGACCAAATTCTACTATGATAACAGAGAAGACCAAGACATAAACTCAGAAGAAGACAATGAAGTCAGAATAGCTACAAGCAAAATGTTAAAGAAAAAAAATGTCAATTGGACACAAGTCCAACAAGAATTCCTAGAAGAGCTTAAACGCAATTTTCAAAAGTGTTTGCTTTAGATTACTTCTTCCCCCTATCTGCCCTCCCTCCTACTGTCCCCCCTTTCATCCCCTTCCCTTTACTTTCCTGTGGACTAAAATACCCAATTGAGTGTGTATGTTATTCCCTCCTCAAGTCAAATCTGATGAGAGCAAGATTCACTCATTCCCCCTTACCTGCCCCCTCTTCCAACAGAATTGCTTTTTCTTGCCACTTTTATGTGAGATAATTTACCCCATTTTATCTCTCCCTTTCTCCCTCTCTCAACATATTCCTCTCTCATCCCTTAATTTAATTTTTTGTAGATATCATCCCTTCATATTCAACTCACCCTGTGCCCTCTGTCTATATATGTGTATATTCCCTTCAGGTACCCTAATACTGAGGTCTCACGAATTACACACATCATCTTTCCATGTAGGAATGTGAACAAAACAGTTCAACTTTAGTAAGTCCCTTATGATTTCTCTTTCTTGTTTAACTTTTCAAGCTTCTCTTGATTCTTGTGTTTGAAAGTCATATTTTCTATTCGGCTCTTGTCTTTTCACTGAGAAAGCTTGAAAGTCCTCTATTTTATTGAAACTTCATATTTTGTCTTGGAGCATGATACTCAGTTTTGCTGGGTAGGTGATTCTTGGTTTTAATCCTAGCTCCATTGACCTCTGGAATATCATATTCCAAGCCCTTCGATCCTTTAAGGTAAATGCTGCTAGATCTTGTGTTATCCTGATTGTGTTTCCACAGTACTCAAATTGTTTCTTT
>CM053624.1:329780632-329818486 GCA_028646595.1 Phalanger gymnotis
TCATTCTTCCTCACCTGTCCCCTCTTCCCTTCCTACAGAACCACTTTTTCTTGCCACTTTTATGCGCGATAATTTACCCCATTCTATCTCTCCCTTTTTCCCTCTCTCAATATATTCCTCTCTTATCCTTTATCCCTTAATTTGATTTTATTTTTTTAGATATCATCCCTTCATATTCAACTCACCCTGTGCCCTCTGTGTATATATATATATGTATATATATTTATATATACCCTTATATATATACATACATTGACACATACACATATGTGTGTATATATATACATACACACACACACACATATATATATATATATATAGGCATATTCCTTTCAGCTACTATGATACTGAGGTCTCATGAATCGTACACATCATCATTGAAATTGTTCTTGCATCGTGGTTGAAATCCTGCTTAAATGAGGACTTAGACTGGCAGGTATATTTCCTTTGCCTTTCCTGTGCTCTGTGAACATGTACCATTTTAATACATATACATACGTATGCATATCTGTATATTTATCCATATGTATCATATATGTATACATTATATATATAACATAGAAAATATAGATAACTATTTCAATATAAGTAGTTTCCTTTGTAATCCTCTGCATTTTATTTTATGCACTTAAAACATTATTTTGTGAAGGGCCCCCTAGGCTTCCAGATTGCCCAAGGCCTCCATACTTAAAAAAGGTGAAAAACCCATGGAGAGAGCCAGACTTGAAGTCATGAAACCCTGGATTCTAGTCCTGATTCTGACACATAGTTGCTTTGTGACCCTGTAAGTTGCTTAACCTCACTGGGCCCCAGCTAGCTCTCTAATATACTAAGTTACAGTTAAGTTGCTGATCTGCATTCATGGAGGGAGTTTCCAATTTGGAAACTTTCCTTTATCAATGAAAGCACAGTTGCAGACTCCTCTTCTCCCACCCCCCAAAAAGTTACATTCAAACAACAAGTCAGAAGAAAGAACATACAAGAAATATTTGATCTTGAAAGAAAGTAATACAGTACATTATTACAAAGGGCATAGTTTTAGATATTTTAGCTTCTGAACCTTCAGATATTTCAGGATTCATCTCAGGTTTGTGTCAGCCCATACACCCCTTTCTCTCATCTTTTGAAACAGTCACTTCCACTGGGCTTTAGATCACGCAGTTTTATATTGTCCCCCATTGTTGTGGGTCTTACTTCCCCACTCATTCATTCATTCTTTCATCAGACATTTGTTATTCATCTGCTAGATGTAATGAATGTCCTGTGTTAGGCACTGGAAGCAATCAATACAAGGTATCCCAACAGTCTGAATGCAGTTTTAAGCCATGAAAATTATAGGGCTAGGGTGCTCTCAGGGGTTAGACTAGTTCACAGCTTCACCAACAGTGTATTAGTGTGCCTATTTTCCCACATCCCCTCCAGGATTTGTCATTTTCCTTTTCTGTCATCTTAGCCAGTCTGATTGATATGAGGTGATATGTTAGAGTTGTTTTCACTTGCATTCCTCTTAATTGTTAGTGATTTAGAACATTTTTTTCATGTGATTATTGACAGCTTTGATTTCTTTCTCTGAAAACTGCCTGTTTATATCCCTTGCCAATTTATCTGTCGGGGAAGGGCTCTTATTTTTATAAATTTGGTCCAGTTCTCTATATTTCAGAAATGAGACATTTATGAAAGAAACTTGCTGCAAAGATTTTTCCCCCAGTTTCCTGCCTTCTAATTTTGGCTGCATTGATTTATTTGTACAAAAACTTTTAAATTTTATGTAATCAAAATTGTCCATTTTACCACTTGTGAACCTCTCTGTCTCTTATTTGGTCATGAAGTCTTCCCCTATGCGTAGATCTGATGTGTAATTTCTTCCATAGTCCACTTATCTGCTTCTGGTTTTACCCTTAATATCTAAATCATATTCTCATTGTGAGCTTATCTTCGTATATCATGTGAGACATCAGTCTATGCCTGGTTTTCCCAGCAGTTTTTATCAAACAGTGAGTTCTTGCCCCAATAGCTGTGATCTTTGTGTTTATCAGACACTGGGTTGCTATGTTCATTTGTTTCTTATTGTGTCCCATTGATGAACCCCTCTGTTTCTTATTCAGTACCAAATTATTTTGATTATTATAGCTTCTTAATAGAGTTTGAGATCTGATACTGCTAGGCTTCCTTCCTTCAATGTTATTCTCATTGATTCCATTGGTATTCTTGACTTTTTCTTCTTCCAGATGAATTTTGTTATTATTTTTTTAAGTCTATGAAGTAATTCTTTCATAGTTTGATGCCTGGCATGTTCCTTTAATTTCTTTTTCTTGTCTTATTGTTATAATTAGCATTTCTAGTACAGTATTGAATAGTGTTGATAATAGACATCCTTGCTTCCTCCTTGATCATTTTAGAAAGTGTGTCCCCATTACAGGTAATGTTTGCTTTTGGTTTTAGATAGGTACTACTTAGCATTGTGTTTTTAATAGGAATGAGTGTTATGTTTTGTCAAGCTTTTTGTGAATGTCCTGAAATAATCATGTTTGGTTGATTATGTTTATAGTTTTTTTGAGAAGCTTTTCCTTTCTATTAAAGGTTAAAACTGCACTATTATTTTGGGGGCACCCTATATAACAATAAATAAGAGATGGTCCCTACACTCAAGGAGTTTGCAATCTAATATACATTAAATTCCGTGAGGAAAGATCTCTTCCATGCTGTCCAGCTGTGCTGGGGACACAGATGCTTAAGAATGCATTCACTGATTTTTCTTGAATTGACTTGACCTGATAATGCATGGGTCTTTGGCAATTGCCCCTTTGTCAGAGGTCCAGGAATAGAGATTGTTAGTTTGTTTAAATCCTGCTTTGGTCGAGTCCTTAACCAAAGGTGTCCACATCTAAAAATTTGACCCCCTAGTAAGAAATACAAGAGTATAATATTCAAGCTGCAAACAGTTCCATTTGTTAATAACCATAAGGACCTGTAATCAAGGGCAACCTTTTTATTCATAAGCAATTCATTTGTTTATATAAACAGAAGATAATTGTGACTTTGCTTCTTAGTCTTTCCTGCCAGGAGTACCTCTTACTGGTCAGTAGATGAAGATAGAGGCCTCTTGTTTAGATCTTGGCTGGGATTTTATCTGTATTTTAGCTCAATTAAAGCTAGAGTTTCCTTCCTGAGGACAGAACTGACCCTCTGTCCTCTTGGAGGACTTATTATCTGAATTTTGGTATATCTAGATAGCTGCTACCATGTAAAAAATACTTTTTTTTTAAACCAGACCTTTGATTTCATTATTGTGGGGAGCTCCCAGTAAGGATCACTGGCTCTGAAACTTTTAGACAATTGCCAGAGGCATCTAGAGTCACGTGGTTAGTTACTGTCAGAGGCAGGATGTAAATTCAGGACTTAGTAATGCAGAAGCCAGCTCTTTATCCACTGCACCATGCTGCCGCCTATAGAAGATAGTCCCAAGAGATGAAATGAAGTTTTCCTGCGCAGAGTTTGGAATTAGTCTCTTTGTTTCACCTAAGGACTTCCCTGTGCCTCATCAATGTGTAGAGATGATCTCAACTTCTCAAAGACTGTACCAAAGCTCTTGCCAAGCTGGAATCACTTCGAGTATGTCCAGTGATAAAAGATGCATGTTATCATCTGAAGATAGCCTACATAAGTTTAAAGAGGCTCATTACTTGGCTGGCCATCAGGTGATGATTTAATTTTGTATTTTGGGCATAGCAAACCATGAGGCAAGATAGGGTTGGATTCCACATTGGAGGAGGGATTACTCATACTGATGAAGCATAGTACCATGGAAAGAGCATTGATTCTGAAGCCACAAGACTTAGGTTCATATCCTGACTTTGATCCTACCTTTGAGACCTTGGGTTAGTCACTTAACTTCCTTGGGCATCAGTTTCTTTATCTGTAAAGTGAAGGATTTGTGCTAGGTAGTCTCTGAGTTGCCCTTCAGCTCTTGATCAGTGATTTCTGTGACTGATCTTTTGAAGTTGTTCTGCTCTCATTTTGCAAGTAAGCTGATTGTGAATGAATTTGGGATGCTGCTCAGGGTATCAAGAACTGTGTTTTGTGAATCATTCCACCAATAAAGATTTTCAAATGGAAAAAGCTTCCATAGTTTTTAATGGATTTCAGCGAGATTCGGAATGTAGACAGAGGTTACAAAAATAAATGTCTTGTGCAAATTATAACTTATTTCCATTAATCATGGTTTTATTACACAATTTTAATTGCATTTATGAACTGTAATGGTGCTTTTTAATTTTTCAGTGGCTGCACTGAATGGTCTGTAAAGCCATGTGACTAAAAATCCTTGGAGTAGCATGCCTGAACATGGTGGCTGTTGCTGGCCATATTATCTGTCTGCTGCTTTTTTCCTCTCTGTTCATGAACATTGAGGATTATTTGAAGTTGTGTTTGATATTATCTAAAACAAAATTATATGGGAGGCTTTTATTTGTCTGGTTTTTATTATTCCCAGGCTGCTTATGTAACAAAATGGAAGACTTTCTATTCTCCTGTCCTTCCCACTCAGTGAACTCCCAAAAGAAAGTTTGTTCACCTGGGTTTCTGCCAGTATTCCTTTGGTTAATTTTCCATTGCCACTACCTGGGGCCAAAAGGGGGAAAATTTTCCTCTGGAGACTGTACCCCTGATTTTATGGCCTTTGCCTTGTTTTCTATGCCACTCCCAGTGCTAGCCGACCATCACTGTATCCTTAGCCTACTTGGCCCATCCTTCAGGACTCTCCTTCCCCACCAGCTTGAATGGTCACATTCCAGCCTGAGACTATTACACAGTCTCTCAAATATACAAAGATTCTTAGTACATTAAAACTAGCCACTAATCCCAACCCTGGGAAAGCTGAAGGATTATAATCCCTTTATGTTATTTCTTGTGTATAAGACTACACAATTACACTCTATCAATTCTGTCTTTTCCCTTCTATGCAGTCAGCCATCAATCTGCAATGTCTGTGTGGAGTGGAAGATATGGTTAGCACAACGGGACAATAGCTCCATAGATTTAGAGCTTAAGGGGACCTTGGAGATTATCTGGTCTAACCCCCTCATTTTACAGATAAGCACACTGAAGCCCAGAAAGATTACATTATTTGTCTGAGGTCACACAGCCAGAAACTGGCAGGGCTTGGGTTTGAACCTACCTTTAACTTCCAATCCACCCCTCTTTACAGTACATCAGATGTCCTGTGATAGGATGATGGATTTAGTTATCTATGTAGATGGTTAAAGGTGAACTTTCTTTTACTTTCTGTTCTGTAGCTTTTGCAGGCCTTGAATCTTGAATTCAGTTCTACAGTAGAATTGCTGAATCTAGAAATTAGAAGGGATCTCCAAGGTTAGTGGATCCAGTTCAATCCATACCAGGATCTGAATGGCTTTTACAATCAGTGGTTGTCTAGCTTAACTATCCCAAGAAGATCTCCTTGATTTGTTGGATTATTTCAGTCATATCTGATTCTTTGTGACTCTATTTGGGGTTTTCTTGTTAAAGATATTGGAATGATTTGCCATTTCCTTCTCCAGCTCATTTTACAGATGAGGAAACTGAGGCAGTGTTAAGTGATTTGCCCAGGGTCATACAGCTAGTATCTGAAGCCTGATTTGAAATATGAGTCTTCCTGCCTACAGGACTAGCATTCTATCCACTGTGCCACTGGACTAAGCCAAACCAGGGAAAATGTGATCCTATAATATGCAAAGGTACCTTTGTGGGTTACAGAAAGGAAGACAACTTTCTGCCTCCCTCTGGCCATTGCCAAACCCTGAGACCAATAGATTAGCTGAGAGTTTTCTTGGATTGAAGACCAGGAGCAGCTCAAAAGACACATTACTAAGTTTGAAGCTTTGGAAACACAAAGATAAAAAGTGGTATAATCCCTGGAGGCAGCTAGGTGGCGTGATCAATAGAGCCCTGGACTTGAAGTCAGGGAGACCAACTTTTGAGTACTGCCTTAGACACTTGCTAGCTGTGTCTGGATGGCCTTTAAAGTCCTTGTAAGCTCTGATGCTGTGTGCATCTATGAGTTAACACTGGTATATTTTTCTCCTTTATTTTGTTTTGTCTTTTGGGAAGTCGGTTATGTGGTTCTGTTACTGTCAGTTTGTGAAAATCAGTGCAGACTGTTTAAAAGTGAACGTATTTTTTATCTAAAGTTCTATTCTCCTACCAGGTATTGAAGCTCTCTATGCTTTTGATAGGGAACTTGGCCAAAAGAATCTTTTAAGAAGGTATAGAAAACTGTAAGATGTCATTGCTTTTTTTTCTTTTTTTGCTTTTCATCTATAGCATAATGAGAAGTCCTTTCCTGTCACCATTTCCCACTATGAAAGCTTACTTTGCTATTCGATAAGGGAGCGTACGATAAGAGCTAGCCAGAAATAATGAGATTTCTTTTATTGAGCCATTGGTGATTATTTTATTAGCTAATCACATGGTTGGAAAATCCATTCTTATCAAAAAGAAGACTCAACTGAAGAAATATGGCTTTGGCTCTTCAGAGAAATGGAAGCAAGTTTAGATTGGAATCGTAATTCCCTCAAAAATAAGATGACATTTCAAATTCTTGTGCCACTGGGATTTTTCTATGGTTGATCAGGCTGAGTCAGTGAGGAGTAACGGAACTCCAGTGGGTATTTGTCCTGCCACACTCTCACATTTCTAGCTGTGATAGAATGGATGGGCTGCCTTGGGAAAGAGGGATCAGCCTTGTTTTGCTTGGAGTAGGAGGGCAGAATTAAGAGTAATGGGGAAGTTGTGAAGTGGCGTTTTTTAAAAAACAGAAAAGTTTAGGGTTGATGTGTGTAAATACTTCGTAACAATTAGTTTGTTGTTGACTTGTTTTTTAAGTCATGTCCCACTCTTTATGACCCTAATTTGGGATTTTCTTGGCAAAGATACTGGAAGGTTTTGCCGTTTCTTTCTCCAGCTAATTTTGCAAATGAGGAAATTGAGGCAAAAGGGTAAAATGACTTGTCTAGGGTCACACATAAGGTAAGTGTCTGAGGCTAAATTTGAACTCATGAAGATGAGTCTTCCTAACTCTGTGCCAGGCCCTCTATCCACTGTGCCACCTAGCTATCCAACAATTGGCTTAACTAGCTTAATAAAGTGGAATGGACTGCCTATGGAGGGAGTAGATTTACTTTTCAATGGTAGTCATCAAGGAAAGACTAGACAAACACTCATTAGGCATGTTGTAGAAGGGATTCTTTTTCAGATATTGGGTTACCTGAATGGTTTCTGAAGTTCTGTGTCACTATGAGATTCTCCAGATTTAACATACATGTTGCCTGGAAATGTTATAGAAGTTTCTCTTTCCCTTGGTTGGTTCTCATGAGGTAGTCTGGGTCAGCACCATCTTTTTTCTTCCAGCCATTGGTCAGAATAGTGTAGTTTATTTAGTAAGCAGAATGCTTGCCTGGAAGTTGGTACCATGGGGTATGTAATGCTAGAGCTTCAGGGGGAATCAGAGCACTTTAGAGTTGGAAAGGATGTGAGAGAACATCTAGGCCGGTGATTCTTACTCAGTTATTGTTTCATGGACTGCTTTAGCAGACTGGGGAAGACTGGGGACCCTTCTCAGAATAATGTTTTAGGTGAATTGCATAATTTAGTATTATAAGGGAAGCCAGTCATGTTAAAATTCAGTTACCAAAATATTTTTTTAAAAACCCACCCTAAAAATCACTAGATTCTGAATCTAGAATCTTTTGGTCTTGGATAACAAGAATTGATGGGATTTTAAAAGAAATACCTTAATGGAGGGCTATGCATAAGATAAAGGATAAAATAAGTTGAAAATTATTTAGTGTTGGTAAGTGAAGCCAAAAAAATCTACTTAGCTTTAAAAAATGAAAATTATTACTAAAATTTGTCTACATTTAATAATTATTTTATGAATTTATACCTATTTGTAATTGAGAAAAAGAAAAGTATATAAATTGCAGAGTTATAAATTCAATCTTGTGAGAAATGATTACTTCTCTCTTGCATTTAATAACTAATTGTTGAATTAGGACCAAGATTTTTCCACTTTTCTACTTCTTTATTAAAAAATCCATACAGGGTTAATTTTAAAAAAAAAAACAACTTAAGTCCATGGATCACAAGTTAAGAATCCTTGATCTAGGTCAACCAAATCCTATCATTTCACAGAGGAGGAAACAGGGACCAAGACGGAGGCTATTTCTTGTAATACCACCTCACTCAATCCACAGTCAGCTAAGGGAGGGCAGTGCAAAGAGAATTAAATAATTCTTCAGGGGTTTTCCAGGAATACACATATGATGATGGCAGTTTGATGTTCAAGTCATTAAACTGGTTAAAATGTCCTTATTTTCTCAATCTTTAAAATGAGAGTGCTGAAATCTACCATTTCCTACCTGCCCAGGGGTTGGAATTGTTTGATTTGAGAAGGATGGGCAGTGGGAAGTAAGGAGGAGGTGGCTACTATTTTTCTTCTTCCTCCCCCTTTTCTCCCTCTTCTTCTTCCTTCTCCTCCTCCTTCCTCCCACCCCGTCTCTCACATTTCTCTCTCCCTCTCTCATCTCTTTCTCTCTGCCCTTCTCTCTATCCTCCCTATATCTCCCCCCTTCTCTCTCTCTTTCCTCTCTCCTCTCTCTCTCCTCTTTCTGTCCCGTTTCTGTCATTCAGCTTAAAACATGAACCAGAAAGAGAAGTTAATTAGTTTTCCAGCCTGGAAAGGTCCTCTGGGTCCTGCATTAGACATCTGAAATAATAATTGTAAATATGCCTCCCTAGAGAATTTTGCATTATATTACCCCTCCCCCTGATAAATTGCTCAGATTTAAGGAAAGACATTTCAGGATGGAATTTTTCAAAGTTAAGAGCTTGACAGCAAAGACTAGAAAAGAAGGGGAAGTTAGAATTTTTTTTCGGTAATGACCACTTGTTCATGATGTTCCCTGATCTCTCCACTTACCAATGTTATCTTAACTGCCAGATCCAATGCTTTTTCCCACCTCGGTCTTTGTCCTTGATTTCTCTGTAGTATTTGGCATTATTGACCAGAATTTCCTTCTGGATACTTTCTGCTCTCTGGGTTTTCATGACGCTGCTCTGTCCTGGTTTTCCTCTTACCTGTCTATCCGTTCCTTCTCACTTTACTTTGCTGGCTTATCATATTCCCTAACTATGGATGTTTTCCAAGGATCTCTCCTGGGCTCTTTTCCCCTTCCTTCTCTATACTCTCTCAGTGACCTCATCAACTCCTTAGGGTATTATGATCATCTCTATACAGGTGACTCACCTATCTAGGCTTCTAGCTCCAGCCTCTCCCCAGTCCTTCATCAGCAATTGTCTAATGAATAATATTTCCAACTGGATGTCCCAAGAACATCTTAAATTCAAAATGTACAAAAAAGAACTTTTCCCCCAAATTCACACCATACCAAATGTCTCTATTACTGTCAAAGGCACTGCTATTTTTCCATTCTCCCGTATTTGAAACATCAGTATTACCCTCACCTCCTAACCCTACATATCCAGTCAATTGACAAGTCTTGTTTCTACTTCCATACCATCTCTTAAATTCAACCCCTTCCCTCCATTCATACAGCCAAGACTGTAGTTCAGGCTCTCATCACCTCCCACCAAGACCATTGAAACAGCCTTTTAACTGGCCTTCCTGCCTCAAGCCCCTCTAAGCCCACCAAACTATTCCTTCCTCCACATACCTGCCAAAGTAATTTTCCTTAAGCCCAGATTTGACCATTCCACTCCCCTATCCAATAAACTTCAGTGGCTCCCTATTGCTTCTAGAATAAAATAGAACCTACTCTGTTTGGCTTTTAAAGCTTTTCATGACCTGGCCTAACCTCTCTTTCTAGCCCTGTTATACACTGTTTCTCTTTACTCACTCTAACTGGCTGTCTTTCTGTCCTCACACAGCATCACATCTTCCATCCATAGGCCAAAAACAAATGCTGACTGCCTCTAATACTCAGAATACACTCCCTCCTCCCTTCCTTCTTGCAGAATCCCTCTCTTTCTTCAAAATATTACTCCAGTTCCACAAAGCCTCTCCTGGTCTCCAACTGGCATTGCCTTCTCTCCTTGTCTATACTTTGTACACTTACAATGTACACACAGTGTCTCCCGAGATAAATGAGAGACACTGTTTCATTCATTATATTTGTATCCCTAGTACCTAATATGGTGTGGAGAGCATAGTAGATGCTTAAGAAATGATTATTGATTAACTGATCTATTGAGTTGCATATCTCTTAGAAGAGGCTAGGCAGAGAAGAGAAGAGAGGACAGTATGGACAAGTCATAGCAGAAGGAGTGCATGTCAACCTGGATTGGCTGGAACATAGGATGTGCATTGAGGAGATGGAGGAAAGAAGAGGAGGTAGTGAAATAAAGTTTTAGGGACATTTGGGGGCCTTGAATGCCAGGCCAAGAAGCTAGAATTTTATTCTTTAGCCAGTAAGTTCTAGAAAAGGATAGTCACATGATTAGAGCTGTGCTTGAGGAAGATGAATCTGGTAGAATGAATGGGTTAGATTTGAAATGGGGAAAGACTAGTGGTACAGAGAATTGAGAAATGATTGTATCTAATGAATTTTCAGCAGAGATATACAACATGAATATGTGGTAAAGCGGAAAGAGTGCTGCATTCCAAGTCAAATGTCCTGAGTTCAAATTCTAGATATGTTACTTGTCTGACCTTGGGCAAGGACCTAAATTTCTGTGGGTATCAGTTTCTTCATCGGTAAAATTTGAGAGTTGAACGAAATGTCCTCCAAGGTCCCTTTCAATTCTCAACTTATGATTTCATGAATGCTTTGGGCAAAATCTCAAACATTTCTTCTCTCCAGCCTTGAGTTCCCTCAGAGCCAGTGATAACTTATCCTAGTGGGATAATTCAACTTCTCCCAGTACTACTGCATAGCTCTTAAGTGCCGAGACCTTGCCCTTGAATTCACTTCTGGTTCTTGGTTTCTCTGACAAAACAAAAACCCAAAATAGAAAAACCCCATTGCTCTCTTAAGACCTAAGAGCAATTAGGAAAACTTCCTATTTATCTCAATAACAACAGCTATTCCACAAACCCCTTTGAGATAAGACTGTCTCTTCTTTCATTGCCAAGGTTCATTTCCTTCGGAGAAAAAGACCAGATTTTCTGGACATGTCTGTAGTTACAATACTTTTTTTCTATTCCCAGTGATCAACAGCTTCCCTGCTTCCTCCAAACACAACCACATCTCCCCATTCTTTAAAAAAATCCTTGACTTCCTCTGCTCCTTATGCTAAATCTTATTACCTGAGGTGACTCCACTTTCTCTCTGCACTTTCTTTTAAGCCATCTGTAATCTGGCTTCAAAACTCATAATTGAACTGAAACTTCTTTTTCCAAGTTACCACTGGTCCCTTAATTTCCAAATCTAATGACCTTTTCTTAGTACTCATTCTTCTTGACCTCTCTGCAAACTTTGACACTGTTAATCACTTCCTTCTGGACAATCTCTCCCTTTTAGGTTTTTGTGACACTACTCTTTCCTAGTTCTCCTCCTAACTATCTTACCACTCCTCTCAGTTGCTTTTTCTGGATCTTCATCCAGGCCATACCCACTATGAGTGTTTCCAAAGGCTCTGTCCTGTGCCCTTTTTTCTATACTAACTCTCTTAATGATCTTAGCTTGCCTGGGTCTAGTGATCATATCTATACACAATTCCCAGATCTGTATATCCAGCTCTAGTTTCTCTCCTGAGCTCCACTGCCATATCACCAACTACCTTTTGGACATCTTGAACCACTTGTCCCCTTTGCATATCTCAACATAGAACTCAACATATCTAAGACAGAACTCACATTCTCTTTTTTCCCAAGCCCTCTCCTCTTCTAAATTTCCCCATTATTCTCTCTTCAGCCGTCTTGGAGCATCTTGCCGTGGTTCTGTATTCTATTGGAAATCCACAGAATTCTCTGTCTCATCGGGTGATGATTCATTTTCCTTTATCTGAGATGATTTGGGGACCTTCTTTTCCTTTTGTTATTCTCTTCTCCATTGATTTATCTGCTTGTGTTCAACATCTTTAACTAGTTTCCTTCCTCCAGAGAGCTTTAATAATTTGTCTTTTTCCCATTATATTCCCTGATTGCTTACTTTCTGACTTCTTTCCTTTTTTCAGTTTTTATCAATTTTATTTGATTGATTTTTGTCTATTTTATCATTTTAATTTTTATCAATTTATCTGTTATCAATACTTATCGAAGCCTAAGGTAGGGGTCTTCCCCATTTGTTCTATGCTTAAAGCCAAGTTGTTATTGTTTAATACGCTGTCTCTTTAATATGGAACATTTTGCTTAGGAAAAGGGGCAGAAAATGAACTTTTACATAAAAAGAAAAATGAGTGAATCAACTTATGAAGCATATAAGACAGTTCCCCTTTCATGGGTGAAGAGTGTAGTAGTTAAAAGGGGCAGAAAAAAGAACTTTGCTTTAATAAAACCTGCTAAAATCTAATAAATCAGATAAAACTGCAGTAGTTTGGTTGCCAAAAGCATATGGTAGAAAATAAACTGTGTCATAAATAAAAAGACTTAAATCACCTTGTATAGTATGGAAGGTGGTATGTCTATTTCATATGAACATTTTGGTAAGAGAGAAAAGAAAAAGAACTTTTGTTTATTAAAAACATATAAAACATAAGTGAAAAAAACACTTGTCAAAGATTCAGATACAGAGTACCACTGTGAGGACTATGGGATGACTGGGGGTGTGTTTGTTATGGTTCTAAGGGAGATTAGGGTTCCTCAGTTCATTTCCATGTAACTATTTTTAAGATTAAAGAAGTTAAAACTCACAAAATGATATTTCAAGTAACTGTTTGAAGACTATGGGATGAATGAATAAGGAACATTTCATGAACTTTTACTTCATAAGGGAAAGTTGAGTCACTTGTTCCAGGAGGCTCTGATTTGAACTACTGAAAGTAGTAGTGAAGAACATGCTTCAGAAGAGTGAAAACTCAGCAGGTGATGGAAAACTGTGCTCAAAGGGAACTGTGGCCAGTGTTGAGGTTTAGGGTTGAGGAGTGCTTGAGACTGCAAAATACCAACATGCTAGGTCCTGCTCGAGTGAATTTGACTTAAGCTTTCTCAGAATCTTTTCTGAGAATGGGGTTCTGAGGGAGTTTGACAAAGACCATCATGTAGGCAGCTTCTGTTTTCCTTCACAGTGACAGTACAATTCTAACTTCCAGTCTTGGCTGGAGAAGAACTTGAGGTTAGCAATTCCTTCCAGTCAGGGAACCGTATGTTAAGGTTCAGGGGTTGAGGGGTGCTTGAGACCCCAAAATACCGACATGCTGGGTCCTGCTCGAATGAGTTAGACTCAAGCCTTCTCAGCTAAATAAAAACAAAGTTTATTAAAGATTCTCTATATTGGGTAGACTCTTAGGGAGCCTGAGCATTTGTGATGCTACTGCCAGTGGGCCAGATTAATCTGAGCTGAGCTAGATTGAATCTGAGTCCTGACTCCTTTCCTTTTGAAAGAGGTTTCCTCAGGAGCTGAATGAACCCCACTTCTGTTTCTGCTCCAAGTGGCCTCTGAGGGTACAGAGTTGGCCACAGCTGGATGCCATTTCCGTTTTATTCAGGCCTAGTGGAGCCTCCCACACACTTGTTTCCCCTCCCACTTCCCTCTGTTCCTCAATTCTTTGTCTTAGCACTGTTGCAACACAACACTCTGCCTTACTACTGTAAACTTTTGGCTTTCTATGACATGAGGGAGAGGTGAGACAGAATTGAGTTGTCTTGCAAGCCTGTGGGTCAGCTTGTACATCCTTGCCCAAACATGGTAGCCTATGGTGAAGGGGTTGCTGAGTAAGGGATTATTAGCCTTCTCTGCTATTAGTTCATTGAGTTGCCTCATTTAGGTTGTCAACATCTTAGACTGTAATGACAGCTGAAATAACTTTATCTTTTGCATATAAGTCTTGTTTTGGAGAGGATTAGAGAAAATATCTAGTCCTCCATCTTGATCATATGGTCCAGAAATAACTCCCAATTACTATGAAGGGCACCACTATACTCCTGGTCATCCAGGCTTACAACCTCATGCTCACCCTCAATTCAGCCTGCACAGCTAACCTATTGTGAAACCTTGTTTTTTCCTCCTTTATGGGGAACGTCTCTCATATACATGTGTTTCTCTCCACTCACACAAGCCACCACCCTAGCAAGGATCCTCATCACCTCTTTCTAGTTGGTCTTTTTGTCTCAAATCTTTCTTTGCTCTAATCCATCCTTCACTCAGTTGCCAATGGGATTTTCCCAAAGCTAGGTCTGACACGTCCTCTCTCCCCACTTCCAATTCAATGAACTTCAGCGGCTCTCTGTTAGCTCCAAATATTTGTTGTTCAATCATTTTTCAGTCATATCCGACTCTTTTAACCCATTTGGGGTTTTCTTGGCAAAGATACCGGAGTGGTTTGCCATTTCTTTCTTCAGCTCATTTTACAGATAAGGAAACTGAGGCAAACAGGGTAAAGTGACTTGGTTGGGTGACACAGCTCCTAAATGTCTGAGGCCAGATTTGAACTCAGGAAGATAGGTCTTCCTGACTCCAGGCTCTGCACTCTTATCTAGTGCACCCACCTCGCTGTCCCCAAGATCAAATATAAAGTTCTCTATTTGGCATTTAAAGCAGTTCATGACTTTTTTGTCTTTCCGTTCTTTGTCCTCTCCATGCTCTCTGTGCTCCAGCTACACCAGCTTCCTGGCTATTATTTACATATGATGCAATCTCCCAACTCCATGCTTTTGCACCGGTTTTCATCTATGCCTGGAGTGCTCTCCCTTATTTCTGCCTTTTAACTTTCTTGGATTCCGTACAACTCAGTTAGAATCCTTCTTTTGCAGGAGTCCTTTTCCTCCCTTCTCTCCACATCAGCTGCCATCCACTCCGTATATATTTTGCATGCATATAGTTATTTGCACATTATTTTCCCATTAGAATATAAGCTCCTTGGGGTTAGGAATAATGCTTTTGCCTCTTCCTTTATACCTAGTGTTTAGCATAGTGAGCATTGACCAGATGTTTGTTTATTACTTTACCAATTGTGGAAAGAATGAACTTGGCCCTTGGAATTCCCTAAGAATCTAGGAGGATTTAACACGGATGTCTGAAAAGGCATGACCCTTATCCATGTATATCATCTGAAATAGAGAAGTTATTTTTTTGGTTTTTTTTTGGGGGGGTGCAGGGCAATTGGGGTTAAGTGACTTGCCCAAGGTCACATAGCTAGTACATGTGTCAAGTGTCTGAGGCTGGATTTGAACTCAGGTCCTCCTGACTCCAGGGCTGGTGCTCTACTCACTGCACTACCTAGCTGCCCCATTATTTGTTTTTATTTCTTAGTTTGTTTTATTAAGTTTTGTGGTTATTTTTTTCAACTAACAATGATCAATTTTCTTTCCCTCTAGCGCTGGGGTAAAAAGAAAAACGTTGCAACCAATATTCATAATCAAGCAAAACAAATTATTATATATACATGTATGTATATATGTATATACAAATTAATTTATTTATTTTTAGTTTTCAGCATTCACTTTCATGAGTTTCAGATTGTCTCCACCTCCCTTTCCTCCCCCCTCCCCAAGATGGCATGCAATCTGATATAGGCTCTACATGTACAATCTTATTAGACATATTTTCATATTACTCATGTTGTATAGAAGAATTAGAACAAATGGGAGGAGCCATGAGAAAGAAAAAAAAAGCAAAACAAAAAAAGAGAGCCAATAGTATGCTTCGATCTGCAATCAGACTCCATATTTCTTTCTGTGGATGTGGATGGCATGTTCCATCATGAGTCTTGGAGTTGTTTTAGGTCCTTGGATTGCTGAGAAGAGCCTAAGTCTGTCAAAGTCAGTCATTGCGCAATGTGGCTGTTAGTGTACAATGTTCTCCTGGTTCTGCTCACTTCACTCAGCAACAGTTCATATGAGCCTTTCTAGATTTTCTGAAGTCTGCCTGCTCCTCATTTCTTATAGCACAAGAGTATTCCATTATATTCATATACCACAACTTGTTCAGCCATTCCCCAATTAATGGACATTCCTTCAATTTCCAGTTCTTGGCCACCGCAAAAAGAGCTGCTATAAATATTTTTGTATGTGTGGGTCCTTTCCCCATTTTATGATCTCTTTGGGATACATCCCTATAAGTGGTATTGCTGGGTCAAAGGGTTTGCACATTTTTATAGCCCTTTCGGCATAGTTCCAAATCTCTCTCCAGAATGCCTGGATCAGTCCACAACTCCACCATCAATGCATTAGTGTTCCAATTTTCCTACATCTCCAGCATTTATAATTTTTTCTGTCTTGTCATGTTAGCCAATCTGACAAGTGAGATATGGTACCTAAGAGTTGCAAAACATATATTTCTTATTCTGCATCTTGAGTCCACTGCCAGCCTGTCAGAAGGAAGCAATGCAGCCATTATTTGGATTATCAATATATCTATGGACGCAGGGAAATGACATATTTTCCCCAAGCAGACCAGAGCAACATGGGGAATCTACACGCTAAGCCACTTAAATAAGGGGATGCTTTTTATAAATTTAGAAGATCAGTGAGTATCATATATAAGTGAAGTTGTTTTTATTGTGGCACATTTGAGGTCCAGCTCAAAACTTACCTCTCCCATGACTTTTTTACAGACTTCTTTCGATGCCCCTCTTTGAAGTCTACAGCTCTATAGCATATACTGCCCATCTCTCTCAGGGTCAGGTATATTCTTGGGAATCAGAGCTGAGGCAAGGAATATACTTTCAAATTCAGTGTTTGACAGGTCATCTCAAGCTGCGATGCTCAATAATAGGCAAAGGAAACATGCAGGAACATTGGTGATTTCTGCCACACAATCACTTCCAAATCCCAGTATTCTTCAACTCTGGGTTACGCAGCAGCAGTGGTGTCCTTTGAGGATCTGTGATCAAGAAGATGTAGAGATGCACAGTTCGGGTCCAGCTGCCCTGCTTTAAGGAGACCTATGAATGAATTCTCAGGCTCAAGCTTTTTATACAACATAAATCAGAACAAAGGTATCAATCAATTCCCAGCATTGATGAATGAGCCAGGAGGGATGAAGGGATCAAGGCTGTACAAATCACTACATAGGAGCCGAATACAGTAACACCTGGATGATTTAAACACAGGAAGAAAGGGCAAGGCGGGCAATAATTCAAAACCTCCCAAGAGTGATACTCTGGCACAAACAGATTGCACAAACCTCCCAAGGTCTGTGCTAGGCAAGTCCTCTGGCTCCCTGGGCACACAATTTAGCACTTAATTATAACCTCTCTGTAACTGTTTCATATGTATCAGTCTTGGATTTCCATCTCAGTTGGAGGCCATTGCTATTTCTTATTTTTTTTATCCTTTCTAGCACTAAGCAAATGGGGCCACTAGGTGTACAGTGGTTAGAGCACTGGGCCTGGAAACAGGAAGACTCATCTTGAGTTCAAATCTGGCCTCAGATACTTACTAGTTCTGTGTCACTTACCTAGTTACTTAACTCTGTTTGCCTCAGTTTCCTCACCTGTAAAATGACTGGAGAAGGAAACTGCAAACCACTCCAGTATCTTGGCAAAGAAAACCCCAAATGGGGTCACAAAGAGTTGGACACAGCTGAAACAACTGAACAACAACTAAGCACAAGGCATAGCGTGACATAGATACTGATATATTTCACTAATAATAAAGGCTAATGTGATCTGTGTTCATTTTTACCCATCCATCTGCTTTTTTCCAGGTAACACATTCAGCACTTTGGCTGGGCTGGTTTTCGATTGGACGATAGTAAAGGATACAGAAGCTGATGGTTTCTCAGACTCTCATAACGCTCTCAGGTGAGCAATCTTTCCATGGTTTCCTTTATTTTAAGAGAGAAAGTAAATTTTATTTGATCAAATCTAAACATTAGACTAATTTTGCTGTATTGATCCCCAGCAATAAGCACATCCTGAAAGGAATTTGTTGTACTCTTCACTTCTCTCAGGGTATTTTGACACAATTTGTTTTGTTGAAAACCCTCTGAGATGAATTGGTTCTTCATAACCCTGTCTTTTCTTAGTTGCCTTTTGTATAGCAGACTTTAAGAAATCCCCTTACTGGTGCCTTCCCTTGGAGGATGCACTCTTATTTATCTCTCTTGTATCTTGTTTATGTAGTTGTTTGTTATGTAGCATGTTATCTCCCCCCATCCCCCGTTAGACTGTAAGCTCTTGGAGGGCAGGGACTATGTTTTCCATTTTTCTCTGCTTTGTGCTTAGCACAGCGTCTGGCACATAGCAAGCAAAGCCTCAAAGCTGGATCACTGATGGACATTTTCGTAGTTCTTTGAGGTTGCAAGCACTTGCAGTTGATTCTCTGACAACCCTGTGAGGTAAGTGATGTTATGTTTTTCCCATCCCCATTTTCCACGAGAGAACTGAGGCCTAGAAATGGAAGTGACTTGCTCAAGGTACAAAGCTAGCAAGTATCTGAGGTGAGATTTAAACCCAGATCTTTTTAGTCCTGTGCTTTTTAGACAAAACTGGCATCAGAAGGACCTGAGTTCTAATCTGGATTCAGACGCTTACCAGCTGCGTGATCCTGGGCAAGTCACTGAACCCTGTTTGCCTCAGTTTCCGCAAATCTAAAATGAACTGGGGAAGGAAATGATAAACCACTCTAGTGTCTTTGCCAAGAAAACCCCTAATGGGGTCACAAAGAGTTGGACACAACTTAAACAACCAAACAACAAGAACATTTATTCTCTTATGAAGGGTTAGAGAGAAGGATTCAGCTAGAGTTTTAGCCAGAAACTCTGGGTTTATATTATAATAAAGGTGTTTTACATCATCATTATCATCATCATCATTGCTAACATTTATATAGCACTTTAAAATTTACAATTTTTACATACATTCTTACTTTATCCTTACAATAACTCTGAGGATTTAGTGAAAATATTATTATCCCCATTATATAGACAAGGAAACTGAGCCTCAGAAAGGTCATTGGATTATATGGCTAGAGATTAAAGAGCTAGTATGGACCCCAGAGATCTTCTAGTAAAGGCGCTTACCCATGGTCACGTGGTCAGTAAGTGGCAGATGTGGCATTCAAACTGAAGTCTTCTACTTCAGGACCCCTGCATTTTTTTCTGACCCATGGTGTCTTCCTCAAAAGGTTCTGCATCATGATAGGTTTGTTATTTAAATTCCAAGGGTGCCTTAAAAGCATAGCCTTGGTCTTTAACATAGTGGAGAAATGTATTCATTTATTTTTAGTGTTAAAATAGCATTAGCTTTTCCAAAATGTTGTTTGCTGTCTTTGAAGAAAGCCTCATACAAGGCTCTCACTTTTCCACATTTGGTTGGTACAGATTTCCCTTCTAGCATCAGAGACTTCTGTGGTCAAAGGTATCAACCTGTCTTGAACTCAGTGCCCTGCCGTCTAGAGGTATCTCACCTAGAGATATAAATCCCATTTCTTAACACTCAGTGTACAATCTTGGGCAAGTTAGTTAAACCCTTTGAGCCCCAATTTCTTCCTCTTTAAAATGCACATAATAACACCTGTTCTTAACCTCACAGGCATTTCATGAGGCTCAAATGTGATAATGTGCATAAAATGCTTTGCAACTGTCAAAGTGCTAGGTAAATGCCAGTTATCAGTGTTATTATTTCCATGTCCTGTGAATAAATGCTGCCATGCAGATACCCAAAGCACCATCATCCATTCTCTCTCTCTGCCCCCTTGATACACTCTCAGAAGTTTAAGTGTGCTTTGTATAGATTTGTTTTTGCTGTTGTTGTTATTCAGTTATTTCAGTCGTGTTTAGCTCTTCATTTGGAGTTTTCTTGGCAAAGATACTGGAGTAGTTTGCTATATCTTTCTCCAGTTCGTTTTACAGGTGAGGAAACTGAGGCAAACAGGTTTAAGTCACTTATCTAAGGTCACACAGCTAGCATGTGTTGGGGTCACATGTGAACTCAAGACCACCTGACTCCAGGCCCGGTGCTCTATCCACTGTGCCACCCAACTGTCCATAGATTTATCTAGGTTTATAGATTTAGAGCTGGAAGGAATTGTGAAGATCCAGCCCCTTCATCTTTATGGATGAGATAACCAAGGCACAGAGTTTGCCCAAAGTCATACACATAATAAGTGACATTGCCAGATTTGAACTGCGTGCTGTCTTCTCTGCGCCCATACTCTCCTTTATATAAACAGCACAAAGAAGTGTGCTACATGAAGCCTTTGTCCCTACTCCTAGCTGCTGGGACCTTCCCTCCCCAAAGCAACTCATTTTCATTGTGTATGTAATCTGCATATAATTGAATGTATAAAAATTGTCTCCCTCTTTAGAATGTAAGTTCACTTTTTGTCTGCATTCCAAGCACTGGGTGCAGGGGCTGGTACATTATGGGTGCTTAATAAATGTTTATTTGTAGATTAATTATAAAAGGAATATCATTATGAAAAATTATCTGAACCGAACCACAACTGGCCAGTGTTATTAACGCTTATTGCATTTATGCTACTTTTTTGTTTCCTTTCCCTCCAAATCCCGTGGGCTTTTGCAATTCCAGCCCAGACTTTGTCCTCATAGTACTGGCCGATGTTCTAACTGGGAGCTGAATTCATATTTTCTTGGATCGCTTGAATCTAAAATCTATGTGATTCTTCTCCTCAGAACCCCTTGTCTTCAATTGATTCAGTCCAACTTCTAACCCTCCCTGGAGTATTCCTGTTGGGAAGTTTTAAAATCCATGTTCAATTGTTTTAACATGTAATTGGGGAAAAATAAAATATAATATATGTATATATACACACACATGCGCATACACACATAATTTTTTGAAAAATCCATGCTCCAACGCCAAACAATCAGGAGGCTTCATGATGGTAACACAGATCTTCCCACAGCTGCTGAGGTCATCCCTAACTAAGAGATGATTATAATAAGCCATTCTTCCCACTGCCAGGAAATTAATGAAACTCTATGCCAATTTTTATCCCCAAATTCACAAATGCATCCCATTTCATCATTCTGTCACCTTTTCTCATCTTCTGCCCATTGGGATTCTTTTTCTTCCTCAAAGGAACTGCAGAATTCATCATAGAGACACTACTTAATATCATATCAGTGGTTCTCGGGGATGCCTAAAATGTACTGGTGGACTTCGACGGTGTTTGGGGGACAGAAATAAAGCAGATGTGGCTGTTCATACCGAGAGACCTGATTGCAGGAAATTCATTAATCCATGACTGGTCTCGAGCTCAATTTCATAATTTCTATTCCCATTCTTAGTATTTACCTCTTTCCCCCATAAACAAAATGAAAACTATGGATACAGTTGGAGAAATGGATTTGTTGTCAGAGGACTCAGGTTCAAACTCCCACTTCTGTTATTTACTACTTTTGTGACCTTGGGCAAGGAGACAACCTCTCTTGGCCTCTTAAGTGTCCTGTGGTCCCTTCTAGTCTTATATCTATGATTTTAAGATATTGGTAAAGGATATTTTGATTTCAGCAAGGCATTTGACAGAGTTTCTCTTGATAGCCTTAATTAAATTATAAAGTTAACTAAAAATAAAATAAATTGTGAAAAAACTTAATTTTAGTTTTTTAAAAATTTATTTTATTCTGAGCTTAATAAAACAAGCATTTCCAAAATACAGTAGAACAGAAAAGAGATGATTGTGCATGAAACTTCAAGTCTATTATGTATAACTTGCTCTTTCTAAAAAACTTATTTTAAAAAAAAGTAGGTTAAGTGATGTATGTCAACCTGGAAGGAAGTGCCAGGGAGGAGACTGTGACTTTGGCTCCATTAAAGGATCGTGCAATTGGAGATCTAGAGCTGGAATAGACCCTAGAGGCCATAGAGTCCAACCCCCTCAATTTATATGTGAGAAAAGTGAGACCCAGAGAGGTTATAACTTCCCTACAGTCACACAGTAAATACTTGTCTGAGGTAGGCTTTGGGGTCCTCTGACTCCAAACACAGAATTCTCTCCACTGGACTGTTCACTTCACTGGACTGTGAAATCTTAGCTGACTGGCTAACATTTATAAATGAATGAAGGAGTGAATGAAAAAGGATTTATTAAATGCTTCCAGTCCTGTGTATCCAGTGCTATCCCAAGTGCTAGAAATACAAATACATTTATGTATTTGAAGACTTGGATGGAAGACTTAGAATACATGATCATCAAATTTGTGGATGTCCCAGAGTCAGTAGGGAAAGAACTCTGAGTTTTGACTCAGAGAAACTCGATTTGGATCCCAGCTCTTATTTTCTACCTGTGTAATTTTGGGTGAATTATTTACTTTTTGGTTCCTCAGTCTTTTCATCTGAGGGAGTTGGGCTAAGTGAGTTCTAAGTTCTCTTCTGGCTTTAAATTCTATGATCTATGATCTGAGATAACACACCAGATGATCAAATCAGGATCCCAAAGTAATCCCAAAGGCTGGCACTGGGATTTTTAAAAATTAATATTTGTACAGAAGGGTATGGATAGAATAGCTCCTTTCAGTCCAACAGTCAGTGATAAAATGTAGAAATAATGGGAGGACCTCATGGCAATGCCTCGCTCTCATTATTTAGAGTTGATTATAGTCAGAGATTGATATGTTATGCTTTTGAGATTTTAAAAAAATAAGTATAATAACAAGTATAGAATGAGAAAAGTAAAAATGTAGTTGATTAAAGGATATTAACTACTCATGAGTTTTTGTTGTCCATTGAAAGGAAGTAAAATGGATGACTCATGGGTTCATTAGTGTACTGCTGATAATCCTTGTGTTCGATGGCTGATTTCTCCGGCATTTATTTGGATGATCAGACATTGAAGTCTGTTGGTTGGTGATGGAAATGGAA
Source organism: Phalanger gymnotis (assembly GCA_028646595.1). NCBI lineage: Eukaryota > Metazoa > Chordata > Mammalia > Diprotodontia > Phalangeridae > Phalanger > Phalanger gymnotis. Next base: position 329,803,577 of record CM053624.1, read on the forward strand.
ATTTTCTTGACTTAGGTGACATTGTTGGCAGTACCTGAGTAAGCCTTATTTCATTAAAAGAAACATCTTGTCTTGTCTCTTCGTTTCCCCTTTACAAGCCTAGCACACAGCTCTCACAACTGGCTGGCCCTCAAGGAGTGGCTGCTATAGCCATGGCCTTTGATTTGTCCAGACTCTCCCAGCATCTGTGATGCTCTGCACCTGTCACATGTCTCTTGAGGATGCTCTCTCCAAGCTATGCTTCTTTCCAGTGTTCAAAGAGAAGTTTACCTTTCAACTCCTTCTCTTTACCTGGACCTTTCTGGTGGGGCAGCGCTCTTCCTGTATTGCTTGGGCTCTTTTCCCACCTAGGTGGGCTTCCCAAGTTCAAACGCACCTAAGTCTTAGAGCTTGAGGATAACTAACTTCGAGATATGACAAACATGAAAAGAATATTCTGAAAGGCAGATTTTTTTTTGCTGATTGAAGAAAATAAAACATAATTTTTTCAGAAAGCATTCTGGTCTTTCAGTAAAACCAAGTAAGAAAACAAATGATATCAAAAGACTAAGTGACCAAGGTGAGAATAAAAATGTGTTCAGTTGAATGTTCTTGTTTTATGGATGAAATTTCCAATTTAATTGTGAATCTTTTGCTACAGGTGATGTACTGAATGTACAGATTTAGACACACTGTGGAATTTACATGTCTCCATATAATCTAAAGACTGCTGACTGAACACTGAGTTTCATTGTCCTGTGTCTTACTCTCCTGAGTCCATAAAATATGTCATTTCTGTTCCAGGATCCTCAAGTTTTTAGAGTCTACTTATATACCTCCTTCCTACATATCAGAGATGGAGAAAGTGGCCAAGCAAGGAGACACAATTTTAGTGTCTGGAATGAAGACAGGGAGTTCCAAGTTGAAAGCACGGATTCAAGAAGTGGTGTATAAGGTAATATTGCATGGTGAATTGCAAATTCCCAATAATCCCCAAGGTAAAGAGAAAAGAATCTTAGGTGAGTGTTTTTTAGGCACCTGAGAATATATTTCAAAACAACAATCCCTCAAACTATAAATATAAGAACAGTTTCCAACTCAACATTTCATAACAGGAACTTCAGAGGATGGTTAATTTTTTTTTGGTGATTTTTTTTAAAAAACATCAATGTCATTTCTCAATAGCCACACCCACCCACCTGACACACAGTGGAACCTCCTTTGTTAAAAACAAAAAAAAGACACACTTAAACAAAGCATGCTGACAAACTGATTGCCTGATAACATATATCTCGTCTACTGCCTCTCCACCATAAGGTAGGCAAGGTGGTTGTTGTGTTTTTTCAACTGTCCTTCAAAGTTAAGATAGAACATTGTATTCATTGGAGTTCATTTGAGTTTCGGTGGGGTTTTTTTCCACATTGTTTCCTTTTTCCTTTCGTTGTTGCGATGGCTTTGTATTTATTTTTTTGCTTTGCTTACTTCATTCTTCATCAGTTCATACAAGTCTCCCCAAATTTCTCAGTTTCCTTGATATTATTTCTTATGGTGCAGTAATGTAACATCACATTCATGCCCTATAAATGGTTCAGCCACTTGGTGGGCACCCACTTTGTTTGCTGTTACTATGGATGTTTTGGTATATGTAGGACCTTCTCCTCTTTTTTGACCTTGGGTTTTACGTACAATAGCAGGATCACTAGCTAAAAGGGTAGGAATAGTCTAGTCGTTTTTCTAGTTTGGTTATAGGATGAGTGGAGCGTGCCACAGCCCCACTTCCTATGTATTAGTATGTCCTGTCTTCCCATGGCCCCTCTAACACAGACCATTTCAGTCTTTTATCACTTTTGTCTATTTTCTGGGTGTGAAATGAAACCTCAGATTTGGATAAATTGGCATTTCCCTGGTTATTTGTAATTCAGAATACTTCTTTTTCTTATGATTATTAGCCACTTGCAATTCTTCTTCTCAAAACTATTTATTTGTTCATATCCTTTGGCCACCTGTCAATTAAGGACTAACTCTTGGTCTTTCCTATTATTATCTATTTCATGTATTATCTTGGATATCAAACCTTTATTGAAGATATTTAGTGCAATTTTTCTCAAGAGGTGAAGTTCTGAAACTGTGACACAGAGGTTGTTGGAGGAAAAGAATTATGTGTTCAAGTTCTCCCTCCACAACAAAGTGCCATTCATTCATTCTTGCTTTGATGGGGATAGCTGAGAGTTGCTGTGTCAGCAGCTTGTCAGGAGGTTGAGGTTTTGCCTCAGAATTGTCTCTCTGACCACTAAGACACACTCAAGTGATTTAGTGTTCCTGGCTATGTCACAGGATCTCCTTCCACACACTCCTTCCCTCTAGCACCCAACACCCAGCTTGTGGAGACCTTTCTTTCCCTTCCTATTCGGTTCTTGGCCTACAATTTTTCTGATACAAAATCAGCTCATTTCTGAGTTGACTTCAGAGGGCTATTGAATGGAGGGCTGACCACCTGCCTGGCCACCCCCTAGCCCCAAGTTGTTCTCGACCTCGCTCAGAAACACATTCCATCTCATTAGCTTCTCATCTCTAAAGGTATCGTGATCAAAGGGTCAGCAGACAAGTATGCATAACTGCTATGCTGGCACCCTTCCCAGCTCTCATGTGAATTTATGCTTTTTATTTCTTTGTAATCTAAAATAACTATTTCCATTTTAACCACAGTAATGAAATTGCCCTTTCTGGTTAATACAATCTACTTTCCAGGTTCTTGGGGCATATCTTTTTTAGCAGGAAGATTTTTGCATTTCATTTATGTTCCTTAATTTTGTAACTTAACCAACCAAGAAAGTGATACCCATTTACATTTAGCTCATCTGATTCACTTTATGTACCAGTTAAGTGGATATTAGAAGCATTGAAAGTTTTGGTGGGAAATAAATGTGTTAACTTAGGTTGGTGTAGTTATAATAATAATGATCGCTCATATGGTGTACTCTCCATACTCTTGAGTTTAGGTAACTTTAACTATTACTATCCCCATTTAACAGATAAGGAAACAGAGGTACAGAGAAGTTTTATGATTTGCTATTTTCTCACATAGCACAAAAGTGTCTTGAATTTTTGCCACTGTCAGTTCAGTAAAAATTGGGAATCAATTTATGAACCCAACGTTTGCACAGTCTGAGTGTATGTCCAGAAGGATGAGAGAAGGAAGAGCATACGACAGTTAAAATACCAGGTACTGGAAGAGATAGATCAAGTCTGGGCTCCAAATAACTGTTTCATTTTCCCTAGTCAAGTAAACAAGCATTTATTAAGTGCTTACTAAATGCCAGGCTGACCACTAGAGATACAAAGAAAACAGTCCTTTTCCTTTTGGAGCTTATGATCTAAAGAGGAAGACAACATGCAAGCAACTATTTACAAAGACCTTGGTCCTAAAATTCTGGGACACAATTTGGAATCATGCTGAGAAAGGGACTAAAATGTCTATGTTATTTGACCCAGTGATTTATCACTAGGTATAGACCTCCAAGGACATCACAGCTAGGTCCCATATGCATCAAGTTATTTATACCAGAACTTTCTGAAATAGCAAAAGACTGAAAGCAAAGTAAATGCCCATTAACTGGGGAATGGATAAACAGCCATTAGATTGTGAGCTCCTTGAGGGCAGGGACTGTCTTTTGCATGTTTTTGTATCCCTAGCACTTAGCACAGTGCCTGGCATGTAGTAGGTGCTCAATAAATGTTTAATGATTGATTTATTGATTGACTGAACTTGTGGTATATGAATGTAACGGAATTTTACTACATATACTGTAAGAACTGTTGCAATACTCTCCGAAGGCCTTTCACTAGTCTTGACCTTTTTTGTAGGATCATACATAGATTTAGCGCTGGTAGTGACCTTAGAGGTCATTGAGTACAATCGCTTCATTTTACAAATGAAAGAACTGAGAAGGGATAAGTGAGTTACCCCGGAGCTAGTAAGTGTCTAAGGCAGAATTTGAACACAGGTCTCCCTGACTCCAGGCAGCTAGGTGTTACAGTAGATAAGAGTGCCAGGCCTAGAGTCAGGAAGAATCATCTTCCTGAGCCCAAATCTGGCCTCAGACACTTAGTAGCTGTATAACCCTGGGCAAGTCACTTCACCCGGTTTTCCTCAGTTTCCTCATCTATAAAATGAGTTAGAAAAGGAAATGACAAACCATTCCAGTATCTCTGCCAAGAAAACCTCAAATGGGGTCGCACAGTCATATGTGACTGAAACGATTGAACTGCCTGTCTCTAAGCCCAGTGTTCTCCCCACTACACCATGCAGCCTCTCCTGACCCAAGGTTATTTATCCTTTTGTTTAACACAGTGTCTGGCACACAGTAAGCACTTAATAAATGCTTATCTATTTGTCTTTGTTTTTGTCTTCTTAATTTCTGAGCATGCATTTCGTTCTGACACTGAGTTCCAGAGTTAAAAGCATTCTTCTATTTAAAGATCACATATTAATATAGTTTCCTGCATACACTGAACTGAGCATTACTCACAGATTTCCTGTCTTTACAGTGGGCCATTGCCTGGTGATAGATGGCATTGGCCAAGAGAATATGTGCTGGTAAGGCTTCCATGCAAAAAGATGTACTTACCATTTACAGTTTGGGTGCTGGGAATTGCATGATAGAATGAAAACTAGTTGGAAGATGCGAGGCCATTTGCAAGAAGTTATAAGAAATTTTCCCATTTGTCCTTTGGCTGGATTTTAGCTTTCTAGGGCAAGAGCAGACAACCTTTGTTCCAGGGTTTGAATCAGCCTCTTAACTTAATTTCAACCATCTAAAGGAGCAAGTAGCAGGAAGTGCTGTTCCCAGTGAGTCAAGATGACATTACTCCACAAATGTCTGATTTATTCTACCTATATATGCATTTATCCTTCATTCTTTCCCAGGTTCTTTTGCCTTCTCCTCTCAAGCACTGTTTGTCTGTCTCTTTGTCCATTCTCTCAAATCTTGTTTCTTTCCTTTCTCTCTCCTTTCTTTCTTTCTTTCTTTCTTTCTTTCTTTCTTTCTTTCTTTCTTTCTTTCTTTCTTTCTTTCTTTCTTTCTTTCTTTTTTCTTTCTTTCTTTCTTTCTTTCTTTCTTTCTTTCTTTCTTTCTTTCTTTCTTTCTTTCTTGGCCTTCTCTTTGCCTTAATTGTATAAAATATGAAATTGAAGTCTATCTGTCTATCTCTGGCTTTGTCTTTCTCTTGTTATTTGTAATCTATCTTTTGAATGAAGGGAAACCAAGACCTCCATAGAATGACTTAGAAAAATCATTAGTTTAGAGTTTCTACTCAAGAAATATGGTCAGATCCTATTTCTAATCCACTCAGAGGGACTGTCTAAAATATTTTGTTACGTACAATAGGGATTAGAAGTCTATTTGTTATGTGGAAATTATTGTGGTAACATCTATTGCAATAAACTTTAACACAGTTCCTTTGGGGGTTCTGTACCAGCTGTTTGAGATTTGGGGGTTTTACAGGAAGAATTATAATCGTTGTGTATTGGCCTGCTGTTTATTTTACTTTAATTTCTCCACCTCCATAGTAATATTTAAATATGCCTTACACGTGTAAAATCTCTTTTTCTGACTCTTTTCCTTTCTTCATTTGAAGAATGTCCATCCTGCAGAAGTCAGGCTGCTAATTTTGGAGAACATCCTTCTGAACCCAGCTTATGATATTTATCTGCTGGTGGGGACCTCTATTCACTACAAGGTCCAGAAAATCAGGCAAGGAAAAATTACAGGTGAGTTTTTCTTAACTTTGTCTTCTCTGTAAGTTTTTCCAATTCTCAAGATCAGGGATAAGTGGTGAAAGGGTGACCAGGAGAGTAGAGGAAAGCAGAAGTTATTGTTTTTCTTAGTGATCTGTTTAAAAATTAAAATTTTTAACATTTCAATTTTCAAATTCCAATTTTTTTCTTCCCATTCCTACCCCCATTAGAAAATGGGGAAGATTTGGTGGGGAGGGAAAGAAAATGAGTTCTTTTTTGGACAGGTTGAGTTTGAGATACCTATGAGACATCTAATTTGAAATGTCAAAGAGGTAGTTGGTGATAGGGGACTGGAACTCAGGAGAAAGGTGAGGGCTGGATATATGAATATGGATATCACTTGCATAGAAGTGATAGCTGAACCCATAAGAACCTATGATCATCAAGTGAAATAATATAGAGAGAAAATAGAGAGGCACCAGGACAGAGCCTTAGGGGATACCCACAGTTAGTGAATATGATCCGTGATGAATATCTAGCAAAGGAGTTTAAGATGGAGCAATCTGACAGGTAGTACACAAATCAGGAAAATACAGTGTCACAAAAACTTAGAGAGAAGAGAGTATATAGGAGAACCAGGAGAGAATAGAATGACAGAAACCTAGAGAAGAAAGAGTATGTAGAAGGAAATGGTGATCCAACTGTGTCAAAGGTTGCAGAGAGGCCAAAGAGGATGAGGATTCAGATGAAAGAGTCAATATAGAAGAAAAGATTGAAGATGAAAGAAGATAGGTAGGAGTAGGGAGTTTCAGAGAGGAGAGAGAGGAGATGATCTGGCAGAGAGAGTATCAGTGAATTAGTGGTCAACAGTATCAGATCTTCCAGAGAAGTCAAGGAGGACAAAGACTAAGAAAATAAGCAACTGGATTTGGAAATTAACAGATTATTGGTAACCTAAAAGAGAGGCATTTCAGTAGAGCGGGGGGATGGACAGATGGGAGGAGATCAGCAGTATATATAAAAGAGTAAGCCTTGGCAGGAAGCACTATCTTATCCTCTGAGCCAAAGGGCAAGGAGAAGGCTATAGGTGAAGATCTAGGGAAGCTTTAAACTATGGAGTAGGGGAGTTGTTTGAATTAGAATTTGAGGTCATCCTTTGGGAGTGAGGTGGATGGGGTAGAGTTGGAAGTCTGGGGACTGCAGAGAAGACTTGGAAGATCGTAATAAGGAGTTAGCAAAAGATTAACAATATGATATGTTTTGCAGTAATGGGGGGCAGGTGAGGTTTAAAGATGCTACTTTGGGGGATAGTCTTGTATATCTAGATTGCCCCTCTTCAAAAAATGTCAAAGAATTTGGTGTTTCAATATAAGAGGTAGGAGGGGTTAAAATATTTTTGAAATCTTGTCTTTGGCACAGGCTTTTACATTTATGAAAATGGGTTTGTTTGAAAGAAGTCGAATACAGTTAGAGCTGCATGCTAGTTTTACATCGGTTTGCTCTTTTGAATAGAAGGAGAAGCTGCTCTTCTCTAGTAAAGTTGGTATTTGGTCCCACTTCATTTTGTGGTCCTGTTGGGATGGTCCATGTGTGTTCGTACACATGCAGATGGTGGAAACTGCCTCTTAGTCTTTGTCCATTACCCTGCCTCATTTGCTGCTCCTTGGGAATCTTTGTTATTAAAATTTTAAAGACCATAAAGTAATTAGAAGTCTGGAATGAAATTTTAAAGAAACTTATGGTTATTAATTAAAGCTCAGACTTTGAATATGCAACATTATTTATACAACAGTGAGTTGTATTTAGATTCCTTATTCTTGCTATACCAGGTCATTCTTAAGAAATTCTATTCCATTTAAAAATTCTATATTGAAGCTCTTTTTATGCTGATGGGATGTTGTTAAGTTTATTGAGCTGGAGCTTTTCAGCGCCCAGGTTTCTCCCCAGTATGTTTTAATTTTGTGCTCTATGTAGATAATGAGCTAAAAAGACAATGGTAAGAGAGCTGAATGAGAGTTTTGTTGGTTCGGTATAATTCTGTTCTCAAAAGTAGAGAAAACCTTAAAGCAAGTACCTTATAGATATCATTAATGTTGTCCATGATCTTTGTTTATGGAGGACAATATGCTTTATTTGGTGACTTACTGCCTTAGTGGTCATATTTCTATAAAGTTGTACATAGGTTACATAACTATAGATTAAACCATATGGTTTCCCATTGTCATTACAATATCATAGGGAGCGAAGAACGGCTGGGCAAGAAGCTGGAAGAGGGCACAGAGCGGGGTGTACAGACCTCCTCAAGTGGCTGTCACTGAGCTGTGTCTTCTGAGCACACCAGCCACAGGTTCTTGGTGCATCTCTCTGGGGCTACAGTGGCCAGCATCTCCAAAGAAGGCTGCCATGTTTGTTTTGGAGTTAATTGGCTTTGATTTCTGTGAATTTGAAGAAAGGGTACGAGACTTAGAATGGGGTAGGAGCTTGATGAAACTGTGGGTATGGCAAAGTATTGATGACCTGGCAGTCAGGCCTCCCAGTATGTTCCTTTGGTCTGTGACATTTTATGTTATCTCCTGGTTGGACTCCATTGGCAAATTGCAGCCAGGGAATTGGGTGCGTATCCCTACAGTGGTCTGTTTGTGTTTCTGACCATGCTGCTGGGGAACCAATGCATTTGGATCCAGGATGCTTCTCTTGTAATGATAAGCCTGATTAGGGTCAGCATGAGCTCTGTCTAGTCATTTCCACATGCTAGTGGTTCACCCTTCAGGCTCTATCAAGAGTACCTGGCTGGCACAAAGTAGACACTAAATAAATTCTTCCTATGGATCCATTTCCTAATCTATAAAATGAAAAAGCTGGACTACATAGTCTCTAAGGCCCTTCTAACTCCAAAATTCTCTAATAATTACGTATATGATGACCCATGAAAACAAGCACTTAAGTGTACTGTAAGAAAGTGTTATTTAAAGAGATCTTTGCTGAATTCTTTTGTTAAGTAAAGGATCTTTTTGTAAAGAGTTTCATCATTGTCTGAATGAATATGATTAATTCAAACTTGTAAAATCGGCCTTCCATCCATTCGAGGACACTTGTGAAGTATGCAGTTCCCACCCGCCTTTATCATAGAAGAGTTGTGGCTGGCTTCCATGATCAGTCACAGAACATCATAAGATCACAGATTCAGAGCTGGAATGGATCTTAGGTATCATGGAGTCCAACCTTTTTATTTTACAGAAGAGGAAACAGACCCGGAAAGGTGAACTAAGTTGCCCACAGTCATACAGGTAGTAAAGAGTAGAAGCAAAATTCAAACCCATGTCTTCAGAATCCTGATTCAGTGCTCTTCCCACTATACAGCATATCATATCATAAGTTTTTCATTATTAGTGTACCTGACTTGGGTCCATAATTTAGGGCATGTTTCCTTTAAACTGTGATGCACTTGCAATGTCCCCGGTACCTATATCAAGGTTCTCCTCTCTCATGTCATTCAAGTAAAGTGAACTCACAGGTCAGATGTACTTTGTCTGATTTACCTTAGTAAATCCTCTATATTGATGTGTGTTGTGCATATCAATCAACCAATGTTTATTAAGTACCTACTCCATACCCAGTATGGTGTTTGGTGTGTGAATAGAGATTAAAGTGAACAGTTCCTGCTTCCAAGAAGGTGACTACCTTCTGTCACATGGTCAGAATGAGTTTGCGCAAAAGTCGCTTATATTTTGGAAGTATTTTTAGGTATTGAGAGAAGCTGGTTCTTTGAAGGTGTTTTTGGAATATTGAAGTGATACTGCTTGAGTTGACAATTAGATATTTTTATGATTTTTAACACTTAGCAGCTTATGTATTCTGAGTATATGGTAAAAAATTTACAAGGAGCCGAACTTTGCTTTTTCACATTGCTAACAAACAAAAAAAAAAGGAGACAAAAAATCAATGACAGAGCCACCTTGGGCTCATAATTTGGGGCATGGTCCCTGGGAGTTGTGAGAAATGTTTCTAGCTGTAATGTCCCTGGTTCCCTATATCATGACTTTCTTCTCTCATGTCACTTGAATAAAGGGGCTTCAGTGAAAGGAGATCATATCAGGTAGAAATCTAAAGGTTTGATGAATCACTTCCCCTCCCTCCCAAATAAAAAGAGAGGGTGGAAATTATGGTCTCCACCTACCTTATAAGGGAAACAATGAATACTAAATCACAAATGCTACAACCAAAAACCACAATTTTCCTTAAGAAATCAACTGTTCTTCACGCTCATTTATTAGTTGCTCCAAAATGTACCTGATAGAACAACAAAAAACAAAACAAAACAGAAAACAAAGTCGATGAGTTATTAAGATGGTATCTTCTAGGGATTAGGATAAATTCCCTTCAAATTACAGACCCCAGTTCCCTCAAACCAGTGAAGACCATTGTTCAGAGGCTTTTTAGAAACCATAGCTGATGTGGTTCATTCAGCTTGCCCTCCTCCTGTTCTCAAGATGGCATAGCAATGAACTCAACTGAGGCCCTCAAAATCCCCTGCTCTGGTGAACAGAAATGTCTCTAATATCATTATTCCTTAAGCAGCTGGGGGATTTTCCTCAAAGGCTGTATAGTTCATTTAAAGGGGGAGTGAGGTCCCAGGCTGCTTATGGCTGTGCTTTTCTGCAGATTTCTTAGAGACTGTCGGCTTTTTTCCATAAGGCATGATAATTTGATTTTTGCTTAATTTTTTATTTTTCGAAGCTATCTGCTCTCATTAATGGGACTCATACATCTTGACAAGGGAGCTGCATTATTGTTCAACATTTTTTTTCTCATTCTTGTTTTGTCTTTCCCATGTACAGAATTAATGATGCCTTCTGATCAATATGAACTGCAACTCCAGAATAACATACTTGGCCCCGAGGGAGATCCAATGCGGCCTGTCGCCAAGTTGATTCAGGCAACATCAACAGTCACTGCATTGCAGCAGGGACAGACTAACCTGGTGCTGGGACACAAAAATATCCTCTGAGTGTGTGTGTGTGTCTGTGTGTCTGTGTGTGTCTGTGTGTGTGTGCATTCAAGCTCAGGATGTACTTCAATTCCCCAAATACTTTTTGATATGGAGATGTTTTTCTCCTCTGAACCCATGGCCAGGCTAAAAATATCCCTGCTTTCTCCCAGTGATCTGAAAATCAGGAAGAGTTGAAATAGCAGCACCGAATTGCACACCTCTCTGGATGACTCACTAGTTAAAATCCTAGAAATGAGAAGTAGCAAATAAAGAAACAGCATTATTCCCTCTCTCCAGAATTTTCTTAAGAGCTTAGAACGCTTTCACAGTGGTATGTGGCATAGATTATTGGAAAAATCATCAGGGAATAAGATAGTTTCAACACAGACACATGGGATTCTCTGAAAGTTTGTGGTTGTTTTTGGTAAAGAAATCATTCTGTTGGTGTAAAAAGCATTCGTTATTGTTGTCTAGAGTTCTGGGAAATAACTATTCCAGATTGCCAATGTGGAAAACAGCCAGAGGCGATTATATATTTTAAAAATTATTTTTTATCTCTTTAGAGATCTGGCCTCTGATGCAAGTACCAGTCAATCAATCAGACAAAAATCAGCTTAGTTCCCTTCCAATAAGTTTATTTCCCCCCCAATGGCTTTGTTCCTTAATTAAGACTTCAGGCATTCGTATGCAAGGTGCTTCCAGATTACCCAACAGCACGATTTATGTTGTAGAACCTGGATACCTGGGTGAGTACCAGTTTCCTGACTACTGTGCAGTGAATTAAAAAATCAGAATTTACTGGAACAATTCTTAAAATGTCCAATCTTACAATGTGCACACACACAAATATGTATGTAGGTATGTGTTTACGCATACCTATATGCATATAAAATATATTTTTGTTAGGCAGTATATCCTATATATTATGCATGTGTGTATATATACATATGTGCACTTGTGTGTATACTTGTATATATATGTGTGTGTGTGTTTATGCATATAAGGTGATAATAATCACACATAGTGGTTGGTTGGTTGGTTGGCTGGCTGGCAGTTGTCCTTTGTTCTTAAAGAGGACCAAAATGGCATCACTACGCTAGAGTCAAGTTTCAGTGTATCCGACTGTGACTGATCAGACCAATATGAGTTCAGAATGCTCTACCACAGGTCAGGTACAAATAGTCCTATGTGAACATTTGAGGTGGATACTCTAAATTTGCGCAGCCTGCATTTCCTTTGAGCTGTTTCAATTCTGCTTTGCTCATAGAGCACAGCATCTTCTCTGATGTGGGTACACCATGCTGAGCAGTCCTGTGCCAGTGTCTCCCATGTCACAATCATTTCCAAAGTTGTTAAGAGAGACCTTGAGAGTGTCTTTGTGTCACTTCTTCTGACTACCATGTGAGTGCTTTCCCATAAAAGTCTTTTTGGGAAGAGTATGTTTTGCATCATATAAGGTGATTCAGCCTATTCTCACCCATGTGGATCCCGGGGGGCTTATTAATAGTTGAATTGAAGCCCTTTGGTTCACCTGTGGGCCTCTCCCTGCTGGCTACCTTTGGGCTATTTGCTTCTTACCAGTACTTCTTCCAGGGCAGTGTGTAGGCATGTGGGAGAAAAAGTGGAAAAAAAACCTGTTCAGTTTGATTGGTGGTGGTAGAAAGGGAGCAAGAGAAGTAGAATGAAAGAGAGGGAGGCTTTTGGCATGTAGAGAAAAGTCTGAAAAGAAAAAAAATTAAAAAAGAAAAGAAAGAAAGAAAAGTCTGAAGATCACCAGGATTGTTTTTATGGATTACATAAAGTATCTTGATCTCCTCGTTGGAAAACTTACACTCAGGTGCCTACAAGCCTTTCTTTGTTTCATTCAATTTCCCTCTCCCCTTTGGGAGAATAAGCATGATGGGAGTATGGAGTCAGAGGCAATTTATACAGTGAAGCAGTAGTGTCTGGGAAGGAGAGCTGAGGGCAGAGTACAGGAGGAGGGAGGAAGAACTGAGGAAGCAGTAGGAATAGAGCCTGTCTAACCATAAAAGCCATTTGGGAGAAGTTTAGGACACATATCATGTAACATTTCATAAACGTACCATTTTCATCCTTCTATTTGAAACCACTCACACATTAAATGTGCTGTGATACTTCAGTGATGTCAATCTCTGACACCTTGTGTGGTGATAGATCCCATTTTGATCTTGCTGCCAAAGATTTGGAATTTTTGCCATGGCTAGAATTAAGGTCTTTTGGAAAACGTAATGGTCAGATTTTTATTCTCATTTACCTGCGGTAGCTCAGCCTGGACTTTTGAAGTATGTTAATAGGTATTTTAGGTGTAATTGGTTTCATTATGGATCATTAAATTAGACCATTGTATCTGCTAGTTACTTCATTTGCCTAGAACACAGGGCTCATGGAGACAAAGCTATCAGTTTGAACCTCATACTAGCTGGTGAGTTACATCTTTTCCATGACCACAGACTAACCCCCATAATCCTGGCTGTGGGCTGATTCTTCCAGCTCTGCTTAGCCATCTTTCGAATACATGATGAATAGGAACCAATAAAAGAAGTAGGGATGACTCAGCATAGCTCATCCCTGTTTTTCTTATCATATTCTAATGGGAGACCAGCTGAACTCTTTCCATATAAAATAGGCAGCTCTTGCATAAGAACATTTAATGATAGACAGCCTTCTGTTCTGTAGATTAAATGGTCAAGTTGCTCTGCTTCCATGTTTTATAGGCTTCACAATTCATCCTGGGGACAGATGGGTCCTTGAAACAGGCCGATTTTATGAAATCTCCATTGAGGTGTATGATAAATCAAGTAACAAGGTGTATTTATCAGATGTAAGTATATACTCCCTGCAATGTCCCTGGATAAAATTTGGAGTCACATCAGCCATGAATATAGCAACCATCTGAGCATTCCCCCTGCAACTTTTGAGTTCTGAAAGGTTTCCAAGGGGCCAATTTAGTGGCTAATGTCAGAATCCTCTACCTACTAATTATCTTGACAGATTCTTAAGGAAGACTTAGATGTTCCCTGGCACTACTCAGATCTATAGAGAATTGAGTTTATGTACAGTATCCTAATTCTAATGCCTTTAAACTTGAAAGAGGTACACATTGGCTAAAGTTAAATCCAGCAGTTGTTGGAGTTTAATCTATATCCGTAGATGGAAAGGGAGATATGCTAAAGGCCTTGGGTAATGAGCAATAGTTAAGAGTGAAGGAGATGTCTCTCACCAGCTGCCATGTTATCGTCTCTTCTTGAGTGTAATTATTGTTCCTGAACCTTTGGAGCGCGTGAAAAATTGGAGGCTTTTTTGTTTTGTTTGTTTTTTGTTTTCTCAGTAAACTGTGATGTCTCAGGTGTAGACTCTTGGGCTGTCAATCTCTATGTAGTTATTGCCAAATTAAGTTAATTTTCTGACTTTGGTAACTTGTGCCATTCTAATGAACTTTTATGTATAGAAATGGCAGACAAATTAAAGAATTTCTCCACCTGATTCCTGCTACATTTTTTAAAAATTAGAATTTCTTTATAATAACCATTATCTAGGTCCAAGGTGGTGTAGTTTGGTTGTTTTACTTCCTTTCTTTAGGATTAACATTAAGGGGAAGACGTGTCTTTAATTTGTTCAGAGAAGTTGCTCTTTTCCATCTTCTTATTCAATTTAATCAACAAGGCTGTTTTTTTCTTCTTTAAAATTAGATTTCTTAAGGCTTTGATATTAAGTTTCTTTTTCTTTTTTTTATGGCAGTATTTTTGGCCATTCTTCTATAGGTCAGTCACGGAGAACTATTAACCTCATTTATTTTGATTTCCAGAATATCAGAATTGATACTGCATTGCCTCGGGAGTATTTTGAGGTGCTTAGGTCCTCCCAGAATGGTTCATACCATCAAGTCAAGGCAATAAAAAAAGGACAGACAGTGATTGATGCAGCCCTCACCTCTGTTGTGGATCAGGTAAACCTGTCCTAATGAGCCTTTCATTTTGCCGTCATCTCCTTTCATCTCCAGCCTCGACGATTACCTCAACAGAAAGAAATGATGAGTCTCTGGGGGAAATCATAAAGATTGGTTTGCTCTTCCTTCTTTCTCCAAAGAGTAAGCCTTGCCAGGATTAGGGGCAGACAGGGAGACACTGGAAACCATTGCTTTTGGGAACAATGTACTGCTTAACTCTTGGCCTGTTATGGGCCT
>CM053624.1:329818986-329838314 GCA_028646595.1 Phalanger gymnotis
TGGGTTAGGCAAAAATGGCCTCTGAGGTCCCTTTCGGCTTTTAGCTTCTGTTATCACTCATTGAATGGGCACCTTTAGGTGTTAGGGACTCTTGACTTACACAGTCATTAGAATGAGCTTGGTTAGCATCTGTCCAGCATGGACGTACCTAGCTGGGTTAGGGGAAAGAAGAAACCAAACTTTAAAATGCCCGTGTTTCCAAGTTGCCTGTCTTTCAGTCAAAGTGGCTTTCCCAGTCCCCAGCACCCCTAGCACCACCCACACAAGTCCCTGCTTTTTAGGTGTTTGTTCTGAGACTGCTGATTATTACACTATTTCAGAAAACAATGAAGTAAACAGAGAAAGGAAGAGATACAGAAGGAGTAGCAAACAAGCTGTTATGGACATATTGTATGTAGAAATTCATTTTTAGGTGCGAATAATTGTAAATGTGTGTTTATTTGGTTCTGCTGAAAATTAAGTGCATAATGCATTATTTAAAGATGAAAAAAAATAACATTGTGACTGGTCTAGTTGGGAAGCTCTCAGAATATTCAGGTGAATACGAGTCAGAAAACTTAGATGTGGTTTCCAATTCTGTTATTCAATCCCTGGGTGACCTTGGACAAGTGGATGACCTCTGTGGCTCCCCCCAACTCTACATCTATGATCCCACAACCCCTGAGCTCCATTACTTAATATTATAATCTATAATATTGCTGTTTTTTGAAACACAAACAGAATTGCAGAGCTCACAGACCATTTATTCAAACTTCTCAGGAAAGGAAACTGAGGCAAAGAGAGAAGTGAATTAGTGGCAGAAGTGGGACTGGAACCCAGTTCCTTTGATTTCCTAGCTTATCATTCTTTCTACTGCATTAGAAGCAGCATTCCTGATCTTTTAGCTATTCCAGGATTGTGGTGAAGATTAGATGAAAGAACCGATTGAAAGTACTCTGAATTGTAAAGCACCATACCAGCACAAGGAGTGATTATTTTTTAGCTCTCTCTTTCTTGGCCCTCTTGGGCTCACAGCCAGATAGCTAATGATGTGTAAGCAAACACTTGGATGAAGGAAAGGAACTCATTATTTATCAGAGCTCTTTGGCATATGCTTGGCTAAAGTCACTGCAGTGAGAATCAGGAGACCTAAGCTTCTATCCTGGTTCTGCCACCGACTTGCTTAACTTTGGTAGGTAACCTCCATGAGCTTTGGTGTATCCATGTTTATATGCAGATAGTGCTAGCTGTTGTGATAATAATACAACAACAACAAAATTATAACAACTAGCATCTCTATAGGGCTTCAAGGTTTGCAAAGCACTTTACAAATATCTCATTTTATCCATACAACACCCCTGGGGGATAGATGTTTTTACCTTCCTCACAGGGTTGGTGAAAAGGTTGTAGCTCATGCATAAAAGTCTTGGGACAAAGAGAGCCTGAATTGCCTTTTTTCATGAATATAATCTCTATCCAGAACTACCTGGGGAAAAATTGCTGTAGATAGCATGATGTTTTACCCCTTGCAAGCACTCTGGCTGTACAATAGCCAAAGGAAGCATTTATGGGATTTCCCTTGCCCCACTTTGAGAGCTTGTATCACATCAGATTTCTAATACTTACTCTCTCTTGATGCGTACATCTACAATGCCCAATGCTCTTTTGCTATCCTATAGCTTAGTGCTTTCTCTACACCTTTTATGATAATTGTAGCCTTGATAATAATGATAATATGTCAATATCAATCAACAAGCATTTATTAAGCACCGTGCATGGGCCATGCATTGGTGGGAGCTAGGGATTCAAAGGGAAAAAAATTGAAAGTTTTTGCCCTTAAGAAGCTTATATTCGATCGGAGGAGGCAACACATACACATCTAAGTATGTCAAGGACCTTTTACATTTTGTTGGTGAGGAAACTCCCTCTAGTAACACAGATTGTAACTCATCTGTCAACTACAGTTTTAGAAAGTTACCTGAGGACAAGAGGTGTCCAGGGACTTGGATTCGCACAGCTTGTAACTGCTAGAGGTGGGATTAAACTCATTTATTCTTGATGCAAAAGCCCAACACTATCCTCTAAACCTTGCTGCATCTTTAATAATAAACTCTTAGGTCAGTCAAGTAAACAAGCATTTATTAAACATCTACTATGTTCCAGTCACTTTGCTAAGCTCTGGGAACACAAAAAAAAGACAAAAGACAGACCCTGTCCTCAGGGAGCTCACAGTCCAGTGGAAGAGATAATCATAAAACAACCATGTACAAATAAGCTCTGTGTGTATATATGTGTGTGTATGTATTTGTGTATATATATATATATATATATACATATATGTGTGTGTGTGTATACACACACACACACACACACACACACATATACAGGATAATTTGGCATTAGCATTAAGGGAAAGGAAAAGAAATGGAAGAGAGAGCAGGAAGTAAGTTGCAAGAAGTCTGGAAAAGTAGGGGTTTGAAGGGCTTTTAATGCCAAACCTAAGATTTTATATTTGAAACTGGAGGTGACAGAGATGATAAATTCTGTGCTTTAGGACAATCAGTTTGACAGCTGAGTGGAGGACTGACTGTATCCGGGAGAGAGCTAAAGCAGTGAGACCAACCAGCAGGCTATTGCAAGAGTCTAGGAGAGAGATCATGAAGGTGGTGGCAGTGTCACAGGAGGGAGGGGGCAGACACTAGAGAGGTTGCAAAAATAAAATTGACAGGACTTGGCAGTAGATTGGATATGAGGGTTAAGAAAGAGTAAAAGGTTGAGTTTTGATTCTGGGTGGCTGAGAGGGGAGAGTTTGGGAGTAAGGATAATGAGTTCAGCTTTGGACATGTTTGGGTCAGTGTAGCACCTTATAATTTTCAGAGTGCTTTCAAATCATTATAATAGTGGGGCACAGTGGAAGGAAGATTGGATTTAGAGTCAAAGGTCTTGCTTTGAATCCTCATTCTGTCACTTTCTACCTATGTGACCATAGATTTTCTACCTCCAGGCTTTTAGTTCCTTCATCTGTAAAATAGTGGGATTACATTATGGTCCCTGCTGTTATAGATCCTGTGATCTTTACCATAATTCTAGCAGATAAGTAGAATTGCTGTGTTACTACCCATATTTTGTAGCTGAAGAAATTGAGGCACAGAAAAATTGTGACTTGCCCAAGGTCCTATAGCTGTGACTGGACAAACGAGGACTTGTACCCAGGTTACCTAACTCTTCATCCTTCACTCTTGCCTCCTTACTTCCCTACCTTACCCGTAAAAAACATATATTGTCCTTTATTTTCTTTTCAGACTATTGATCCTTCTTCTGTGGCTTTGGTGACTCTGGGTTCTTCCAAAGAGATGTTATTTGAAGGGGGTCCTAAGCCCTGGGTCCTAGAGCCTTCCAAATTCTTCCGAAACATCACCTCAGAAGACACTGAGAGCATTGGCCTGTCCTTATTTGGTCCCCCTGCATCCCGGAACTACCTACAGCATTGGATCCGTGTGACCTGTAAATCTTTGGGAGAACAGGTAAGCAGCAGGGACAGTGGTCAGGCATGTCCTGAAGGGGAAACACAGAAAAAGCTGGGACAGTCTCAGAAGTCTCTAGGAGGGTACCAGTGATTCAGGGATTGCCTGGAAGAATTGGGCCACTGGCAGTTTGTCTGTGGCCCCCACCCCTTCTTCCTTTGAGACACTCATGTAGGCTTCCCACGTCCCCCTCCCCCAGCCTTCCTGTGCTCCTGAATTTTCTCATTGCCTATAACATCTCAAAATCCCCCAGAAAAATTTATGCAGCTGTCCAATTGGAAGGGATCTGATGAATGAATTCAGATTGAGTGACAATCAGTAAAGACAACCACCTACAAGTTTAATAGAACATAGAATATCAGAGTTGGAAAGGGCTTTGGAATATAAAAATGTCAGAGCTAGAATGGTCCTTAGGACTTAGAATGTCAGAGCTGGAAGGAATCAATTAGATCCTCCCATGAAATGGTTTTCTCCTCCAAGAAGGAATTTAGCCATGGAATAAATGGCAAAAAGTGATCATATTACATTTTTCCAGTGTTATTTACTGGATTTTTAAATTTTTCTTTTTGGAGTGGAGAAGAGGATCCTTGACCTTTGAATCATGGTATATGGAACTCTTAGGGAGGAAACTCCCCTTACCAGTGCAAATCGATTAGCATTGGCTTTGGAGTTAGGACCTATTTTCAAATGCCACTCTCTGGTTCTTGTTTCCTTTGTGTCTTGAGCAAGTAATCACTTATTGGGCCTCAGTTCTCAGGAGGTTGGAAAAAGGTATCCTCCGAAGCCACTTCTAGCCCTAGGTCTATATTCCATGACCCTGCTGTAATCTGGCTCTGAAACATGTAGTCTTTGAGAGTTTCTGGAACTCTGAGCAGTCAGTATATATCAGAGGTTTTCCTGGCCCTGGCACTGATTCTCTTTCTTCTAAAGTCATGATACCTCTAATTATGAGATATTCATTATGACTTGAATTATTTTTGATCATGGCTCAGAATGTATACACACACACACACAAACACACGCACGCACACAGATTTTCTGAGAAGCAGCATGGCACGATGATAAATGAATTGGACTAGGGAATCAAAAGACTTGATTTGAGTACCAGCCTTGCCTATGCCCTGTGATTGTAACTGTAGACAAGCTACATAACTTTTCCAAGGTTCATTTTCCTCATCTATGAAACGAGGTTGGACTAAATGACTTCTACTGTTCCTTCTAGCTCTAATATAATATAATTTATGACCTCTGGTCTATGATTCCCAGGTCATTATTATGTCCTTCTGAATTTTCTCTCTTCTGTGCTATGCTAAATAGTCCCAGTCTTAAGCACTTCCTCACAGGTCCTGTATCCTTGTCCTTTCTAATGCTCTCCTAGGCATCCTCTTTAGTCTACCTTTATTCATGCTATAGCTTATATCTATACTTCATTTTTTATGTCTGCCTTTTCAAATCTATTTAAATTCTCATTAAAAACCTGTGAACTTGTGAATATGGTAATACAACCTTGAATTTTTATAGTGACTTTTTTTCATCTGAGATACTCAAAATGTCTCACCCATATTAATTTATCTGTCTTCTCAACATCCCTTAGGGGTAGGTAGCAGACAGAGAATGATCATTCCCATTTTATAGGCAGAGAAACAGAGAAACAGAATAGGATGCTTAAGTGACTTGACGGGGTCATGGAATAAGTTAGAAATGGAAAGGGAAAGGAATTCAGCTGTCCTGCTGCTGGTCTACTGCTTTCCCTGATCAATGATATTCATTTTTTGGGGTAAACACAGGTCATTGCTCTCACAGTTGGAAACAAGCCCAGTGTCACCAACCCCTTCCCAGCCACGGAGCCAGCCGTGGTGAAGTTTATCTGTGCCCCACCTTCAAGACTCACCCTCACACCTGTCTACGCTAGTCCTCAGCTGGATCTATCCTGCCCTTTGATGCAACAGAACAAACAAGTGGTAAGTGTGAACCCAAAACTAAAGAGGTGATGGGAAGGCAGATACTTATGTATAGAATCCTTTCATAAGGAACCATATTTTTTTTTCACTCTAAATATTTTTTCCAATTACATGTAAAAACTTTCAGCATTCTTTTTTTGAAATTTTTAATTCCAAATGCTCTTCCTCCTTTCCTCCTCTGTCCCTTCCTTAAGAAGGTAACCAATTTGATTTTGATTATATATGTGAATTCCTGCAAAACATTTCCATATATTAGTCACGTTGTGAAAGAAAACACAGGCCAAAAAAACCCCAAGAAAAATAAAGTTTTGAAAAGTTTACTTAGATCTGCATTCAAACTCCCTCAATTCTTTCTCTGAAGGTAGATAGCACTTTTCATCATGAGTCCTTTGGAATTATCTTAGATCATTGTATTGCTGAGAATAGCTAAGTCATTCACAGTTGATCATCATTACAATATAGCTGTTACTGTGTATAATGTTCTGTATACAAGGTTCTGCTCACTTTACTTTGCATCAGTTCACATAAGTCTTTCCAGGTTTTTCTGAAATCGTCCTGCTCATCATTTCTTATAGCACAATATATATTCCATCACTATTATATACCACAACTTGTTCAGCCATTCTCCAATTGATGGGCATTCCCTAAATTTCCAATTCTTTGCTACCCCAAAAAGGGCTACTAAACATGTATATATATATATATAGTCCCTTTTAGATCTAGTAGTGCTATTGCTGGATCAAAGGGTATACTCAATCATGCTTTTGGGCATAATTCCAGATTGCTCTCCAGAGTGGTTGGATCAGTTTACAATTCCACCAGCAGTGTGTTAGTGTCCCAATTTTTTCCCATATCCCCTCCAACCTTTGTCATTTTTCTTTTTTTGTCATAATAGCCAACCTGACAGATGTGAGGTGGTATCTCAGAGTTATCTCAATTTGCATTTCTCTAATCAGTAGTGATGTAGAGCATTTTTTTCTTATACTATAGATAGCTTTTGATTTCTTCATCTGAAAGCTGTCTACTCATATCCTTTGTCTATCAATTGAGGAATGATTTGTATTTTTATAAATTTTACTCATTTCTCTATATATTTAAGAAATGAAGCCTTCATGAAAAACTCGGTATTAAAATTTTTCTCTAGTTTTCTGCTTTCCTTCTAATCTTAGCTGCACTGGTTTTATTTGTGCAAAACCTTTTTAGTTTAGTAAAATCAAAAGTATCCCTTTTACATCCTGTAATGCTCCCTACCTCTTGTTTGGTCACTAATTCTTTCATGCATAGATCTGACAGGTAAACTATTCCACACTCCCCTCATTTTTTTATGATGTCATCCTTTATGTCTACATCATGTACCCATTTTGGCCTTATATTAGTATAAGGTGTGAAATGCTGGGCTATACCTGCTTCCTGCCAAACCTCTTTCCAGTTTTCCTAGCAGTTTTTGTCAAACAGTGAGTTCTTGTTTTAAAAGTTTGGATCTTTGGGCTTATCAAACACGAGATCACTATGGTCATTTACTATGGTGTATTATGTATTTAATCTATTCCACTGATCCACCGTTCAGTTTCTTGGCCAGTACCAGATTGTTTTAAGGACTACCACTTTGTAATATGTTTTGAGATCCGGTATGGGTAAGCTACCTTCCTTCACATTTTTTTTCATTGAATCCTTTGATATTCTTAACCTTTAATTCTTCTAGATGAATTTTGTTATTATTTTTTCAATCTCTATAAAATTTTTTTTTAGTAGTTTGATTGGTGTGGCACTGAATAAGTAAATTAGTTTAGGCAGAATTGGCGTTTTTATTATATTGGCTCAGCCTACCCCTGAGTAATTAATATTTTTCCAGTTGTTTAGATCTGACTTTATTTGTCTGAAGAAAAGTGTTTTGCAGTTGTGTTCACATGGTTCCTGGGTTTGTTTTGGAAAGTAGATTCCCAAGTATTTTATATTATCTGTATTCATTTTAAATGGAATTTCTCTTTCTCTCTTTTGCTTCTTGATATTGTTGGTAATATATAGAAATGCTGATGATTTATGTGAGTTTATGATCTATATTTTTCAAACAAATCATTGCTTTCTACCCAGGAACAAATCATGTTCCTAGAGCTAAGAACTCTGGAAGCTTACTTCTGAGTGTCAACAAGTAGGGTTATAAGTGTTAGGTATCTGTGGACTAAGCTTCAAAAGCTGGATGTAGCCAAAAAGGGGAAAGTCAATAAGGTGGGGAGGCCAGCCATTGTATTCATAAGTCATGGAAAATCTGAGCTGGAAAGGAAATTAGAGGCTGACTAGTCTCAGTTTCTTAATAGGGAAACTGAGGCCAAGAAAATGCACATAGCTTTTTTTCTCAAAAAGCAGAAATATCAGAGCTCTGATTCAGCCAGCAGTTATGACTCTCATTCAGATCCCAGGAGGAAGAAAGGGGAAGAAAGAAAGAGGGAAGATGGAAGAAATTGGGACCTAGTGAGGAATAAAGTCAGTTAATCAGGGAAATATTGGTAGGGGCAGAGAAGTCATCCTATAATGAGGGACAGAAAATTGAAATCCAATTGTCTGGTCCAATTAGACCAAACAATATGAATTAGACTGACATTAAGCTCAGACCTTTCTTCTCAGGGTGTTTAAACCCTGGCAAAAACACTATTATAAAACACTACTGAGTTAAGCATTTTTCGTCTGCAAATTTGAGACTCAGAAATGTGTATCCCACATTGTTGACTCTGTGGATTCCTCCTAATGTATTCCTGTTCCTCATGAGTGTCCCCAAAGGACTGTGTTTCATAGAGAGAAAATTTGTTCTTCTTCCTTCCAAAAGATAGAGATATGCCCAGACCTACACACATACACCCCCCACCCCAGTATTCTCACTGCCATCCAGTTGTTTTCAAGTCTGAGTCACTCTCGTCACACCTCAGTACTGACATCTTTAGTCAGCCTCATGTTTCATCCAGTCCACAATTCTATCACTAATGAAAGTACTTTGTAGAAAGGCATGTCTGGCTTCTATTCCTAGTAAACACAATAATGGTGGATGACACTGTTGCTTCAGGAGGAGGTGGGGGACACCCTTGAAACTGGAGGCAGAGGTGGCTTTGGAAGTGGGGGCTGAGGTCAAGGCAGCAAGACCTAGACAGAAAAGGCCAAAGATAATGAGTGAATTCCTGTCACCATACTGGGCCATCTAGTTTAGGATATGAAGATCAGGTTCTTGGAAAAGATCTTTTCTACCTTCAATCAAGGAGTCTCAGGCCTCACTGAAAGATGAGGTGCTAAGAGTGTAGGAGCACAGGGTCAGGGGTGAAGAGATCAGGAAAGATAAGGAGGGGAAGTTATGAAGGACTTTGAATGCCAAACCCACAGCTTTATATTTGATTGTAGAGGTGATAGAAATGGTAAACTGTGTTTCAGTTTGTCAGCTGAGTGGAGGATGAACTGTATGGGGGAGAGAGGTTCTAAAGATCATGACTATTCATGATATCATAGACTAGATCTGGTTGGTGTACCAGATTTCAGAAACAGACTAGATCTCGTTGACTTGCCAGATTCAAGGTGTTGTAGTCATTAGGGACTATGTGCACACACATCTATATGCATATACATGTACATGTGCGTGTATATAATGACCATGTTAGTTTGAGTGTCAAGTGTTCCAAGGAAGTGGCTACAACCATTTGTGGTGCTATCATCCTAAGTCGTCCATCGTCCTGTGAGACAAGCCTCACACAGTGCTCAGCGAGGTCCCTGGGCATTAGAGATGAGTTCTGGCATTTCTGATTCCTGCCTTTAAAAGTATTGGTAGCTCAGCTTTTAGGCCTCAGGAGTTATTGATGATGGTTGGAATCGATGACCACTACCCTTCTGCTAGAGGGTCCGTCTAGAGTACTGTCGCTCTGAGCGAGTTTTCTAAAATAATCTTCAACGTCATCTCTAAAACCTATAGCTGCCCAAATCCAGACCTAGGGAAGGAAACTATATTCACTACATCTTGAATATTGGGAATTCACGAACCATGCTTGAATATCTATCCAGAGAGCTGAGGCAACGGCTCTCATTATGACAGAAATAGTTTTGTATGGACATAGAATAAAGTGAACTGTTCCAGGAAGAAGGGAAAGAAAAATGGAGGGAAACAAAGAAGGAAGGAAGGAAAGGAGGAAGGAGGAAATCAGGGAATGAGGAAGGTAGGAAGGGCTGTCCCTACTTGCTCTTAATAACTTATGGATCTACCATTCATCTATACCTGTTTTGAAGATGTTAGCTCAAAGGAGGTAATATCTGTGAATATCTTCGTAACCATGCACTATAGAAAGGTTAGGTTACTGATGCTATGATTATTACTATTGTTTTTCTGGCTGGCATTTACTATTTCTTGGAATGACTAGTGCCGTTGCTTTACTCCCTACTGGGTTAAGTAGAACAGCCTTTTATTTGATCTAAATTTACCTTTCTCAGACTCCAAGGAGGCCCCACAGTTCTAGCATCTGGGATTGGGTGAAGTCACATTTCATTCTCTCCATTCCCTTTGTGATTTATTGACCACAATCACACCTGCTGGGATTTGGCTGTTTTATCCCCTGTAGTCCTAGGGATTGATTGTTTAGAGTCTGCTTCCCTTAGGGATTGATAGCTCAGTGAGATATAAGTCAAGGTAAAATATAGAGGGTTTAGTGTTTTCAGCTCCACTGTTTACCCAGACCCTGCATTTAGAAGGGGGTGTGTCTCAAAGATACATCCGTATGAAGTAATGGCTGGCGTGTGTGTCCAGGAGCCGTACAGAGTCTCTTCAGAGGAGATCTTTTGTGGTAAACATTGCCAATATGCACCAGCCTTGAACTGTCCACAGCTCTCATGTTCTCATGTGTTTATTGAATGGCTCTCTCATCCAGGCAAAAGACATTCTGCCCTAAGTGTACAATCTTTGATGTGTTAGTGGTGATGTGTCATAGATATCTCTAGGCAGTAATATACTAGAGAGAAAGAATTGTCATGTGATAAATCAATTTTAAGTCAGTAGCCCTGAGCCACTCTGGCGTTGCTTTTGCAATTTATAATCTCATTAGATGTCCTTGAGGAGAAAAAGAAATTTATTTCTCTCCTCTGCCCTGTATGCAACATCACTTTAATTTTATAATTCCTTGAATCCAGAGGTCACCAAGGAAGTATTTTCTAAGTAAATAATTGGTCAGGTGAGATGCTTGGATGGAAGAGACTTGATCATATTAGACAGTTGAGTTTCTTAGTAGAAATTGCCTCTGATTAGCTTTGTGTAGTCTTAAGCATGGGACATAATGAGGATATGGAATTGAGCAGATATAGACATGACTTGCCTGGGAAGTAGCTACACTTCTCTCTTAAGGAGAGTAAATATGCATGCTTGGTGAACAGAAAAGAAGTTAATGCCATTAATTGTCTTTTTTCCATGGCATCACATGTGTAACAAGGACTTGAGATGATAAATCTTCTCCCATTACATTAGGAATATAAGTAGGGCACAGACGATGCTACTGACCAGCCATTAGTCAGACACATAATTTGAATTGTTTTTCCACTGCTCATCATAAAGCAGAATGTCTTTATGGAACACCTTCTATGTGATCCACGCTGTGCCAGGCACTGTGGGGGAGAGGTGAGAAGAGATGATGCAGTCCCTGCCCTCAAAGGGCTTATAGTCTAGTTAGCAAAGACAAGAAATCCATGCATGAAATTGTTAGAGAACCGTATGGGACAGTTTGTGATCAAATAATTTGGGATAAGCAAAGAGGACAGAAGGAGTTCAGAGGCAGGAGAGATCATTCTTGGTGGCATCTTTTAGGGAAGACATTGATAAATGAAAGAGCATCTAGAAGACATCCAAAGTGGTAGGGGGATTGGAGACTGTGATCCAGGGATCGTTTGAGGGAACTCAGGTAGTTAAACTTGGAGAAAAAAAGATGTGCAAGTAGTCTCCAAGTATTTTTGGAGCCCTCATGTGGAGAAAAGATTAGGGTTATTCTTCTTGGCCCCCAAAGGATATAACTAGGAATATTATGTGGTAATTGCAGAGTCAGATTAAGACTTGCTGTAGCTTTGTAACAATGATACATATTTTTAAGTAGAATCAGTTCCCACATGAAGTAGTGGCTTTGCCATCCCTGGAGGTCTTCAAATGAAGGGTGAATGACTCCCCATCAGCGCTTTGTAGAAAGGATCTCTGTTTAAGCATGGATTGGACTAGATGGCCACCGAGGTGCCTTCCCGCTCTGCGATTCTGTGATAAGGAACTAGAGTAATTTTGGAAGAGATCATGCGAGAAATAGTATAGTTCTGAAGGATCGATGGAATTTGGATGGAGGTGAGAAAGAGGTAGAGACCAAGCTGACTGGACGGACCGGTAGGGATGAAGGGTTGGATATGTAGAGGAAGATCTCAAACATTGGACCATAATGGGAATGTCACCTTGAACCACTCCCTCCTCTATTCCTGATCCCTCTTGTGATCAGTGGCTCCCATTTACAAGATGACTAGTTTGTCCTGGGTTTGATACAGAGTTTGAGATGTGGTTCATAAGAGGATCACAGAATGTCGGAATTGGAAGAGACCTCAGAAGCCATCTAGTCCAATTCATTCTTAAACTAGAACCCCTTCAATAGTAGACGCCACAAGTGGTCATCCAATAAGAAAGTACCCTCTGCTTCATAAGGCTACCCATTTCACTTTTGGACAACTCAAATTGTTGGGAAGTTGTTGTTTCCCTTTATATCACACCGGTATTTGCCTCTTCTACAATTCACACCTTTTGGAGCCAGACAGATCAGGTACAACTAAACTTGTGATGTAGGTAGCATTAGCATTGGTCTCTGTATGCAAGCACTGATGCACATCTAGCCAGGATAGAGAATGTGGCCAATGGTTTAATGTTTTTCTCACAGGTGCCTGTTTCCAATTATCGAAACCCTGACCTAGACTTGGCTGCTTATGATCAACAAGGCCGTCGATTTGACAATTTCAGTTCCTTGAACATCAGATGGGAGTCCACTAAGCCCTCTCTGGCCAGCATTGAACCCA
The DNA here is from genome assembly GCA_028646595.1 of Phalanger gymnotis. Lineage (NCBI taxonomy): Eukaryota > Metazoa > Chordata > Mammalia > Diprotodontia > Phalangeridae > Phalanger > Phalanger gymnotis. The sequence continues at coordinate 329,831,501 of CM053624.1, forward strand.
GCCTTCCAATGCAACTGATACTGAAAGATGATGGGAGTGGCCAAAAGAAGCTTCATGGTAAGGATCCACTATGGGTTGTGAGTTGTTTAATAGGGGCATAGTTCTGTGTGATCACCTATAGGAGTCTTTCTCTTGTTTAGGTGGTACTGAAAAAAAACCGTGATTAAGGACTTAAAAAAATGTTCTTTGGATATAAATAGCTAGAATATCAAATTAACTTCATTTTTAAGATGAGGCTGAAGGTTGTTACTCTGGGGCTTCTTTAATGTTTTTTCTCTCTCGTATGTCAGGCTTGCAGACTGTCTCAGTTTACCACGAATCAGGAACCACTGCAATTTCTGCTACAGCTGCCGGCTACCATCGTTCTCATCTCAGCGCAGCCAAAATACAGCTACCGGTACTTTCCATGAGGGAGGGGTCTGTGATGGGGCGGGAAGAAGGGAGGAAGGGTCAGGGATCATATATTTATTTTTTGCCCCCTATTTGGGTCCTAACGAGTACCTTTGTTTCCCCAGCTTCAAAAGGTCAGAGCATTTGGGAATGCTTTTTCTCACTTAGATTATTTCTCAAATATTTACTAAACAGCTACTATGTGCTTATCATTGTGCCTGGTGCCATGAGGGAAATCAGCAGAGTGAGTTTGTAGGTTCCTAGATCTGGAGCTCAAAGGGAAGAACCGTAGAGATCAACTAGTCGCCACCCCGCCCCATACACACACTTCCTTTTACAGAAGAGGAAACAGACCCAGAAGTGACCTGCCCAAAATCACAGAGGTGGTAAACTTAGGACCCAGGTCCTCTGACTCCAGAAGCAATGCTGTGCCCTCTGTGCCATGCTGCCTGGAAATTGTAAAGGGAATCTTTTGGAAACATTGAGATATATACATATTTGAAACTGATAACAATCTAAAACGGGATGTGGTTAAAAGTTAGGGGGAAGGGAGGTTGTCAGAAAAAGCTGCCAGTCTCCTTGAACCTGCGGTGACCTCTGCCTGACCAGAGTGAGTCAGAGAAGTCTTGGTAGAGATCGTGACTCTCGAGTTTGGTCCTAAAGAGGCCACAGGATTGAGATAGGCAGAGAGGTTGAGGAAGGTAACTCCAAGAGAAGACCAACAATATGAGAAAAGACATAGAAGAATGACGGCAGTGTGCATGGGGGAAAGGAAAAAGAGCGGTTTGGCTGGAATAAGGGCTATATGGGAAGTAGCTGGAAATAAACTTAGATAAGTAAAGTTAGGTCAGATCATGGAGGGCCTTAAATGACAAACAGAAGAGTCAGGGTCTGATTCTGTGGGTAATGGGCAGCCATTATGAGTTCTTGAGGTAAGAAGTGATGTCATGAAAGTTAGCTGAGCCCACTGGGAGCATTTGGTGGAGTGGTCAGCTCATCATCCTTTGTTGCTAGGTCATTCTTCTGCTTCCAGTCCTATATCTGGAGGCTGTTTGCTGCTGGGACACCGAGGGGACAGACTTATATCTTGTCTAGCTATGCAGCATCTGGCGTATTGGTTTGTTTGTTCTCTTTCTGGGTCTGGAGTCCTGCCAACCATTGTGCCCAGAGGAAGCCACCGTGTGCTTGGCACAGCCACGCTAGGGGAGAGGCAGAATATTTGTGACTGTCACCAGACAGAGCAGTGCTGTCCAGCCCAGCACTTCCTCGTAATGCATCCAACCCAGATCCTCTATTCATTCCACACCAACCTGGAGCAGTTCTTGTTAGAGACACGGTCATTCTTGGCCTGGTCCTACAGAACTCAACCACGGGAACCTTCTTTACTTGAGCCTTTCCTTAACCTAAACTATCAGATCCCAGAATAGCGATCAACAAACCAACAAACATTTATTGAGCATCTGCGATATGCCAGGCAGATGATGAGGAAACAAAGATAAAAAATGGGTTGGCTTAGCTTGTAGCCATATTCAAGAAGTTTACATTCTATTGTGTGTGTGCATGTTTAAGTGAACATAGAGAGAATACATACCCCCAAAAGTACAGGGCATTTGGAGATGGCAGACATTAGGAGCTGGCTGTACAGCCCCACTGGCAGAAGGTAGCTGGGTGGCCTGTGTCCTCATTCACACACTCCTCGATTGAATAGCTACATTCCATATCCCACTGCTCCACCCTGGGGATGGGGAGAGACCATGGGGGAGAAACAGTGGTACTGAAGAATGAGACTAACTCTAACCTAGAAGCTTATAGCCTAGTCATAGAGGCATTTGCATGGTTGAGATCCAAGGCAGGACATTTTATGACTAAATGTCCAAATCGTTGGTACAAACATGTTTTAAGAGTTCAGAGAAGGAGACAATAGGTAGCATTAATAGAGTGCTTGAGGTTTGCAAAGTACTTTACATAGATCTCATTTTATCCTCACAAAAGCCCTGGGTGGTAGGTGCTATTTTTATCTCCATTTTAGAGAGGAGGGAACTGAGGCAAACAGAAGTAAAGGGATTTGCCCAGGATCATGCATCTAGGAAGTGTTTGAACTGACTCCAGCACCAGTACTCTATGCCCTGTGCCACCTAGTGGCCATTCAAAGAAGACCACTTTAGGGGCTGTTATTCTCTGAAGAACTGAGACCGGAGTGGGTTGAGATGGTACAATTAATTTCAGTTCAATTCAGTAAGCATTTAAATAAACACTTATTAAGTACCTACGATATGCTAGACACTGTGGTAGGTATTGAGGATACAGAAGCAAAAATGAAAAAAAAATACTTAAAATTCTGCCTAAAGAAACGTTAAAATTCTCCTAGACAAAGGCAACTTGAATGCAATTGATGAGATGCAAAATATGGAGGGATAGGGGCAGGAGTTGTGATGGCCTTGGTATAAGGATCCTCCAGGGGAAGAAACTTCCTCTGCCAGTCCAAGTCAGTACCTTCTCTGTAACTTAGTCCTGGAAAGTTGGTTAGAGCATTGAGAGGGAAAGTGGAACTTGCCCAGAGTGAATACAGAGTACTTTTGGAGGAGAGGGGAGGAGGGACTGCTAGCATTACTTTGGGAGCTGAAATCTGGAAAGGCTGAAGGTCACCTTCAAACTTGAATGGAGCCAGTGCTCCTCAGAGGCCATCTTGAATGCCAGGATGAGGGAATGTGGATTTTATCTTTGGGCCAATGGATTATTTGACATAGAGAATGACACAGTGAAAGTGATGTTAGAGGAACATGAATTTGGTGGCGATGTTAAGGATGGAAGAGACTACAGGCCACAAGACAAGTTTGGAGGCTGATGTATTATCTAGCTGGGGAGTGATGAGAGCCTGGATATTGAAAGGAAGGATAAGATGAAAGAACGTGCATTGGAGTTGTAGCAAGGGCATGCTAAGAGACTGCCTTATTTGAAAAGCACCAGTCTCCTGTCTGTCCATTTCTTTTACAAGCAAAGCCTAATATGGATTTATTCTAATACCAACATGAACCTCTACATCCCAGCAAACAGCAGAGAGGCTGAGCATAGCACATTTGGCTTTTACTTCTACTGCCTGGTCAGCATTAGGCCTGGAGCCCAAACCTCACTAGCCAGCCAGCTGATTTCATTTCAGCCCTAGGCATGGGACTGACTTAGACTGTAGTTGCATTTTCCTTTTGTTAATCCAGCCAGAGTGAAATCATAACCCAAGAGGGACAGCCAGACGGTGGCAACAGACACAACATCTGCTCACAAACATAGGTCAGACATCCAGCCTAGCCACTGAAATATCAGTTCTGTTATCGCCCCTCCCTGTGCCCCATGCGTGGCAGGGTTAAGCCTAGAAGGGAGGTGAGGTGAAAGAGCCTCCACTGGGGAGAAGGAGAGCATCCTATGCCCCTTGCCCTTTTTGTCTTCTCCCCCCTACACCCATCCCTAAGCAGTCTCAGAACCTGACCTAGGCTGTCCCAGAATTTGCCCTGAATGGCCAGGCAGGAAGAACCCTGCTCTTGGGAGCACCTTGCCTCTTTGCCTTCTCCCTTGCCTGGGCTGCTTAACTGCTCACAAAATTTAAATGAGACAGAATTCAACAACTCCATTCCTTCTGATAATATGGAGAATCCTCAGGCATTATCATCTGCCCTACCACCTACCACCACTTAAGACCTTTCAGACCTTCCTTCCCATCTACCCTGTTTCTATGCCCTGCAGTTCCCTGGTATATTACTGTCATATTACAACTTAAGTAACTTAAAGACCTCTTGACCTTGCCACCTGCCCCACCCCAGCAGCTTAAGATTTCTGGGTTTTCTGTCTGCCCAAAAGTTAGACTTTCTTTTATGTATTGTCTACTCCAATAACAACTTAAGCTTCTTTAGAATTCCTTTTGGCTCCAATAGAACAAGGACTGTTTATTTTTCCAATTTGTATTTTTAGTTCTTAGCTCAGAGCTTGGAACATAGTGGTTATTTAATAAATATTTTTTCTTTATTCATTCAATTTAGGTGTATTAGGCAGGAAAGTACCATAATCTTTAGGGTGTAATAGGTCATCCATGAAGTAGAAAGGTAACTTGATCCTCCAGAAGGCTGAACTTGGGATCTAGAAAGGCTTAGGTTTGGATTCCAGCTTTTACACTGACTAGCTGGGTGATTTGGGCCAAGCAATTTCGCTTCTCTGGGACTCAGTTTCCTCATCTATAATATGGAGAAAATAACATTTTCACTACTTCTCTACAACTTCACAAGAATATTATAAGGAATGCATTTTGTAAACCCAAGAGTGCTATGTAATGTGAATTGCTATTTACTAAACCATCAGTATGGAGTCTACAAGAGAGAAAAGAATTGAGGCAAAAAAAATCCTAGATCTGGAGCTCAAAGGGACCTCAGAATATGGCTACAAAGAATGACTCACCCAAGGTATTTGAACCCATGACTTCTGATTCTACATAGCCCATGCCCTTTGCACTGAACAACATTGCATTTGAACCCCTTAAGCAGCTCCCCAGGGAATGACTATGTCTACAATCCATTGGGAGTCAAGTTGATAGAAATCTCCTTTGGCATACTGAGCATGCTCTGCTATCTTGGTTATCATTCCTGGTTTCATGCCCCATTAAAACTTAGAGGCTATTTCTTCCTGGCTGTCTCCTTCTGCAATTCATGAGTCATTTTCTCCTTTTCAGTATGAATCTCTCATGCCTGTCTCAGCAACCATTGAGCTGATTCTTGTGGAAGATGTGAAAGTGACTCCCCATGATATAACCATCTACAACCATCCTGGTGTTCAGGTAAGGCAGCTTTTTCTTCTGTCCACTTGTGCTCGCATGAAAGGATGTAAACTCCAGCTTCCTACTTTTAACAAGTGAGGCTATCTGACTGACGTTCCCATCTGCTCTTCCTAATTCATGTGTTTTCGTCATATAGGCTGAACTCCTCATTAAAGAAGGCTCTGGGTACTTTTTCATCAACACCAGTATCACAAACATTGTCAAAGTGTCTTACCAAGAAGCTCGAGGCATTGCTATGGTAAGTGGAAGGAGTTTCTAATAAAGTCATTTTAATTTTTATGTAGCGACAGTTGCACAGTTACAGGAGTGAGTTTGGAGAAGAGTATTAGAGTCACGCAATGCTAAAACTGAAAGGGACCTTAATTTCAGCTCAATTCAGTAAGCATTTAAATAAGCATTTATTAAGTCCCATCCCCCCATTTTACTGATGAAGACACATAGGGCCACAGTGGGGAAATGACTCACCCAAGGTCAACACAGTTCCAGAGCTAGAATTGTTTCCCAATTCCCAGTCCATTGTTTTTTCTTCTGTCATACAAACTTTTCACTTTACACATGAAGAAATTGAACCCCAGAAAGGTTTTGACTTGTCTAAAAGTACACTTGTAGACTGTTTTGTTTGTTTATTTTAAAGAGCATATGACTAGTTCACAGCAGAAGTGGGAACTCTGCTCCTCTGATTCAAAATCCTATAATCTTATCTTACTGCTATGCCTCTTAATTAATTTTGTGGTTTCTGTACTTATATCAGAATCCCTCACTTATGGACGTTTAAAAAAAAGAAAAAGTGTGGTCTTCCATTCAGTTCCCTCTGTTGATTTTAAACATCCCTGACTATAGAAGGTTACTTTGGGTTCTATCCACAATCATGTCCTATGGATGGTGCTGAAGTCACAGTTTTCTTATTCTCTTCTCTGTGGGGAAACATTGGCCCAAATCCTGATTGTTAACGGCTCCTCCTGTGACTGTCACCCATAAATCATAGCAAAGAAAAACAGTCATTCTACTCTTTGAAACAAATGGTCATTGTTGAAAAGAAAATATTGGGAGTTTGAATAGCCCGAGGCTCGGGGAGCTTTCCCCTAAATATTTTGTCTTTCTGTTTTAAAAACACATTCCATAGCTCCTCTTCCTACTGAGCAAATGAACTCTCTTTTGCTGACCTAGTCTCATCAAAAGAAAAAGCCAAAAAAAAATCCTAAATAATTCTGAAAGCTAAAAATGTGCCTTGTTTTTTTCGTTCTCCTTAAGATGAAAAAAAATCTAAACAGTTAATAAGAAGGTAAAAGTTTCATATCGTTAGGAAAGTATTTAATATTATTATTACAAGTAATAAGAATTAGTATGTAATAGGAGTGCAATAGATATTTGTTGGTTGGTTGATTTCCCACTGCTTTGTCATCGTCTGGGTAGCTGGGGATAACTCTTGCCTCTTAGCTCTATAGAGGGAACCTGGGATCCCGAGGAATTTGGCGTTTTGTCAAATACATGAGAGATCTGAGAGATGGAGCAGTCTTAGAGGAGCACACCGATCAACTCTAAACAACATGTGTTGATATATTGGCTGGTGGGTGTTCGTTGAGTAATGCTAGCTGGTGTCCTTAATCC
>CM053624.1:329838814-329865768 GCA_028646595.1 Phalanger gymnotis
TACTGTGGTATACTACGAGCTTGACACTTCTGCCTTAGAATACAGAATGTCAGAAACAGAAAGGAACCCTAGAAGATGGAATGTCAGAGCTGAACATGAGTCATAGAATAAAGAATGTTTAAACCGGAAGGAGACCCATTGGAAAAAAACAAAACACAAAAACTAAGGCCTGGTAAGGCAAAATTCAAGGTCACAAACAAGGTCTAGTTGATGGTGGAGCTGGAATTTGAATGACATTTTCTGGTTCTCAGTCCAGTGCTTTTCCCACTGTACCACGCTTGGCATCTCACCATCATCATCATCATCATCATCATCATCATCATCATCATCATCATCGTCATCATCAGTGACTATATTGTTAACATCTTATTATTTTGTCAGAGGCAGCATGGTATGGTAGATAGAAAGCTAGCCTCACATTCAGGGAGACCTGCCTCTGACTCATATCAACTCTGTGACCCTGGGAAAGCACGTAATCCATTAGCACTCTCGGCAACTTTTTAAAACCTGTATTTTGCTGAGAAGGTGCCAACCAACATTGCTTGGGAGTTCCTTATATTAATGAAACCACAGCCCCTATCCCTATTGTTGGTTTGCTGAAGAAAATTTATAGCTGATTCAAGCCTAGGTTTTCTTTCCAAAATGGATTTCTTTCTAGTCGTGTTGTTTTTAATTAAGAAAAAAAGCCTTGGAAGCTGAAAAATTGTGTAGTTATTGAATAATTATGCATAATAACTTACCCTTTAAAACTTAGCCTTAATCTTACTACCCACCCAGAGAAACCTTCTCAGCATTTCTAAGGGTGCTGGATGAGCTATTGTTCATGCCAGTACCAAGACCTTTCTGACTCAGGGTTATTTTCATATAAACACAACACTGTGAGCTCCAGGCGGTAGATTGCCCACCGGACTAGAAAATGCAGAAGCTGTTCCTGGTATTATCCCCCACAGACTTCTGAGGACTGCTAAGTAGTGACGTCAGAGCTAGACTTTTATCTGCACTGAAGCTCTGCTGCTATCATGCAAGATTTATAAGAACACCGAAGGAGTTCAGCAATAATATAGAAAATGCAAGCTGATTGCTTCAATGACATTTAAAACTTTTTATAGGTGAAGAAACTGGAACTTCCCAATTTGTCTACAATCGCCGAACAGCAAGGGGCAAGTAGGAAGTGTTACTCATTGCCGGGGAAGTGGAAGCTGAGATAATTTGGGTAGAACCCTAATAGTGGGGTGAAGGCGTTGGGATTAGAGCAGGAATGCTTGACTCACTATCTCCATTTTAATCAGCTCTCCACTTCACTTTGCCTGTTGGACACAGCGTTATTAAACAGCAATAATACATGCATCTTCCATGAAGAGATGACAGGATTTTCCCTCAGGCTTAGTCTTCACAGACATTCTCAGGTGGCACCTTCAACACTTAGAAATTAGAATTCATCTGGAATGATGACTTCTTTCCCCAGATTAAAATTCCCCTGTAAATTAGGGGAAAAAACAAATGAGCATGAACCACCCATCTTCTTGCTTCTGCTTGTACAAAGACGGTTTGAAATCCCTTTGCCAAGGAGTTACTGCACTGTCTAGAAGGAATAGCTCCTTGTGTTTTTCATTTTGTGTCTCCATTTAAAGTTTACATAGCGGTTCCCCTGAAAATAAACACCTCCTGTCCTTCTCCCACATGGACCTGTCAGCATTTTAACTCACTTGTGTATCTTGTGTAATTTTGGCATGTTCCAATAAGCATCTCTGCGTCTGACTGAATCAGTGATGTGGCAACTTTTGCAATGTCTCAGGAATTGGGTTCTCAAATTATATTTTCAGTGAAAGCACTCAGTCCTTTTTTTGGTAATTCTTTTAAAGAAATCCTCTTTTAGAAATGTAATAGGCCCTGGTGAATTTCCCTTGGACAATTCAGAAACCTAATGGTAGTCAGGCCTGGCTTCTTAGTCTATATTTAATATTGGGTTGCTGTGGCGAGGGCTCACATTATAGGGACCTCATTATTTCTTGTGATATGCACTAGGGGACTTTCCCTCATATATTTTAAATTATTATGTGAAATGATTCGAGCACCATCCACCCAGCTGCATCATTGAGTCAACTGTACTTACTTTCATCTTGTTGGATGGTCTTGCTAATACCTTAGATTGACTGTTGACACTGGATCTTCCCACTATTGGCACATTTTTAAAAAGGACTTCCTGCTGTACCCTCAGCCTACTGACCTTCCATTGATGATTTCTTCTCCAGAGTGACAGTGACCTGTCTGGTTACAGGAGGCAGCTATTTAAGTTAGGACCTGAAGGTGAAAAGGAAGGCCTCAGAGTATAATGTGCGGAGTATAATGTCTCGATAGAAGTCATACATGGTGCTGAGAGCACTGGGTTTTGCCTGTCAAGAAATCTCAGCTTGTAAAGTCACAGATCTAGAGGTCAGCTAGTCCATTTTCTGGACACCTGGAATGATTTCATTTAAGCTCTCCAAGACAAAGGGGCTTCTTGACTTAGAGAAGCTGGGAGATTATGAATCAGGAGATCTATATTCTGGTGTTGGCTTGGGCACTTAGCAATTATGCAATTCTTTCAAAGACTATATGGAAGAAGGATAGTTTGACCCCAAAGAGGATAGCCAGACCCAGTGGGTAGCAGTTACAAAGGTAGACTTTGGCTTGTTATTAAAACAAAAACAGCAAACTTTCCCAACAATTGGAGCTGTCTAAAAATGGAAAGGATTACCCACCACTAGAGATAACTGAGTGGAGGCTGGATAAGTACTTTGCAGGAATGTCATAGAAGAGAGTCATGCTTCAGGTTGGGGTTGGACTAGGTAATCATCCAACCCTTAGCGTCTTAAACTTCGGACAAGACATATCAGTTTATACATCTTTAAAAAAATTGGTTGGACTTAAATATAATAACCAGAGTTGGGGTACTGTGGGTATGGAACAGTGTATATAATGTCAGACTTGGTTCGTGTACTGATTAACTGCTGAAATGAGGTTTTTTTTCTTCTTTTTCCTCTTTATTATAAGTGATTCCTCTTTGAGCAAGGAAAGGGAGAGAGACATTAAAAATGAAGGTGATATAAAAACGAGATATTAATCAAATAAAATGTTTAATGGGCTGGATGAGATAATAGCTGAGGTCCCTTCTAGCTCTAAAACAATTGTAATTTGAGACAATATTAGCATTTTATAGTAGGAAAGGTATATATGGTTGGCACAACTTGATGTGGCACCTTCAGGGATTAAGATCATGGATTACGTGACACCTGCTTTCCCAGAAGTATGCGGGAGTCACATGAAATCATCCACATGGTGCTAGGTGGCTGATCACATACAGAGTAAGAACAAAAGTGAATGTTGCAGGATTCATCAGCCACAACTCTGACCTCTTGGGTTGTAATTCTAGTGCAAATAGAAGAAAATCGTACTCGTTTCTTGTAATTAAAGAACGTTGAAAGGTACCTGGAGAAATTAACTAAACCTGGGGGTGAGAGAAGGGGAGGAAGCGAGGAAATGGTTTCTTTGGTGGGGTATACATTTTTCCACCTTGGTCAGCTCCTCTAAAGGCTATGAAGGCTGCCTGGTATAAGCTAGAGACACTTGGCCTCATCATAGACTAATTTTAGTGTCAAAGCTGAGCCACGAGCAAATGGTGAAGTAGTCAGGGTTTGTCATGGATGGCCCCAGCATCCTTATTTTTATATGATCTCTTCCAGTCTAATCTGATCCATGCCCCCAAGGGCTTCATGTTGTCTCTCAGCCATATATAATAACTCCCTGCACTACCCACCATGATCTATCTTTTCTGGAGGTCCTGCACCCTACTCCTCCCATCAAAGCTTACTGCCATACTTTTTCTGGATCTCATCCCTGTTTTCTCTCTGAGCTTAGGTTTCCTCATCTATAAAATGAGGTTAACAGTACTTAGCCTACTTACCTCACAGGGTTGTTATGAGGATGAAATAACATATGTACTGCACTTAACATTTCACTTTGTAAAACGTAAAGTGCTATTTGAGTATGAGTTCTACCACTGCTGCTAATGAGGCAGCTACATGGCACAGTGATTGGAGTATCAGATTGGGAGTCAAGAAGACCTGAGTTCAAATGCAGCCTCAGATACTTACTATCTGTGTGACACTAGGCAAGTCAGTTACCTTTTCACAACCTCAGTACCTTCATCTACAAAGTAGCGATAAAAGCAACTACTTTTCATTGTTGTAAAGATCAAATGAATATGTGTGTGCATACACATATCTGTGTTATGTATTCATATGTACTGAGAAATCTTTATAATCCATAAAAAGAAGAGGGAAGGGAATGAGAATTTATGTAATGCCTATTGTGTGCCAGGCATTGTGTTAAGCATTTTACATATATTATCTCTTGATCTTCACGACAACCCTGAAAGGTAGGTGCTATTATTATCATCCCTACTTTTCAGTTGAGGAAACTGAGGCAAACAAGGTTAAGTGACTTGCCCAGAGTCACACAGTTAGAAAGGTCTGAGGATGGATTTGAACTTACATCTTCCTGGCTCCAGGCCCAGTACTATGTGCCCTATGGCACTATACAAGCTTCTGTATAAATGTTAGCTATAATTATGATGTTGATCTATGATGATTATGGTGATGCCTAGGGCTAACCCTACTAAGTATGCTTTTTATGTAGAGTTTATAAGATTTAGAGTCTCTTGCTATAGGTAAGTTCAGTGAAAATGGCAGGAAGGGTGATGTCTGGGTCAAGCTTTGCCTCCTCCATGGTTTCAGAATTGGTTTCAAAAGTTGCCTGAGTAGACCAAGCTGGATGAGATAGCCCTAGTATTAGTCCTTGCTAGAAGAGAGGAAATATTTAATTGGAAAAAGTGGAAACCTTGCAGCATTTTTAAAATAAGATTTTCTTTTTTAAATAATATTTTATTTTTCCCAATTACATACCAAAACAATTTTAACATTCATTTTTTAGAAATTTTGAGTTCCAAGTTTCATCCCTTCCTTCTCAACTCTCTCCTCATTCAGGTGAGAAGCAATTTGATATAGGTTATACATGTGTGATCTTGCAAAACATGAAATAAGATTTTCTTCTGGCATTTCAGGTGTATCCACTGTTCCCAGGAATGTTAACAATCATGATTCACGACTTATGTTTGGCATTCCCGGCACCTGCGAAGGCTGAAATCCATGTATCAGATATTCAGGAATTATATGTCCGAGTGGTTGACAAGGTTGGTGGTTTTATGCTTATGATGTTGTACACTCTTTCAGAGATTTTAGGAAAGACTCAGTAAAATACTTCTGGTTCTCTTTTTAAAAATTTAATTTAAACAACTTGATAAATACAAACATTCCAGTAAATAAAGACATAAGGAAAGGAAGTAAGAAAAATTAATAAACAAAATGAAAGAAGAGGGATTGTAATGACTTATATATTTCCATGAATTTCTTATGTTTACCTCTTGATAAACCTGAACAAGAACCATTTATATCACCATTAATGCTGTAGGAACCACATAATTTTACTTGTTTTTGTGATCCTTTTTGACCTCCTTTTCTGAGTATTTGACATAAACTTATGGCTGTTAATATTACATTTAATTACATAGTGGTAGTCTGTGTATATTGTTTTTGGTCCTGATTTATTCCCTATAATTCACTGTATATGTGATTCCATATTTCTTTGAAATTCTCGTATCCTTTGTTGCCTATGGTACAATGATATTCCGTAATATTCATATGCCATAATCTCAACTAATTCCCAATCACTGGATACCTAGTTTGTTTCCAGTTTTTTGCTATTACTAAATATTTTTGAATTGATGGGTCTTTTTTGGGCTAATATCCTCCTTTGGGTATAGTTCCAGTTAGTGGGAGCACTGATCTGTGGGTATGAATAGTTTTATAACTTGCAGAGGGGTAAAATTGCCATATTGCAAAAGGTCAATCCAATTCACAACTCCACCACCAGTATAGTATTGGCATGCCTGTTTTGCCACAGCTCTTCCAGAACTTAATTTTAATTGTTTTCTTCTTTTTAAAAATTTGAATCCGTGGCTTTTTAGTTTAAGTTCAGCAAGTATTTTATTAAGATTTAATTAATTCTTCTATTACTATTTGGAAGAGGGATTTTAATCATTCTTTGTAAATTTAAATGGGGCAAATTATAAGCCTTCTGAAGGAAGATCTTCTCATTTCTATGTCTTCAAAAACCATCTACTCTATGAAAATGTTACTTTTCTTCTCACCAAGACCAACCCCTCCCTGAATATGTTAACACTTACAAAGGTCAAAATAGATTCCTCAACTTCACACTTTGCCATCATTCCTACCCTTCTTCCTTTCTGCCAGTCTCTGTTAATGATATGTCCCTTCTCTTTGCCAAGGCTAGTCCTTCTACATGTTCTCTTAATTATATTCCCTCCCATCATCTTCAACAAATCGCCCACTCAATTCTCCCTCCCTCTTTAATTTTCAATCCCTGTCTTACTTGTTATTCACCATTACCTTTTAAAAAATACCCATATCTCCCTCTGCTTAAAAAAAGAAAAACCTTCGTTGGACTCTACTAGCCCCACAATTTATTATTCTATATCTTCCCTTTTTTTATAGTCAAGTGCCTAGAAAATAGTGTTCACTCTCATTGCCGCCATTTCTTTTCTCATTTCTCAGCCCTCTGCACAATGACTTCTGATCTCATCACTCAACAAAACTGCTTTCTCCAAAGTTACCAACAATCTCTTAATTACCAAATCTAACATTTTTTTTCTCAGCTCTTTTCCTCCTTGACCTTTCTTTCGCATTTGACACTGTTGAGTAGTACTCTCACATTCTGGATACTCTTATCTCTCTTGGTTTTGTGACGTAGATCCCCTTTGGTTTCCCTTTATCTGCCTGACCAGTTCTTGGTTGTTTTTGCCAGATTACCATCCAGATCACACCCCCTAATGATGGTTGTACCCAAGGTTTTGCCCTGGATCTTTTTCTCTGATAATTCTATACTCTATTTCAGTTAACCTCATCAGCTCCCATGGGTTTAGTTATTGTCTCAGTATAGATGAATCCCAGCCTTCATCTGGGATTTGTGAATTCATGAATTACAGCTTTCATCTCTCTTTTGAGCAGCGACCGAGCATCTCCAACTGCCTGTTAGATATTTCAAATGGGGCGTTCTGTAAGCTTCTCCAACTCAAGATTTCTAAAGCTAAACTCATGATCTTTCCCCTGAAACCCACCCCACTTTCTCTGACTCCCCTACTTCTGTCCAAGGTTATCTAGTCACCTAAGTCCTCAAAATCGGAGTCATCCGTGACTCCTCATGCCTGACTCCGTAGATCCACTCAGTTGTCAAATCTTGCTTATTTCACTTTCACGGCACCTCTAGTTTCCATCCGTTTCTGGCTAGTCACGTGGCTGACACCCGTAACATCCCTCGACCTGGATTATTGCAATAGGCTACCCTCACGTTTCTCCACTCTCCAGTCCGTCCTTCATGTATCTTCCACTAGTGTTTTTCCTGAAGTGCACGTCTGGCTCAATGTAAAATGAACTCATTCTACTAAGGAAAGTATAGTGGCTCCCTGTGGACTTTAGGATAAAAGACAAACTCCTTTGAGGGCCATTTAATGCCCTTTAGGCCCTGGCTCCCACCAATTTTTCCAGCATTGTTATACATTCCTCCTCTTCATGCAATCTACAGTCCAGCCAAACTGACTTTCTTACTGTTACTAATGCACAGCACTCCATCTCCTACCTCCATGCCTTTGCATATGCTGTTCTTCATGCCTGAAATGCACTCTCTCCTCATTTCTACTTTTTAGAATCCTAGTTTCCTTTGACACTCAACATAAGAGCTGTCTTCTACATGAGGCCTTATCTTCATCCACTCCCCACCCCCAAAAAGCTGCTAGTGCCTTCCATGCCCAAGTTACCTTGTATTTATTTTATTTAGTGACATATTGTCTCTCCCTTTAGCATGTGAAGCACTTCGAAGGAAAGGACTGTTTGAGTTTTGTCTTTGTATCCCCTGTACCCACCATGGGGCACATAGTAGGCACTTAATAAATGGTCGTTAATTATCTGATAGATTGTTTTAATTGCCTGGCAGTGAGAATCAGATCCAGGCATTCTTTTTAGCTCCACTCTTTTGACTGATGCAAATAAATGGTGGTATGTCAGATTTATTCATATCTGTTGACATTAAATTTTGCTGTGAATTCTGCAGTTCTCCCTCCTATTAAATGCCTTGAGTGAGAATTTATGTCCAGTAGCTTATTTAAATTGTAAGCCAGCTGGTCAGGGAACTTGGCTGGTTATTCTCCCCTGGGCCCAGTCCACTGTTGGTTCTCAGTGAAATTTTAATGGTGATAGCATAAACCATAATAATGTGGACTGAATTAGCACAAACCCTGAACTATGGAATATTTTTAGAGGAGTGAAATCTTGTCACCTCAAGTACATACAGTGACTGGAATTAGGCCAACAAAGAATTGCCCAGTAGAATTATTTAGGGCAATTGCTTTAACAAACAGAGAAAATCAGTTTATTGTTTCTAATTGAATGGGCACCTTTCAAGAACTGAAGGTTGTTCAGAAAGTTTGTTCTCTTGCATAGGCTGAAACATTTTCTGTTCAGGCTACATATGCTACTTAGCCCACGTGATCTACAAGTTTTCTCTTTCTCAATCTTCTGAATGGAGTTTTCTTTTGCTCAGTCTACTGAACTCCTATAATGCTGTTATTGAATCACATAATTCTAGCGCTGTCTCCTCTTGCCCCTTCTTCCTTATATTTTGAGTTTTGATTCTCATCAGTGATCTTTGTTCTTTTCTTCCCCTTCTGAAAATCCTTATTGGTTGAGAAAACAAAAATAAGGTTACATTTGATTAATTCTTCCTTCTTGAGAGGCAGCGTGGCGTAGTGGATAAGGTGCTGTCTCGGATTCAAATGTTGCTTCTGACACTCACTAATTGTATGACTGTGAGCAAGTCACTTAACCCTTCTGCGCCTTAGTTTCCTCATCTGTATAATGAAAATGAACCCAAAGATCCTTTCTTGTTCTAAATCTGTGACTTTATGATCCTTTCTTTTTTATATAAATTATTTATTTTTAGTTTCATTTTCATAAGTTTTAAATTTTCTCTGCCTCCCTCCCCCCTTCCCAAGACCACGTGCAATACGATATAGGCTCTACATAGACATTCTTATTAAACATGTTTTCACATTAGTCATGTTGTATAGAAGAATTAGAATAAATGGGAGGAACCATGAGAAAGAAAAAACAAAACTAAACAAAAAAAGAGAGCAAATAGTATGCTTCAGTCTGCAGTCAGACTCCATATTTCTTTCTGTGGTTTGGATGGCATGTTCCATCACGAGTCTTTTGGAGTTGTTTTAGGTCCTTGCATTGCTGAGAAGAGCTAAGTCTATCAAAGTCAGTCATCGCGCAATGTGACTGTTACTGTGTACAATGTTCTGGTTGTGCTCACTTCATTCAGCATCAGTTCATCTAAGTCTTTCCAGGTTTTCCCGAAGTCTGCCTGCTCATCATTTCTTATAGCACAGTAGTATTCCATTACATTTATGTATCGCTACTTGTTCAGCCATTCCTCAACTGATGAGCATCCCCTCAACTTCCAGTTCTTGGCCACTGCAAAAAGAACTGCTATAAATATTTTTGTACATGTGGGTCCTTTTCCCATTTTTTTGGATCTCTTTGGGATACAGCCCTAGAAGCGTTATTGCTGGGTCAAAAGATATGCACATTTTTATAGCCCTTTGGACATAGTTCCAAATTGCTCCCCAGAATGGTTGAATCAGCTTACAACTCTACCAACAATGAATTAGTCTTCCGATTTTCCCACATCTTCTCCAGCATTTATAATTTTCCTGTTTTGTCATGTTAGCCAACCTGACAGGAGAGATATGGTACCTAAGAGTTGTTTTGATTTGCATTTCTCTAATCAATAGTGATTTAGAACACTTTTTCATGTGATTATAGATAGCTTTAATTTCTTCCTTTCAAAACTGCCTGTTCATATCCTTTGACCATTTATCAGTTGGGGAATGACTTGTATTCTTATAAATTTGACTCAGTTTTCTATGTATTTTAGAAAAGAGGCCTTTGTAAGAGACACTGGTTTTAAACATTATTTTCCAGTTTTTGGTTTCCCTCCTAATCTTGGTTGCATTTATGATCCTTTCTTAATAGGACAGCCAAGAGAAACAGGGTTCATATCCTACCTCAAACATGTACCATACCCTGGAGAAGTCTCTTAACCTTTTTGGGCCTTGGTTATTCATCTATAAAATGAAATGGTTGTACTCAATGGCCTCTGATTTCTCTTGGAGCTTTGAATCCAGGATTCTGTGATCCATACTCTTTTATCATCCCACCATCCACCCCAAGTGGTAGTCCTAGTCCTGCTTTGTTCTTCTTCTTTCACCCAGTGTGGACTAAAAATATCCTTTTTGTTGAACATTCTTGGCATTTATCACAAGGCTCAGTTCATTCTGGTCTCTATTCTTATAGGACTATGTAAGTACCACTCTTGGTATGTGTTCTTAGGCAACTGACCTTGCTGCCATCTTTTATATGTGTCCTTTGAAAATCTGAGCTTGTTGGTGAGCTCATCGTGTTGCCACAATGGACTTTCTAGATATCTTGCCTTTTTCTTGTTCAGCAGAATTATTTGTGGTTATAGCATGAGAAATTCTAGGATCTACCTCTTCCTCTTGAGCCTTCTTCCCTTTTAGAGTCTTAGGCCATGGGATTTTACTTATCCTTTACTTGAATTTCTTAAAATGCACTTCCATGAACTCTTAAAGCATCCATGCAACTATGCCCACCATTCCTCTCCTCTATTTGAAACACTCAGATGGCACTGCGGTGCCATCTCATTCTTCTCTTTCTCCTTCTCCTCTTCCTCCTACTCTTCTTTCTGCCTTTTTCTTCTTCTGCTTCTTCTTTTCTTCTCCTCCTCTACCTTCTACTTCTCTTCTTCCTTTTTCTTTCCTTCAGACTGTTTTTAAGTGATTGAGCCAGCCTCCCATCCTCTATCCCCAAGTCTTCCCTTTTCCAATATAAACATTTCCAGTTTCTTCCATTCATCTTCCTATAATATGGTTTTGAATTCCTGCACCACCCTGGATACTTTCTTGAGAATTCATTATAGTTTATCAATATGCCTCCTAAAATGTAAAATCTAGAATTAAGTGAATGTATCCGCCAAATGTTTTTTCGTCAGGGCAGAGGAAGTTAGAACGTGTCCTGGTTCTGAACACTCTGGCCTCCTTGATGCAGCCTTCGCTTTTAATCTGCCTCTCAGCCTCTTGACTCCTATTGGGCCTGTAGGCCACTAAATGGTGGCAGAGCAGTTGGGGAGGATTCTCACAAATTCCAAACTGATATAGTCTCCTATTTTAATTTATTTTAAAAAAAAATTTGAACTTAATAGACACTTCAAAAACAAATTGTCTATATAAAATACTAGAATGAAAAAATAATTATACATGAAATTTTGAACGTATTACATATAACTTTAAAAAATATGACTTACTAAACACATCACTTTCAAAGGTGTCCTGCTTGCCTTTGTTTCTTTTTGGATTTCCTTCTGTTCTCTTCTGTGAATTTTTAAATTCTCATTGACCTTTTCTTCTTTTTCTTTTTTGCCACTACTATTACTATCTCTCTTATTCCCACCACCAAGTAAAAGAAAGGAAAAACACAATCCCCCTCCCCCACTTAATAGTATTTTATTTTTTCCAGTTACATGTGCAGATAGTTGTCAGCATTCACTTTTATAAGGTTTTGAGTTCCAGATTTTTTTCTCCTCCCCCCAGATGGCATGCAATCTGACATAGGTTATACATGTACAATCATATTAAACATATTTCCATATTAGTCATGTAGTGAAAGAAGAACCAGAGCAAAAGGGAAAAACCACAAGAAAGAAAAAAAAAGAGAAAATAGTCTGCTTCAATCTGCATTCAGACTCCATAGTTCTTTCTCTGGATGTGGAGAGCTTTTTCCATCATGAGTCTTTTGGAATTGTCTTAGATCATTGTATTACTGAGAAGAGCTAAATCTATCAAAGTTGGTCATCACACGATATTGCTGTTACTGTGTACAATGGTCTCCTGGGAAATTCTTTTAACAGTTAAGCTTAGCCAAAGAAAACACATCCACACATTTACCATATCTCAAAATACATCTCTCCTTCTGTACATGGAGTCTCTCTCATGCCACTGGAGATGGGAACTTACTTCCTCATCATCATCTTCAGTCTTCTCGAGTCTTGGCTGGTTATCACATTGACTAGAGTGGTTAAGTCTTTCAAAGATTTTTTTTTACATAATGCTGTCATTACTATAGAAATTGTTCAAATCATCATATATTAATTAATGAAGCTTTATTGTGTAGCCTAAGCTTTTATCCAATGATCTTTATATTTTTTCCCCTGCTGGACCTATGATTTCTATGGTAGAGGGAACTCTAGGTGAGGAAATTCCCTTCTAGTGTGAGTCGCTTTGGTAGCTAAGAGGCAGAGTAACTTGCCCAGGATCAGAAGTCAGAGAAGAGATGACTCAAGGGGTGGTTCAAGGTGCTCTATGTATGCCATGTGACTTCTCTATCTTTATCAAACCTATATTAAAAATGACTCCATGTTTACTATGATAAGTCTGGATTTTATCAAGGTGTGCACTTTCTTCACTATGTAAATTGTAATCTTTCTGTGGGGAGAATCAATAATTCGCCATTATACTTTGCAGGTGGAGATTGGGAAGACTGTCAAGGCATATGTCCGAGTGCTGGATTTCTCCAAGAAGCCTTTTCTGGCCAAGTATTTCTCCTTCATGGACTTGAAGCTCCGAGCAGCATCCCAGATTGTTATGCTAGAGTGAGTTTTCCTCAAGGGAAGTCCTTTACGGGCACCTGAAGCATTGGAACCCTTTTGACTGTCAGGTACCATCATCATCCCAGGCACTGGTTCCAGAGAATGGGACCTGGGCAGATTCAGCAAGATTCATCAAGGGAGGAAGGGCCCTGGCTGATGCCTGAAGTAGATGACCTAGCCAACTCCCTTTAGCCCCAAGGAGAATTCACGAGTTTTAATGGTCCCTATTTCTTCCTCCATCTTCTCTATTTCAGGGCCCTTGATGAAGCATTTGATGACTATACTGCCACATTTCTTGTCCATGGGGCAGCCATTGGGCAGACCAGCCTGACAGCAACCGTGACTGATAAAGTCGGGCAAAAAATCAACTCTGCCCCACAGCAAATTGAGGTAAGGAGTGGTACTTGACATGCTGTCACGTCAGTAAGAGCTTAAGAGAAAAGCCAATTGGATTAAGATTTTTATTATTTTTAAAATATTGAAACTACTTAGAAAATGACATGAACGCATGATCTTCAATTCATCATTTGCGTGGTTGCCCGTACATGGTAATGTCCATTTTGTAAAATGTGGGCTTTTAATGGACCCCAAAGTAAGTTGGAACCAGAAAGCAATAATGCCGGTTTAGTAGAAAGAAATTCAGTCGAGGGAGCCTTAGGTTTGAGGGACGCCCTACTGCTCAGTGTGTGTCTCTATAGTACACTGAGCCCCAGAGTGGGAGGAGTATGGGCAAATAAGTACATTATCATGTGTGCCTATGTGTCACGTATATTAAATGCAAAGGCACTTAATAAATGATTTAAAAAAAAACCCCACAGCATGAGCAAAGGCAGGAGGCACATTGTATGGAAATCTAGCAGTTTTTCAGTTCAGGCAAATTGGACCCAGGAGGAGAAAGAAACATGCTACCTTCTGACTGGCAGGCACTGTTGGATCTGCCAAACCGAAAAGGGCAGCGCAGATGAAGTCTACGTGGACGTTGGGAGGAAAACCTGATTTCACCCACTTCCTTGAGACCTCTGCAGAGCGGAACTAAGCCCCTTAAAAATGTCTGTAGCCCTCCAATACTGTTAAGACTGAGCCCCCTGATGCAGAGAAGTGATTGTGCAGCTTCTCACCCTAAAGAGGAGCTTCCCAGGGCTCCCTTGTGCACACCCATTTATGTCTCAGGCTTAGGCTTTGTTTTCCTTTGCTCCGCAGTGTCCTCTTGACACCAGAGATGCTCTAGTGACACTAGCCAAGAAATCACCTCTAAGTGTGTACTTTAGAAGGAATATCTAACAGCATCTTCTGGAGATCTGTGTCATGCAGAGGATGACCATGAAATAGTCATAAAATATTAGCCCCCAAAGGACCTGTGGAGAGAATGTAGCCCAAAGTCCTCTTTTTTCGACATGAAGAAACTGTTGCCCCGGGAGGGGACTTTCTTAAGCCATGGCCAGCCTGTGAGTCAGTGGCAGAAAGGGACTAGAACCTGAGTCCTGGCTTCCTTGCACCAGCTCTCTTTCCACTGCCTCTTGAGCTAGCAGGATGTATTCTGGGCTTTTATGACAAGCAGTTTGATTTGGTTTGCTCCTCCAGATGAAAGCACTCCTAGTGGAATGAAATGCATTTCTCCTGATAAATAACACACTCATACAAAGTATTCTGTTCTTCCACAAGGCAGCTGTCTTCTGTGAGGAGAACAGAGTGCAATGGCGAGAGATCTGAGTTTGGAGTCAGAAAATCTGAATTCAGATTCTGAGTTCTGCTTAGCAGTGTGGCCTGATATAAGCCACTTCCCTTCCCTGGGTTTTAGTTTCCTTCATAAAAGGAGAGGTTGAAATGGGTGGATGGTCTCTTCTAGAGGAAATCTTCAGTTCTGCAGCATCCATTCATTAAACATCACATTTATTAAGCTCCTACTGTGCCTGTGTCTGACTTCATCACTTCCTTGCTCAGGAACTTTTAGAGATTCTCTATTGCCTCTGTGATAAATTAGAAACTCCTCAGTTTGGTAAGAGGCAGTGTGGTGCAATGGACGGAGAGCCATCCTGGAAGTTGTGAAAACCTGGGTTCAAGTCCTGACTGTGGGACTCTGGGGAAAGTCATTGAACATGTCTTTGCTCTGGGCAGCTGTCTCAGATCAGTGGTTGCAGAGAGGAGCTGGCCTTTCTTGGTAGAGGTGTTTCCTTATCTGAGAGTTCTTTCTATCAATGATTTCGCAGCTCTAGTCTGTGTCTTAGCATGGCGTTGAAAGTCTTTCATGATCTTATGTCAGCCCACTTTTATAGGCTTCTTTCTCCCCTTCACAGACTCTGTGTTCCAGCCCAAATGACCTCCCTGCTCGCTGGTCACAGAAATCAGCATTGCAGCTGCCTGCTTTTGCATGAACTCTCTGCAGGCCTGGAATGTAGTCTCTCCTCACCTCTGACTTTTAGAATTCCTGGCTTCCTCCAAAATGCTGCCTCCTTCCAGAAACCTCTCTGAAGCTTCCAAGTTGTTACCATTATTTCCCTACTCAAACAATCACATCTGTGCTTATCTCTTTGCAAGTTTGTCATATTCCCTCATGTGGAATTCAATTTTCTTAAGGGCAGGGATGGCTTTTAAAATTCTGTTTTTGTATCCGGAGCACCTAGCACTGTGCCTTTCACACTAGTGGGTGCCTAGTTAAAAGTTTGTTGGATTGAATAAAAAAAAGCTTGGAAACAGAGAGCCAGCAAAGGGCTTATGTAGCATAGTTAAACAAACAAAACTGGCATCCATCGGCTTGATAAAGAAAAACTCCAAGACAATACATCAGTACAAAACATCTGGAAGAATTTGAGGAGAGGGAGAAAATCAATTTAGATTATAGTGAGCCTGGGGAGGCTTTGCTGATGAGTGGAGTCTTCAGTGAAGTACCAAAGAATGGACCCTATTTATATTGGAGAGGATTTGGGGGATGTATTCCAGGGAGGTAAGAGGACGGGGCAAGAGCATTGGAGATGGGAAGAGGATGATCCACATTGGGAATGGGAGGTGGGGGTACAGAACTAGACTAGGCTGACTGTTGCCAAGTCATAACAGCATAGCCTAGTGACAGGCATCATACTTGTCCCAAATGGCATAGTCCTGCCATAACCCAAGAAGGCTCCGTTTTTTGTTTCTTTTTTTTTTTGCCCTGGCCAGATAATGGGAGTGAACAAGAATGAATGTGAAATTAATTTGTTCAGATCAATCCAACTTATGTTTTTAAGCATCTACAATGTGCCAAACACTGTGCTAAAGCCAGGGGATATAAAGAAGGGGGAAAAAAAAGAATCAGTCCCTGACTAGAGTAATACATGTATACAAATAAGTTAATGCAAATTATAAAAAAATAATACGAAGTAATTTATCAACTATGCATATTGAAGGATTGTTATTATTCTCTTTTGAAGCATGAAAGTAATTTGGGAACGTGCAGCTGTTCTGACAGGGTGATTTTGCAAAGATTACCTTCCTTTTGCTTGGGGGAATGTGTGGGGAATTGTTAATTATTCACCCAATCCAGCCATTATTTAGTAAGTGTCTGTTATGTACAAGGCACTTCATTAGGCACTGATGTTTTTGTTTTTCATTTTGGTCCAGTTCTGTGACTTCATCAATATGTGTGAGGAGGCAAGGGACTGGAGGAGGCTCTGAGGGAGGAGACTCTTTTTCGTATTGCAGAGCAGAACTTTTTCTGTAATTTAAACCAATTAGTTTAGAAATTAGCTTAAGCATCTGAGAGGTTCCCCAGGGTCACACAGCCAGCATGTCAGAGGCGAGACATGAGCCCAGGTCTTCTGGAGACTGAGGCCAGCCTTCTAATCCACTACCCCCCACACTGCTTCTCTAGACCCTCAGAATGAGGAAGACCCTGAACAAAATGAAATCCAGGCCCTGCCCTCAAGGAGCATGTGTGGATATAGCACATAAACAGATTAGTATATACATGATCATTTGAAGAGGAGGGGCACTGACAGCTTGCGGCCCCAGGACGCATTTTCTATAGGCAGTGGTGCACGGGTTATGCCTTTAAGAAAGCTAGATATTCTGATGGGTAGATGAGGAGAAGGAGTGTATCACAGGCTTGAGTGACAGCATGTACAGAGTCACAGAGGCAGATGATGCTGAGTTTGGCAGACACTGAGTAGGTCATTTTGGCTTTTGCAACATAGATCGTGTTAAAGGGAGTGATATGCTTTAAGTCATAGGATCATAAATTTGGAGCTGAAAGGGACCTTTGAAATCATCAAATTCATCACTTTCCTTCTTTGCAGATGAGGAAACCAAGGCCCAGAGAGATGAAATTATTCATTTCCTACCCTATGTGCCTTCCCCAAGGTCACATAGGGTAATAAATGCCAGAACCAAGGCTCCAAAGCCATTGCTTTTTCTCCTATAAACTCTGTAGAAGGGGTCCTGAAAATCAGTTTTTAAGGGCTTTCGACGGCAGACTGAGGACTTTAGCTGAAATGGTTTGAAACAAGAACATAAGGCCACCTGCTTCCATTTATTTCTTCATTATCAGGTCTTTCCTCCCTTCAGACTGATACCAAGAAAAGTGACTTTGATCATTGGTGCAATGATGCAGGTAAGAGTCAGTCTTATTTTGTTTGCTTTAAGGTGATCCTCACCACAGTAGTAGATGCCCCTTGTGACGTTGGGGTCGATGAATACCTCTCCCCGACACTTTACATGCCTCTCATCTTTCTGTACTGGGTTCTGTTGAAGATCATAGATTGGATTGTATCCATGCCCCTCAGTGGAGGCCTCTTCTCCCTGTCCCCACATTCTCCAACCCTCAGACATGTCCACACTTGGCCACCTCTCTGTTCTAACATGTTGTCAGAGTGGAGGCTTAAATTGGATGCAGCCGATGTACTTTTCAGCAAAATAAGTGTCAGCTCTGTGAGGATGAGTTGCTGTCTAGAATAAATCTGTCATATCCACAAAATGGAAATTTATACAAGCATTAACTAGAGCAGAGCGAGGCTTGAGGACATGCTGCTCATAATCACTGCTGTTTTCCACAACTCCAGATCACTTCCGAGGGAGGTCCCCAACCTCAATCCAACATCATTTTCTCCATCAGCGATGAGGGGATTGCTTCAGTGAACAGCAGTGGTCTGGTCAGGGGCCTCACCGTTGGCAATGGGACAGTATCAGGGCTTGTTCAAGCTGTTGACGCAGAGACCGGAAAAGTTGTTGTAGTGTCTCAGGTAACGTACCTCCTCAGTAACTCTTGGTTATCTAAGGTTTATTGCAAGATACTGCTTGTCCTTTTCCTCTTCCTACTTTCATTGACGTTTGGATCATCAGCACTTCCACAGTAGGCTGGGCAGGGGAAGGAAAAAGAGCCAACATTCAACTGTCTGGTTTGCTTATTTTTAATAGTCCTAGTGGAAATTTTGATGGGAAAGTGTATAGATTATCTACACAATTTCAATGATTCATGCTAGACCTGACTACCATTAACATGAATAATTGAGCATTGACTAGAGTTCATGCCTGGTTTTGTGCTACTGGAGGATAAAAAGAATATATTTCATGAACAAATATTTAGTCAATCAAAAAGCATATGACATTTGCAAAAGCCAGGATAGCCAAGTGATTCCAGATTACTTTTGTTCTTTAATGTACCTGCTAAAATGAAGACTTAATGAGCCATCAGCCCCAGTATACAAGGCTTGGAGGCTAGAACATCCCAAATACAATCTCCTATTCCTATTTGGGGAGAACTTAGGAGGCTCTTTCTTTTTGCCACTAGGAGAACTAAGATTTTGTATCCATTGAGAAATTTCCCCCAAATTCTTCCCATTACCGCCTGCCTAGATCAGAATCCACTGTCTCTTCTTCTGCATCTAGTTGGCCCAAGCTATAACCCAGTTTCCTTTTTAGAGAAGTGAGAGGCAGAGGACCTGGCTAATTTGGGGGGATTCTTAGGAGCTCTCTTCCTTCCCTTTAATGCTTTATTACAATAGGTTTTCAACCAGTCAAAGGTTGAAATTTTTTGTACTTAGCTTTGAGAAGCAAGTTTGAAATAAGGCCACAGAAATGAGCTCTTTTCTCCTACTGTCTCCTTCCACCAGTGGAGAAATTTAATTTTGTTAAGGAGGAAGATGAAGGATTGATCTGTAGAATAAGATGTCATCAGGGCTGAAAACTTCAGGTTGCTGCATTTCTCCCATCTGTTTATTGATTTTTGTCAGGCAAAACGAAAGCATTCCCAATAGAAAGATCTCTTCCATGGCATGCATATCCCAGGAAAGATTAATAATAATATTCCACCAATAATATTACATTACATTCATATACCACAATTTATTTAGATATTCCCCAGTCGATAATTATGTACTTGGTTTCTAGTTCTTTGCTATCACAAGAAAATTCTGCTATGAATACATTGGTATATATACAGAGGAACTTTCTGTTTTTTATCTCCTTAGGGTACATGCCCAACAGGGTCATTTCTGGATCCAAGGGGATGTACATTTTAGTCACCTTTTTATATAATTGCAAATTCTTTTTTAAGTAATATTTTATTTTTTCTCAATTGCATGTAAAAACAATTTTAATGTTTGTTGTTTTTTTTAAATTTTGAGTTCCAAACTCTCTCCTTTCCCTCCCCTCCTCCCTCCCTTAGGTAGAAAGTAGTTTGATATAGGTTATACATGTGTATACATTATTATAAATTCTTTTTTAGAGTGGTTGGGCAGATTCATATCTCCTTTATCAGTGAATCAGCATTTTGATCTTCCTACAGCCCCTCCAAAATTGACTTTTTTCATCTTTTACCATCTTTGATAATATGCTAAGTGTGAAGTGATTATCTCAGAGTTGTTTTTCATTTGTTTTTCGATTAATGATTTGAAAAAAATCTCTTATATGGCAGTTTGCAATTCTTCTTTGGAGATCTGTTTGTTCATATACTTTGACTACTTATTTTTAGGGAATGACTTGATATTTGTGCATTTGTGTTGCATCTCTATATATCTTTGATATCAGACATTTGTTATAGATGTATAATGAGATTTTTCCCAATCTACAATTTTATATCTTATCCTAGCTATATTAATTTTGTTTGCGCAAAAGGTTTTCTGGTTCATGTAGTCAATATTTTCTGTGTTCTGTTATCATCTTTTTTATTTCTTGTTTGGTTAAGAATTCTTTTCCTCCCTCATCCTAGACATAATTGTGAAAAGGTATCCATCTGTTTTTCTACAATCTTTTTATGATATGACCTTTTATATTTAGATTGCTTATCATTTTGGAATTGATTTTGGAACATGATTTAACATGCTGGTACAAATTATTTAACTTTTTAAAAAAAGAGATATAATATTTTAGAATTGATGTTTATTTTTATTTTAAGCTTGTGATTTTCTTTATTTCCGAGGACATGATTTTTTAAAAATCACCTGCCTCATTTTGGAACTGTTAGAAATTTGGTGAGAGGGACCAAGTAAAACAGAGTGATCTGAGATCCCTTCTAGCTCTAAATCTTTGGACATATTTATAATGATACTTTGAACAACTCATTTCTCCACTCTATAAATCTGTATCTCCAGGGTGGGAAGGGAAACCTCTCAAGCCTTGTAGCAAATGGAAAGGGGGTTTGGTGGGTAAGCCCAGTGTGGCAGTCAGGTTTGATCCCAGTCACCTACCAATTTGCCATGTCACCTGGGTCCCGCATCTCAGTTTTCCAAATGATATAATCCAGTTGAATCTCCTGGCCACCTTTGATGGCAAGTATCACACCCTGATCTGGTCTACACTCTTCAGCCCCAAGCGCTTAGTTGGCCAATGAGCCATTCAGATATTTTAAACCATTTTTTTAAGGATCGAGTAGATGTGGAGGTGGTGTATCTCAAGGCTGTGAGAATCCGAGCTCCCATCACAAGAATGAAGACAGGGACCCAGGTGAGATAAAGGGGTGTGTGTGCTGCTTTTCTTCATTCCTTCATGCTGTTAGGTCATTATCTTATTCCATGTTATGCAGTTAATATGGGGTCACAGAACCATAGACTATTAGAGATGGAAGGATCCTTAGAGTATCATGTAATTCCACCTTCCTATTCCCAGAGGAGGGAGCTGAGGGCAGTGTTGATGGGGAATCTTAGTAACAATCTTACCCAGCTTCAGTAACCCTCTTTTTTCTTTAGGGCACATCGGACTCAGGGCTTGGGGATCCTGATACTGCTTTCTATACATGCTGGGTTTTGTAATTAATTTCCCTGGGGTGAAGCAGATATTTAAATGCTTTGGCTTAGAAACAAACAAACAAACAAAACAAAACAAACAAACAAAAAAACAAAACCCTTCCCTTTTTACCTCCCTTGGATCCCAGGCTGAAGGGGAGAGCAAAAGTAAATGAAGATATAATTAACAGATAACCTGGGTTAGGTTTTGTCTTTCATTCCTTCCTAAAGGACATGCTTATTGGGGTGAGGAACAACGTCCAGTGTGAGGCTTTGGTCTTCCTCTGCCTCCTCCCCACAAAAACCCTCAGTCCATTTCAGCTAATAAGTATTGAATATTTACAGTTTCCCCACCATGTGTTAGATACTAGAGGGCGGGGGAGAAGACGCTGCAAGTAAGGGGATGGGAAGTCATTGTCCCTATCCTTAACAAGCTTGCTGACTAGTGGGAAAGAACGTACTAAGATACCAAGTAATTGAGGACAATACAGTTTATATTTAAGGATTACCTTGTGTTAGGTATAGGCATAAGAACTGAACTTCTGATTTCATTGGTATAGGGAACTCCAAATGTGGAAACACCCTCTCCCAGTGCAGGTCAGCAGAATAGACTGAGTGAATTTCTTAGCTCATTGAGATTAAAGGTTAAGTAATGTGTCTAGTCACAGAGCCACTGTGTCTCAGAGATGAGACTTGAACCCAGAGCTTCCTGGCTTTGAGACCTCTTTTCTATCCACTTGGGTCATGGTGCCACTCCTTTGACATGACTTTGTGTTATACTAAAAATGAGACTGCTGTGAGCACATCTTCTCTTCTCTTATATCTCATCTCATTTCTCATCCTCTTCCCAATTAGATGCCGGTCTATGTCACAGGTATCACCAACAGCCAAAGTCCTTTCTCCTTTGGAAATGCCATTCCAGGGCTAACTTTTCACTGGTCTGTCACCAAGAGAGACATCCTGGACATCAGGCCAAGACATAATGAGGTATTTGTCTGTGCCTCCCTAGAGTCTCCACATTACAAGCAGATGACCCATAAGAGGGCCTCAGCCCCCACAGCCTTGACTGAGTTCCCAGCATAGTGATAGAAGTGGATAGATAGGAGTCGTCTTGTCTGTAAATCAGAGAGGAAAGCAATAACCTATACAAGTAAATTAAAAGCTGTGATTTCTTTTTTTTTTTTTGAAGAGATTACTAGGTGTCCTTGGGCAAAAAATCCTTGTCTCTATGTGGCTAAGCTCTCATAAACTGAATTTAGAATGCTGCAGCTAATATTAATTTCTGTTTTTAATAGTTCTTTAAGGTTTGCAAAGCCTTTTATTCACAGAAAGCCATTGAGGTAGCTGGGAGAAGCATTATTATCTTTTTTTTTAGATGAGGAAAATGAAACTCAAAGAGATTAACTGACTTGGTCACATCACACAGTAAAGGGGAGTGAGCCAGGAGTTGAACCTGGTTTCGTGATCCCAAATCTAGCATTATTCTGTTACCTTAGTCTGCCTCTAGAGGTATCGCCTGAGATAAGGGGCAAGTATAGAATGGTTTTCTTATTTTGTGTTTGTTTTGTTGGTGACTGCTATTTCTCATTACTTTGGAGCTACATTTTTTTTCTTTCTGAATTTATGAGCTATCTTGACCAGAAAGGAAGGAGAGAAGCAAAAAGAAAAGGCCAGACAAACTCTTCGACACTGGGACCTGGGCTGGGTTTGGGGTTGGTGTTTGAAACTGCCCTGCTCCTCTGGGCAGAAGCCAAAAGGTGCTGTATTTGAAAGAATGTTGACGTTGCAGGCTTCTCTCCGGCTCCCATCCAAATATAACTTCGCTATGAGTGTTTATGGCCGAGTGAAGGGAAGAACTGGTTTGAAGGTTGTGGTCAAGGCCCAGGACTCCTCAGCAGGACAGTTCTATGGCTTGGCAAGGGAGCTTTCAGATGAAATCCAGATCCAGGTAAATATGAAGACATGTGACGGGGGAATGCCAAGCATGAGAAATCAATCTCAAGGTGTCTGTGAAGCTGGGGGAGGGAATCTGGTCAGTGTCTTCAGGTATGGGAAAGGCTGTCGTGGGAAAGAGGGAGCAGCCTGATTTTGCAGGGGAGGAGGGGGGCGTCACCACATATACATCCAGAATAGAACCAAAAAGGGAAGCTGGCTGAAGGTAAGGAAAAACTGTTAACAATGAGGGCACGCAGGCAGTCACCCAAGTGAGCTGTGAATCCCCCTTCATTGTCCAGGATGACCATTTGTCAGTTATGTTAGAGAGGGGATTCCTGCCTCAGGTTGGGTTTGGATGTACTCATAGGTCCCCTCCCACTAAGGGAATGGTATTCTAGCCCACCCCATCTTTCCTGCCTGTAGGAATTATAGCACAAGGAGTCTTTGGTTTAATTCCTTCAGTAACCCAGCTACCAACTAGAAAGGTAGGGCTGTTGGTATTTCCTTCTTTGCTTGTGTATTTTCCTTCCTTGACTGTCTGAAACCTAGGAGAAACCACAGACAGCTCGACATTGTAGGCCAATTCATTCCTTGGCTTGTGTTCCCACTCAGTCTTCAATGAGTAAGTCATGGTGGTGGATAGATGCCAGGGCACTCACAACAAACATCATAATTGTGTCTTTTGAGTAGCAGGGAGATCTGAGTTCTAGTTGTACAGTGCTGCATAAATTACAGATATATGCATTGTCATCATCATCACTGATGACATTTGTGTATCCTTTAGAGTTGATAGATGTGATCTCATCTATGCTGAGAAGCAGAAACCACAGGTATTATTACCCCAGTTTTACAGCTGAGGCAAGTAGGGCTCAGAGAGAACATGGCTGCTCTCAACAGCTTTCCTTGAAGTTCAGACTCCTTGGAGCTATGCTCCAGAGTTGCCCTGTGGGCACATGGAGAGAACAGACAAGGTGTGGGGAAGAAGGGCAATGAAAATGGATATCAAAAGTATGGGATCCTTTACTGTCCTATTTGCTACCTGACTGTCAACTCTTGTAGAGGGTTGCTTAAGGCAGATAGGTGGCTCAGTGGATGGAGCGCCAGTCTGGAGTCAGGGAAGACCCTGAGTTCAAATTTGGCCTCAGACACTTACTAGCTGTGGGACCCTGGGCTAGTCACTTCACCCTGCTTGCCTCAGTTTCCTCATCTGTAAAATGAGGTGGAGAAGGAAATGACAAACCACCCCAGCATCTCTTCCAAGAAAAGCCCAAATGGGGTCATGAAGTCAGACACGACTGAAAAAAATGACTCAAGAACCACAGAGGGCTGCTTAGGCTCACACAATTTCAAGGCTGATCTTATGGCTCATCAGATTAAACCCTGGGACCTGGGTCGCCTGCTCAGGAGGCAGTGCTTTTTGTTATGTTACCTCTGACTCTTTGGACTTGATTCCTGTCCAGTCAACCAACAAGAATTTATTACAACTACTGCGTGACACAGTAGACACATCACCAGGTTCTGAGGACACAGAGACAAAAGCGAGGTCACTCTTGCCCTCAATGAGCTTACATTCTACTCTGGAGTGGGGAGTACAGGTTCACATATAATCAAGCACAGAATATATACAAAATTAACAGAGCGATTTGGGTAGGGGTACTGACAATCGGAGATGTGAACAAGGCCTTTTAAAGGAGGTAGCACTTGATCAGAAACGAGAAGGTGAAGAGGAACAGCATTTCAGGTGTGAAGGAGAGCGTTCACAGGACAGCAGTGGGAGACTGAATTCTCTGTACTGGTCAGAATGTAGAGCTTGTGAAGGGGGGTGGGGCAGGTAATGAGGAGTCAGCCTAGAAAGAGAAACTGGTGGTGAGACCTTGGGCAAGTCAATTTGTCTCTGTACACTGGTTTGGCAGTTTGTCAAAATCAAGGTTGGCTTCAGTGCTTCCTGCCTAAGTTTTATTCAAGGAGTCTGTGGTATTCTTCTGCTCAGTAATAGGTGATGCTTGTTAGCAATTCAGCTTAACAAATGTATATTAAGCCTGGAAGAGCTTACCTTTCATTGGAGATGGAGCCTGAAAAGCTGAAAGTCGTATGGAAGGAAGGAAGGAAGGAAAAAAAGGAAGGAAAGGAGAAAGGGAGGGAAGGATCCATCCCTCTGCTTCTTGTCTTTTCAGTTCAATCCATATTTCTTAAAAGCCATAGGCTGTACCAGGTTAGGGGTACAAAGGCAAAAACCAGAGGTCTTGCTCTCAAGGAGTTTACTCTTTCATGGGAGGATATAATATATATCCAAGTAAGTAAATACAAAATATTTGCCTCTTAGTATCCTAAGCTTCCTTCAGAGCTTTACTCAAGCCTCACCTCCAACATTTCCTGATCCCCCACCCCAGCCCCACCCAATGCCTCCCCACATCATCTACTGCACCTAGTGCATGAGGGGCAGCTGGTACCTTCCTTACACCTCAGCCACAGCTAGTGCCTACCCCCCACACCAGCCACAGCTAGGTATATATTCTGCATATTATTATGTGTACATGTTGTTTCCTCCAACAATATGAATGAACAAATGAAAAGGCATTTATTAAGTGCTTACTGTGTACCAAACATTTAGTAAAGAGTGCTCCTAGAGGGCAGAGACTGTTGACATTTTTGCCTTTGTATCCCTAGTACCTACCTAGCACAAGACTAAATAAATAAACAAAAATGAGAGAATGAGTAATAAATAAAAATAAACACCCAGCAGATTCTTAACTTTGCTTTTTGACTGACTATATAAAAAGTAATTTCAGGAGGGAGAGAATGCTAATAACTGGAGGAGGTAGGAAAAACCTCATGTAGAAGGTGGCACCAGAACTGGTCTTTGGTGAAAACTGAGGCAGGAAGGGGGGGGAGCCTTGTACAAAGGAACAGAGCCAGCCTTTGGAGCCCAGCCCAGGTGGATTTCACTGTTTCCCGGCAAGTGTGTCAATATCCCCTTACCTTGCACCATTACCTACTGAATTCCCAGTTAGATAGGGGATTCCTGCCTCAGGTTGGGATTGGATGTACTCATAGGTCCCCTCCCACTTCAGAATTGGATTATAGCTCACCCCATTTTTCCTGCCTGTAGGAATTATAGCACTGCCTGGAATTTGCTCCTTCATTGGTACTTCTTGCCTTTGTCTCGTTCCCTGGCCATATCGGAATGATTTCCTGACAGTAGACCAAGCTCGAGAGCTCTCACCAGCCTACCCTGCTCACAGGCAGGCAGCCACACCCAGCTGGACCAAGCCAGGAAGCTGGGGTTGGGGGGGTACTTTCTGTACTTCTCTAGGGTGCCCAAATTAGCACTGATGTTCCTGAAGATGGCAGTGATGGTGATGATCCTAATGAGCAGGAAAAGTAAAAACACTGTTCCTAAATGTTACCTCTCAGTCAGTCAACTCAGGCTTCTGAGGCAAATGGGCAGTTTCTTTCCTGTCTTTTTCAGCCCTGACATTTGGCCAAATCTCCTTGCATGGGGCTGTTAACAGGCACTGCTTGGGCTCCCCCAAACAGTCTCCCTTTCACTTGGCAGATGGGGTCAGTGGAGTAGAGAAATGGAAACAGCTCATTTTAAGGTCTTTAGATCACAGACCCACTGAAGCAGAGAAGGAAGCAGATTTCAGAAAGCATGGTAACTGAAGTAGCCCTTCCCCAGAGATAATACTGGTTTCTGCTCTGAGTGGAGATTTCCAGGGAAGGATTCCTTTTCATCTTCTACACACTAAGACTGATTTTTACTAGAAATGGATGCTAGTTCCTCCATTCCTTGGGAATGGATGTATTGTAGAAATAGATGTGTAAATAAGTAGAAAGAAGAGGGGTCCCTTTGAGTCTCGCTTTAGGGATTTACAAAGAGGGACTGAAAATCAACCTCTGGCCCACGTACCCAGGCCCTGACAAAAATCTGGC
>CM053624.1:329866268-329881861 GCA_028646595.1 Phalanger gymnotis
GGGGCCCTGCTTCCCTCTGCCACTTTGTGGGTTCTGCAGCTCTAGAATTGGTTCAGAGCCATTTTTTTATAGGTTTTTGGAGGGATTTGGTGGGGAGCTCACGCCAGTTACTGCTTTCTGGTCGCCATCTTGGCTCCGCCCCCCCGCATTTATTAGCATTTTACAGTTTGTAAATTGTATCCGTGTTTGTTACCTTATTGGTTTTCAAAGCGCTTTCTTCAAAACAATGTTATGAGGTTAGTAAAGGTGGCTGGATGGCACAGTCGCCAGAGCCAGCTCTGGAGTCATGAGGACCTGAGTTCATATCCAGACTGAGATACTGTGTGACCCTAGGCAAATCACTTGACCCCTATTTGCCTCAGTTTCCTCGTGTGTAAAATGATCTGGAAAAGGAATTGATAAGCCACTCCAATGTCTTTGCCAAGAAAACCCCAAAGGGGTCACCAAGAGTTATACATGACTAATCTACAAAATAAAAAAGAAACCAAAGCCAAAGGAGATGAAGGCTGCCTGTGGTCAGGCAGTTTGTAAATTTCTGAACTGAGGCTGGAAGCCAGACCTCCAGGCTTTGGGTCTAGAACTCTTCCTATATTTGTGTCCAGGGGCATGATGGTAAATGTTGAATGACTCTGTTCTTCAGGGGAAAAAAAGTTCATATGACTCACCATTAAGTTTAATCTGCTTTGTTAACATTTCTCCATCACTTTCTTAAAGCAATCAATCAATCTCTGATTTGTAGCATTTGCTGTTTTAGCAATCAGTTCTCCATAGTTGGCATGAACCGGCTTTCCGTACCCCTCTATCTTTATCCCATTGACTACCAAAATTCCCTTCTTCTTGGTTTGTATTCTTAAGACCCAGCCAGAGTCTGTACTAGGGCAGAGAGAACAGGCCCCTGAGCATAATCTCTGACAGCAGATGCCTCAGACGTGGTTCTGAGATGTCTCTGAGGTCTGTTGGGAGAAGGATGTGTTGATGAGGATCTTCAGGAAGGGTGGTGCCTTGGAAAAGGAAGTAAGACAAAAGGGAGTGCTGTGGGCAGATAGTACATGAGGGAGACAGACAGCCTCATATGCCCCCTCCCTTCATGCCCAGGGTACTCACAGTGATTGCTGATGTTTTTAGAGTTCTTTACAACTAAAAAGCCTTTTTACACATATTACCTTATTTGATCTTTCTAACATCTAAGTGGCAGTAGTCTCTTTTTATAGATGAGAAACCTGAGGCTTAGAGAGTCTATGACTTGTCCAAGGTCACTCAGATCATAGATGGTGGTGCCAGAGCTCAAATTCTAGGATCAGAGATCTAGAATCAAAGGGGACATTGGAGGTTATCTAGTTTCATCGCCTTGTTTTACTCATGAAGAAACCAAGGTCCAGAAATGCTAAGCAGCTTGTCCAAGGTCACAGAGGCAGTCAGTGGGAGAGCCAACATTTGAAATTTCTAATCCCAGATCTAACACTCTGTCCACTGCACCACGTCTCCTGACTGGCTTCTGCTGGTAGTCTCTCCACCATAGTTGTATTGAGCCATATTGGCTCAGTGGCACCCTTTTGTGATAAAGTTGAGTAAGCCAATCGAGAGACCCTGGGTTTCTAGGGCTTAACAATACTGACCCCAGATAGACCAGAGAGTCTAAGTTAGAATGTAGCCAGGCGAGGCTACTGACATGTAAGAAAAGCATTAGGGCTGTGTTTTAAGATTTACTATCTGCTCGATTGAATTCATCTCACAGTGGCTTGACTCCCTACTTCCCTGATCTTTGTAGATACTGTCAGAATGTGTCAAGATAAGGAGGGGATGAGATAAGGCAATGAAGTGATGAAACAGGAAATCAGAGTCTGAGCAGCTGTCAGTGAGGATCAGGGTGTTAACATGAAGGAGAATGAGAGAGAGAGAGAGAGAGAGAGAGAGAGAGAGAGAGAGAGAGAGAGAGAGAGAGAGAGAGAGGAAGAAGAGGAGAGGAGAGGAAGAAGAGGAGAGGAGAGGAGAAGAGAGAGAGAAGAGAGAAGGAGAGAGAAGGAGAGAGGTCTTGGTGTTGCTAGCATCACATTTGTAATGGCGCTAGAGTCCTCCTTCTGCCAGAGCTTTCTTTAGCCTCCCATTTGCTTTGTTTTTAAGGGAAGATATAGAATTTTTGGTAGGGAATACCAAATGGGCATTCTCAGCAGATTTGTCCTTGCTTAAAAGGGTAAGTGTCCCACCTTCATTTTAATATAAGAACAGATGGAAATGATCTATCCACTTGTTTTCAGAATGTCTTCTGCCTGTCTGAAAGTTTAGTTTACTGTTACAGAGAAGTTCAATAATGACTCAATTGTAAGTAGCTTAAAACAATTGCTGTAGCCTTCTGTTCTCTCATTTTTCTTGGCTCCCACCCCATGAGAGAATCTAAACAGATGTGTGTGACTCAGATGATACTGAAGGTAATAAAACTCTTTCTTCCTCTCTCTTTTTCTCTTTTACAGGTATTTGAAAAGCTGCTTCTGCTTAATCCTGAAATAGAAGCCGAACAAATATTAATGTCACCAAACTCATTTATAAAGCTTCAGACAAACAGGTACATGTCTCAAATGGAGTTCTTCCCAATGTCACAAAGGTTGTGCGTGTGCATGTGTGGGTGTGCGTGCGTGCATGCATGCGCGTGTGTGTGTGTTCAGGCTCCAGGTTTCCCAAAAAAGTGGAAAAACTTAAAATACTTTATGTGGTCTTCTGTGATGTTTCATTAAAAATTCACATGCCGTGTCTCATTTCTTCTTCCCTTCCTCCTTTACAATTAATTTTCTCTTTTCTCTTCTCCCCAGGCTATAAAATAGCTCACCTTTTTGTAGAACTTTGGAGTCACAAACACTTTACATACAATGCCTCATGCGATCTTTATTAATAACCCTTTGGGGCAAATAGGACACTTATGATCAGCACTATTTTAATGATGAGAAAATTTCCTAAAGAATCTTTTCCAAGGTCACACAGCTAGTAAGATGAAGGAGGACTTGAACCTGGGTCTACCACCCTCCAGACAGGGTTCTTTGCAATATACGGCACTGTCTCTTCAAACAGAGAAATGCCTAGTCAAATTTCTGTATGTGAAAGGGAAAAAAATTGCTATGCTACATTGCAGTATTCTGACTTCTGAGTTTTTAAAGTAACTGGCCTCATGCTTACTGACATCCATTTTATTTATTTGTTAAGGGAATAACTACTCACTTTTATATAATACTTTACAATTGACAAAGCACTTTAGTCACAACAATTCTATGTGCTAGGTGGGCCAGGGAGAGGGACTGGAGCTGAAATTAGATATTCAGAACCCCCAGGTTAGAAAATTCCCTCTACTTATACAAGTTGGCACTTTTCTCTGCAATTTATAATGTTTGAGAGTTTCCCAGGCAACCAAGAGGTAAATTGCTTTGAGCAGGATCATGTGAGATAGTAGATATCAAGTTGGTTCTCTGTCCTCAATGTCCTGCTGCCTCTCTTGAAGTAGATATGTAGTCATCATCATCATCATCATCGTTATTATTGTTATTATTATTGTTCCCATTTTGTGTATGAATAAACTGAGCCAGGGGAAAGTCTGGCTACTGGTGAATTTTTTAAAAAAGTTTTTCTGATGTCCTTTGTGTTTACATCACAGTCATTTCTGGATGTAGCACCCCTACACTCTGGCATCGAATTCCTCCTCAAGTTAAGCAAAATTCAACTCAAAAGGAACATGTACAACAGAGGATGCAACATCCTGCACCCCTGCTTT
The DNA here is from genome assembly GCA_028646595.1 of Phalanger gymnotis. NCBI lineage: Eukaryota > Metazoa > Chordata > Mammalia > Diprotodontia > Phalangeridae > Phalanger > Phalanger gymnotis. The sequence goes on from CM053624.1 coordinate 329,870,023, forward strand.
GAAGAAGAAGGGAATTTTTCATTCTCTTTTCTCCGGGACCAAGACTGAGTCTTACAGTTATGCAGAGTTGGATTCCTTTTTAGCATTCTTTGCATTTGCATTAGTATAATCATTGAATATATTGTTCTCATAGTTCTGCTTCCTTCATGTTACACGAGTTCATCTAAGTCTTCTCATGATCCTCATCATTTTATAGTGCGATAATATTCCCTTGCGTTGATACACCCCTGTTTGTTCAGCTCATCCCCAGCTGATTGGCACCTGCTTTCTTTCAAACATGGCTATGTAGAGGAATCTTAAGAACTGATGCCTGTGTGTTCATTTACCTTGAAAAGTATGTAATATTTTTGAAACTCAAGAGCCGCCAGTCATTTCATTCTACAAGTGAGCATCATCAGACTGGCTCCTTCAGACAGGAAGAGAATAGGAAATAAGCTTAAAAGGAGCAGGGAGTTTTGTCATAATAACGGCTAGCAGAGCTAGCATTTAGAGAGCGCTCTAAGGTTTCCAAAGTGCTTTACAAACATTATCTCATTTGATCCCCAACAACAGCCTTGGGAGATGGGTGCTGTTATTGTCCCCATTTTACAGCTAAGAAAATTGAATCAGAGAAGTGACTTTCCCAGGGTAGTAGGCTGAGGCTGGTTTTGAGCTCAGATCTTCCTAACTCTGGGTCTAGTACTCTATCCCCTATGCCTCTGCCTGGCAGCTTCTAAGCACTGGTGGCTAGAGAAAGAGTGCTTCTACCTGGTAAAGGAAGTAGAAGGTCATAAAGAAACTTCAGAGGCAAGGATCATTACCTGCCTTGTGTGAGGAAGTGGAAAGAACTCTGGATTTGAAGTCAGAGGACCTGGGTTCAAATTCTGCCTTTTTCACTATCTGTGTCATCTTGGACAAGTGACTTTACCTCCCTGGGCCTCAATTTCCTAATCTGAAAAATGAGAGGTTTGGATTAGAAGACCTCTGAGTTCTCTTTCCAGTTGTAAAACTTTAATCCTGGTGGCTACACAGCTGCTAGTGACTCTCAGCAGTTATACTAACAAGGACAAGAATCCTGACTCACTAGAGCAGACACTGAATGGGTCAGAATCTAGTGAAGTGGGCCAAAGAATGTGAGTAAGATTTTAGTGAAGAAATGGAAGCAGAGTTTGGGAGGCCTTGGAAACAACCAGTTAAGCCAATGCGTGATTAGACATTTTAGTTAAATTCAGAAAATGCATCCTTTTCTCTGCTTTTTTACCTATCCCTTTCTTACCCCTCAACCCCCAGTCTCCTAGTAAAAGTTCATTTTGAAAACCCCAACCTTGTGTGCCTCAGTTATATGGGAAAGTCAGAATTCCCAGATGGTAGTCAACATTGGGAGGGTTCACTGCACCCCTAGTGGCCAGATGTGGTGGTAGCAGCAACAGACCCAAATCCAGAGCCTTGAAAACACTGCATCCTTGGAATAGAGATGGAAGACCTGGAAAGGAGAAAGTTGCGTCAAGCTGTGGCTTTCCATCAATGTCTCAAGTGCTTTAAAAGTATTTTGAAATGGTAAAAAAAAATCTCCAAGTGTCTGATGGAAGTTTAACCCTCGTACCTTTCTTTTTTTTTTGCTGATTAATGCCCATTAGACACCATTCACCAAATGACTTCTGAGAAAGTCCCTATAACCATTAGTTTTCAAAATTAAGTTTTCAATCAGTGAATGATGAGGCTGCTGTAGAGCTGACAGCAACTGGGTCCTGACACATGGCAGAGGCAAGATAAGGCTTTTTACTTCCCTCCAAGCAGTCTGAAATCAGAATTTGTGCCATAGATACTCAGATTGTATATCAAAGCTCCTTGGATTCAGTCTGTTAGTGTCCCAACCGCAGACTTTTCCCTGATTTGACCCCATCAGCCTCTTCAGCTTCCTGTGCAAATAAATGTCTTTCTTAAGAGAGTCTGTTTTTGCTTCTTTGAGGGATGGAGTTGCATCTCTGAGTTACCACATTCTGGATGGACCAGAAAAAGCTCCTGTTGTGTACATTGATGAAAAAGGCTTCCTGGTATCTGGATCGCTGATTGGGACATCGACAATTGAAGTGATTTCACAAGAGCCGTTTGGAGTCAACCAGACAGTCATTGTAGCTGTGAAGGTGGGATAGGATCATTTTTTTTTCCTTCTCTCTCTGGAATAATAAAATCTTTAGAGTTTATGCACCTTTTCCCCTTGCAAATATGAGAAGTTTAACCTCTATATATACCAGGTGGCTGCACTTTTAAAGAAAAACCCATTTCATACCTGAGTGGCAAACAAGTCATGTGAATAATAATATTTGTTCACATTTATATAGTGTTTTATGATTTAAAATCGCTTCCTTCACAACTGCTGTATGAGAATGAGTAGTAAATTGATTTTTTCCTCAAGATCATCTGGGGATTCTTTCAGTAGTCATTTTGCTTTCTGTGTTCAAAAGGTTTGAGCAGTTTTCTTGCATTGTATCTTGCATTATGGTGTTCACAGTTTTTGATTTATGTTCATGTTCTTCTGGGAGACAAACCTATAATCCTTACATCGTATGTATCCTGTTTAAATATCACTGTCTTTTGCTTATGTGGAGAGCATATTGTCTCTTAACAACATTGCTTTTGCTTATCTTCTTCCAGATTCTCTTTCACTTCTGTGTATTTCCATTCCCAATTTTCTCTTTTGTTTCTTTGGTGAGACTTGCCACTGTAGATTCAAATTTTTCCATTCTGTCAATTATTTTTGCTATGTAGACCACAAATTGTGCTTTCAAAATTATTAATTCTCTTGTAAATCATTCAGGAACATCTTGCTATAGTTCTGTGTTCTCTTGAGAATTCCTAGGGTCCCCTGCTTCATCAAGTGTTGATAGCATTTTCATTTGTATTACTATATTTACTTACAGATGTCTGGACTCTTTTACCCGATCTGGAAGCCATATTCCCATCTGCTATTAATATCTTCCCCATCAGCTTACCTACTTATGCTCAAGATCTTTAACTGAGTTTTCTTCCTCTTGAAGTCTTGCTTAATTTCAGTCTTTTTTCCTCTTAAGTTCTCCTGTATCTCATTCTGACTCCTTCACCTTTGATAACAGTTGCCCTGGATGATGGAGCTGAAAACTATCTCAATCTCCTCCTACATATGGTAAATCATATTTCACCAAGCTTAGTGTTTGCCCCAAGTGACTTCTAGGGGGACTCTTTCACCCAGGCTTAGTGTAGTCACACACAGACACACACAGACACACAGACACACACAGACACAGACACACACACACACACACACACACACACACACACACACACACACACCTACCTTAGCCCATTTCCCTCTGTTGCAGCATAGAATGCTACCATGCCACTATATACCAGCCTGAGCAAACTTTTGCTTTTTGGTTTTCTACCACTGGGAGGAGGCAGAGTAGAGTTGAGTTCTGTTGCAAGTCTGTAGGTCAGCTCATACAGCTCCACTACCTGAACGTGATGGATCTTGGAGGAGGTGGGTACTCAGTGAGCTCTTTGAAGGGTTGGGAATTATTCTCCTGCTGTTAGTTCATTGAATTGTTACCTCCTTCAAATTCTTGGTGTGGTGTCCTAGAACATGGAGACAAAAATGTTGCTTTGTCTCTTGCACATAATTCCTATTATGGAGAGGTTTGAGAGGTCATGAGGATCAGAGAAAATTTTTAGTCTTCCTTCTTGTTGGTCACATGAGGGTCCTAGTGCATTGATAATTACTTCCATTTAAGAGGGGAAAACATTGAGAGAAACACCCTTTCCACACTCCAGGCTGCCTATCACATTAATAATCAAATAGATGAATGTTTCTGTGCTGTTTATTCAGGGAGTAAAGTAAAGATTGATACATGTTCTCTGTCCCGAGAGAAAGCTCTTCTTTCAGAACAATTCAACAGCATGATACGATTAAAAGAACATAGACTTTGACTTGTGTTCAAATCTTGCCATTGTCACTGCCTGTGTGACCTTGGAAAAGTCATTTAACTTCCTGGACCTCCTGGTCTAAATCCATGATCCTGTTAAATTTTATGAGAGATCTATTTGTGTACTCAAACAGCATTTTGCTGCCTGTTGTAGTCAGAAAGAGTGAGAACAATTTTTAAAGGGTCCACCTTTATCTCTTTCAATGGCTAGTTTGCTTGAAGAGCTTCATCTCCCACAATACATACCAGCTGATACCAGTTGATAATTTAACCTCATTTTCTTCTACTTGGCTTGCATGGTATATGAACATGATAAAAGGATATAGTCAGCCTGGCAATTTTTCTAGCTTTCTGAAGGCTAGAACAGAGGGTATCCATTAGCCTCTTCCAGTCCAGACCAGAGCTGGAGCCAAGCAACCACCTAGGGTATTTGTAACATGGGGGCAAAAAAGACTTTTTAATAAATTCGTTTTAATACCAGAAGTTCCATTTCTCCATGGCCAACAAACGTTTGTTTTTTCATGATAATAACTCATTCCCCTGCAACATTTTGTTTACAAGGGTCTTTCCTTATCACACCTGTGAAATATTCTCATCCTCATTATACAGAAGAAGAAACCAAGGTCCAGACAGGTTAAATAGCTGGGCCACAGTCACATAGCAGGCAGATTCATACCCAAACCCATATCTCTTGATTCTCTGCTTATGACCCTTTCACCAGGCTCTTCTCTTGTCCCTGATGATGTCACTTCTCAGGTACTCCAATGAGGGCTTTTGTGGGCAGCGACCCGCAAGGTACAGTTACCAAGCTTTGGCTGGGGTACACAGATGCCTTGTCTTGATTCTGCCAATGCTCTTTGGGTTCTTGTATCTCATGGACATATATGAAAGGTTCCCTATCATTCATCCCCCTATGCCTGATAAAATATTCATAGATTCCCTGAATCCACTGAAATAGGATTGCAGAGGTTACAGAATGGCTAGCTACCCCATTGGCTAGAACATAATATACTTGAAAAGGAGTAATATGAAAAGAGGTGGGAAGGGCAACATGGAGCCAGGCTGTGGAGGGGTTTAAGGTTCAATTCGATAAATATTTTTGTCTTCTTGCTAGTTGTAGGCTGCTGTGCTGGGTGCTACAAATGGCACCATGATAAACAAACAGCAGACAGAGTGAGACAGGTACACAGGGAACAGCAGAGTAGGTGTCAGAAGAGATGTACAAACACAGTGCTTCAGAGGAGGGAGAATCAAGAGAGAAGATAGGGCTTCCAGGGCCTACGACAGGAAACAGAGCCCCAAACTCAGAGTCAGAGGACCTGGATTTTGATTAGGACTGTACCATTTACTGGCAATGTAACATTGAGCAAATCACATCATAAACTGAGAATCAGGAAGTAGGAGTTTGAATCTCGCCTCCAGCAATTACTAGCTGTGAGTTACTAGATGACTAGCACATATTACTAGTTAGGGGTTTGAATCTTGCCTCCAACACTTACTTAGCTATGTGACTGTGGGCCAGCTAGCACCTCACTGGGCCTCTTTTCTCTTACCTGTAAAATGAGAAAGTCATTAGAGATCAGGAGTTCTTAACCTTTTTTGTGTCATGGACCACTTTGTCAGGTGGTGAAACTTATGGAACTGCTTCTCAGAAGGATGTTTTTAAATATATAAGATATAATACATAGGATTACAAAGAAAAACAATTACAGTAAAAATAAAAATGCAATTTCTTCCCAACCAAATTCACAAGACCTGCCCCTTTGAGAAATCTATCTGTGTAACCTCATTCTAGATGACCTCTAAGGGGCTTTTATCTTTCACAATTGGTGAATGTAGAAGGAAACTCCAGGCTGATGGAGGCCAAAGTGGGCAGACAACTCAAAACCTTGCCCCCGTATGTCAGGAAAGAGAGTTCTTTCCTTATGTTTTATTAATTACTTTCTAGAATCTTGTGCAATGGGGAAAACACTCTCATTTTATTTTTTGAGATGTTTCCTGTAACATTCTTAGTCTATTTCATTAATTAACAGATCCTTCTCTCAAGAGGGTAGAGTTGCAAGGGCCTATCCTCCCAGCCCTTATCCAGGTCAAAACTGATTGAGCATTCATTGTCTTGAAAGGGCAGTATGTACAGGTAAACTTTAATTATAGAGCTGAAATTAGCAGTAGATTTGCTAGTCCAGACTATTCCTTTCACAAAGGAAGAAACCAAGTCCCTCAAACCATAAGAAACCTGCCTGAGGCTGTTTGATGAGTTGGTGGTGAGCTCTTAGATCCTTACATCTGGGATCCTTCTTCAGACCCCACAGAATCAAGGAACCTTCTCTCTTCCCAACATTAACCTTCTTTTCCTACATAGAGATTCACAGATTAAAGAGTTCCATGTTTTGAAGAGTTCTGATTTCTTTCCATCAAAAATCCTGTTTTTCAATGCCATGGAAGACCTATCTATTTAAAGAACCCCTGTAGATCCCTGGTTGAAGCCTTTCAAAAAGCATAGAATGCTCCTGAAATGTGAATAATCACCTCGTATTTGGCTATTTTGTATATCCTGATTTTTGTATAAGAAAACTATAAACTGAGGCTTCATCTTAGAGTTTTGGCTAGGCTTCTCTGTTTTGAACCTGAAAGAGTCAGTAAGCTTAATTAAGGTAATGTAGGGAACCATTGCTGAGTTTTTATTCTTTTCTCTTTGTCATGACTTCAAGGGTAAGGTCAAGTGCTACTTTATCAAAGGCAAGGAAATGATAATATCCAAATATATCATTTCCTAGCAACAGTAGGACCATGTTCTTCTACTATATATGAAGGAACAATATGAACATGAATAATATATCATTATGTAATATACATTTATATAGTATATTCTATTACATATAAAGCAGAATGTGCTTCAGTATAGGATTCTACTTTGTCTTAAATGTGGTCTGGGAAGACCAGGTAAACAACTTTAAATATGCATTATTTTTCTTCCTGGACAATGCCCCTTAGGTGTCTCCTGTTTCATACCTGAGGATTTCAGTGAGCCCCGTTCTGCATGCCCAGAATAAGGAGGTTTTGGCAGCTTTACCCTTGGGAATGACCTTGACCTTCACTGTGCATTTTCATGACAATTCCGGGGAGATTTTCCATGCACACAACTCCGTCCTCAACTTTGCAACTAACAGGTAGCTGGTGATCACCCAAATTTCACTTGCCAAACCAGAAGAGTAATGGAGCATTTGAAGGACCCTCTGTGCCATCTATATTAATAGTTTGAAGAATCTAAAAATGTTCAAATCTTTACAGATAGAGCTAGGGTCATCCTTTGGTGTCAGGATGGGTTGTGAGGAAGGAAGGAGTCAAAGGATGTCCTGAATGAAGCTCTCCTTGAGCCGTTGCCTTAGAATCCATCTCTGGGTGCAGTGGTAATGATAAAAAACAGATGACATTTGTGCAGTGTAAATTCGGTCAGTCAGTGAGCATTTATTAAGCACCTACTATGTACCTAGTACTGTGTTAAGCATTAGGGTTACAGACAAAGGCAAAAGATAGTTACAGTGCTCTCTACGTACTTTATCTGATTGCCTGGCCCATGGAATAAGTGAGTCAATCGTCACAGTACTCCTTTGAAGTCAGTAGTGTGTTTTATCCCCACATTTACATGCAGGTAAAGTGATTTGCCCCAGATTACATGTTTACTAAACCATGGAGCAGGAACTTGAACTTAGGACTTCGAACTCCCTTACATCACAGCATTAATTCATATATTCAGCAAACATGATGATGATAATAGGTAACATTTATATAGTGCTTACTATGTGCCAGGTATTGTGCTATTATCTCATCTGATCCTCACAGTAACCCTGGGAGGTAGGTGTTATTATCACCCTCATTTTACAGATGAGGAAACTGAGGCAAACAGGAGTTAAGTGATTTGCCCAGGGTCACACAGCTAGTTCAATTTAAATTCAGGTCTTTCTGGCTCCAGGCCCTGTGCTCTGTGCACTATGGTGCCCCTTAGGGGTTTCCTGGCATAGTCTCTATGCCTAATCTGATCATCCCTGCTTCCCAGAGATGTGGTGGGGACATTCATTCTTCAGGCTGGCATTTTACTAAATTACCTCTGAGGCTTCTTCCAAATCTATGATTCTGTGGCTCTAGCATGATTAATGTAGTGAACATAGAAGGGGAGAAAAAAAGAAAATCCCAGTGATGAAGAGGAAAGGGTCCAAGCTGTGAACATCTGAAGAAACAGATTGCTTTCAGACATTATTCAGAGTTTCCAACTTGAGCTGCAGACAGACCCAAGAAAGCTGATATGATGCGTCAGCCTTGTTGTTGTTGAATTTATCATGAGATAGAAATGAGAGGGAGTTTCTCGTGGAAGGATCTCATTGGATAAATTCACACTGGAAAATGAGTACTGGACTTCAGGTTTTAGCTGGAGATGCTTTCTGTAGGGTCCCTTATTGTTACAACAACAATAAAAATGGTTTTTAGATGCATATCCCACAGTTCTCAGGAGATGGTAGAGACATTTAATTCTCAGGGTCAGTACAGAAGATAAGGAACAGGGAGTTATCTAAACAGACTCAGCCTCAAGCTAACCATTTGGACACACAGGCCCCTTTAGATGCTGTATTAACTCAGAAAATCTGGCCTTTTTTTCAGGCCCGTTGCACAGATGGTTAAGTTAAGGCTTATTAAAGAAGAAAAATGATATGGCTGAGTTAAATTTTGCCATTAGGCCCCTTTTGATGCTATATTCACTCAGAGAATCTAGCCTCTTTTTCAGGTCCATTTCATAGATGGTTAAGTCAAGGCTTATTACAGAAAAAAAATTCTATAGTTGAAATAAAACAATGATGAAGCTAGTCTTAGAACCCAATGGTTCTGATTCCTCAGCTGTATTCTTTCCACTAGAGCTCATCACACCTCAGTTAGAAACAGGCCAGAAAACACCTTTAAAAAAAATGAAATAATGAATCCAATTAACTAGGAATCTTCCCCCATATAAGGGATCAGGCTAGATTCTGCCTTCGTTTGGATGGAGTTGATATACCAGAGTTTCTTTTAAGCATCGCTGCTACTCTTGAAAACAATTTTTCTTTCTCCATTGCCCAGAGATGACTTTGTCCAAATTGGGAAGGGCACTACCAATAACACCTGTGTCATTCGCACCGTCAATGTTGGCCTGACTCTGCTTGCCGTGTGGGACATGGAGCATACTGGCCTCTCAGATTACGTGCCTCTGCCTGTCCAGCAGGTCATCTCTCCAGAACTGACTGGGACCATGGTAGTAGGCGATGTCCTCTGTTTGAGCACCATCCTGATAAATCCAGATGGTAAGAGCTACCCAACATACCCCTGTGACAAATCCCCATTTCTGACTTGTTGGATGTTTCTACTGCTAGGTAGCTCTGATGACTGGGAGACAACATAATATAGGGGAAAGCTCACTAACTCTGCAGTGAAGGGACCTGGGTTCAAATCTCACCTCCAATACTCCTTACCTCCTTTACCTTGGGCAGATCATTCACCTAACCTGGGCTTCAGTTTCCTCCTTTGCAACGTGATGCAGCTGACATGAATTTTACATTTGAGATGTGTTCCAGAGGTTTCAGCTGGTATGTAGGAACCTAGGCTGGAAGAAAGACTCCTAAAACATCTAATAGGGAGAGATCTCCTTCCCAGGTCTCTCAGGAACATGGAGCTCTTCAGCCAACAATATTCTCCAAGTTGACCCCAAGACTGGCGTGGCTGTGGCCAGAGACTCTGGAGCTGTGACTGTTTATTATGAGATTGCTGGACTTCTCAGGACATATAAGGAGGTAAGGCACTAGGACAAGGGCTCCCCAACCTGGCTTTCAACCTCTGGGTATTTCTAACTATCTCAAGTTATCGCAGGTGGCTGTGGAGAGGGCAAGGGACAGGGGTGAAGAAAGACTCAAAGTCAAATTCTGTTGAAGGTCCTTCCATTCTAAAAAGAGCTCGCCATCGACAGCTTTTGGTAGCAGAATTGGGAAATCAAAAATTGATAGGGTATTGCTGCCAAGCCACAAAACAGCCTAGAATCTCTGCAGTTGGAAATCTGCTGAGGAGAGACTGGGGGTAAGATATTCGGGATTGTCAGGATTCAACCCCCTCCCTTCTCCCAATGCAAAGACTTCCTCTAGTAAGTCACCTTCTGAATCTTCCAGGAGGTGAACAAAGTCATTTTCTCTTTTTGTACTATTTATCTGCAAACCAGAGTGAATCAATGGAAAGTGCCTGGTCTGTATCCAAATGCATCTCATTTTTATAGTGAGCGTGTGCTGTATTGAATAAGAAAGTTTAACCTAATAGTTTGCATATTTAGCTTGGCTTCCGTGAGGCAGCAACTTAATTCCCTTTCTGCAGCATAAGAGATTCAGGTCTGAACAACTTCTGATTAATAAAGCTGTGATTGTGTAAAAGAATTTCCAGTGTTAGCATGGAAGACCTAAAATAATTCAGATGCTTTTTTTGGAAAACTCAGCCCCACAAAACTAACCTCTACTTAGTCCAGGCTTGCTTTAATGGGAGCCAAAGGGATGGCACCATTCTCTAGAAATATTTGTGATCTGTCTTTAGGAGTAGCAGGGCCCACTCTGTTCTTGGGACATTAAGTACAGCCTTTTGCATGTTTCAGGAGCTCTCTGATTTATTTCAAATTAATGGTAATAAAATAAGACGACTTTTTCCTCCCTTTGCTGAGAAACCAATTCACCAAACTGAACAAACATCATCTTTATGAGAAACTAGAAGATCCATGATCCCTGACAAAAATCAATGCCCACCTTAGAGACAATTGTTCCTCCTTTAATTTCCACTAGTTCAACATGGCCTCCAGAGGCCAAGGTGGATTCTTGCAGCAGTTAATTGTTTGGTTTGGTGTTAGAAGTCTTTGTTTTCTGGTTTATTTTCCAGATCTGGATTACCATCCCCCAAAGGATCGTGGCCACCCATGTCAGTGGCATCCCAACCAACTTTCAGGGTATCACTGCCTCCAAAGTGATGGTTGTAACTGGAGAAAGAAGCACCAACCTGAGAGGTAAGGATCATACTAAGGAATAACATTTTCTGGTGCTTCCATGTTTATATAGCACTTTTCTTGCAACTCTGAGAGTTGAGTGATACTAGTCTCATATGGTGATGGGCAAGAGAGAACAGGCTTAGTGGTGGTAGAGTCACTTAAAAAAAGGGAATTATAAAAATCAAACCTGCTAGAAGCTTGCTGGTGGTTTATTTCCAGAATTATCCATTGCAAGGAAGAGCTCTCCTTTTAGAGAAGAGGAGACTGAGACTTCCAGAGATGAAGCACCTTGGATGTGGTCACATAGCTAGTAATGCGATGGTGTTGGTGTCCTAATCCCATGGTTCTTGACTCCAAATCTAGTGCACTCTCTACTGTGCTACTTACACCATGCTGTCCTGACGGGAGGAAACTCTGGAATTTCGACCACCACAGTATAAACTCTGTGAAAGAAGAGGGGCTTGGAAAAGGGCCTACATCACCGCTAAGGAAATCACCTGGATTGTGGTAGAGGCAGGGGTGGCATCATGGAAAGAACACCACTGGCAGCCAGAAAGAAACAATTTGAGTATTGTGGAAACACAATCAGAATAACCCAAGATCTAGCAGCTTCTACATTAACAGATGAAAGGGCTTGGAATACGATATTCCGGAAGTCAATGCAGCTAGGACTAAAACCAAGAATCACCTACCCAGCAAAACTGAGTATCATGCTCCAAGGCAAAATATGGATTTTCAATAAAATAGAGGACTTTCAAGCTTTCTCAGTGAAAAGACCAGAGCTGAATAGAAAATTTGACTTTCAAACACAAGAATCAAGAGAAGCATGAAAAGGTAATCAAGAAAAAGAACAAGAAAAAGA
>CM053624.1:329882361-329909696 GCA_028646595.1 Phalanger gymnotis
AAAGGGACAGGGTCAAGGGAGAAAATTGGATAAAGGGGAATAGGTTAGGAAGGGGCAAAATATAGTTAGTCTTTCATGACATGAGTATTGTGGAAGGGTTATACATAATGATATGCATGTGGCCTATGTTGAATTGCTTGCCTTCTTAGAGAGGGTGGGTGGGAAGGGAAGAAGGGAGAGAACGTGGAACTCAAAGTTTTAAAAACAGATGTGCAAAAACAACAAAAAATAATTTTGCATGCAGCTAGAAAATAAGATACACAGGCAGTGGGGCGTAGAAATTTATCTTGCCCTACAAGAAAGGAAGGGAAAAGGAGATGGGAGGGGCGTGGGGTGACAGAAGGGAGGACTGACTGGGGAGCAGGGCAACCAGAATATATGCCGTCTTGGAGTTGGGGGGAGGATAGAAATGGGGAGAAAAATTGTAATTCAAACTCTTGTGAAAATCAATGCTGAAAACTAAATATATTAAATAAATAAAAATAAAAATAAAAAAACATGTAATTGGGGAAAAAACAACATATATGATGATTAACAGCAATGTGAACAGAGAACAACTGAAAATCACAAAATAAAAATGACTGAGTTTGGCACCAAAGGGGAAAAAAAAAGAACACCACTGGATTTGAGATTCAAAGGTCTGGATTCAAGTTCTGTTACAAACTAGGCTATAACAGAGGACAAACATCTTAATCTTCGAACCTCAGTTGCCCCAACTCTAAAATATTTACAGTTCCTCCCTTACAGTGTATCGAGAGCAAACTGCCTTCTATACCATTAAGTGTTATATAAGTGACCAGTGGTTGTGGTTTTCTAGGTATTTGTGCTTTGGTATTACTACTTGTAAAGAATACTAATGACTCACGCTGGATTGCAGCTCAAAGGGTGTATTGAGATTGAGAGACATCATTGTGTAGTTCCTGGGACATGGTATTTGGAGTCAGATGGACCTGGATGCAGATCCTCATTCAGACATTTAATAGTTATTTGACTCTGTGAAGATCATGTAATCTCGTGATGTCTCAGTTTTATTAGCTGTAAAATGAGGAAGTTGGATTTGGTGGACTCTGATCTATGGTCTCTTCCAGCCCTGAATTTGCGATTTGATAAACTTTACAATGTGAGTATTTTTATCAGTATTTTTTCAAATGAGGAAACAGACTCAAGACCCCACAGCTGATAGAAGACAGAGCTGAGAGGTCTCCTGGCCTTGTTACAAAGAGAAAGAGAGAGAGAGAGAGAGAGAGACCCTGGAGAATTCACATAACTTTCTCCTAGCTCCTGATCTCCCTTTTGGAGTAATGGGATTTTGTGTTTTATGTGGGAACTTGGCAGGATAATATTTGTATACCAAATGGATACGCTGAAATTTGTCACTTTTGAACACAAGATGCATTTCAATCTCACAGCTGCTAAAGGAGAGCTCTTCCTTGCAATGGATAATTCTGGAAATAAACCACCAGCAAGCTTCTAGCAAGTTTTGATTTTTATAATTCCATTTTTTTTAAAGTGACTCTACCACCACTAAGCCTGTTCTCTCTTGCCCATCACCAGCCTTGACAACAACTGAAAAAAATGCTGTTTCCAAAGCCACTTAACTGGTAAAATTAAATATCACCATTCTTGTTCTGATTAATGAGCCAGACTTTATTACATCACTGTCTTCCACATACTACAAGTGCATGACATTCTGCTATTGTTGAAATGATATTTAGTGTATTATTGGAGAACTATTGGCCTATTGATGTCCAGAAATAAATTACCCCTCTTTCTAGCTGTCAGCTAGAAAAGAATGCATTAGTGGGCCTGGTTCAGTTGCCTCACTCATGAGGTACAAAATCTAGAACAGATGCTGAAATGAGTAGAAATCATCAGTGATTCAGTATGACCTACACACCTGACAACAATTTATCCTTTCCTTTCATAAACCGCTATCATCATAGAGCTCTCCGTAATACTTTTTGCTCCCTGCATGGAAGGCTGAAGAGCCTCTCACTTGCTATAATAAGACTCAGTTAGAAAACCCTTTGAGGCAAAAGAGGGTAGTCAATAGAGAGCTGACTGGCCTTGGAGCCAGGAAAGCCTGGATTCTAGCCCCATCTCTTCACGTACTAGCAGTGTGACCATGGGCAAGTCACTTAACCACTTAGGGCCCCAAGCAACTCTCTGAGACTCTAAGACAGTACTTCTCAAAGTGTGTGGTCTGGAGATCCTTTCAGGATATCTGAGAGGTAAAACTATTTTCATAATAATACTAAAATATTCTAATTTTTAATACAGTAAATATCCATTGATTATAACTCACGCAAATAAAAACCTCTTTGTAGTCCTCTGTAAAACAGACAAATTTATATAGACAGAGAAATGAAGAGTTCGCCCAAACAGCTGAGAAGGCATGGTGGCTCCCTCTGTCAGACCCATTCTCATCCCTTCTTATCACATTCCTATCTGTCATCTCTAGGAGATTGCTCACCAGCCCAGGTGGAAACCATTGTTGAACTTCACCCTGAAACCCTCATCAGCTGTCAGCTCCAGTTCAACCAAGAAGTATTCGATTTCCCGGCATATGACATTTTCACTACAGAACCTGGATTTGATGCATCTCTAGGTAAACTTGCCAAACTCCAGGCATTGACATTGTCCCAGGAAGTAGCTGTACCTTGAGGAAATATTGAGACGTGGGGCCTTTTGTTCATAGAAGCCATTTACCAAGACAGGCCTATGTTTCTGATAATTCAACCTGAGGAAATTAATGTTGGCACTTGGGTTTATGTCTCGGTGCTGCTGCCACAGGGAATTTATTTTTTTCTAAAATGTCTGATGCTCCGTCATCTTTAGCATTGCCATTGTGGGGATTCTCAGGAATAGTCTGAGAACTCTTGCCGTGATTCTCAGAAACACTTTGGTTTAGAAGGGTACCCAGTGGCATTGGACATTGCATAGATTCTGCCAGCTAGCTTAAAGAAGAACTGGTTCCTGCTGAGGGACAGCTGAACCCAGCTGAACAGTGAGAAAAAAGTTGACTCTTGCTGAGTCATGAGCAAGCTCTGAGAATTTAGCAAGGTCAAGGTCCAGCTCCTAGAAAGTTTAGGTGTGGAAATGTACCTGGCAGCTGGCTGGTTCTCTCTTCCATAACTATGCCTCAGCTGGCAAAAGCTACAGATCTTTAACAGCACTGGCAACTGGACAGAAGTCATTTTGACACAAACTTTTATTTCTCAGTGGTTTCCCTGGTGCCATTTTTCTTCAGGCTCCTGGTTGCCAAAGACTTTATCACATTTACCCAGTAGCTAGCACCAAGCCTGGCACAGAGTTTGATCCACATCAATTATCATGGCACCAAGTGAATTAATTCAAAAATTATTGTGGCTACTTTGTGCTGAGCACTAAGGGTGATACAAATGTCTAAGGCATACTCTATGCCCTCAAGGAGATTTAAAATAAAAACAATTATACAGATAATTAGTGAATTTAAATACAAGTACAAAAATATGTTCTCAGGGTGAAGAGATCACTTCAAACCTGGATGGACTAGAGAGAGGATATCCTAGGTAAAGTGGCATTTGATCTGGGCCTTTAGGACTTTCAAAGAGGTTGGGGAAAACAGACATTAAAAATAACACAGTCAAAGACATGAAGGTAGCATGTATTAATAGAATAGTGAGTGGTTCCTTTTGGCCAGAGCATAAGTACATGAAGATGACTAATTTGAGCTAAAGCTGGACTCATAGTTTATTATCAACTTTCAATCAGCCTTGATCGCCAGGCTAAAGAATTTGGACTTTATTCTGGAGACAGTGAGGAGCCATTCAAGTTTTTTGAGTAGAGGAGTGTCATGGCAACAATGTGTGTAACATAATCTAAGAGAGAGGGACACCCAGTAATCACAACAGAGGATTGACGAAACATTCTACCCACTTCCTGATAAGGGACTCAAGGTGTAGACTCCAGGTTTTGAAAGCCTCTATTAGGATGGAAAAGAAATGAAGGAGTGGATATAAATAGGGGTAAGAATGTTGGGGCTTGGTGGTTAACTGGGTATGGTGATGAGAGGGAAGGAAGATCATAGACCAGTCAGTCAATCAACAAGCCTTTATTAAGCACCAGCTCTGTCTGCGCCACGTCACTGTGCTAGGCATAACTGAAATGTCATCATAGTATAAGGAGAAGGATTGCATCTATGTTTTCTCCGTCTAGAGAAGTACCATGTGAGGAAACTCCCATCTACCAATGCCATTTGGCATTTTTTTCAACAACTTATAGAGTTGCCTAGAATCTCCTAACCAATCAGAAATGTCATCATAGATGACAAAACTTATCATCACCGAAGGCCTTAGGGATTCAAGCTTGGTGTGTCTAACCATTTAGCCTGTGCTGCGTACAAAGTCTGAAACTCTCATTGCTCCAGGCCAGTACTCCTGCTCCATCATGATGCACAGGCTTACTGACAAGCAGCTCAAACACCTCAGCATGAGGAAGACAGCTCTCATGGTCACGGCTTCCCTCCAAGACAGCCACTTCTCTGGAGAGCAGATCAGTGCCGAAGTGCCCTTCAACCCTGGGCTTTATGCTGACCAAACAGAAATCCTCTTAAGTAATCACTATATGAGCTCGGAGGTAAAAATATTTGGAGCCATGGAGATTCTTGAGAATCTTGAGGTGAGTGGTTTTGGTTTTTTGGTTTTTGTTATTGTTTTGTTTTTTTAAGTGGTAGATTTCTTATTTTGGGTCCCCTTGGGCAAGTCTAGAGAATTTTATAAAATTTAATTAATGCTAATCAAAATTTCATACTTGATTTTTATATATATGTTGTGAAATTTTTGATGTATTTTGTTTTTATTGTATAACTTATAATAAAAGACATCTTCCCATAAAAACAGTTAAACAAAAATGCCTAATAGAGTGTTTGCAACTGACATGACAGTACATGGAACTTTCCATTTTTCTACTGTACCATTTCTTAACTGAATAGAACTATATGTGTTTTACTGATCTGGACCAATATTGCCCATCATATATGGCCTGAGTTTTGTTTCCACCAGTATCGTCTTCATTTACAGTCACAGTGGATATTGTTCTTTAGGCTTTGCTTTCTTCTCTCTGCATCAGTTCATATGAATCTTCCTGTTTCTCTGTAACTTATAGCGCAATAATCTGGCATTACATTTATATATCTTAACTTGTTCAGTCATTTGGGAGTATGCAAATCCCTGGTACAAGCTGCTCTGGGACCAAATTCAAGAAAACAGAGTAAGAAGGACCATTGTAATAGTCTTCAGATCAATTCATTGAATCTTTCTTGAATATCTACTTAATCAACCACCAAAAGACTCTGGATAGACACAAAGGAAGGAAAAGAGACATGTTATGGTACTCTTGAATGTCATTATTGTCATTAGTGCATCTGTCTATATATGTATTATATCACATATGTATGTATGTATACACACATATACATATGAATGTATATAGTGCTTTACATTTTGGAAAAGGCTTTCCTCTTAGCAGCTCCCAAGAGATAGGTACCATAAGCACTATTTATCTTGATTTCATAAAGGACATTCATTAAAATAAAGTGGCTCACCCATAGCCACACAGGGAAGAGAAGGTAAGAAGCACTTTTTAAGTGCCTACTGTTGCCAGGCACCGTGATAAGTGCTTTACAAATATCATTACAGTTGAGCATCACAGTAACCCTGGGAGGTAGGTGCTGTTATTATCCCCATCTTACATAGTTGAGGAAACTGAGATAGAAGTTGAATGATTTGTCCATGGTCACACTGCTAGGAAGTGTCTGCTGCTGCATTTGAACTTAAGTCTTCCCGACGCAAGGCTCTATCCAATGTGTCGTCTTGCTGCATAATAACTGATGGAGCTCTGGCTTGAATCTATTCTGATCACAAATACTGTGCTCTTTCCCCCAAAACCACATCACATCTAATATCAGGGGAAACTGATTCCTTAAATGGTCCTTAGTAGTTAGTCTGTGCCTTAAGTCTTTTTATTTCTCCATTTTTGGGTTCTGTTTTTTATAGTTTGGAGGTAGGGTTACCAAGGAAGAAGAGCCAGGGCTTTGCTGGATAATTAGCCATGTCCCATTTCTTTAAGTACACACACACGTAGGCGCACACACACACATACACGCACACCCCCACCACCACCACCACTACCACCACCACCACCACCAGACTGGAAGGGAAGACGAAAGGCCAGTCTATTCCCCTGACCTCCATAGATAAGTGCGAAGACCATTTCTCTTCTCCCTCAGATTGCATAAGATAAGGGAGGCCTTGATCAAAGAACATCTTTCTATCCAGGGACCACTAATTAATGCAGAAAGCTTTAGACACATTATCTCATTTAATTCCTGCGAAGTATGTGATGCTTAATATTTCAAGCATCCCTGATTTCAGTGACTTGGGCCCTTTTTCCCAACTACACATATTACAGGAGTTGTTCTACCTGAAAAATTCACCACTCTACTGCAGTGTGGTGATGAGTCTCTATAAGAAAACACTGAAAAGTACAAACTATTAAAAGGACCACAATTTCCAGTGTTGTGCTCACAGTAGGTACTTAATAAATGTCGAATGAATGAATGAATTTTCTTGTAGGAGTGATTTTGAGAGAGTTCATATTAATTTTGTCTTGTTTAAGACAGTTCTTTATTCGATCATAACGAGGACAATCTGTCCTTGCCTGGAGGGAAAATATCTGAATACAAACAGTAAAAATTGATACCACTACACTCCTCCCCAAAATGCGCGCGCACACACACATGCACACACACACACACACACACATCGCCCTCAGTAGATCTGACATATTCTGCAAATTGAGAAGTGTCTCGCTGTGAAAATGTTTCTTAAGAGGCAGCATGGGGTCGAAGAAAGATACCTGGAAGAAGAGTCAGGAGACCTGATTTCTAATAGTGGCTCCATCCATCACTGACTTGACATGGCAAGTCCCTTAGGTGCTCCAGGCTGAGTTTTCTCAGCTACAAAATGGTAACTATCATACTCTCCCTGCCTGCTTTTCCCAGGGTTTGTTTTGAGGATCAAATGAGATCATATATGTAAAAGTACTGTGCCTATAACTTGATGGATAATTAGCCGTGTGTGTGTGTGTGGTGTGTAAGGTATCTCAAGTGATACAGTGGAAATAATTTTGAACTTTGAATTAAGAAATCTGGGTGAGAGGCCCAGATCTGCTCTCTTACTTATGGGGTCACAGTAGACAAGTCCCTCCCCCTCTCTGGGCCTCAGTTCTCTGCTTTCTTCATCACTGTTAGTGTTCCCCTCTCCATCCTGGTGAATTCTTTCCCTTGCCGCACACACTATATGTATGCTCTATCCATCTCCCCCTTAGAAGACAGCCTCCCTCAGGGCAGAAACATTTTTTCTTTTATGTTGGCAGAAAACAAACACTTAATAAATGCATTTCATTCATTCATATTACCAATTTTGGGAGGAAAAAATGTTGGTAGGAAAAGCTTTTGTAAATGGTAAAGAGCTAATAAAAGTGAGCTATTATTATTGATATTATTAAGGATGTTTTTTGGGGTGGGGGTGGTCTGGATTTTGGATTTCATCAGTGGGAAGCTCCTCAGTAATAAACTCCCGCCCAAATGAAAATCAGCTCCTTCTCTGCAATTTTTGTCTTACAGCAATGGTGTTAAACTCAAATAGAAACTATCTAGGAATCCCTGCCAGCACATGTTGTTCCAGAAAACCACCTAGTAACATTATCTGTCTTGTGTTGTATTTTCCTTTATTGTATTAGGTATTGCCCAGTTCCATGTTAGTCTAGTTTGGGCTGCACACAGGAGTGGTTCAGAGTACATTCAGCCTGCTGCCCCATGTTTGTCACTTCTCTCTTGAAGAACTGCCTGGGGCTCTGAGGGCTTATGTAAATTGACCAGGGTCATCTGGCCCAAAATATGTCAGTTGCAGCTTGAATCTGCATCATTATGACTCTGAGACTGACTGGCTATTTATTTTCTGTGCTCTAGTTGCCTTTCCTACGTGTTACTATTATTAATTATAATGATGATAATAAGAAGTGCACTGGGCTTTTCGTTGAATGAAAAATGTACAAGCATTTGAATATCCTCATTAAACAAGTATAGTTTTACAAAACCTTAACCTGGAGCAACAGATCACCATTTTGTGCTCTTCAAGATGTGCGTTTTTCCCCAAAGAAGGCTTTTCTTTCCCTAGGTGAAATCTGGGTCACCAGCAGTGGTTGCCTTTGTGAAGGAGAAGTCCTATGGATTGCCCAGCTTTGTCACCTACACCATCAGCATCTCTGATGCAATGGTCCTCAGCCAGAGATCCTCATCTACTACACTGACCATTTCCAGCCCCATGACCGACCAATCCATCACTCTCCCAGTCACCATGGTCTATGTGACTGACAGGCGAGGCCCTGGCCAGCGTAAGTTCATCCCTGTGACCATGTGGCCCTTGGGGACTAGATAGTTTCTCCTGTTTATATTGCCCAAGGATGGTGGTAGAGGGGAGGCAAGGTGAGGCTTAAGGATTTTTCAATAATAATTTTTAATTAGGAGTCCCTTGGGTCGGTCTGAGGTAGGAGGATGTGTGAAGTTCAATGCCTCCTCCTTCCCCCACTGCAAAACAGAAGGAATATTGTCGGTTTCTTCCCTACTAAAGATTTCTGTCCCTTCCCAGCCAGCTGGTAGCTTCCTGCAGGTGCCAGTTTTTCTCTCCTATGGCTTAATTTTTCATGAATCTAACCCAGGACTTCAGGTTTCAAAACTGCTTTGCATTTCTAGGCTGTGGTGACAGCCTCAGTGGCAGTTCCATCTATCCTGAGCTATCACTGACAGGCATATTCAGAGCACACGTGGCTTCCCATTCGTAATCTGAGCAAATCAAGGGATTCAAATGAGACACGTTTATCCAAAGGAGATAGTGTGTGAGCCCAGGGCAGGGAGAGTAGGCTTGTTTGAGTAGATTAAGGTGCTGGGACACTATTTATAACCTGTACAATGATAGAGATTTCCTTTCCAATTGATTCCACAGAAGGAGCCAGCCTGTTCCAACACTTCCTTGACTCCTATCAAGTCATGTTCTTCACGCTTTTTGCACTGCTGGCAGGGACAGCTATTATGATCATAGGTAAAATATTCTATTTGCATGTTTCCCAACTTGTATGTCATTTCTGCCACCTGGTCTAAATAAACTGTTGCATGTCTTTCAGTTTACCATGCAGTTTTCTCGCCCAAAGAACACAACACACACCCTGCCTTCACCCCAAGAACGAGCCCTTCGCATAGTCCTAACAGTAAGTAACTATTGGTTAAGTTTGATAAATGGGAGAAAAAAAAATATGGTAGAGTAGACATTGCCACAGGAAGGTATTTCCCCTACAAAATGGCCATGAAGGATACAAGCCCTGTTCTCAGACAGCCCTAGCACCTTCCTCTTTGCTGTGCAGCTAAATTCTACCTTTAGCAACATGCATGCACACATGCACACACACAGGTATGTGCACACACATTACCCACAGTTCCAAGAGAAAGATAGCACTTATTTTCTCACATGGATTGCTAAATAAGGCTCCTAGATTTAAAGCTGGAAGAGACCTCAGGACTCATCTAGTGAAATGGTCACCATGTTAACATTCAACATTCATTCAGCACCCAGTTAAGAACCTCCTGTATGCAGAGGATCATGCTGGGTACTAAGGGAGATGCACAGTTTAGCTAAGACATGATCCCTGCCCTCATGGAGCTTATGGTCTACTGAGTCTACATGGCACCAACATGGATGGCTCTAATACACCATAGTTAACATCAAAATGCAATAGAGAGGCTCAAAACAAAGGTACTAGGAGAAGGACCTTCACTAGGAAGACTTCCTAGCAGAGCTGGCATTTGAATTGGGCTTTAAAGTATGAGCAGAATTTAATAGGTGAAGAGGGAGAGGAGGCATCCTCCTGGCACAGAAGAAAAGCATGAGGAGAGGCATTAAGTCAGGAAATCAGAGGGAGTGTCCAGAGGTTTGAGAGCAATCTAATTTGGCCAAAGAAAATGGCCTTGACTGTTAAGCTCCCTAAATAGAAAGAGCACTACCTTAACACAGCTCATCAGAACTGCTCAAGGAGGATTCAAAAATGTACGTCTTTAGTTTTCTTTATTAAAAAGTTGTCATCTTAAACATCACATTGACCATGGAACTAGCTTAACTGTTTGCTTCGGTCGATGCTTTTCGTTTGGTTGGTTAGTGTTTGATTTGGGGTTTTGGTTTACTTGGTTTGCTTGGTTTGGGGTTTTTTTGTATGAAAAAGAATAGTGAAATCTAGAGGTATAATTGTATGCTGAATGCTTCCAGACATCCTGACTATGGTTGAAAGTAACTAAAAGAAGGGGAGCTGGGAATTAAGACCAGTCATTTAAAAAACAGAAACCAAGAAATAGTTGGTAGTGGAGTTTTTTTTAAAAAAAAATCTTTATTTAAATTATTTTATTTAATTTGTTAATTTAAATTATAATTATTATTTTAAAATTATGTATTATATTGTACAATATAATATATAGTGGTTATATATAATACATGTATTATTATATTATATATATTCACTTAGTGTAGTCACTGAGGTACTCATTGATTCATTGAAAACATACCTAGAAATATTTTGTTTCAAAATAATAACTGATACTTGGAACCCTAAAAATGCTTTACTTACATTATTTCATTTAAGCCTCAACATAAAAGGTAAACATCACTTTACATATGAGGGAACAGAGGCTATGAAAAGTTAAGTGACTTGTCCAAAGTCACAGGGCTAGTAAGTATCTGAGGAGCGATTAAAACTGGAGACTTCCTAACTCCCAAGTCCTGCACTCTAAACACAAGGTTAAGCTGCCTCTCTAGGTTGGTGGACTGATCCATCCAAGCAATATCAGAGGGCTCTTTACATCCTCCAGTGCAGATATGGGGAACCTTCAAGCGTGACCCTTTGACTGAACCCAAATTTCACAGAACAAATCCCCTTAATAAAAGGATTTGTTCTGTAAAACTTAGACTCAGTCTAGAGGGCCTCATGTGGCCTTGAGGTCGCAGGTTCCCCACCCCTGCAGTCTAGTGTCATGCCACTAACTACTATTCTTAGTGGCATTTAGACCTCTCCCCCCATCTCTGGCTTCCTTCGAGTCTCAGCTCAAGGCCCACCTTTCTAGGAAAGGTGCCTTCCCTCTGAGTGTACCCTCCTCCTCTGATTTATCCATTCTGTATCTTGTCTGTTATGTACTCTGCCCCATTAGACTGTGACTTCCTCGAGAGCAGAGACTAGTTTTTTGTTTGCTTGTTTTCTTTGTATCCCCAGTACTTAGCACAGTGCTTGGCACATAGTAGATGCTTAATAAATATTTGTTGACTGACTGCCCTCAATGAGCCTCAGTTTCTTCATTTGGAAGATGAAAGGTGAGAACTAGTTGAACCTTTCTGGTCAATGTGAACTTGAGGATAATCGGTTAACTCCTCAAAAGTAACTGTGAAAGACAAAAATGAAAAATGCTGAAATCTGAGAACTTACTTGATTGAGCTAGTATGGGATATGACTGTTGAGAAATGAAGAGGGACAAAGAGTAGCTTCTGAGCACACATCAGAAGCCATCATGATTGGTGGTTATATTTAAGTCAGCCTTCCTGGAAGACCTGCTGAAGACATGTGTGCCTCATAGTCTAAAGGTACTGGTACATGTACTGGTACATAGTCTAAAGGTACTGGTACATGGCACTGGTTTAGTCTCATGAGGACCCTTAAATGTTTTCAGAAGAGCCTTTCTCAGAATCTTTCTTAAATGAATTGGCAAAATGCTTGACAAAGCCAGTAAATATTGAAGCCTCAACGTGGCCACATCTAGATTCTTTTCTCTTGGGAAGTCCTACTTCCTAGCCCGAAACAAAATTAAATTTTGTTCAGCTCTCTGGCATCTTTCCAGCGTAGTGTAATTCAAAGACAATTAGAAGCCAAGAAACTTGGAGTCTCATCTCAACTCTGCCATTGAGCAAGCCAGTTCCCTTCTCTGGGTCTCAGTTTCTCCATCTGTAAAGTGAAAGGCTAGATCAGGGGTTTTTAACCTTTGTGTCACAGCCCTGTGAGGTCTATAGATTCCTTCTCAAAATAATATTTTAAGTGTAAAATAAAACACATAGGATTACAAAAAATAGATTGAAAATGTTATCAAAATATTCTTAAAATGCAAGTTCACAGACACCAGGTTAAAAACCCCTAGATGATGTCTAAGATGAGCCTCTGCAATTCTAATGCTCAGGTGATTCTAAATGACAACGTTCTGAAGTCCAGGGAGAAAGGTTTTCTTTCATTGTTCCTGTGGGCTGGAGAACATGGTTCTTAGTAGGTAGTTAATGAATTCAGACTGCATTGACCAGCCATGAATTGGGCTCATTAGCTCCAGAACACTGCAGTACTAAACCACAGCCAAAATCCAGACAGTCAGGGAAGTCAAGAGAAGACAGTCACAGAATTGCAAACTGTTAAATCTGGAAGGAATCTTAGAGATATCTGTTCCAACCTCCTCAATTACATGTATTCAACCAACATTTAATAAGCAACCACTATGTGCAAATTACTATTAACAAGTGCTTACAGCATGGTGCTAGGCACTTTGAAGATAAGGAAGCTGAAGCCTACAGAGGGAAAGTGACCCTGAGGCTATTCGATGACTTGGTGGTGAACTCTTAGATCCTTAGATGTGGTATCCTTCTTCAGACCCCATAAAGTCAAGGACCCTTCTCTCTTCCCAACATTAACCTTCTTTTCCTATATAGAAGATTCACAGATTGAAGAGTTCCATGTTTTGAAGAGTTCTGATTTCTTTCCATCAAAAATCCTGTTTTTAAATGCTGTGGAAGACCTGTCTATTTAAAGAACCCTTGTAGATCTCTGCAGTTGAAGCCTTTCAAAAAGCAGAGAATCCTTCTGAAATGTGAATAATCACCTCATATTTAGCTATTTAGTATATCCTTATTTTTATTTAAGAGCTGGGACAGGAACTCAGATCTCCTGACTCCTGGTCTAGTCAGTCTAAAGAAATAAGCAAATCTGATCCTGTTTGGAATTAACAACACTGAAATTGGGGGGAGCCATCTCAAGATCTGTTCTGGATATGAGACAACATGACATAAAATTATGTCCTGTCAGATTTTAAGAATTAAATAAAGCCTAAGGTAGTGATAACACATTTTTTTATTTACATGAGCTGAATTGCCATGTATGTATACTGCCTGGACATTTCATCATGCCATAAATTCATGGGGTTGTGGAGGGATGATAGGGAAATCATCTAATTTTTCAGGTGGTTAAAAAATGATCCAGGAAAAGCCCAATTAGTGAAAACAGTTTTCAGCCACTGATTCCTTTCAACCTCTGAGTGCCTGTATATGGCTGGCTATTGCAGCAAGTCACTCCTCTTTCTTTTTCTCTCCTAGGTTTCATTGCTCCCACGCCGATGCCTTTTTCTCTACCCCACAATCGAAAAACCAGCCCACCATTCAGGCTCTGGAGCCCTGATTACGCTTCCCATTAGAGTCTGATGAAAGAAGCCTGCCCCAGAGAAAATGGCCATTCGGGAAAAACACGGAAAGACATTTAGTGCCTTTAATGATAATCAGATAAATGTATTTACACTGGAGACATCCCAATGAGACTGGAGTAAATTTCAAGTCGGTTCTGATGCTTCGGGATGTGCTAATTCTGTGTTTTAATCTGTGCTTCTTAGCTTCTTTAAAAAAATGCATAGCTCTTTTCCATGTTCCCATAGGTTCTTAAAGTCCTAGAAGCTCTCTGTGTCAGTCTTTGGTTTTAGGCACAGGTTGCTCAGGGTTCCTGGACAATGCTCCTTTTTTCCCCCTCATGTCACTAAAATTGTGCTGTTTCACATGCCTGGGGCAGTTAAAGGCTTCATTTAAAGTCTGTGGTAGAGAAGACTAAAGGCTAATCAAATGTGGTAGGGCCATACACCTTGGGAAAGGGGTTTTTTTTTGCATTTCATTTTCTCTCTGTGAAAACTAGTTCCTTCTTAGCATGGTTGTTAAGAAGGGAAGTAGTGAAATGGAAAAAAATGTGAATATCCTGTGTTCTGAAGGCCTCAATTTTTCTGAGTCTAAATCATAGTGTCAGGAAGACTCAGGAATGCATTGCCCTGCTGGGTGCTCTCAATATTTTAGCCTTACAATGTGACTCAGAATTATCATTTGGAAATGGGCATTCATTTTCCTTTGCAAATGTGAATAGAGTCTGTCTTCTATGTTTAAAAAGGGAAAAAATAAGTATTAGCATGGCATCTTTTGTCTACAGCCATGGCCTCTTACCCTGTACAGCAGGCATCTCATGCTAGAGATGAGCTTAGTTGGCATCTTCCTGGTGCAAGGGTGGTGCTTTTATTCAAGAAACACTCTTCATCACAAGGATGGGATGTGTTAGGGATTGTTTCATTTTTTAAGTTGCTGTTTTGTCCTGTTAAAGCACAAAGTTGTAGTTGTATGTTTTGGGGTTTTTTTTTAGACATCCAAGTACCTCAGCAGACATTGAGCCTCTGTCTTTCTTCACTGTAAAAAGGACGACCATCCTTTTCCTGGGAGTCCTTTAGCTAATCTCATCTGAGTGAATCTCTGGGATTTGCTGGCCTCCCTACAAAATGCACTGAGCTCTTCTAGACCAAGGGGCAAGAGAAGGGGAGTGGGGGAGAGGGGCAGTTTGCTTCAGCCCTGAGAAGATCCTTGTAGAGAACAAGGTGCCTGAGGAAATGGTGGGATATTGAGAAAGGGTTGGGGACCTTGGCGGGGGATGGGGAAGGCGGTAGAGTGCCCCCACCAACTCCAGCAATAAATTCAGAACACCATTCAGAAGGCTGAAATGTTAACTCAATCCTGGAAGAAACTTCTTTCTTAGTTATCAATATAAGGCTCTCAGAAATGTAGCTACCAACTTGAGACTGTGACTTCAAACATAGCCTGTGTTTGTCTTTGTCCATGGAGTGGTGACCACTGGCTGAATGGGCAGTGGCCCTCCTGGAAATAGAGCTAAACAGATTTTTCCTCAAAATGTGGCCACACCTTGGTCAGAAAATCCACTTGGCGCTTTCCAGTAGAGAATGTACCAAATATAGAAGATGATCTTGTAGGTCCCCTTTAGAACTGTGGATTTATACAACAGTCTCTGTGACACTTTGTTGTCTTTTTTTTAATATTATGTAATTAACCATTGAGAAGGCAGTATGATGTCATTCTCTTCCTTCAAAGCGGAGTTACATAATTTATTTTCCATTGCATAAGGAAGGAAGAATTGTGCCTTGTGTTCTACGTGAGCTTGAAACTGACAACTTGGATGTAAATACGAGCATTTCTACTTGCTTTATTTAATAAAGCTGTATGAGATTCTTTAATCGTGTGTGATCATTACTGACTCTGTTATGGGCTGCAGTTAACAAATAGTCACAATACATAGATCATATCATCCATCAGAAAGCATTTATGAAGTGGCTGCTATGTGCCAGCCGCAGCACTGAGGATGCAAATGCAGATTCTACCATCATAGGAGGTCAGAACTGAAAGCTACTACAGACTGTGAAGTTCGACTCTCCCAGTCTTTCAGATCACATCCCTGGGGCCCAGAGAAGTCAAGTGATTTGTCTAAGATTGCACAAGGTAGCGGAGAATAGTACTCAGATCCAGACCTAGGCTTGCGGAGCATTTTTCAGCCACTAAAGAAGAGTTAAACATGACATTCGTTACCAACCAAATCTCCGTTCTGTTCTTGTTGTTCAATCATTTTCCCTTGTGTCCAATTCTTTGTGACCCTATTTGGAGTTGTCTTGGCAAAGTGTGGTTTGCCATTTCCTTCTCCGGATCATTTTACAAATGAGGAAACTGAGGTAAATGGGATGAAGTGACTTGCCCAAGGTCATACCACTAATAAGTGTATGAGGACAGATTTGAACTCAGGAAGATAAATCTTGCTGACTCCAGGCCTGTGCCACTTAACTACCCCTATCCTCATTAAACCCCTTCAAAGCAAGGACGAGTGAAGGTCAGTAGCAGTGCTTTCTACAGTTTATCCACTAAGGGTGCACCCACCCTTTCGGTAAGTACACAGATCATTCCTCTTGCCTTAGGTATAGATTCATAAAATTGAAAAGATGCTTGGAGATCACATAATCAACTCCTTTCTTTTGCAAGAGGTTGTATTTATAGCTTATGGCTCACAATCTTTTAATACCTTAGGATTTACAGACCATGTTGCTCCAGCAACCCTGGGAGTTCAGTAGTGGAAGTGTTACCATCCCTTATTTTACAGATAAAAAATGCTGAGCCTTGGACAAATTTTAAGTGACTTTTCCAAGACCACTTGAAGACTCATCTTTCTGAATTCAAATCTGGCCTCCCACACTTACTAGCTATGTGGCCTTGGACAAATAGCTTAACCCTGTTTGCCTCAGTTTCCTGATATGTAATATGAGCTGGAAAAGGAAATGGCAGCCCACTCCAGTATTTTTGCCAAGAAAACCCCAAATGAGGAAACAAGAGTCAGACACAACTGAATACACTTAGCTATAGGATGTGAATGAGAGTGAGAAGTCAGTATTAACAGTTTCATGACAAGAGAGGTCAACTACCTGGTCACCTAGATTTGATGGTGGACATGAAGATCCTTAGGGGGTTCATCTACTCTCAGGTAAGCCAAATATGCTCTCTGGGCTGGAAGGGGGCAGGCAGTAAGGCATATCCACTGGTACAACTCTGCTATAAGCCTTGAAATAGCAATAATATGGTCATCTGGGAAGGATTGAGTTTTAATAGGCTTTTCCAGTCAATAGAATGTATGCTCCTTGAGGGAAGGGATTATTTGATTTCTGTCTTTATAATCAAAGTGCCTTGCACATAGATGGCATAGTGGATAAAGAACTGGGCCTGGAGTTAGGAAGACCAGAGTTCAAACCCAGCCTCAGATGCTTATTAGCTGTGTCACTTAACAGCTGTGTACCTCCATTTTCTCAATTTTAAAGTGGGGATAATTACAGCAGCTACTTCACAGAGTTACTAGGAGGATCAAATGAAATGTTTATAAAGCCCTTTGCATAGTGCCTTGCACATAATGGATGCTATGTAAATGTGTATTCTCTTCCTCCCTTTCCCTTCCCACTTGAAGTTGATTCGATATACAAACCACCAGAAGTACACACATACAATAAAGATGCAAGGATAGGTGTGATAATCAGTTTCATCGGCCATTCACGTCTAATCTGATTCTGGTGCCTGAGAAATAAAACTGTTTGAGTGATATTTCTAGGAAATTCAGCCCTTCCCCAAACTGTGGTTGATTTCTTGTGGCTCCAACATTTAAGGTCCCCATTTCTTTATTTTAGAGAGCAAAAGGAGCTGGAACCATTTCCAAATGCACCAATCTAAGGCAAACACGTCCCAAGCTGCCAGTGCCTTGCTTTTGATATCCCCATCCACCCATTATCCTGCCCCTGTCTTCTGTGTAGGTAGTTTCTTGAAGGTGGTCTGCCGCAATTAGAATTCAGGTTTGGGACCACATTTTGCCTTTCTTTGTATCCTCAGCATAATGCCTGGCACAAAGTGATTTATAAATGCTTGTTGACTGATTGCCTGACCATGTATCTTATGAATATCTGCCCATAGACTGGCCTTTCCCCCTAGATCAGTTAGGAGGACTCTCTCCCTCTCCCTCTCTCTCCCTCTCCTCCCCCCTTCCTCTTGCACATAGCCCCTTCTTCTGGCTAGGAATATTGTGCCCACATTAGGTAGCCATGAGTGCATCAACAGATGAGTCAGCCTGAAGTTTTGGCCAATTGACTGCCCTCTTTCTCACGTGACCTCCTTTGTATGTAAGCTCCTTAAAGCAATCTGTTTTTCCTCCCTCCCTCCCTCACATAGTACATTGCCCGGGTAAATGAATTCAAGTCTCCTCATTCAAACAAAAAGAAAGTCACACATGTCCCATTTCTAGAAACAACAGATTCAACATGGCACCAGACTTTTCAAAGCCTCCTTATTTTATATGATCCCTCCCCTATGAGACAAGCCAAGATGGTTTGAAGCTGACTTCCCCTGGGCTGAGCTTGATGGTCAGGGAGCTTTTCATCCCTAGTACTCTTGGAGGTGGGGGCAGGATTGTTATCTTCCACTGTCCTCCCCGCTACTGGAGAGTTTAGCTTATCTTGTGAGGGCTAATAAGCTGAACTGTCAGAGCCTGGACTGGCATCTTGGCCTTATCAACTCTCAAGCCTAGGCTGCTGTGAGTGGCTCTTGATTGGAGGACTGTTTTGGGGAATTTCCTGAGTTTCCCCCTTAAACTCTAAGCTTGCTCATTTCCTAAAGTCAAAATGAGCTGGGCTGAAATCACTACTGCCGTTATTAAAAGCAGAGACCTCCCTTCCAGATGCCAGGCCTTATGCTTACTGTAGGCTTTTATTGGCATGAGTACATTTTCCACCAATATCCTTCCAGTTCCCGCCAAAACACAAAAACAAAACAAAAACCCCAAACAACAACCATAAAACCCTGCCTGATATACATAATAAAATACTCAAGCTTTAAAATTCACTTGGCTATAGGGAACCAAGGACTTTTACCTTCCTGTACCTGGAATCCATACACTAGCCCAATGTGCACCTTGCTCTTAGAAGAACTTTTTAGTGGGGGGAAGAGGTCATCCAGAGCTGTGATACAGGTAGTTATGTGACAGCTGTGTGACCCTGGGCAAGTCACTTAACCTCTGTCTGCCTCAGTTTCCTTAACTGTAAACTGGGAATAGTAATAGCACCTCTCTCACAAAGGTAATTGTGAGGATCACATGAGATTGCAGACCTTAAAATATGATATAAATTTTAGTTGTGTTATTCATGTGTGTAACCCCCAGAGTGGAAACTCCCTTCACTGATGTAGACCTGTGACTTGTCTTTAACTTACCATCTTAAGAGAATTGTTTGAGACACCAAGAAGTGATTTGCCTATAGTTATATGGAGAGCAGGGGTCGGAGGCAGGACTTGAACCCAGGACCCCCAAGTTCCAAGTCTACCAGACTGATTTTGAAAGACTGCCTCCTATGTAAAGCAGCAGAGTCTGTTCCCTGAAATCTCAGCCTTTATCCCCAGGAAGTTAGTTCAGTTTTACATTTCAAAGAGTAAAAAGACAGCCTCATGCTACTTAAATCTAACTATAGGATTTAAAATGCAAGCCATTATAGTATTTCATAGAAAAACCAATGGTGGTACATACATACAAAGAAAACAAGTATTTATTAAACACCTAACATGTGCCAGGTTCTATGCTAAGTTGCTTTACAAATATCATCACATTTGGTCCTCACAACAACTCTGTCAGGTAGGTGCTGTCATTATCCACATTTTTACAGATGAGGAAACAGAGGCAGATTAAGTAAGTGTCTGAGGTTGATGTAAACTCAAGTCTTCTTTACTGCAGGTCCAGCATTCTTTCTTTTTTTTTGAGGGGAATGATTTTTTCTTTTATTATTGAATATTTTTAGTTTCCAACAGTAATTTCCACAAGATTTTGAGTTACAAATTTTCTCCCCATTTCTACCCTCCTCCCAACCCAAGATGGCATATATTCTGATTGCCCCTTTCCCCAATATGCTCTCTCTTCTGTCACCCTACCCCCCACCCCTTTCCCCTTACTTTCTTGTAGGGTGAGATAGATTTCCATACCCCATTGCCTGTGTATCTTATTTCCCAGTTGCATGAAAAAGCAACTTTTTCAGAGCATTTGTTTTTAGAACTTTCTGTTCCATGTTCTCTCCCTTCTTCCCTCCCCACCCACCCACCTTGAGAAGGCAAGCAATTCAACATAGGCCACACATGTATCCTTATGCAAGACATTTCCATAACAGTCATGTTGTGAAAGACTATATTTCCCTCCGTCCTATTCCTGTCCCCCATTTATTCAGTTTTCTCCCTTAACCCTGCCCCTTTTCAAAAGTATTTGCTTTTGATTACCTCCTCCTCTGATCTGCCTTCCCTTTTATCATCCCTAGTCTCTTATCCCCTCCCCCCTACTTTCCTGTGGGGTAAGATACCCAATTGAGTGTGTATGTTATTCCCACCTTAAGTCAAATCTGATGAGAGCAAGATTCACTCATTCCCTTTCACCTGCCCCCTCTTCCCTTCCAATAGAACTGCTTTTTCTTGCCACTTTTATGAGATAATTTACCCCATTCTATCTCTCCCTTTCTCCTTCTCTTAATATATTCCTCTTTCACCCCTTAATTTTATTTTCTATCCAGCTCTGGTCGTTTCATCGAGAAAGCTTGAAAGTCCTCTATTTTATTGAAGGTCTATATTTTGCCCTGGAGTATTATACTCAGTTTTGCTGGGTATGTGATTCTTGGTTTTAATCCTAGCTCCTTTGACCTCTGGAATATCATATTTCAAGCCCTTCTGTCTCTTAATATAGAAGCTGCTAGATCTTGTGTTATCCTGATTGTGTTTCTACAATATTCAAATTGTTTTTTTCTGGCTGCTTGCAATATTTTCTCCTTGACCTGGAAACTCTGGAATTTGGCTACAATATTCCTAGGAGTTTTCTTTTGGGGATCTTTATCAGGAGGCAATCAATGGATGGTTTTAATTTCTATTTTACCCTCTGGTTCTAGAATATCAGGGCAGTTTTCCTTGATAATTTCCTGAAAGATGATGTCTAGGCTCTTCTTTTGATCATGGCTTTCAGGTAGTCCAATAATTTTTAAATTATCTCTCCTGGATCTATTTTCCGGGTCACTGGCTTTTCCAATGAGATATTTCACATTGTCTTCCATTTTTTCATTCTTTTGGCTCTGTTTTAAAATATCTTGATTTCTCATAAAGTTACTAGCTTCCATTTGCTCCATTCTAATTCTTAATGTAATATTTTCTTCAGGTCTTTTGGACCTCCTTTTCCATTTGGCTAATTCTGCCTTTCAAGATATTCTTCTCCTCACTGACTTTTTGGAGCTCTTTTGCCATTTGGGTTAGTCTATTTTTAAGATGTTATTTTCTTCATTATTTTTTCAGATCTCCTTTAGCAAGTCATTGACTTGCTTTTCATGATTTTCTTGCATCACTCTCATTTCTCTTCCAAATTTTTCCTCTACTTCTCTTACTTGAGTTTTCCAAATCTTTTTTGAGCTCTTCCATGGCCTGAGACCAATTCATGTTTTTTCTTTTGATGTAGTAGGCTCTTTGACTTTGTTGACTTCTTCTGGCTGTATGTTTTGATCTTCTTTGTCACCAGTAAAGATTCTATAGTCCGAGTCTGAGTCTGAATCCTTTTATGCTGCCTGCTGCTCATGTTCCCAGCCAACTACTTGACCCTTGAGCTTTTCATCAGGTAATGACTGCCTTGAAAGTGGAGAGTGTTTTGTCTCAAGCTTCAAGAACTTTGTACCACTGTTTTCAGAGCTACTTCTAAGCCATCACAAGCTCTGCCATACCAGTGTGCTTCTGTCCCCAAGAACTGCCAACCCAGACTGTGGCCCAGATCCAAGCAGGGCAAAGCAAGAGAACCCTGCCTCTGTGCCAGCAAAGTGCACCCTGCACTCCCACTCTGATCCACTGCTTGATTCCTCCCACAGGATAGGCCAGGGACCCTGGAAGCAACCGCAGCTGGAGCTCTGGAAGCAGCAGCTGCAGCTTTCTACTGCAGCTGCCACGCCACCTCCGGTGCCCCCAGGGCTGGAGCCAGACCACACACTTCTCTCACAGAGATCCAGCAGCTTCCCCACTGACTTCCTCTGTGGTCTTTGGAATTTGTGGGTTGAGAAGTCTGGTAGCTGCTACAGCTCAGTGATTCCTGACCCTGAAGGCCTGCCCGCTGGATTTCCTTCACTTTGGTCTGTCCTGGGCTGGGCCAAGCTGGGCTAGGCTAGACTCTGCTCCCAGCACAGCACGATATAACCCTTCACAGTGACCATCCAGGGCTGAAGACCTTCCTTCCTCTATTATTTTGTGAGCTCTAGAATTTGTTCAGAGCCATTTTTCACAGGTGTTTGGAGGGATTTGGGGGAGAGCTTAAATGAGTCCCTGCATTCCAGCCACCATCTTGGCTGTGCCATCCCCTCCCCCAGGGGAATGATTAAACTCCAGCATTCTTTCTACTGTACCATCTAGCTACCTACAAAAAGGATGCAATGATACACTCACTAATAAGCTCCACACCAATCCAGGTCAGCTGGTTGTGATCTGTAAGAAGGGAAGTAGCATATGTAGCAGTTCCAGAAAGTCAGCCCTTCCCAGGACTACAGGTTGAGTCTTTGGGATACACACACACATACACACATTTGATGCTAGCACTCTTTTATACTCAAGTAGAGCCAACAGAGCCTTTTTCAGAAGCACTGGTCGAGGCTGAGTGAGCACCATACATCTTTTGAATATATCATTGTTGTTCAGTTGTTTCAGTCATGTCTTTGTGATCCTACTTGGAGTTTTCTTGGCAAAGATACTGGGACAGTTTGCCATTTCCTTCTCCAGCTTATTTTACAGATAAGGAAACCGAAGCAAATAGGGTTAAGTGACTTGCCCAGAGTCACACGGCTATTGTGTCTGAGGCCATATTTGAACTCAGGTCCTCTTGACTCCAGGACAGGTGCTCCATCTATTGCGTCACCCAGCAGCTCCTTTGAATATACCAATCATAAGTAAACAAGTTAGAGATGCATATGAGGCTCCATGAGTCCCTTTGGTGATAGGTTTCAAGGGTGGTAATTATGGATTCAGCATCAGTCATTCTAGCTCTTTCTATCTGTCCTCCTGCTGAGGGAAAGTGCTTTGCCTGCATCAAATAGATAGTGAAGGAGAACATTTCCCTAAGACCTAAATCAATAGAGAGCAAGTTTGGAGAAGATAATGTGCTGTGCAAAGAACACTTAACTGGAAGTCAAATGACTTTGGCCAAGTGGTCTAAAGCGCTGTGTTAAGGTTGCAGTCTTCCCTGGGGGTGTGGGTTCATATCCCACTTCTGACGGACTTCTTATTCTGACAGGTGTGGAACTTTGGGTAAAACATTTCCCCTATGTGGGCAGATTTTG
The DNA here is from genome assembly GCA_028646595.1 of Phalanger gymnotis. NCBI lineage: Eukaryota > Metazoa > Chordata > Mammalia > Diprotodontia > Phalangeridae > Phalanger > Phalanger gymnotis. Next base: position 329,905,460 of record CM053624.1, read on the forward strand.
CCACTCTACAAAGTAAAGGCTTTAGACTACATGATCCCTAAGATTCCTTCCAGCTCTGATTTTCCACAGTTTCGGATCTCTCCAAGCAAAAAGGCTTGGAGCTTGGCCGTAGCTATATGTCATGTGTTGTCCAAGAATAAGCTAAGATAAGTTCTCGGAAGTTCATCACTAAAAGGTCAACCACAAGGTAATTATTTCTTCATGCACGAATACCATTTACAAGACTTAAAGTAAAAGTTCTTAAACTGGGGGTCCACTGGTTCCATGTATAGATTTTCGGAGGCCTGTGAATTTGGATGCAAGAAAAATGACATCTTTATTTTTATTCAATTTAAATTTTTTATTTATTTTTAATTTATGGAATAAAACAAGCATTTCTATAACAAATTTAGCATTTCCTTTAAATATTTAAACACATTATTCTGACAAGTTGTCACCAGTTTGCCAAAGGAATCCATGACATAGACACAAAGGCAAAGACAGACAGACAGACAGACAGACAGACACACACACACACACACACACACACACACACACACACACACACACTTAAGAATTTCTGATTGTGAAGAATTTTAGTCTCCCCTGTGGAAAGATATCTCACGTTTCATGTTTGAATACACTCTACAGATGAGCCTAGTAGTCCAATCCCACTGTGGAAAGAGGGGCACCTGTTTTATGTTGACTGGGATGGTTTCTCTTTAAGAAGGCAGCAAGGCCAACCTAAGGACGTAGTTGGCCCAGGGGACTAGGGTTTTTTTATCGACTTGACTTCCTTGCCCCACTGACGCATAAAAGACCCACCAGCATCAGAGAGTCGGTGCTCTGAAGCCTTCAGCAGAATGGCCAATGCCCTTCAGAGTGTCTCTTGGACCAAGCGTTACTCTGGTGAGTTCAGAGGTAATTACCATTTTATTTTACTTTAACTCAAAATTGCATCCTTTTTAACCCTAGCACAAGTAGAATTGTATCTATTGCATTTCTGATCCACAAGTACCTCACTGCATTCAAATCCTGAGGTTGAATCATTGGACTGCCCAGGCTGAGCCTGGCCCAGAACAGCCCTCATTTTATAGATGAAGAAACTGAGACCTGGAGAGACTAAGTGACTTATTCGAAGTCACACAGACTGGTCATCGACTGGAGCTCGGGTGTGAACCCATGTCCTCCGACTCCAAACCCTGCAATTTTCCCACTGTCCCAAACTCCCAGGCTACTCCAATTATGGGCCCTTAAAATAAGCCCTGTTTATAGAGCGCTAGGAAGGAAGTGCTTAGGGATATCATTTTACTGATTTAATGACAGGTTAGGGAGGAATTGTAAATATGCTACACAGAAACCTCTGCTTATAATAATAAAACCCTAGAGCTGAAAGTGCTTTGAATAGTTAAAAAGCACTATGCAAATGCAAGGTATTATTCTTCATGATCAAGCAAATTGCTAGTCTGGCTTCCAGAAGGGAAACAAGAAAGGAATATTTTCTTGTTAAGAAGTAGCAGGCAGAAAAAGAGCAACGCTAGCATTCAACAAGTCACATTTCAGTGGTCCTCTCAGCTTTACAAAGGCTTTCCCCCCAACAACCCTGTGAGCAGGAAGTGCAAGTACCATTTTACCCACTTTATTAACAGGCAGCTACATAGCACTTTGAAGTATATATTGTGCTTTATATATATGAATTCATTTGATCCTCAGCAACCCTGTGAGAGATAGAGAATAGATGCATAGATGGGTGGAGGTATGGACAGAGGGAGGAGGGGATAGAGGGAGGGAGGAAAGGATGGAAAAACCTCCTTTAAATGCTATGTCCCAAGCACTAGGCTAAGCACTGGAGATACAAATAAATATAAGCAAACAAGATAATGGCTGACTTCCAGGTGCTTATAATCTGATAGAGTAGGAGGCATACAGAGAAGGGGTACGTAAGATGTATTTTGGACAAAGAAGTCAGCAGAAATGGTGAATGGAGCCATGGGGCCATTGACTGACACTTGAGATAGTCAACAAATCCAAAATGGGAGATGTAGTGGTCTTCTGCAGAGAAAGAAAATGGGCTCAGAGGCTAAGTGATACATGCCTGGGATCACACAACTATTAAGTATTAAAGGTAGGATTTAACCCCAGATATGATGAATGACAGTATTGTACCATATAATCCAATAGTAAGCCACTTAAGAATAGAGATTGTTTCATTCTTTGTATTTGTATCTCCCGTGCCTGGCACATGGTAAGTACCCAGCAAATGATGGTTTATTAGTTGGTTGATAATAGGAAGTTGTAATTTGGGGGGGGGTTGGGAGGGGAGGGGAGCTGTCATGAAGAATATGATGTTGGGTAGTTATAAAGTGAAGCCCCTCACCAATTGGTAAGTGGTCAAAGAATAGAAACAGGCAGTTTTCAAAAGAAGAAATCAAAGCTATCTGTAGCCATATGAAAAAAAATGCTCTAAATCACTTGATTAGAGAAATGCAAAATTAAAATGATTCTGAGGTCTCACCTCATACTTATCAAATTGGCATATGACAGAAAAGGAAAATGACAAATGTCGAAGAGGATGTGGAAAAATTGGAACACTAATGCATTATTGGTGGAATTGAAAACTAATCCAACCATTCTGGAGAACAATTTGGAACTGTGCTCAAAGGTCTGTAAAACTATGCATGCTGTTTGACCCAGTAATACCACTACTATGTCTACATCCCAAAGAGATCAAAGGAAAAGGATCTATATGTACAAAAATATTTGTAGTAGCTCTTTTTATAGTGGCAAGGAACTGGAAATTGAGGAGATGCACATCACTTCGGAAATGGCTGAACAAGTTGTGGTATTTGATTGTGATAGTATAGCGTCACAAGAAATGACAGGCAGAATGGTTTCTAAAAAACCTGGGAACACTTGTATGAACTGATGCAGTGATGTGAGCAGAACCAGGGGAACATTGTATATAGTACAGTATTGTAACAATGATCAACCGTGAAATGACTTTTCTACTCTGATCAGTACAATGACCCAAGACAATTCCAAAAGACCCATGATGAAAAGAGCTGTCCACCTCCAGAAAGAGAACTGATGAAGGCTGTGTGCAGATTGAAGCATATTTTTCCACTTTATTTTTCTTGCTTTTTTGCAATGTGGCTAATATGGAAATATGCTTTACATGATTTCACATTTATAATTGATATCACACTGCCTGTCTTTTCAATGGATGGGGAACAGAAGGGAGGGAGAGAATTCAGAACTCAATTTTTTTTAAAAAAATGAACATTAAGAATAATTAAATACTAACTTGGAAATTAAAAAGTGGAAACTCCTATACCTCCTCTGAGAATGGAAGGAAGGAAGGAAGAAAGGAAGGAAGGAAGAAAGGAAGGAAGAAAGGAAGGAAGGAAGGATGGAAGGAAGGCAAGCCCTTACAACACTCATGTAATGAAGACAGGGCCAGAATACTTGCCCAGGGTAATTAATTCAGTGTTTGGACAAACTTTTCTTGGTCCAGAGCAAGAGTTTGCAGTTTTCTTTTTTTTTGTTTGTTTGGGTTTTTTTTTTTTTGGCAGGGCAGTTGGGGTTAAGAGACTTGCCCAAGGTCACACAGCTAGTACATGTGTCAAGTGTCTGAGGCCGGATTTGAATTCAGGTACTCCTGACTCTAGGGCCGGTGCTCGATTCACTGCGCCACCTAGCTGCCCCTAAGTTTGCAGTTTTAATGGGTAATTCCAGAAATATCTGGTTAAATTCAGACAAAGAGATGTACCAGGATGGGAATGAAAAGAGCTGGGTAGGGGGAGGGGTGGTGTTATAAGTTCCATTCTAAGTATTGCCATAAACTCACTGCCAGAACTCAAGATGTTCCATTAAACTGAGGGGTCCAGACCCACCCAGATAAACTGAGAAACCTCTAAGACTATTAGCTTCCAGCTTCAAACGAGCAGGATAAACAGTCCCCTGCCCAAGTGGGAAGCACTTCTTCTAACCTACTCTTTCATTCTACTATCTTTTTTTTTTTTAGTTTCTTCATTTTTATTTTTTAATTATTTATTTAATTTATTTAATATTTTTAGTTTTCAGCATTGATTTTCACAAGAGTTTGAATTACAAATTTTCTCCCCATTTCTACCCTCCCCCCAACTCCAAGATGACATATATTCTGGTTGCTCCATTCCCCAGTCAGCCCTCCCTTCTGTCACCCCACTCCCCCCATCCCCTTTTCCCTTACTTTCTTGTAGAGCAAGATAAATTTCTA
>CM053624.1:329910196-329946332 GCA_028646595.1 Phalanger gymnotis
GCCCAACAATTGAATGAGCTGTATTGGAAGGTAGTGAGCTCGCTTTTACCGGAACTGTTTGAGCAAAGGCTGGGTTGATACCGTTGGGAGTCAGCACGATGCAGGGGAAAATTCATGTAGGGAGTCAAAAAGCATGTTTATCTCCTGGTTCTCTGTCACTTACTGGCCATGTATCTTTGGGTAAATCATTTCATCTGATGACCCTTAGATCCCTTCCCAGTCTAGAGACTGGCTTCGTAAAATTCAGTTAACACTCTAAGTTTATGACTCTGGGTCTTGGTTTCCTCATTTGAAAAATGAAGTAGGTAGATGAGATGATCACTAAGGTGCTTCCTAGCTCTAAGATTCAATGAAACTTTTGTAGGTTTGGAGTTTTCAGTGTCCCCGGTATATGTAGGACATTGGATGTGAGTGGGAAATGGGCATCTTGGTAGGATAGCTTTGGATTTGGAATTAAAATTCTATCTTCAAATTCTGCCTCTCTGTCTGACTTTGGGCAAAGTCTTTAGCAGCAGTAGCAGCAGCAGCAGCCATAGTAGCCGTAGTAGTGGTAGTCATAGCTAACAATTACATGGCGCTTTAAGATTTGTAAAGTACCCCACACGTTATCCCACAAAAAGGCTTGGTAGATGCTATATCATACTTATTTTACAGATGAGGAAAATGAGTCAGACAGAGGTTTGAATGACTCGCCAAGGGTCACACAGCTAGTAAGTATTTAAGCCAGGATTCAAATTTAGATCTTCTTGACTAAAAACCCAGCACTCTATATACTGCACCATCTAAGTGACTCATTGGGCTTCTCTTTCCTTTTTTATAAAATCAAATAGGTTGGACTTGATGGGCAGCTTGGTGGTGCATAGAGCACAAGGCCCAGGAAGATTGAATTCAAATCCAGCCTCAAATATTTACTAGCTATGTGACCCTGGGCAAGCCGTGTAAATCACTGTTTGCCTCAGTTTACTCATCCGTAAAGTGGGGATAATAGCTTCTACCTCACAGGGCTGTCATGAAGATTAAATGAGATCATATTTGAACAGTGGTTAGCACGGCGCTTGGCACATAGTAGGCACTACATGAACATTAGCTGTTATTATTGTTCCTAACCCTACATCTATGATTCTATGACTGCTACTTGTGATTGGCTTGATCGGATCATTGGACTGTATATTGGCTTTCTCAGATGTTTGAATTTAACCAAACTGACCAGTTATTTGAGTCTCTCGGAGACGTGACCCATGACGACTCATAAAGGTCTTTGCAAAGCCAGTGGCCAGGAAGGTCTGAACCCTGGGATCAGGTTGAATCTCATTTGGTGACAGGTTCTCTCATGTCCTCAGGCATCGAGTTGATGTTGGCGGCAGACTCATTGGGATGAGGAAAAGTTGACCGGAGGCTAGATCCTTCAGTCAGCCAAGTCGGGCAGAGGGGTAGGTGAAGCTTTGTCAGCAGGTTTATCCTAGTGAGAGAAAGTCTCAGCTCAGCTCCCGGTGCTGACCTCAGCTCCACAGGCAAGAAGATAAATTCATCTTCAGAGGAAATCTTGATAACGCAGTCTGATCCAAAGTCTCAAGGAAGACTGGGATAGTTTAACCCAGAAAGCGCCTCTGACCTGTGAGTCACCTTCGCAGGGTATCTACCTCATGAGTCCAGGTCTGTGCTAGGGAGTGTGGGGGTTGATTAAAAATTGAAGAGATGGTTCTTCCCCTCAACAGACCTTCGGTTACTAACGGTCATCTTTTATCGGTGGGCAGCTGGCATCAGACTCAGAAAGACGCAGATCCGAGACCATCCCTGACGCAAATTGGCCACGTGACTTGGGGCAAGTCTTTCCTCTGGTTAGCGTTTAGAGCTCCTTACGACCTGGAACCCAAGCTGCCTGTCCAGCCTCACTACACACTACTTCTCTTTCCAAAGCCCATATATGGTCCTGGCAAACTGACTTTCTCACTTTTTATCCGACTGGACATACCCCACCCCATCCCTCCCTCCCCATGCTCTCCTCAACGCCTGGAATCACTTCCTTCCTCACCTTCTCCTCTTAGAAACCTCTGTTTTCTTTGAAACTCAGCCCGGGGACTACCTGCTCTTGCTTCTCTCTTGTGGCGCTCTCCACTCCCAAAACTGCCTTGTATTTAATAGCGAATGCAGCTAGCATTTAACAGGACTTTAAGGTTTGCAAAGTACTTTACAAATATTATTTGATCCTCACGACTCTAGGAGGTAGGCACTATTATCAGCCTGTTTTATAGATGAAGAAACTGAGGCAGAGGTTAAATGACTTGCCCAGGTCACACAGCTGAGAAGCATCTGAGGTAACATTTGAACTCAGGTCTTCCTGACATCAGGTCCAGTGTTCTATCCATTGTCCACCCGGCATTTTGTCTTCTGAGAGAATGTGGCAGGAAATTTTTGTTTTGATATCTCTGCAACTCAAATGAGTACCTGGCACACAGGTGAGAAGTGGTATAAAAGACCTCATTGAGGACCAGGAAAGGAAGTGGGCCAGTCTTGCCTAAGTGCGTGCTGGTACCCAGGAAATGTTAAAACATCCAAAGGAAGGCTTCCAGCACACTGAGTGCATCTTAACCAGTAAATATGAGAGACAATAAGGAGGAGAACTTGACAGAATGAGAAGGCATAGATGGGCTTTGATCCGAATGGATGAAAAGCATACCTATGTCAAAGAGGATAAGAGTCCATCGAAGTGTCCACCGTACAACTATACTGTAAGAGGATCATCTAAAAGTCTTGCAGATGTTTATCCTGAAGAAGGGAAAACATAAGCACAATATGATCGTTGCCTTCATGTGTTAAAGGGATGCCACTTGGTAAAGATATTTGATTTATTTCACTTGACCTGGGAGGACAGAATTAAAACCAATAGGCGGAAGTTGCCAGGAGGAAGATTTCAGCTCAACATTAAGAAGAGGTTTCAAACGGCTAGAGTTGGCCAAAGATAGAATGGATTGTCCTGGCAGAAGGGTAGTTGTAAGGGTCCTGCAAGTGCATATTGGATGGCCCTTTACTGGGGGTGCTATCAAGAGGACTCCTGCTTCTGGTAGTGGTTGGACCGAAGGGCCTCAGAAGTCCCTGTGAGCAGACATTGAACTTACTGAATTTGGAAAAGTCTCTTTTCCACTCTGGACAGAAAGGAAAGAGGCACACAGCAGAAATTAGATGATTCTTCATTTCCTATGCTGAGGAAGGAATGTGCAAAGGGGAGACTGGTATTCTGAAGACAGAGAAGAATGAAATTTGCTGAAGTCACTAATCTCTCAGTCTGGCATATCAGTTCAGAAAGCACTCCAGACTTGTATTAATCGGAGATGCTGACATGCTAAATCAACATGTCAATGGAGAAACTGGTTTTTTTTCTTCTGGGCTCTTGATTTTCATATGGAAATCTAGAGAAATTCTGCCATCCTTAACCGGCAATCCTCTTAGCTGGGATGTGTTTGCTTGTGAAGTGAACATTCACTGTGGGAAAGGAAGGGGGAGGAGAAAGGGAAGGGAGAGAGTGGAGGGAAGGGAAGGGTGGAGACAGAAAGGGAGAGGAGGGAATGGAGGAAAAAGGAGAAGAAAGGAAGGAAGGGACAGGAAATGCCTATCACTTTGCTTTGTTAACTGTCTTCTCTGTGTGTATCTTATCAATTCATTCAGACTTTAGGATCTTTGTGGATAGAACATCATGTCTTTCATAATTTTTGCATTCTCCAGAGCACCTCACAACAGGATCAGACCAAGAGAAAACTTTAATGACTCATTGGATGAACGTTTGACTATCAGACCCACAGAATCAATTGGGTATTTGCAAAGTTCCCTTGCCTTATACATTTGGAGGCAGGGAAGACGGAGAAGGAGGGTCTGGATCTTTGATTTAATTGATATGGGAACTCCCATGGTGGTAATTTCCTCCCCTGATACAGTTGGATAATTCTATAAATTATAGTCTTAGAAAGTTGCCTGTGGACACAGAGTGCTTAAGCTATTTGCCTATGGTCCCACAGCTAGTATACGTATCAGAAGCAGGATTTTAACCCACATCTTCCCACTCTAAAGCTGGCCCTCAAGCCATGACGCCATGCTGTCTCTCTATTACCATGTCTTTGAATACAGCAGGCACTTAATACACTTGCTGACATTGTTGGCCAGTAACTTTTACTTTTATCGGAAGGAGTGAGTATGGTAAGCAGGGGCGTATGTTTATTTGCATGTCTGGAAGTAGGCAGGGGAAAGCTGTGGTATTCATTCCTTCATATATCATGTATGTGTCGAATACTTGCTCTGTGTAAGAGCCTGTGCTATTCAGTAGTCAGGAAACTGTGCAGAGAGAGTCTTTGTCAAAGGAGAAGAAGGCATAAGGTTGGGCTCCTGTCTAGTGGAGGAAATAAGGAATGTTAATATGGCCCAAAGGAAAAATAGCATCGACAAGGAGAAATGAAGGACTGTGGGCAACCCATCCATCCTTGAATAACCAAAATCTACTGTGACTCTGGTGACTGGAGCAGCACTAAATTGGGATACAGCAAGAATGGTGCTGCTCAGGGTCCTGAGCCTGACCCTGCAAGGGTCTTGCGCCATCTAACTTGGGCACACCCAAGAGAACAGGGAAAGGTTCAGAGTCTTGTTGGTGACTTTGTGACAGTTGTCACCATCCAACGCTCTGCAATTCTCTGTGCCTAAGATTTCCAAGATCTTATAGGATGGCGCATTGAATGAAACTTTTGAATGGACACAGATGCACAAAAAAAGCCACTCAGGTAGGTGGGTTCTGCAAGGACGTGGCTCTTCTGTGAAAAGCTCTCACCTGGCTCGCCTGCTCTTCTTCCTGTCAATATATTCTAGAGCCAAAGCTTTATAGAACCAGTTTAGACAATATTAGCCCAGAGGCCTAGGTCCTTTGTGCTTGTATGTGCTATCTAAAAGGATTGTCAGAGTGGAAGAGAGGCTAGTGCCCTCATAAGGGCCATTGGCGAAAGCTGCCACCATCCTCATTCCCCTCTTCTCCACCAAGTTCTCGTGCCCATGATTGTAATAAAATGGAGGAGCATCTGAAGTAAAAATATGGGGGTGACTGAGAGAGACAGAGAGGTGACAACATGCCAACCTTCAGGCTGGCCAGCCTTTGCCTGCAGGCCCAGGTAGGACTGGAGTCCATTACTCATGCTGTATGTCCAGCACCCTAATCAGTAGGGGCAATGGGGTCATGCCTGCTGTTGTGGATAATTGAATTTCCAAAAATAAGATGCGTCTCGCCCACAGGCACGATGTAATTTCCAGCCTCCAAATGGCCAGTTCAGGGCAGAGTGAGGAGGCCAGCCGGTCTCTCTCCTTACTGGCAGCTCCCCTGCTGCTCCTTCTCTGCCTTTCTCCTTGGCAAAGGATGCCAGGGCAGCTGCTCAGTGCCAGGGCATGGAGGGATGCTAGAACAGGGACAGATGTCCACTGGGGCGAGGCCATTAAATCCATTTTCATTCATGACCCATATCCAGCCAGCGTTTCTTGGGTGGTTGCTTTCCTATCTGAAGTGGGTCTTCAGAAGGCAACAAGGCATTAACCAAAAACCACCTGGACTTCTTCAGCATGCAGAGCTGCATCATTCTGTACAATTGGTATTTGTTTCCTCACCATTCATTCATTCATTCCTTCATTCATTCATTCACTGTTTGTGGAGTCCGTACTTTGTTAAGGCTGCTGTGCTAGCTGCTGTGGGACATAAGATGAACAAGGCCCAGTCCCTGCCTTGAAAACAAGTCAAATCAAATCAGCAGGCATAGTAAATGCTTACAGTGTGCAAAGCACTGGGCCCAGGACTGAGAATATAAATGCAAACAAAAAGAAATGCAGCCCCTGCCCTCAAGGAGATTACATTCCAAAGTGAGCTTATATTCTAATGTTATGTAATGGAGGAAGTAACACATAGAAGGAAGCTGGGAAGGGAGGAGAAAGGGGAAGGAAGGGGGGAAGAGGAAAGGGGAAAGGGAAGGAGGTGGAGAAGAAAGTTCAGAAAAAAGAAATGCAACCTGGAGAGGAAGGAAGGAGTGAACCTGGTTGGCTTGAAAACTTCTCTTTAAATGGAGGTTCTGGGAGGAATTGACCAATCAGAAGAAGGAAACACAAGAGGCAAAGTGGTCTTGCGGGGAGGGGAGAAGACAAGCCCAGAGAGTCAGGAACCTGGAGGGTTATGAAGGAGTGAACCCTGAAGAGATTAGTCTAGTAAAGAGATGAGATGTATAAATAACTACAAAACAAGGTACTATGCGAAGGTATATTATGGGGAGAGGAGAAAGGGAATTAAGTACCTACTATCCGCCAGGCAAAGTGCTAAGAACTTTATGGAAAATTATCTCATTTAATTATCACAATTACCCTGCAAGGTAGGTGCATTATGATCCACATTTTACAATTGTGGAAACTGAGACAGGCAGGGGCTTACTCAAGGTAACAGAGAAAGTAAGCATCTGAGGCCAGATTTGAACTCAGAGTCTTCCTGACTCCAGGCCCAGCATGCTACCTCCCTGCCTCCAAACACAGTGTCACGGAATCCCAGAGGAAGGAGACATGAATTTTTATTGGGTTTGTTAGGAGAGGCTTCATAGGAGATTTGATTTGAGACTTGAAAGATGGGTAAGTAGTCAGAAGTGGTGTGGATGCACATGCTAGGCAAAGAGCCTAGTATGAGGTAGGAAAGTCTGTGGCAGTGTTCGGGCAAGTCCATGTAGTCTATTTTAACTGGAGTATCCAGCATGTTCCAAGAAGTGGCAGGAAATGAGGCTGGAAAGGTAAGTTGGGGCAAGATCAGGAAGGGCTTTGAATGCCAGGTGAAGAAATCCAGTCTTTATCCTCTAGGTAAGGCTGATCCTTTTTTTTGGTTTGTTTTAGCAAAAGTGACCTAGTGAGAGCCATACTTCAGCAGGATTTAATTTATAGAAACACAACATTTTTTAGCCAGAAGGGACCTCTGCAGCCACCTAGTCCAACCCAAATGGAATGTCAACTATAACACACCTGACAGATGCTCACCCAGCTTCTGCTTGAAGAGCTCCAGTCATGGGGACCTCACTACTCCTCCAAGCAGCCCATCCCACTTTGGGCCAGCTCTAATTAGGACATCAAGCTTAAATCTGCCTCTTTGCAGCTTCCTCTCAAACAAACCTAAACAAAGTCAAATCCCTCCTCTATGTGTCATCCTTTTCATATTTATCATTCTCCTCCCATCAAGTCTTCAGGCTAAGCATCTTCAATTCCTTCAGCTTATCCTCCTATGGCATGGGCTTAAAGGTCCTTCACCATCTTGTTGCCCACTTCTGCATATTCTCCAGTCTTTCTTAAACTGTGGCACCAAGAACAGAACATTGTACCCCAGATGGCATCTGACCAGAGCAGGGTACAAATAATGTGCCACCTTTTGTCAGCATGAGGAGGAAGGATCGGAATGAGAAGGGACCAGTTAAGACATGCTGGAATAGTCTGATACTATTCAGACGCACCTACACTGGGATGGACGTGTTCTCTTTTTTGTACCCTTTCCCCTAGAACTGTGGCCCTGTCTCTTCTTTCCAGGAAGTCAGTGTCCTGTGGCCTGAGTCCTTTTCCCACCAATCCCCTTCCAAATATGCTCTCAGGAGAAGCACTCCCATCATTTACATCTCAGTGTAAGTATAAGCCATTTTGTTCCCTGAGGACAGGCTAGCAGCTGTAAACTTCTTGATTCCCACCATGCACTGGGTTTAACATACTGACACCTAGTGTCGATAGGTCGCCTCCTCCTGGCACCATTCACTAGGGTGCATGCTGTCTCTCCTGACTGTTGGTTTCCATCCAGAAACCTGGTTAGGTAAAACTTTCTATAGCCTATCTAGAGGAGGCAGGCAGGGATGATGGAAAGAATGCTGATTTTGGGAGTTAGAAATCCTCAGTTCAAATCCTGCCTCTTCCACCTATGACCTGTTTGATCTTAGGCAACTCAACCTTTCTGGGCCTCAGCTTCTTCATCTGTAAAATAAGAGGATTCAATAAAATGATCCCTAAGGTCCCTTCCAGTACTAAAACTAAGATCCTATTGTCTTACTCATTGGTTGTCTGTATCTCTAAAAGCTCTTTCTGACATCCTTAGTCTTGGGTCTGGCTGTTTCAGTCCTTTACAATATAGCCGTCCCTTGATATTTCGTTGCACAATTATCTCCTGATTTTCTTTTAAGGGACTTGATCTTTATCCTCCATGTCCTCTTTATTATATGGTTTTCACAGATCCCCCTTTTTATTGTAGAAAAATGTGTCCTGAAAAACCTGGAAAGACTTACATGAACCGATGCAAAGTGAAGTGAGCAGAACCAGGAGAACATTGTACACAGTAACAGCAACATTGTATGATGAGCATCTGTGAATGACTTAGCTCTTCTCAGCAATACAATGATCCAAGACAATTCCAAAAGACTCGTGATGGAAAATGCTATCCACCTCCAAAGAAAGAACTGATGGAGTCTGGATGTAGATCAAAGAATTCTATTTTTATGTTCTTTATTTTTCAGGTTCTTTTCTTTTGGTCTGTTTCTTCTTTTACAACATGACTAATATGAAAATATCTTTTACATAATTGCATATATGCAACCTAAATCAAATTGCTTACCATCTTGGAGGAGGGGGAGGGAGGGAAGGAGAAAATTTAGAACTCAAAATTTTTTAAAAAATTAATGTTAAAATTTGTCTTCACATGTAATTGGAAAAAATACTATTAAAAAGAAATAATGAAAAAATTATGTCCTCTTCTCAAAGGTAGCACAATGAGTGAACAGAACACTTGGAGTCAGTAACACCTGGGTTCAGCTCTAGCCTGAGGTACTTACTAACTGCACAACATTGGGCAAGTCACTTTAACCCTTGTCTGCCTCAGTTTTCTCAACTGTAAAATGGAGATAATTAAAGTACCTTCCTCAAATGGACATGAGAATCAAATGAGATAATGTATGGAAAGTACTTTGCAAGCTTTAGAGTATTGCAAAAATGTGATCTATGATTATTATTAATTGGCAGTGCATTGAACATCAGTCTTTTCCCACTAGTCTTTCGACTCAGAGAGATGAAAATTTCAAATCTCTCCTTCAGTGTTGCTATACCTTATTGATGTTGGAACACACGCGCGTACGCGCGCATGCGCGCGCACATACACACACACACACACACACACACCATTAAGCTAAAAAATAACTGCTCTTCATTGATCATGGCTACCCTGCCCATCCTACCCACCATAAAAGCTTACTTCTAAGTCTGAATTGCTAGCGCATGTTATAGTTATCTGCACATTTGTCCCGCCTCTGCTGCTAGACTGGAAGCACCCGGAGGACAGGAACCATATTTTGAATAAACTTTCTATCTCCTCCAGTACCTAATACCATGCCCTGCTCACAGCAAGCACTTTTAATAAACTTTCACTGAAGTTTGTTGAAGATGTTTCATAAGGTCATAAATTTGTTCTCTGTCAGCAGGACAAGATGCACAGCCTGTTGGTAGGACACATGCATTGGTATGCATGCAACCATGGGCATCAGAGACTACTCAATTAGTGTTTCCCTGTTTTCTAATAATAAAGTACATGTGGTGGGTTTGGGAATTCTTTCTTGTGGTTGTTTCTTTAATGTCCACTTGCCATGTTCTTTCTGCATCTTTCTTATCTCCACAGGATCCACAGATTCTCACCAGCCCTTCCTCTGGTTTTATACCTTCCATGTGACAAGGGTGTTATTTTTGCTCCCATTTCAATCAATCAACAAGCATATATTAAGTACTTAAGAGGTTTGCCTGGAATCTGAGCCAAGCCCAAGGGATACAAAGAAAAGCTAAAACATGTTTCCTGTCCTCAAGGAGTTTACATCGTGATGAAGGAGACAAGATGCCAAAACAACAAGGACTATACATACAAGATATACACAACGTATGCGGGAGGTGATCTCAGCACACTGTTTGCTGAGCTTCTCTGGTTGCCTCATAGCTCTCTTCCATTGTTGCTAGTGTGAGATGACCTGCAGATGCTGAGTGGGCTATTTGTTTTCATATTTATACCCTACTTTTACTCTTTGGGGGAGAGACAGAACAAAGAATCCAGTGGATGGAAAGGACCTCTGAGGCCATCTGGTTCAATCTGTTCATTTTTACAAACAAGGAACTAAGGTACAAAGAAGTTAGACCTTGCCAACATCAATTTGCTTCTCCAGTAACTTGCTTTTCTCTTTTGTAAATGAGGGAGATGGATGAGGTGACCTCTAACAGCCATACTAGCTTAGACAGTCTGTGGGCCCTTCTAGTTCTAACCCTATTTTGTGCATTGGCTTCCCATCCCACCCAATTGCCCGTTCAAGCTATCTTACCATCTGCCTACTGCCCTGGACATTCTCCTCCTCATCTGGATCATCCTCTCTACCTTGGACCTCCACACCCAAGTCTTTCAGAATCCAGGCCCCAGTCCTGGGGACTTATACTTGGAACTCCTGCTATAGAAGCTAACGTAGTTGATTTGTGACCAGTTGGATATACACTAGCTCACTTAGCCCACTGTCTCCACTGGCTAGCCCTAAACACCACACTACGTTTCAGCTTCATAGCCCATCCAGCTAGGCCACCTCACCATCTATCCCTACCTTTACAAGTCCCCAGAACAAAAAAGTCCTCCCTCGTCACTTCTCCTCTGTATGTGTTGTGTCTTTTCCTACCACAATCCAAGCTCCTTGAGGACCGAGACTGTCTCTCTTTTTTAATATTTGTATCCACAGCACTTAACACAGTGCCTGGCACACAGTAAGCAGTTAATAATTTTTTTTTCATCCATTCATTTAAAAGTCCCTTCCAGTTTTAACATCCCAGGTTCTTAGTTCCCTTTCTGACATTCTATATTCTAAAGTCCTTTCTAGTTCTAACATTCTGTGTTCTAAGATCCCTTCTACTTGAAAGACAGTATGATATGGCACAGAGAGCATAGAATGTTGAATTAACTAGACCAGGTTCTGGTTGTAGTTTTGCCATTTACTAACTGTGTGAACACGAATGAGTCATTTAATTTCTCTGAGACTGTTTCCTTAATTATAACATGCTTATGGTCCTTATGTCACAGGTTTTCATTGTGAGAAAAGTGCATTGTGAATCTTAAGGCACTATAGAAATGCTAGCTATTGTTATTGCAGATGGCATATCCTATGATTCTACTGCTTGAAAGAGTAAAAACTCCACGAGGACAGGACCACTGTATCTGCCCCATTAACTAGTCTAGTAGGTGCTTAATAAATACTTGTTGTTTGTCTTTCATGTTTTTTTAAGAGAAGATACACAGACTCCAAATATATTAACAGACCACTTCCAATTGAATGAGAGGAAAGTTATTGTCATCCTCACCCATTTCATGGCTGATCCACTCCAACCTTGGTGTGGTTAAAGAGGAAATTGTGTCTTATCCAATCAATGGCCTTGTCCTGAACCAACTAGAATGAATAGCCTTCCAAGCCTGCCTGTGCTGACGTGTGCTGCAATTTCCGTGAAATTGAACCAGCCAGCTATTTTCTGCACCATTATGGCCCACCACCATGCCTTTTTAATGCCACACACACACCTTCCATTATTCTTGCCAGCCCCATGCAGGAGGAAACTCGAACAAATCCTAAGATCAGTGGTTTTCAATGTCAGTGGCCTCCAATCTCTATCCACTTCTCCCTTTCTTTTCTAAAATGTCAGCATGAATGTTCCTCGTGTCATTTTTTTTCTGATCATGTTACTTATGCCACTGAAAATAGCAACTGGCAGTTTGCTCAAGCTGCCCTCGAGGATCTGGTATAGCTGGGACCAATACCCAGGGAGTTACAGGCAGGCAGATGGCAGGATCAAATGGAAGAACTTAACAACGAGAACAATCCAGAAGTCAAATAGGGTCACTTGTGAGGTTCTGACAGAAGGTGTCCCTGGAGCAGAGGCTGAGAGAGCACCAGTCAGGCATCCTGTAGAAGGTTCGTTCCTGCAAATGGGAGGAATGTAGGACACGATGACTTCTGGAGTCACTCTTGACTCCAAGGTTCTCAGATCAAGAAGTAATGTGTGATGCTGGAGAAAGCATAGTTCCAGGAATCAGGAGACCTGAGTTTTAGCCCAGGCTTTGCCACATATTAGCCATGTGCTGTCTTGGACAACTCTAGGTCATCTGTAAAATGATGAGACTGAATTGGATCTAAGGTCCTTTCTGTCTCTTAGAACTTATGTATCTACAATTCTGTGAACTTCAACATCAGCCCACTGGACCAAGAACGACTCCCTTTGTTCACTCATTCCATCATATTTTTCACTTCTCCAGCCATGATATCTACTGGTGAGTTATGCATTTCTTTCACCTCTGCTTGCTGCCCAGCATCACATCAATTCCCATGTTTCCTCTCTCTCTTTTTCTACTTTTTCTTGTGCCTATAATAATGAGCTCCTTCATTACCTAAATTTTCTCTTTCAGAGCCATCAAGACCTATCTTTTTATTTTAAGCCCAACATCACCGGGCTCCCTTCTCTTCTTTATCTGGCACACTCTCATCTAATCATTCAATCACAAAATGTTTGGACTGGAAGAAACTTCAGAAATATTCTAGTCTAACATACCTCTGTTTATCACAGCAGAGTCTCAGGGCAAGAACTAACCTAGGAATACCCAGCCACTTAGTGATGCCATTAAGAATTGACCCCAGGTCTTGGATTTCTGTTCCTGTTCTTTTCATCGAAGAAGTAGTTTTTTTGTTTCCCTTCCCCTATAATTCTCCAGTAATTCAAATTTTCCCTTTCTTTTTCTCTTCTGTATATTTCTGATGTATAGGTGATAGGTGCCACACACCATACCCACACCTCCAACCAAAGTCAGGGGGAAAATATGACTCAGCAGGTCCTCTGGGCTCTTCTATCTCTAATGTTACCATTTTATTTCCCCATCGTGATCTGGACAGTTTCTGCCCTTACCAGACTTTCAGAGTAGAATGAGAAGTAATGGGTAAAAATCATAGGGAGGCAGACTTCAGCTCAGTACAAGAGCAAACTTCCTAACAATCAGTGCTGTCCAAAAGTGGAATAGACTGTCTCAGGAAGTAGTGAGTTCCCTGTCTCTGGAGGTCTGCAAGTGAGGACTGGGTGATCACCTATCTGGAATGTTATGAGAAGGATTTGAAGGGACAGGAAGTGGACTGCTAGACCTCTGAGGTTCCTTCTAATCCTAGCATTCTATGACCTAGGGTTCATGACCTACCTTCTAGTCTGCCTGCTTGAACTCCTCTAACACACATCACTGCTCCCCTCTTCTTTGTTGTAGGTGACCATCTTGGCTACAAGCCTATTGGATCCCCTAACTTTCCTTGGAGCTAGTCCCAACTGATAAGCCCAGGGAGATGACAGCATTGGCTCAATATCATACAATGTTTACAGTGAATCTAAGACTAAAAAAGGGTTCTCTCAATTCTCAGTCCACAACCTCATGGAATGAATCCTTGATAGGTACATATGAGTACATGGCAGTGGGGAATTTCTCCCCCTTTACCATGATGGATCAAAACTATCTCAGAAGGTAAAATGTGGCCTGAATATTGAATGATCATGCCCACTTTGTAAAACTCCAGTTCACTGGCACTATTTCAGCACAAAGAGAGAATTTCTATTATAAACCCTCCTATGTATTTATGTAGGATGATAAAGACAGGACCTGTGATTTAATTGACATAGAGAACTCTCTAATAGGAACATATGACTAATTTGTTTCACTTCACTATACATATTTGTACTTTGTTTTTCTTGCTTTCTCAATGAGTGAAGAAAAAGAGGGGAAAACAAAAGAATTGGGACCTGAAATTAAAATAAAATTGAATCTAAAAAGTAAAGTGCTTTGAAAATCTTTTTTAAAGGAAATAGGGAGGACTCCAGTGGAAAATAATCCCTAAGTAAATCATGAAAGTTCAAGCATAGTGTTGCATAAGATTCATGGTGGGGGGAGTGGGAGCAGGGTGAGCTAATAACTGAGCATGGAGACCAAAGCAAGCTTCAAGGAGCATGGGACATTTGAGAAGGATTTTAAAGAATGGGCAGGAATTCAACAGGTAAAGAAGGGCAGGAAGAGAGCATTTCAGATATAGAAAGCAAACTAAGCAAGGTCTCAGGGACAATTAAATGCAGGGCATGTTTCAGGGCTAGCAGTCCAGTTTGACTGGACTGAAGAGCCTGGAAGGGACTGCAAAGAGAATGCAGACTGTAGAGGGCCTTGAATATCAAGCAAAGCCGTATGGACTCTGCTTGGTAGATATTAGGAACCACTGAAGATTTTTGATCAGGGGCAGGATGTGACTAGGTATGCATAAAGAAGATTCATTTGGCAGTTTTATGAAGCCTAGCTTAGAGCGCGGTAAGAATGGAGTCAGAAAGATCTGTTAGGCCCCTAATGAAATCATGGTGTAATGAAAGACAGCATGGTGTAATGGATATAGTCAGGGTATTGTTGTTGATGTTCAGTCGTGTCTGATTCCTCAGGATCCTGTATGAGATTTTCTTGGCAAGAATACTGGAGTGGCTTGTCATTTCCTTCCCTAGCTCATTTTACAGATGAGGAACCTGAGGCAAACAGGGTTAAGTGACTTGCCCAGGGTCACACAGCTAGTAAGTATCTGAGATTAGATTTGAACTCAGAAAGACAAGTCTTCTTGATTCCAAGCCCAGTGCTCTGTGCACTATGGTGACATCTTGCTGCCCTCAGAGTTATAGAGACCATCATTCAAAACCCTACTTGGGTATTTTCTAGGTCAAGGTCTCTCACTGCATCGAGGCCATCTCTAGAATCCTGAAATATATCTTGCTGCTGGCCCCAGATGGCTCTGGAGGAGAAAGTGAGGCTGGTAACTTTGCACAGCCTTCCTCACTTAAATCCAATTCATTTGTAGGTCATGGCATTACTTTCCTAATGTCATGGCCCGCTTCGAGAACGAAGGGCAAACAACACAGGTATATATTACCCAGGTGTATAACCCTGGGTAAGTCAATTCCACTCTCTGGGCTTAGTTTTCTCATCTGTAAAGTGAGGAAACTAGAATAGGTTGCTTAAGAAATACCATGCAGGGACAGCTAGGTGGTGCACTGGATAGAGTACTGGCCCTCAAGTCAGGAGGACCTGAATTCAAATGTGACCTCAGACACTTAACGCTTACTAGCTATGTGACCCTGGGCAAGTCATTTAATCCTGATTGCCTTGCCAAAAAATATACCTTCCAGTTCTAAATCTATGATTCTATAAGAGCTTGTACTGGGGTGGTGGCAATGGGACTAATAAGAAGAGGACAACAGATTTGCCATTTAAGGCTCTTTACAATACGGCTCCTTCATAACGAGTCTCCCTCCGTTTTACTTCCCTCCACACTCTCTATGGACTAGCTCTATGTGCCATTCTTCGAACTCATCTCTCTTGTCTTTGTTCTTTTGCCCTAGCTATCACCTGGAGTGTTCTCCTTCCTTGCCTTTGCCTACTGACATACCTGACTTCCTTCAAGACTCAGCCCAAATGTCACCTTCCAAAGGTCTTGCCAGTCCTGACAAGTCAGCCTTTCCTTCGAAGATTACCTTTCCTCTACTCTGCATCTGTTGTGTGTGGGCCTATTTATTTATATATTGTCTCCCCCATTGGCATTCAAGATCCTCAGCCCTTAAAAAGTGCCTGATACCTAAGATAATTGCTTAATAAGTTCTCATCAATTTTTAGACTGGTATAGCAAAGGTAGATGAGAAGAGAACGAGAAGGAGCAAAAGATAACACCAACATTTTGATCATGGGACACTGGATAAAGAGTAGCACCAGTGAAAGGCACATTGAGTTTTAAAGGAAAGATAATCAACTCTGTTCTGCACATTTTGAGTTTGGGGTGCTGTTGGGACATCCAAATGGAGATATCCTTTAAGCCATCTAGTTGGAGAAGTAGATCTGGAACAGGGAGGAGCGGCCAGAACTAAAGAGTCAGATAAGAGAATCATCCATGCAAGGATGATGTTTGAAGCTATGAAATCGAATGAGATTTCCAAGGGCAAGAGCACAGAGACAAAAGATGACTGAAACACCAACTTTAAAAGCTCTGGAAGAGGACAAGGGAAGTAGGAAGTGAACCAAGAGAGTGAGGATGTCTCTGGAGCCAAGGGAAAGGAGAGATGGCGGAAAATGTGCAGTCAACAGGTTGAGAAGAATGAGGATTGAAAAAAGGATCATGGATTTAAAGCTGGACCAGATCTCAGTGGTCATCAAGTTCAACTCTTTCATTTTACAGATGAGAAAACCGAGGTTGAGAGACATAACTTGCCTTAGGTGACCCAGCTCATAAGAATGTGAAGCAGATGAGGGCAATGTTCTACCCATTGGGTCAATTAACTGTATCCGTTGGATCTCATAATTAGGTCATTATGAGTGATCTTTAAGAAAATAGTTCCAGTAATGGAGTGGATAGAAACAAGACTCCAATGGGTTATGTAGACAGCAGGTGTACAAAACTTTTTTTCAAGAAGTTTCCTAACATAAAGGGAAAAGAGACAAGAGGCTAGACTAGATGGGTGAAAGGGAAACTTTTTTGGACTTTTTAAGGACTAGCTAGACTGGAGCATGCTTGAAGGCAGATGGAAAGGAGACAGTGAAGAGGGAGAGACTAAAGATTCATGGGATAAAGAGAATTAACTTCGAAGCAAGGCCATTAATTCAATAGATGCCTATCAAGTGCCTGCAAGGTACCATCTTTGCATTGGGCCAGATCCTTGGGCGGGGAGATGTAGTACTTCAACACTATTTGCAGAGGCAGTGGTGTTTGTCAATGGAACCATTCCTTCCATTGACACAGTCCACACAACCCTTCTATAAATTAGTGGATGGTATTCCCAGAATCACTCTGGCCAAAAGTTACCATGGTCACCCAGTGGCCATCTTTGTGTTGATTCTCTCTTACATCCAGACTGGTTCTCAATTGGCAGACACCTAGTCAGTTCATTATTGGATTTTCACTTGAATCTTTTATAACTTGATGGCAATTGCTAAAGATTTCAATCTTATTAGCATAGTTTCTAAGATGCCACGACCACTTCCATGCCATGCATCAGAGCAGGACTTTAATGGAGAAGGGCAAAGATGATGTAGACCACTCAATGACCATCCAATGTAGGCTCATAGACGTAGAGCTGGGAGGCCCTTCGGAATCCATCTAGTCCAATCCCTTCATCTTACCGATGAGGTAACTGAGGCCCACAGAGGTTAAGAGACAACAAAAAAAAATGGAAATATGAGAGGTCAGATTTGAAGCTAGCTTCTCTACCTTCAGAACCAGCCCACTTTCACTGGACTAACCTAGCCTTTATCTTCTACCACCCCAACCCCACTCAACTCAGAAAGAGTTTGGACACTTCCAATCAGTTTCCTATACTTCCTATGCTTTCCTGCCACTTCCTATACTGTAAAATGGCAGGCCATGAGGCCTGGAAGCATTGGGGAAGGCTCATGGAAGAAGGAAGACTTCATCCTCGAAAGATGAGTCTTTATTTCTATAAATCTTTATTTCTATAAATATTTTTGTTTCTACATGTTTCTATAAGGAGAAAGCTCCTAGATAGAAATGTTCATTCTTCTTGGTTCCCAAATGGGAAAGCTCTATAATAGTTAACAAAGGTAACAATGGTTGGGGTGGGGGGTGGTAGGAGGTGGAGAGAGACTGTTGGAACGCTGTTTTGCTAAAAACCAATCTCTGTTTTATTCTGGGAAACAACACAATGCAACCAACTCTTCTGCTCTTGCTGCCTGTTTCATTCAGGTGCCTCACTCAAATGGAGCCAATTATAGTTATGGGGCAAAGAACTTAAATGAATTGCAGAAAATGGTGTTTTATAAAACAAAGAGGCAGAATCTGCACATTTCCTGGCCCAGGTTTAGGACTGAACTAGACCTTCTTCCCCTGCCCCGCCCCTCTCCTTCCTAGCCCTTGGTGTTGATAGCACAGGAAGGTGACATTTCGTAAAAAGTTAAACAAAGGTGGCATTTCCAAAGCTTCTCCCTAGCTGAGGTTTGCACACTTTGATAAAGGCCTACAGAGCCCACCTAAGCAAAACTAGAAGTTTAGTTAACTATATTGTTTTCTGTGTCCTCCCACCTCAATTTAATTCAATTTATAAAAGAGTTTAAAGCCTTCCACAGTGTCATAGGAGAGATAACGACAAATATGACACAGTCAAGTGCTCATAGAGTTCAGAGCTGGGAGTGGGGTAGGAAGGTGGCCAGAAGAGGTGCAGTGAGATGGATAAAGGGGAAGATATTGTCAGCACAGGGATTAATGTGGGCAAAGACAGAAGGGGCGGAGGAGAGAAGAAAGGAGATAATTTGGAACTCAAAGTTCTAAAAATAAATGTTAAAAACTGTTTTTACATGCAACTGGGAAATAAGATACACAGGCAATGGGTATAGAAATCTATCTGGCCTACAAGAAAGTAAGGAGAAAGGGGATAAGATGGCGGGGGTGGGGGTTGATAGAAGGGAAGGCAGACTGGGGAAAGGGGCAATCAGAATACATGCCATCGTGAGGTAAGGGAGGGGAGAGATGAGGAGAAAAGTTCTAACTCAAAATCTTGTGGAAATGAATGTTTGAAACTAAAAACAAATAAATTAATCTAGAAAGAGACAGGAGAGTAGGATAGAGTGGGTTGTATTTAAGAGGGAGTATGATGTAATGGGACGTAGAACGAGATAAGGTATCAAATTTTAAGTAGTTCCCAATCGGGGATGGCTTTTAATGCCAGGCTATGGAGGTTTGGACCTCCCCTTTCTGTGTCCATCTTTCTGTTCTCAGCGACCCCCTCAAATGCTCACTGTCCTCATGCAACGTGGCAGGAGACTTCTGCAGATTCAATGTCTGCAACCAAAGAAGTGAATTATGAATGGTGGAATCTCAGACACAATGATAGGGCTAGAAAGGACAATATTTGAGGGTGGAGAGGTGCTTAACAGGTAAGGTCAACCCTGAGTGAATTGTTGTCCTATGTGTGGATGATGAAGTTTTGCATCTAGGCCTTATTTTCTTTTTCTTCCCAAACCAAAATGTGCATTCCACTTAGCTTCTTGGCATCATCATTCCCATCTGTAATCTGGGCAGAATGACTGTCACTATCCATGGGGCACTTCTCCTTATAGGACTATCCATCCATGAAGCATTTTATAAATGTTGGCTACATTAAATTCAATTAAATCTGTCTCCTAGCTATAAGGAGTTGAAAATTATCTGATGGTAGCATATCTATAGGCGGTAAGGCAACCTTTATACAACTAAGTCAGTTTATGGAGGCTTAAGTGAAAAAAGATACTACTAACATATTTTAAAAATTAGAATAAATATATTTTGCTAATTAAAAATGCAGTCGATGTTACATGAATATGTAACACTTTGTTTAGTGCCTCATGGAACAGGGCAGTAGGCCAAGGTCAGATAAATAAATATTCATAAGCCAACTTGAAAAACATTTTTGGGAGGGAATACTTATACATCTATGAGTCCAGGGCAGCCATGAGCATGGATTCTGGTGCCTTGGGCATGGATAGGTCTAAGCAACGAGAGGTACAAAGCTCGGGTCCTTCCTCTGGAACTCCGTAACCAGTCAGCATAGCTTTCAGCAGTGTCTTCTCAAGACCTTGTTTGCTGTACTTAGAAGCTAAAACGGTGAGTCACAAGCATAGTTTTTAATGACATGACCCCTTTCCCAGTCACCCAGGTTTGAAACCTTGGGGTCCTTTTGATTCTTCCATCTCCTTTATTCCTCACAACCAAATCCTGTTCACTCATCCTCGGCAATGTCTCTGGAATACGGCCTTTCCTTACAATTCTCACTAAGACTAATATAAATCTAGTTCAGGACATTTTTACCTGATGCCTGTATATTTTAACAGCTTTTAAAATGATCTCCCTGCTCTAGTATCTTTCTCTGTTCCCAAATTCATCCTACCCACTACTACCATATGAATCTTCTTAAAATAATTTTATTTTTAAAAATAAATTTTATTGAGATTTTAGAGCTCAACATTTTAAAAAATGAATGTTCAAAATTGTTTTTACACATAATTGGAATTTTTAATGTTATTGATACCTTTTGTTTTTACAGTAATTTCTAGAAATAACTTCCATCCTCTTTCCTCCTTCCCTCAAAACTGAACTTTCCCTTATAACAAAGAAAAACACATGCCAAACAGTAACTGTGTCTTACAGTGTCTACAACATTCTTCCCCCTCCTTCTCTAGGAAAAGAGGAGAAGTTTCATTATCTCTTCACCAGGACCAGTATTGTTAAACATGACTTTTATCATATAACTCCCCTGGCTCAAAATCGTTCAGTGGTTCCTTATTGTCTATAGCAATGTTTCCTCTAAACTATGTATTAGCGAGATATCTAACATTTTCTGCCATAGACTGCTCCTTTCATGGAAGCCTCATGGTAGCCAGCTTGTAGAGTCTCAGGAACTGAGGATATCCAATTTTCTCAGCTCATGGTACCCTGAATGTCTCAGTGATTTTTGTCACATCATCCCTAGGGCAAAAGAAATACCTAGCAATTGTGTTTATTAAGTAGTTAGGTAGAAAATGTAAACATCTTGGATGCCCCAGTAAGTCTGTTGTGGCACCCAGGGTACTGAGGCACTCTGGGAATTGGAGAACAAGAGAAAATAAAGGATATACTTGGGTGGGAGATGCAGACTATGGAGAGAAGGAGGAGAAGGAGTTATTTTGATAAACCTATCAGCGGTTAGAAGCAAGAATCTTCCTTCATGAAGGCAGTGTGAAAGTAGAAAATTCGTGGGTTCTTTGATCAAGGGACCTGAATTCAAATCCTGTCTCTGATACTTCCCTGTCCCACCTGGGTCAGTCTTTTAACCTCCCTTGGCCTGTTTCCTTATAGATGAAGTAAAAAGGTTGAAGAAGATGGCTTCTGAGGTTCCTTCCAGCCACATCTGTAATTCTCTACTAAAAAAATTTCCATGAACCAGTCCTAGTTTATGAACCCACAAACTGGAAAAATTAGTCTCCAGGACAAAGTCCACCCAAATTCCTCACCTTGACATTCAAGGCCCTCCACAAATTTGGTCTCTAGAGGCACTTTTTCATTTTTTTACTGCCAACCTTTGCCCTTGAAGATCCTCTCGGACCCTCTTTCATCCATCCATAAACTCCCCTAACCTCAAAATCAAGCTCAAGTACCACTTTCATACCTGACAAGACTTACATGAACTGATGCAAAGTGAAATGAACAGAACCTTGTCTATAGCAACAGCAATATTATTTGATGATCTATTGTGAATAACAGCTACTCTCAGCAATATAATGATCCAAGATAATTCTGAAGGTGCTGTCCATTTCCAAAGAAAGAACTGGTGAGCCTGAATGCAGATAAAAGATGTTGTTTCTGTACTTTATTATTTTTCTTGGGTTTTGATGTCTATGTTTTCTTTCACAGCATGATTTATGTGGAAATGTGTTTTGCATGACTACACATGGATGACCTATGTCAAATTTCTTGCCTTCTCAATGAGGTGGGGGAGGAAAAGGAGGAAGAGAACTTGGAATTCAAAATTTGAAAAAAGAATGTTAAAAATTGTTTTTATGCATAATTGGGAAAATATAATATTGAATTTAAAAATAAAATAAAATGATTTTATGTTTTAAAAAGTATCACTTTCATTATGAAAACTTTTCCTTACTCCACCCATGCTGCTTCTCTGTATTCCTGCTGAACTTATAGCCAGGACCACACTTATGATGAGCAATTCCTTTACTTATGCAAGTTTTGTCTTTTGTCTCTGTAGTGCCTTGCATAGTGTTAGACATGGTAGAGACTCTGTAAATGCTTTTTGGTTGGTTTGGTGCCTTTTCCTTTAAGCTGGTTAGCTAAATGACTGGGATGCAGCCTGATTGATGTAGCCAAAAGTCACGTTCCAACCCTGCTGCTATAGCACTCTGCACCAATTCATCTTTATGAACCTCAGTTTCCTTACCTGAAATTGAGATAGTATCTGTCCTAACAGCTCACAGGAATGAAGCATAGTCTGGGGGAAAGGGCAGGAGACTTGCACAGTGCCTGGCACACAGTAAGCACTAATAAATGTTTGCTTACTGATGGACTGGATTCGAACGTTTGGTTTGAGCCTGGTTCTGCCAGTCACTAGCCCTGTGACTTTGGGAAATTTGCTGTAGTGCTCTGATTTTACTTCTTTGTATGTAAAATGGAAATGATGGCAATATTTATGAAGTCTGCCTCACTGGGCTGTGTTGAGAAGGGAGCTCTGTAAACCCTAATGCTCTCTCTATAGAAATATGAGTTATTATTTTGAAGACAAAGTCAAATCAAATGAAACAGATGGGCCACCATCAAACAGCACCTCTGATATTTACTATCTGTATCACTCTAAGAGAGTCAGTTAGCCTTTAGGTGTCTCAAGCTACTTCTAGTTATGTATCAGCTATAAAGGATGTATGGGGTGTTCAGGGAGGATGTGCATCTCTTGTGTGAGGGCTTGCTGAGTCCTTTTCAGGGCTCTTCATACACCTTTGGTGTCCACCTGTCACCCAACTCTCACCTGTGACACCAAATGCTATAGCATTTGCAGGAGCCACACTGGGTGAAACTGCATCAGCTTTCAGGCTAAACCAGATTGAGGGTAACTGACAAACCTCAAACCAGTCAATGAATTAGGGAAATATCTTCCTGGAGCATGTGAAGACTTTCCCCAACAGAATGGGTGGATGAGAACAATTTGTTCCAATGGCCATGAAGGCAGCTGAAATGGGTGCTGTGGAATGCTTAAACCTTGGTCAGACATCAAAGATGCCAAGGTCATCCACAGTTGTCCTGACTTTTGTTTTGCCACGGGACTTCGATGACTTTGGAAGAGAGAGTGAAGCTGACAATTTTGTGTGACTTTGCCTCACTTAAATCCAATTTCATGCACAAGTCAAGACATTACCCCATGACGTCCTTGGTCCTCTTTGTAAACAAAGGATAAATAACGACATCAGCTATAATTGATGGCTAACTTCTACACTCTTCAGTAGAGGGAATTCTCATATGGGAATATGCTGACATCACAGATCCTTTTAATTTTTTAAATATGAAAGACAGAATTTCTCAGTGGATAGAGAGTTAGCCTTGGATCTATGAAGACCTGAGCTGGTGTCCCACCTCAGATACACACTGGTTTATGTGACCTCCACAAGTCATTTGGCTCTGGGCAATTCAAAAGCTATGTCCTAGAGGACTGGCTTGCATTGGTAGAAGTGGCTTTCTCATCTGGGAGCTTCCTATATCTATATCAATGGAATCACAGTTGCAAGCCTTATTTCTAATGTTTCTTAATAGGCTAGGTGAAGTGAGCTTACTAGCAGTAGTTACTTGACTTGGACTCTTTTCAAACTGGTTGATCAGTCTTGGTTGGAAGACTATTCAATAAAGAACATTAAGGGATCCTTTCCATTTACCTTTCTCCATTGAAGTGAGTAACTAGGCAGCCCTGGAGGTTCAATGCCTTTCTTTAGCTGGACTTATGGACCCAGGATATTCTCAGTAGTATTATGTTGAGTTATATTGGCTGCTCTTAGAGGAACTCAACACCAAAATCTAAAGATGCATTTTCAGATTCTATGACCTAAAGATGTCTTAGAGGGATTAGGATGAAGATATCTATAAAGACATGAGTGGCCTCGGTCAGTCTTTTATAAATGACAAAAAGGAGGTAACATTGCCTTTTGATTTCTTCCCACCTTGGTTTCTAGGCTCTTCTCTGTTCTTTTTGTCCTACCTTCCCAGAATGCTCGGAGTCTCTCACTAAAGACACAGACACAACTCCAAATCCTTTGCTCAACTCCTTCCACTGCCATCAAAACTTGCCCATTCTGTGTCTCATTATCTTAGGACTCTGATTGGTAATGGAACTTAATTTGCCATTAATGATTGATGATTACTTTATAAATTACCCATCCTATGGGCGTTTGCCTTTTAATAGGGGACAACCCAAAGGAGTCCTCTAGCTGTAGAATATCACATGCCATGGCAAACTTATGACAAACAGTGTTAGAGGGAGAGAGATTTTGTGGAATGGAGTACCTTTTTCTTAATACTTCTCAGATCACACAACAATGATAACATCCATTCTGCCAATATATAATAAAAGGTCATTCTTGAAATAGCCTCAGAACATTAGACATGAGACTGCCCAATTTTACTTGTGGCTGGAGGTTCAATCCTGACACTAGGTGGCACTATTTTGGCTTTGTGTTCACTTGCATGTCATAGAGCATGGGTCAGAAGGTGAAGTGTTTAGATCTCTTTGGAGGTAGGCAGGACTGCTATTTGCACATCTAGGTTTCTGCATAGGGTTTGGAGGAGGCAGAAAGCAGGAAAAATTGAATCAAGGGTCTGACTTCATGAATATACCTGTGTATTCCTCCACCCAACCCTACTACATATAAATAAAGCTACAAAAATGAGCATGGACCAAAGATAGTCCTAGATGAGCAGGGCCTCATAAAGGAATTTTATATTAATGGGGGCTCAGGAATAGTGATACATGAAAATCTAGGTAGATCGGTAGGTAGAGGCAGAGTTGATGCCAATTGTCCCCAAAGAGGGCATTATCCCCATATAGTTTAATGGGATTGCTGTACTGTACCGGGGAGATGTTTCCCAAAGCAGTCACCTGATTTAATGTATTACACGTAGACTGGAATCATAGAATCTTAAACTATTAGAGCTGGAAGGGTGAAAGTCCTTGACAAAATGGTGGGATTATACAGATCATGATTCCCCACTAATATGATTGCCCCCATCATTTGCTATCAATATCAGCAGGTGGAATTAGCCTTTGGTGCCCTCCAATATGCATTTCTGGACACACACACACACGCCTTATTCTGGTCCTACTTTTGTGTTATTGCTTAGAGCCTCTCTTAAAACAACCAATAAAATGCCAATCGTCTAGTCATTTTTTATTTTTTTTTTTGGAGGAGGGAAGGCAGGGTAATTGTGGTTAAGTGACTTGCCCAAGGTCACACAGTTAGTGTGTCAAGTGTCTGAGGACAGATTTGAACTCAGGTCCTCCTGGCTCCAAGGCTGGTGCTCTACTCACTGTACCACCTAGCTGCCCCTCATCTTTTTATAGACAAAGAAACTAAAACCTAGAGAGAAGAAATGACCTGGCAGGATTCTAACCCAGATTTTCAGTCCAATTTTTGGATTACCTTCTCCCTTCAGATCTCAGAAAATCCTTTCTTCACCTCGACAAAGGATTACTAAGTACAGCAAGGGTCACCATCCACTATAAAGTGAAATAAACATTGATTTGGGGCCAGATGATCTGGATTTGAATTTTGGCTCTAATCCTACTACAATGTGACCTTGGAAAAATTCACTTCACTTGTCTTGGGTGAGAGCTTCTTCTACAGAATGAGAGGGTTGAACCAGGTGATGTCAAAGTTCCCGTCCCTAAGTTTTGCTTCCCATTATCTTTTATTATTGTTATCTGTGTATGTACCATAACCCCCATGCAAACTCCCTTAGTAGAGGGCAGGGAACAACAAGACTACAGCTTTTCTAACCTCTGTATATTCCCCCATTGCCTACCAATGTGCTTTGTACACAATAGATACTTTAGAAATATATATGTATATATATATATATATACATGTATATAAATTTCCATTTCTACTACATTGTAGGATCATAGATTTAGAACTGAAAGGAACCTTAGAGGTGATTGTCACCAAGTCTAACCCCTTTGTTTTTATATGTCAGGGTAGGGCTGATTGAGTAAATCAATCAAGGCACCCCATTCCGCTTAAAGTGAATGATAAGATGTTATCCCCCGGTATCTATCTTAATAAGGTGTCTCAACAGAACCAAATCAATGAAGGGATTTCCAACTAAGTGTGGAAAGGCCTTGATCAATTTAAATGTCTCTAATGGGCTATTGGATGGAGGGGAGTGAAGTTTCACAGAAAGTGTTCAAATGGACTGAGGAAACTTGGTAACACTCCATGTGGGTCTCAATAAAATGAGGGAGCTGAGCTAGTGTAGAAGTTGAGAGATTTGGGGTTGGATGAGTATCTGTTGGGGGAGAGAACAGGGATACCTCTGAGAAGGGACCACAGACTGGGAATAGAACACTATACTCTGTTGGCCTTGGACTCCCCCTGCCCCCACCTTAGCCCCAGAAGGAATTGGTGAACTTTGCAGGTCTGGAGGGCTTCCCATCTTCCCATTAGTGTTCTAGCAGAGTTCCTGGAACAGCTAAGGACAGAGGCTACTTCAGGAGCCAAGGACAAACTAGACACACAGTCACAGCTCTACGAAGAGCCCAGTAGAAAAATTTACTATACACAAAGTCCAGCAATGGGACTTCTTGGAGCTTTGAGTTACTCCCCTTAATGAAATTTACTCTCTAAGCTTGGGCCCACTTTCCCCTGGATTCTGTATGTACTAGTGGGAAAGTATGATTCAGACTTTTGAGGAAATAGTTTATGGAAATTGATCTACTTTTTTTAAAAAAAAGAGGCACTTCCCCTCCCTCAAACCTTTAGGGCTATTGCTAGAGCCCTGAGGGGACCCAGTAGTTACATTTTAGTGACCTAACTTGCCAGTGCAAGGGGTAGTTGGGATATTCATTCCAGTGCATGAAATACATATAGTTGAGAAATTGAGGTTGAGAGAGTTGAAGTGGCTGGTCTAGGGTCATAAAGTTAGTAAGTTTCTGAAGTGGAATTCAAACCCAAGTATTGTCAAGGCCAAGTCTAGTACTATAACCCAGAAGTGTCAAAATCAGCCACCCATGGAATTCCCTTCCAACAAGATTAAGATGTACTTGGGAAATGTTTAACAAAATAAATTAAAAATACAATTCAACATGGATAATGTTAATTTGTTGTTTTTGAAGTCAATATGACCAAAGGAAATCTGTTTCTATTAGAATTTGACACCACTGCTCTCTCTCTGTCTGTCTCTCTCTCTCTCTCTCTCTCTCTCTCTCTCTCTCTCTCTCTCTCTCTCTCATACATTAGGCTGCCTCTCATGCCATCCCAGCTCTTGGACCCTGAAAGGAAAGTGCCCTGGTCACTAACTGGCAAACCAAGAACTTTCTAATAAGGTTGTGTACTCTCATGCTGGCTTCACAATCTTCTGTAGGAGAGAGGTCAGAAGAGCTGGGGTGGAGGGGGCGGAGGGTGATGCTGGCAGCCCTTGCTGGACTGTAGAAAGTAGGTGATGACAAAGCAACTGTGAAATAACCAGAAAAATACCCCGAGCGACCCAGCTGGCACCAGCACTGCCGTTGCCACGTGAATCTGCTTTCCTGCCGGACTGGAGAACAGAAGCAGGGACAGGCATCACTCTAACCAGTAGCTCTGAGAGCTGGTCAGTCTGTCAGTAAAATAAGCCTATTGGAGGCGAGGACCCCTCCCTCCCCTTCCATAGGCACCAGAAATAAAAACTGGAAGAGATACTAGCTCTGTGTTGCTTTCCTAAGTGCTGAAAAACCACCGTGCACAATGATTTGGGAGGGCGGCCCCTCTTCTGGCTTGGGCATAACCAATGACTTCGGTGCTTCTTTGAGCAGGAGCCAAAGGGAACTGAGGAAAACAATGCGTGTGGTGGAAGTGAGAATATCCTGGAAGGAAAGAAAGGAAGAAAGTTTATGGTGAGCAAGGGGCCTTCAATCCCTTTAAATTTTTTCAGTGTTTCTTGGCACAGAAAGCTGGCATCTCTAAGCATTAGGCAGGGGAGTATAACCTAAGAAAAACACTTTGTAAAACTTAAAGCACCATATAAATACCAGCCATTATCATTATTGGTGTTGTTACAGCCATTAGGAATCAGACTCTGTAAAGGGCAAAGATGCATGTTTGCAAAACAAATATGTTGCATGAATACATGGATTTAGTCCTGAAATTTAACTCTGGAAACCATTCTTGTTTCAGGAGGATGAATATATATTTAGGTTGTGATGTGGCTTGCTGTCCATCCTTCTTTTTCAAAGAGGACCAGTAACATTGCAAGTGATGTCTTGACTTGCAGGTGAATTGGATTTAAGTGAGGCAGAGTTTAGTTAAGTCATCAGCCTTGGGGCTAGCTTTGGCTTCTGACTTCTCATCCTCTAATTGTTTCTCTCTCTCTCTCTCTCTTTCTTTCTCTCTCTCTCTCTCTTTCTCTCTCTCTCTCTCTGTCTCTCTCTCTTTCTCTGTCTCTCTCTCTGTCTCCCTCTCTGTCTCTCTCTCTCTGTCTCTCTCTGTGTCTCTCTCTCTCTCTGTCTCTTCTCTCTCTCTTCTCTCTATCTCTCTCTCTCTCTCTCTCTCTCTCTCTCTCTCTCTCTCTCTCTCTCTCTCCCCCCTCCTTCCCCTCTCCCTCCTTTCTCCATCTGTGGAATGAGGGAGAGTGATTCTGGCTTTCCCTACAGAGTTGTAGTTTGGGGGTTCATTAATAGATTTTGAAAAGCAATGAATCCCTATTAACAGATGCTCTACAGCTCTAGCAATGTGAGGAGCTAGGGGGTAGGGGTGCAGAGGGAGATCTTCTAGAATGGTTTTTCTCAACCTGGTACTTGCCTAATTTTTTTCCATGCCAGATTTGGTACTTGAGGGCTGAGGATGTGACTGATGTTGCCTTTCTTAACTCCACTTTTTTTGCTCTGGGTTTTTTTCATGATACTTCTTCATTATCACTGATAATATAAGTTGATGGTCCAAGATCAGCCCCTAGAAAGTAAGGTGCTCAAAGCACTAGGAGGAGTGGGGCTCCTGGTGGGAAGTCTGCAGACAGGATCAACATAGCTGACAGTACGATTTGAAGAATCCAGATTTGGCCTGACACCCCAAAATATTTTCTCATCTACCATGAATTAAATGCAATTGATAAATGGAAGTGTTCTCTGGGAGACATAGCATATTCAACTGGGACCAGTTACTAAAAAAACACCTCAGGGTAACTTTGCTTCTCAAATTTTCTTGCATAGTGGGACTCTGATACCAGGCAACTAAGTTTCAGTTAGGAGAAGGAAAGAAGCAAAGTTTTAGATCCCAGTAAGATGAAGCAAGGAGGCATGGGGGGGGGAGGGGGAAGAAGAGGTAAGGGGCAGGTGATCATAAAACTGGCCTGCATCTTTGTGTTTTCAATGGCTGGTCCAGAGAAGGGGTCAAGTACGGAATTGTCCTAAAGCTAGAAAGCTTCTATGTTCTCTCCTCACTCTTGACTGGGCATGTGGGAGTGGGGGAAGGGGGACTCTTCTGGCTCCCTAGGTCAGGCATGCAAATTGATGCTTTAGGTGAATCAAGGAAATGACTCACATTTGCAGTCCTCACAGTATAACTTACGTTTCTGACTGGGTAGCTTCCCACTCCATCCCTGCCCCTACCAGTCTTGGAAAAGGAAGGGGAAGTTCTTAATGTATTTGCATAAAATCCTTTTTGAAAATGAATATTTTAATAAGTCATAGGAGGTAAGAGACAGAAGGTATTTTAGGGACTGTCTAGTCCAATCCTCTTTCTTTATAGAATGACTTGGCATTTTCAGGTCGAACATTCATTTTGAGTTTATTGAGGTGTTTGGTGTAAGTTATTGATCTAAACCTAATTTCTGCCAGACTATTTTCCAGTTTTCCAGTAGTTCTTGTCAAAAAAAAGAGTTCTTTCAATTCTCTTATTTTACAGACAATGAATCAGAGAGCTGGAAGAGTGAATGATTTTCCAGTGGCCACCTAGCTAGGCTTTGGCAAAGCAGGGACTAGAACTTGAGGAAAGCTAGTATAAGAGAGGCAACATTTGTGCTAGAAAGAGGACCATAACTGCGATTGCATCTAGAAGGCTCTGTGTAACTGTGAGCAAGTTATTTCATCTTAGTTTCCTTATCTGTGAAATGAGAACAACAATATCTGTCCTATATATCTAATAGCATGGTTGCAAAGAAAACACTTTGCAACCTATAAAACACTATATAAATGTGGTCTATTGCTACTTTTAAACAAGCCTTTAGCCCATTCTCTAGGGGGAACAACAAGAGTTATTGGGCAAACAAGAATGTTCCTTCATTTTTGCTACTGCCTAGAGTAGACTCAAACAAGGATATTTATGATGATTTGGAGTGAAATGACCAAGGTTTGAATCCAAGCTTTTCTACTTATTGATTCTGTAATAGGATAGGATGGGATGGGATGGGATGGGATGGGATGAGATAGGATAGGATGGGATGGAATGGAATGGAATGGAATGGAATGGAATGGAATGGAATGGGATAAGATAGGATAGGATAGGATGGGATGGGATGGGATGGGATAGGA
This sequence comes from Phalanger gymnotis, assembly GCA_028646595.1. Classification (NCBI taxonomy): domain Eukaryota; kingdom Metazoa; phylum Chordata; class Mammalia; order Diprotodontia; family Phalangeridae; genus Phalanger; species Phalanger gymnotis. The sequence continues at coordinate 329,940,557 of CM053624.1, forward strand.
TAGGATAGGATAGGGTAGGATGGGATGGGATGGGATGGATTGGGATGAGATGGGATGAGATAGGATAACATAAGGATAGGGATGGAACTTGTGATTTGATTGATGTCAGGATCAAAGATAAGGAAATTCCTTTGACCAATGTACATTGGTACATTTGTCTAGTGTATTTGGAGGGTCAGTGAATTATTTTCCTGGGGTAACAGCCAGTACATGTCAGAGGCAGGCCTTTTATGAGATCTTTAGATTGGTGATCCATCTACTACATCAAGCTGTCTCTCTATTCCCTGTGTGATGTTGGACAAATCATTAAACCTCTGTGCCTCAGTTCTCTCATTTGTAAGATGCATTTGGGCTTTTAGCTCCCACCCCGAAGATCTTATGGGTTAGTATGCTACTCATCTGTGTCCCTGTTTGCAAGGTTATTTTAAAAGTCACAACCAGGTTTACAATGCTGCCCTCCTTGTTGGGGATGAGCTGTTCTTTTCAAGTATTGTTACAAGGTTCTGTGTTGAAAATCACAACTCTGTGTACCAAAAAGACGATCTGCTCTTCCAAAGCCTTGCTAGCCCCTGGGTTTGTGTGTTGTGCAGAAAGGTGGGTCACATGCTTTACAAAACAGTTTCCTAATATAGTGTGAGCTTGGCAGGGAAGGAGCTTGTCACAGGCGCATACGGAAAAAAAAAATTTTAAAAGAGGATATTTGTAAAGTCTGATATGATAGTTTTCATAGTTGCTTCAGAGGGAAAATTAGAAGGCAGAGATAAGCTAAACAATTTCTTTAAATCCTAGTGAACTTTTATCTTCCCTCTGACACTGCTTGGGAGTTGGTGTATGCATGTGATGTATTTACTGGTTCCCTTTGATATCCATTCTCCTGCCTCTGGACGTGGTTCTTTGACTCAGCCCTATCTACCTGGAATGATCCATGGCCTTCTATGGGACTTAGCTCTGCCCAGGGAATTTGCACCACCAGACCCAGATAAATGTCCCTGGCAATCTTCCTGCCAAAACCTTAATTTAAGACTTGATTAACAGCGGGATGGAAAATGTTATTCTGCTTGTAGTAGTAAATGAGCTGGCTCCTGAGGAGCAGGGGAGATTGGGTCTCTCGGGTGGTGAGAGTGTTAAGTCCTCACACCTCCAGGTGAAGTCTCATTGTTCTAAGAGAGGATACTAATCGTTTGCCCTCTTTGTGGAGTTTTTCGGTTAAATTCTCACTTGCTATCATTGCCTGAGTTGCAGCAAAATGTCCTGCTTGCTCTTACATGACAGTCTTTGTCCTCCCTCCAGACCTTTTCATATCCTCCCCCACCATTGCCTCTATGCCTGAAATGTTCTCTCTCCTTACTTACTCCTCTTGAAAGTCCTAACTCTTTCCAAGAATCAGCTCAGATACGAAATAAAGCCATTTCTGATGCCCCCTCCCAGTAGTTAATGTTCCCACCACCCTCGAATTGTGTGTATATCTATATATCTATATAGATACAGATATAGATATAGATAGATGTGAATGAATATACACACATACACATACATGTATAAGTACATTATACTTTATATAATTTACGTGTAACATAATGTTATATTACATTATATATGTGTGCTAATGTGTGTAACTATATATATGTAACTATATACACATATATATGTACGTATGTATGAAACATCTACATATTGTTGTTCCCCCCCAGTAGAATATAAGCATCCAGAGGGCAGGGACAAAGTTCTTTCAAGTAGCACGGTGTCCCACTCACAGCAGACACTTAATAAATGCTTAAAGAGGAATTGAAATGCTGCTCTGTCTCCTATTCTCTGCAACACATACGTCCCCATTCCCCATTCGGAGAAAAGAAAAGCTCTGGAGAAGTCTAAAACAATCAGATTCCTTTGTTATCTCCTTCAGAATTTAATCCTCAGTCCAAGGGTAACGCTAGTGCCAGAAAGGGTGATGCCAGAAACCCAGGACAACTTCTGCAGGCAAGAGACCATGGTGAAGAATCCATCAGTATCCTGCTAGTTGTACATGATGTCCAAGGGGATGGGTAAGGGGCCTAGAGATGGAACAAATGGAAAGACAGAAGAGTGGGCATAAACTAAGAGAAGGTCCTTTACCAGTGACTGGAGTAATCTAGTTCTTAATTAACTAAGAGTACAATCTTCCCATCGACATTAGGGAGGCAGTTAGGGGTACCAAGGTGTCCATAGGAGGAGGCATGTGTTCTTTTGTAGACTCTCTGTGTGACCTTAACCAAGTCATTTCTCTTTTTTTACTACAGTTTCTGCCTCTGTAAGAATGGGGGGGGGGTGGAGTTGGTCTACATGACTTCTAAGATCTTACTCAGCCTCCAAATTGTTTTCTGTTTCAGCAGGCATGTTCAGGGCTTGTGGTTTTTAGAAGATGAAATAATGAAAAGAAAAAATTTTAAACAACTATATCAAAATGTCTACTGATGGCCTCTCAGATTGGTGGTACAAGGTCCATCCATGTAAAGGGAATGAAGGATTATCCATTATATAAAAATGAACTTTCTTCTGAATTGAAAAACTCTGGGTTATGTATGATTTTTAAAAAAGCACAGATGAATGTGAAGGATCATAGGAAGTAGAATTGTAACTAGGACTGGGCAAACAGAGCTTTGCCTCGGGGCAACAAAATGTAGATTGGTAAGAGCACCGTCCCTGAGCTAGCTTCCTCCCCTCCCCTCAGTCACAGCTGCTTCACCCCACATGAGCTCCTCCCTATCCACTGCTTCCCACCCCAGCTGTGCTTCTGAGTCTCTCCAGACTTTATTCTCTTCCTCACTGTGCTTCCGACTCTCCCAGATTTCGTTATCATTACTCAGTCACATTTTCACCCTATAACCTCCCTCACTGCCTGGAGCCTAGTCATCCTGGGACACTCCTCCACAAATGTTCCTCTTCTCTGACTAGTGAGTTCCTTCAGGAGGGTTTCTGTTTTGGGAACAGACCTAAGGCCAGACTTCATTCATTCTCTTTAGTCTGTGGTCTTCACCACCACGGCCCACCAGGATTTATGGGTTTATCTTCGTGAATTAGAATGTAAACTCTTTGAGAACCAGGACCATCTTTCTTTGTCCTTGTAATTCTCTTAGTACAGTGCCTGGCACATAGTAAGCCTTATTAAATCCTTCTTACCTTGCCCAACTCTCTACCCTAGGCACCAGCTAGTCCTTTAGCCACGTGATCCCAGGGCATACATCCATCCCTTTGGGGCTGAACCTCAGGTGAGTTACTCATTAGCACCAACCTTCTAACCCTTCCCTCCCTTGCCTCAGATACAAAAATTCCTAGTTAATTAATCTTCTCTAGAAAGTGACCAGTTAAAGCAGAAGGAAGGACACCGGTTATTTATCAGTAGACAGTGAGACTCTATCATTCCCTGCTGGATGAACAGAAGAAGCTATTTAGCTTGGCCTGACGAAGGGAATGAGGCAAAGTAATCATATTAGCTAACATTTATCAATTACTTTATGACTTACAAAGCACTTTCTTCACAGTAACCATAAGGTTGGTAGCAGAAGTACCATTATAGACCTATTTTAATAATAATCATTGACATTTATATAGCACTATAAACTTTGTAAATCACTATATGTATTACTTAATTCAAGTCATAAAAACTCTGTGAGGTAAGGCTCTATCCTTATTATTATTGATAGTAATAATTAATTATTATTATTATTTTGGTTCAGACCTATGATTTCATCAGTGTGAGAATTCCTAGTGTGGAAACTCCCTCCACACATGTAGACCAGCTATTCATCAGTAACTTGTGATCTTAGAGATTAAATGACTTACCCAACCCATGATCACAGAGCTAGTATGTGGACAGGACTCCCTGAATCCTAAGCTAGCCCTCTATTCATGCCTCACACTCCCTCTCATCTCTATTTTATGGATATAGCCAGGAAAACTGGGAAGATTGAATAATCTTTCCATTGTCACATAGTTGGTAAGTGTCAGAAGTGAGATTCAGACCTAGGTTAGCCCAACTCCAAGGCCAACATTTGATCCCCTATGGCCACAATGCCTGTCCCCAGATACACCCATCTGTTGCTTCCTGTATTGGGAGAGGGTTTAATACTGATCTTTATCACAGTATGAATCTCATCCTAATCCACCACACATAGTGATATATGCTAATGGCCAAATACTAATTATTTCACAGGGTTATTGGGAGAAAATTGCTTTAAAAAAAACACAAACCATTATACGAAACCTAAGCTAATATTATTATCTTCAATGGGCCCTTTGCATCTCATCTGGGTTTATTTTGGGTCTTAATATGATGCCATAAGCAGGACTAAATTACTCATAGAATCTGAGCTGTGTCCAGATTATTGTGGGGGTGTTACCAGTTGCCCAGTTATATTATGATCATTTTAGATTTTGCCCTTTCTAACACCAGCTTATTACTCATTTTAGTCCCTAGGGCTGAGGGAGGAGGGGTGAGAGGGAGCAGGTAGGGAGACAGAAAATCAAGGAGGAGCCTTGGTTGTGATACTTTAGCAAATCTTTTTTTTTTCTAAGTACTTTACAAATAAAGAAACAAGGGTTCATTGAAGTGAAGAGATTCACCCAAAGCCATATGGCTAGTAAGTAGTATTAGAACTAGGATTCTCAGCCCGGACCTTCTGACTGGAAGGTCTGTGATCCTTTTTCTGCCGCTTTAGTCTGCTTCTTTAAGATGCTGAGCAAGTGACTTAGCCCTTCTGGGCCATGGACAAAACAAACACATTTTTTTAAAGGCTTGAACAAAGGGAGATTGAAGATTCTGTGTGCTGTGAACTTCTAAGAAAAGACCGATCACGTGATCCCAAGTGTTCAGTTCTCACATTCCCGGAGCTGGTTTTGTTGTTTTGTTATTTGTTTTGGGTTTGCTCATTCCTTCAACAAATATTAACTGGATGTCTACTGTGCACAGCAATGTGTAATATGGTCTGAACAGCCACACTTACTGGTGCTATACTGGTAAACAAACCCTTTTTCCATTGGGTTTTCCCATGTTTACCACTTGGGTAGGGGACCCTTCTTTTACCTCTGACTGTGCACAGGGCAATACAGCTGGGATTGTTTATGGACAGGTTTCCACCTGGCTCTGGAGCAGGTGGTAGGGAGTTGTGGGGAGCTGCATTATTTCTTCTTTTAAAACCAAAAACAATTTAGCCCCTAAAGACTCTGCTCTGCTTTTTTAAAAAACTAAGTTGCTGTGGCTACAGATCTTTAAAACCTGACATCATTATGCAAGGCTTAATAAGCCTGTTAGGGCCTTCACAATCAAAATCTCACTTCTCTTTGATCACATGCACATGTATGTATATATATGTATATGTACACAATATGCATATACATACATATGTGTGTATAATTCAAGTATATAAATGCAAACGATATGTCCACACACATACATACATGTGTGTACACACACACACACACATACATATATATATATACACACATATATCAATCTATCGAGATCTATCTATTTCTATCTCTATCTACCTATCTATCTGTCGGGGCATTTGGCCCTGAGGACCAAACATTGCTCACAAAAGGAACCAGGGTCTCCAAGTTCAGTCATCTGGCTAGTGATTTTTTGCCCTTTTATATGTGAACTCTCTTTAATTCTGGAATCTGGTCTCCCCTTTTAAGTTCAGACAATCAGAGATTTGTTTAATTTATGAAAGGACTGGAATATAATATGGGTCAGTGTAAAGAGTCCTGGATTTGGAATCCAGGGACCTAGGTTCGAATG
>CM053624.1:329946432-329957908 GCA_028646595.1 Phalanger gymnotis
TAATTAGTGAGAACCTATGCATAGAAGTGGATACAGGGTGACCCCAATCAAGAATTCGTGGATTCAAGCCCTGCATTTGATAGATACCAGCTGTGTGTCCCTGGGCAAGTCACCACTGCTTAGCACAGTGCCTGGAATATTATAGGTGCTTAATAAATGTCTGTTGACTGACTGATACAATGTCTCAGTGTCCCAGGCAACACTCCAAAACTCTATGTTATAGCCAAGTTGCTCATATGAATAATGAAGAGTATTTCAACAAAGAGAATTCCCCCATTCTGATGAAAATAACAATTTCAGACCTTTATATATGTGTGTGTATATATATGTGTGTGTGTATATATATATATATACATATATATATATAAAATGGCTAATGATAATAGCTAACACTTACATAGCACTTACTATGTGCTAGGAACTAGGCTAAGGTCTATATAATTATTATTCCCTTGATCCTTACAATAACCCTAGGATGTAGGTGCTATTATTATCCCCATTTTACGGATGAGAAAACTGAAGCAAATAGATGGTTAAGTGATTCTTCCAGGGTCACCAAGTTAGTAAGTGGCTCAGGTTGGATTTGAATTCAGCTTCTCTAATTCTAGGCCTGGTGCACTATCCACTGTGCCACACACACAGACACACAGACATGAATACACATGCACACACATACACACGTACATGTATGTATATGCACATGTGCACACATGCAAACACATTCACATGGCTTAATAATTATAAGTGCTAGTAATATAGCTCTTTAAGGTTTGCAAAGTTATTTAAATGTAATCTGTGTTGAATTCCCATAAGTATCTTTGAATTTCTCTCTTGAATTTAGAATAATAAAATCTCCCTGGAAAGGAATTTTGCATGTCTCTTAATCTGACCTCCTATCCAATGCAGGAATCCCTTCGATAGAATCTCAGACATTGAGGCAGCTGGTGTGCCCAGAAGGCTGTGCCAGGAGTCAGAATGACCTGAGTTCAAATCCAACCTCAGACATTTACTAGCTGTGTGACTTTGGGCAAGTCACGTAACCTCTGCTTGCCTCAGTTTCCTCAACTGTAAAGTGGGAATAATAATAACATTTACCTCCCAGAGTTGTTATGTGGATCAAGTGAGATAACATTTGAAAAGTGCTTAGTACAGGGTCTGGCACACATAAATGCTAGCTATTATTATTAGTATAGTCTCTCCTTGAACACTTTCAGTAATAGTCTACTCACTACATTGAGAGGTAATTCATTCCTTTTCCCTCTTTGAAGGCAAATGTGCCCCCTATAGCTTTCACCCGTTAGTCCTTGTTCTGTCCCTTGAAACAACACAGAATGGCTGCTCCTTCTTCCCCAGGACAAGCCTCCTGATATATAGAGACAACTATCAGACATGCCCTTAATTTTCTCTTCTCTGTGCTAAATATGCTTCAACTATATGACATGGTTTCCAGACTCCTCTGACTCTTGGTCACTCTCCTCAAAACATTCTCAAGTTTGTTAATGCCACTTTTAAGTGTGGAACCCCAAAATGAATGCACTATTTTAAATGTGATCTGGTTATCACAGAACACAATGGGAATATTATCTTTCTTCATCTGAACATTACAGCAGCCTGCTACTAATATAGGATTCTTCCAGTTCTGTTCCATTGTGGTGCAATCAAGGTGACCCTGGGTTTTTGAACACTATACCAGTAGAATTCAAGCTCTGCCAAGAAATCTCTAGCTGGAAAGGTAACTTGGGAAAGGCAACAAAACCAGGCAGTGAGGAAGCCCACTGATAGATAGTGCACAGTGGATAGAACACTGGGCTTGGAATCAAGAAGACTCAACTTCCTGAGTTCAAATCTGACCTCAGACACTAGCTGTATGACCCTGGGCAAGTCACTTAACCCTGTTTACCTCAGTTCCTCATCTGCAAAAATTAACTAGAGAAGGAAATGGCAAACCACTCCAGTATCTCTGCCAAGAAAACCCCAATGGGGTCACAAAGAGTCAGACACAACTGGACAACAACAATAAAAAGTAGTTGATGGCTAGAGAGCTGGACCTGAAGTCAGGAAGACCTGAGTTCAAACCTAACCACATACACTTACTAGCTGTGTGACTCATATGCTCATATCTGTAAAATGAGGATTATAATAGCACCTACCTCTCAGGGTTATTGTGAAAATCACATGAGATAATATTTGTAAAGTTTGCTCTGCAAACCTTAAAGCTCTCTATAAATACTAGCTAGTAGTAGTAAATATGGTAGTCCATTTGAAAGCAGATCTTTTCACAGCAAATCTATGTTAAATCTACATAACAGCTAATAAATCCATTTACTAAGTCATGAAAAAAGTTACCATCTCCATGGGTAGAAAGAAAACTTAAAGGAAATAGATCTTTTGAAGTAAGATTTTATTAGCTTTTTTTTTTAAGTAGCTAGGTTACTGTTGGCTCATACTAAGCCTGTGGTTAAGCCTCCAGGAGTTTTTCTTGCGAACTAGGAACAAGTTAAGTCTCCCCTATCCTGCAATTGTGTAATTGATTTTTTTTGAACCTAAATGATGGATTTTACCTTTATCCCTGCTCAATTTCCTGGTGACCCATCATCTCCCCATGTCAAAATAATTTTATTTTGAATCTTCCAGTTGGCACATTACTTCCCACCCCGCTTTTGGGGAAGTTTAGAAGAAATTTCATACAAATGCACACACATTTGACAAGCAAGCCTTCCATATATTCTTCAAATTATTTCTAAAAACATTGAAGAGGACAGAACCAAGGATGGGGCACTGTGTCATACAGAGAGACCTCTTTCCTTGTTGACAATGAGTCATTAATCAAAACTGGTTGGTATTGATTCACAGCAGGGACCCTAGGCTCAGTCAATACTCTAATGGCACCTGTAATCAAAGCATAGGGTCTGACTCATGTTAACAAATCAAACTAGAAATGTAAACAGGATATCCAACTTTTTTTTTTCCCTTGCTGAGGACAGTTGCTAGCATTTGGCTGTTATCAATAGTGATGGTTGTTCCAAGTCTGTGGTTTATAAATACTAACTGGCTTTAAAAAAAAAAAAAGCCAACTCCTATGCATATTTGTCTCTTCCTAGTGCCCAAGGAAGTGCTTTCCTTCTTAAGAAGATAAACTTTGGATGTAAAAGGTGAAGGTGAGAGTGAGATGGGATGGCAAAAGGAAGGGTGATTTGTTTGGCTTCCTGCTGGGTCAGTTTTATTTTTTACCTACAACCCTGGGGATTTGGAAATAATTGGAACACAACAGAATGACCATAATGGAGGTCAAGGAAAATCAGTTAGGCAGGAGGCAGATGGTGAGCCTTGGATTCTTTCTTCATTACCACTTCCCTCACCTTCCCCATTGCCCAAAGGTGTGGAGGGACTGAATTGTCAGAGCATGGGGGAGGGGGAGTGAATTGGGAAATGGGTCATAAAACTTGAAGACATTCAAACACCCACTGGCTATAAAAGCCACCTTATGCTTAATTCTAATTGTCACAGAGGCATCGTGATTCATTCCCTGCTGGTTTCTTCTCTGCTCATGAGATTAGGTGGTGCCTGGGAGGAAGGGATTGGAAAGGACAGATCTCCCGCCATCATTTACCTCCCAAGTCTCAGATTGGGAGGGAGAAGAGTTACTGCCTTATTTCTCTGTGTTCACACTCAAATCTAGGGGACTCAATGTCTTGTTTACGAGTCTTGGGGTGGGAGAAGAGAAGATAATCTGAGGAGCAAAAAAACACAGGAGGGAAAGGAAATGCCACAAGTTTCAAACACGGATTTATTCTCCTTCATGTCTGGAATTATCTCCAGAGGATTCATTTGGGTCCTAGAGAGATGATGCTCTGGGTCATATGGAAATGGGGCCCTGGTGAGGGGTGCTTGCTGGATTCCTGCATCAAGAATTTTGTTAGAGGATAGAGACAGAGTGCAGAAACCCCGAGGTCCAAACACGACACATTTCCTGCTCATCAGACCTTGATAGGCAACCTGTTGTAGTCCAGAAATATCACTGAACTTGGAGTTGGAAATCTGGGTTTGAATTCCATCTTTGCCACTTACTATGTGACAAGCCTTTAGGCCTACTAAGCCTCAGTTTTCTCATCTGTAAAATGGAGATAACTGTTGCTCTACCTACCTTATGGTGTGATGATGAAGAAAGTACTAGTGTAAAAACACTCCACAAATGTAAACCATTATTATTCCAGACATTCCCTAGCTCGTTTCTCACCTTCTGTTTCCAGCTAGTTGGCTGAAAATAGGTCCTTTGGTTAAGGCAGGTCCAGGCTGCTGTCTCTCTCTACCTCCTCGAGCAACGCCAGGCTTTGAGGTTGGCAGAAGGTGAGCTAAGCAGAATGTCACGATAGTAGACTGCCAGGGTTGGGGTGTTAGATCTTTCCAGATTCATTGCTCGGCTCCCTCTCTGGTGCTCCTTTCTCCGTGGTTCCGCAGCATGCCTTCCTTCACTTAGTCTTTCCCCAGGCTCCAGGCGCAGGCCCCAGGCGCTGTCCGAAAGCTGAAAGACACAAACACCCGAGTCTCGAGGGAGGAGAACATCTCGGTCCCAGGGCGCTGCCCCACCCCGCCCCGCCTCCTGCCCAGCCGGAGTTGCCCAACCTACCAGGCTGAAGGCTCAGCCCTCCCCCGTCTCCAACCTTGGCCTGATTACTGACCGCCCCAGGGAGTGAGAAAGAGATCTGGGACCCCAGCTGCCCTCCCTGTTCCTTCTCCCCACCCCAGTTCTTTGCTCTCGCCGGACTGCTGCCGCTGTGACGCTACCCAGAGAGGGTCTCCCCCGAGTCTTGACCCCAGGCCGGGGAAAGGTGCGCAGCGCAGAGACTGGTGGCGCTGCTGCCGGAACTGTCCGGTTCCTGGGGCCCTAGGCTTTTGCCCGGGTCTCTAGCTAGACCCGGCAGAGGCGGGCGGGGGAGGGACCGAGCGCACATACACATACACACACACACACACACACACGCACGCACGCGCGCACACATACAAGCAAACCACACACACACTCGCGCGTGCACACACACACGCACGCACACATACACAGACACACACAGATACACGCACAGACACATACATTAGCTTTCTCGCTCTCATTCTCACACATTCGCTCTCCAGCTCTCGCTCTCACACCCACAGAGACAGAAACCGGCACTTTGCAAAACTCCACTCCGCGCCAGGTGGAAGAGCCAGCGGCGGCGGCGGCGGGTCCCGGGCGCTGCTGGCCGAGGTGGGTGCACACGACGGGCCGGGCTGGAGCTCCTTCTGCCTCCGCCTCGCTCTCCGCTGCCCCCTATGTCCCACTCCCGCTGACAGGCTCACGCCGCTCCCGGGGCTGCCTGCAGCGGCGGCGGCAGTAGCAGCAGCAGCAGCAGCAGCACAGGCAGTGGTGTTGCCTTCATGGGGGCATCTGCGGGCTAGGCGCTAAGCCCCAGTCTCCCGGAGGAGGAAGAAAGAAGGAAGGAAAGAAGGAAGGAAGGAAGCCGGTGGGAGAGAAGAGAGGGGCGAGGGAGAGAGCGCGCAGAAGAGCGGAGCCGCGGGCAGGCGGGCGGGGAGCGAGCCGCGCAGCCGGACTCCTCCCTCCCCATCGCCGCCGCGGAGGCAGCAGCAGTAGTTGCCTCCTCCCTGGACCGAGGGACCGAAGCTCAGCGTCGAGCAATGGCGGCCCGGAGCCGGAGCCAGAGCCCCAGCGCCCTGGCGCCTTCGCCGCCGCCCCTGCCGCCGCCCCGGCCCCTGAGCGCCCTAGCTTGAGGGGCACCCAGGGCAGCCGGAGGGCTCCGCTGGCGAGGGGCGGCTTTAGCCCCGGCTGGACTCTCTTCTCCTCAGTCCTCTCCACCCCCACCCCCCTCGCAAGTTCCCTTAGGCTCCCGGACGCGTGGCCTCCCTCCCCGAGGGCAGAAGGTGGAGAACCGCCTTGCACCTAGTGGCTCGCCCGCCCAGGAGTCCCAAGCCTTCTGCCAGTCCTCTGGCCCCTGGGCAGCCGGTGCAGGAGGGGTGGGGCGGCGGCGGCGGCGAGGCCATGGAGAGCCCGGTGGAGAACCCGAGCAAGGCGGCGGAGTATCTGAAGGAGCTGAACCGAATCATCGAGGCGCAGCAGGAGCTGCTGGAGCGGCAGCGGCGGCGGATCGAGGAGCTAGAGCAGCAAGTGGCGCGGCTGTACCGGGAAAACGCCTGCCTGCAGGACGAGCACCAGCGGCACCTGGCCTCCTGCCGCCTCGGGGCCATCGCCCAGCCAGGACCCCCTTCGGCCCACCCGCCCGCGCCGCCCCTCGGGGCCATCCTGGAGAACGTCCGCCACGAAAAGTAAGCGGGGCTGGGACCCGCGCGACCGCGGGCACCAGGGAGCTCGGAGCCTGGGGTGGTGGGGCAGGGCGGCGGCGGGAAGGTGGGGTGGAGGAGGCCAGGAGGCGCTCGTGGTCGCCACCCCGCCGTCCCGGTGGCGCACCGGAGAGTTTGAGCCCGCAAAGTTATCAGAGGGTTATGAGCTTTGCCCGGAGTATTTGGACAGGATGGAGAAGGTAACGAGGCGCGAGAGGCATTTATAGGCTAGATTAGAGATCTGGGGCCAAGCGAAGGGCGACTTTTTGGGAGCCCCGAGATTCCTTGCTTGGCTGTACTAGACAGTGAGGGTTGCTGTCCCGACTGATCTCGGCGCTCTCTCCCCAGAGCCGGCGGGCTGGTTGTGAAGGCAACGAACCAAGCTCTTTTTTTTTTTTTTCGCGATAGGATGGAGCGGAGATGTGGAGGGACAAGGTTGAGAGTGGGCTGGGGGGAGAGGGAAGTGGTGGCTTTCTTTTCTAAGAAGTGTTTTTGTGTTGTGTCCGTGGCGGCTCCTTCCCTCCCCCCTCCCCTCCGCCCCCACTCATATTGCCTACCCAGGTGGGATTTTGGGCGCGTCACGCTCCAGGGGCTCGTCAGGAATTCAGCAGGAGGGAGTTGGCTTTTTTCCTCCTCCCTCTCCCCAAATACTGTACATACCCCGAATATCTAACCCTACTGGCGTGGACTGGCTCAGGACCCAGGTTGTCTTGAAGAGAGCGTTTCTGCGTTGAGGGGGAAGTAGGGGGTGGAGTGGAGAAAGGTAGGTTGGTTGGACAGGTCCCAGCACCTCTTCCCCCTTAAAAGTCTGCAGAGTGCTGCTCTTCTGGCCACTTCTCCGACCCTCCGGGTCTTCTACCTCTCTAATATTGGGCCCGGGGTGGGGAGGCTGGAGACGGGGAGGAAGCGGGGTGGCGATCTTCCAACCCTCTCCAGACCCCACCTGGCCAAGATAATCTTTTCGTGAACTAGGGGGTGCTAGTTATGAGAAAATAGCCTGGATCTAGGCTGAGAGGAAAGAGCCCCTGCCTTCCCCACCACCACCACTCCCCAGGCAAGGACCTTACTGCACCTTCATCCCTCCACCCCACCACTGGCTGCTGGGATGAGTCACCCCTCTCTGGTGAACTGATAGGGGATCTATAAGAGCTATTCCCCTGGTCCGAAGGCCCTAGGAGACTGTATGCTGAGGCCACAGCTTTGTCCCAAACCTCCCTCTTCCCTGGCGTGCACTCTACACTCTACTACCCCACTGAAAGTCAAGGGTGTCGGTTTTTCTTCTTCTGCTCCCCTGAACCAAGAGCACTTCCTAACCCGAGACCGAGACCAGGTTTGCTGGAGCTCAGAAATCGAGAGGGGTGTGTGTGTGTGTGTGTGTGTGTGTGTGTGTGTTCAAAATGACTGCCATTTTCCGAGGCCAGAAGCAATCTGTCCAGGATGGGCCCCCTTGGCGTGAGATAGGAGCAGAACAGCTGAATTCCAAAGCAAGTCCTGGTATAGCCCCTCATCTCATCTCCCACCTCCCACTTCCTATAGCTGTTGCCCCCATTTCTCTGCCTCCTTGCCCAATCTCCTTAGCACTCTTAGGCCAAGCCTGAGCTGGACAAAACTCCTGCCATAATTCAATGCCTTCTTCAGTGAGACCTTCCTCTTGGATTAGAGTGAGTAAGGACTAGAAATCAGGCTGGCTAAGGTCTGGGAACGTCAGGTAGGGCTGAAGGGTGAAATCCCTTTCTGCAAGTGATGTGGGCCTAGCCCAAAGCACTTAGGAGAAGAGAGCCCTACTTGACTCTGAAAAGTGGAGCCCTTTGCTCATTTTGCCTGGGGCTGCCAGAGTTCTTCCCTTCTGCCAGGCTTCCTTCTTCTCTTTCCCTTATCAGTTTCTGGAATTACTTGGGCCAGATTGGGAGAGTAGATTTCAAAAGAGATGAAGGATGGGACAGCAATCCTGTATTCTCTTTGGCACCCAGTTTCCAGTTTAGCACAGGAGCTTAGGACCCCCAACCCACTGCCAGTTCTTGCTACATGGCTCCACTGTCTCTAAAGCAGTGATCTTTCCATGGCTTCCTAACTTCTTCTTGCTAGGGCTGAAACCCTTTCCTCCATTCTACTTCCTCCCCCCTGTAGTTTCCAAAGGGAACTAGATTCTCATGCTTCAGCATCCCAAAGCCTATAACTATTCCTCAGGTCTGAGTTCTTAGAAATCACCTAGGTGAAGGGGCTAGAGTGCCAGGCCTGGACCTAAGTTCAAATCTTGCCTCAGATACTTACTAGCTGTGTGACCCTGGTCAAGTCATTTAACCCTACTTGCCTCAGTTTCTTCATATGTAAAATGAACTGGAGAAAGAAATGGCAAACCAGTCCAGTATCTATCAAAAGAAAACCCCCCAAAGAGTCACAGAGTCAGACACAATTGAAAGGAATGAACAAGTCCAGCCTCATCATTTTTACACATGAGAAAACAGAGAAACACATAGAAAATATGTGACCAGACCAGTGTTACATTGTATTGGCAGATCCAAACCAGAGCCAAAGTCTCCAAACTCCTAATTCAGCGCCCTTTCTACAGCTTTATCTACATGATAAAGCGAGGCAGAGTGCTTCAACTGTGGATCATGGAGTCAGAAGACTATGACACTTACTAGGTAGGTGACTTGGGAAAAGTCACTTAATACCTCTGTGCCTCGGTTTCTCCTTATGTAAAATAGGGGTATTAATAACTGCACCTACTCACCTCAGGAAAGCATTTTGTAAAACTTAAAGTGATTACATAAATAGGCAATATTGTTGCTGTTTCTATTCATTCCACTCCCATTTTCTTCCCTTTCCTTCAATCTCTCTTATCAAGCTGGATCTAAAGAATAGGGAGCCAGTTCTGGCTTATTGTGATTAAGCATAGGAAAGTTCTGATACTGGAAAGGACACCCACCCCCAAGTTGCCTAAATCTCACCAGAAGTCACAGCTCCGCTCAGGGAGTGGCTCAAAGGTGTTCAAATAGGCTATTGGGAGAGGAATCTCTGTTTGTTGTATATTGTGACATTTTACACAGTGAAATCCCAGATGAAGAGATAGAAACCCTTTGTTAAACAAGGGAGCCAGGACACTGGGAAGAAAAAAATTGTGAAAAGAAGTAGTAGGTTCTTGACCTTCACGTAGGAAGAGCAGTCAAAACCTGTTATCACATGGAGAAATATGCAGCTGAGCAGTGCAGAGGTGTTCACTCTCCTGGGTGGATACTTTTGCTTCTTCTCAGCCCTTTCCCATAACCCTTTTCACAACCCATCTTCCATAGCACCCAGAGAGATTGGCAGGCACCTTTGTGTTCCCAACGACCTTTCTCCATACTGTCAGATGAAAGAAAAATACAGGATTTCCAGAAGAAAAAACTCCTAGGAGCTGAGAGCCTGCCCAGGAGATGAAATTGGCATTACCGGAAAACCACCCTGTTTTCATAGGAAACAGTGACACATGTTGGTCAGCAAATGCCTCGCAACACAATCTCCAGGGATTGATTTTTCTTCAAAAATCACCCTTGGTAACCAAGTGGCCAACTTAGCTGAGGGAAAGGAGTCAACAATTTCCAAATAGAATTTATATCTGTCATCATCAATAACCAATTGCTTTTCCTATATTTAATCCAGATTTTCCCCCTGGAGGAGCTAATGCTGGGGGTGGGGAGATGTGAAAATTGCATTTCTCAAGCAATCTGGGAATCCATTGGGTCAGCCAAACTGTGGCCTGCTTCTCTTGTCTCAGGAACAGCCAAGACGATGATAAAATCAGGCTCAGAATAAACAAAATGTGGCTGCTAGTTTATTGTCAGGATTCCTATGAGGTGTAATGAACCAGTATATTAACGATAACAATTGGTGCTCATCAAGGGGAAAAAAAGCACTAGTCTCATTTCCAGTGGCTCCGTTTCATTTAACATCTCACTGGTGAGAGCTGAACTGCTCCCTGCCACCCAATACACAATACTAAGCCTCCAGCTTCAGGGAAACTGTCAGGAGTTGGACAGTGACAATTGATCCCCAGGCTGGACCCCTAGTGTTTTGCTCCCAAGCCAGGTAATCCCAGAGAGCTCTTGAGACAGATGGACTAGGATGAGAGGGTATGGCCTGCACCTTGATTGAGTATTGAGATCACTTGCCTCCTGGCTTGCCATAGTAATTGGTTTGAAGCGTCCACCATTGCTCCAGTGCTAGAGTAGAGTCGGACTTGGAATCACAAGAGATCTGAGTTCCAGTTTCACTCTTGACACTTCCCAACCATGTGACTTTGTGCAGATAACAGAAATTTACTGAGTCTCAGTTTCTTCATTTGTAAAATTAGCATTTAAAAAAAAACCCAAAACAAAACAGAACAAAAATACAACCCAGAACCTATCCCTCAGGGTTGTTGTGATGATCAAGAGAACTAAGACATGGAAAGTGTTTTACAAACCTCAAAGCCCTGTAGAAATGGCAGCTATTTTTACTACTACTAATAAATACTAACAAGTGGAATTTTGGCTAAAGTCTACAATCTGATAATTGAGCTCTAAACAGTAGGCCTTTTGGTGAATATCCATATATACTTCAATGAAGTGTTGTAGAATGTTAGCCGATTTCCTCATTTGAAAAATGAGTCTCACATTAGATGATCTCTGAGGTTCCTTCTAGCTCAAAATCTAATGCTCTGATGATCTCAGTACCCTGGAAGTTGGAAGTAACCAGATTCCATAGTAGATTTAATTAACCATGTTGAGTGATTACTGTGCATAGAGCCTAGTACTAGAAGCTGTGAGGGAACAAAAAGAAATAGAAGGCAAGACTCCTTCCCCCAAGGAGCTTACCATTTAGTTGGGTTGACTGAATACTCATAAGCAGTGCCCCCTCGCCCCTCTCCCATCTACAAGATGACTGAGATATGCTTCTGCAGACCAGTTTATGACCGGTAAAGTTCAGTCTAGTACAACCTAATAAGATCATTATAGTATAACCAAACTGCATAACTGAGAAGAGAAATGAACTCCCTATCTCCATCCATTGCAAGAAAATCTGTACTTAAACTTCATGAAGGTAATAAGGACATTCACCATGCACAGTGTCTGAATTCACTCTACCTTTAATGGCTTAGCAAGATGATGAGAAATTACTGCTTAAC
>CM053624.1:329958008-329976367 GCA_028646595.1 Phalanger gymnotis
CCTTTGGATCATAGACCATCCACTGACATTCCTTGGGAGGAGCTTTCCTGTGAAAGAGAAATTACTGGGGGAGCTGGAAACTTGTAGATATGGCAAATCCACTTAAAAAAAAAAAAGAGAATACTTTCCTAGAGGAGTTAGTGAAAAGTAGATCTCCTAGCTCCAGGTCTCTAGGATTTGTAACCCTTAGGGGTGCACTTCCCTCTCACTGTCTTTTACATGAACTAACAAGGAAGTAGCATGAAAGGCAGATTGGCTCCTTGGTGTATTTAGGAACTTAATTCTGACAGCTGAGCAAAGGTAAGGTTGCAAAAGCCCAAAACCCGAAAGGTAGAGTTTGGATGGACTGAACTGGTATCATCAGGGACATTGATGGCTAAGCAGAATGTGAGTCTGGGGCATTGGGCATTATGGTCCAGCTTCTGTTACTAGCTCTGGTGGTCCCTTGGACAAATCCCTCACCTCTCTGAACCTCAATTTCCATTTTGG
Source organism: Phalanger gymnotis (assembly GCA_028646595.1). Taxonomy (NCBI): domain Eukaryota; kingdom Metazoa; phylum Chordata; class Mammalia; order Diprotodontia; family Phalangeridae; genus Phalanger; species Phalanger gymnotis. Next base: position 329,958,498 of record CM053624.1, read on the forward strand.
AAAAGTGAGGGCATTAGCCTAAGTTAGCTTTAAAGGCCCTGGCAAGCAATAATGTTCTATGAGTCTATGAAATTTCTCTTAAGCAGTAATAATAATAATAACTAGCATTCATGTAACACTTTTCATACATTATCTCCTTTGAGGAAATGAGACAAATTCCCAGGCAAACCTTTTAATCTTGTTATGTCTCCTGCATCTGGGTTCGTTCCCATAGACTTGGAGAAAAGCCAGAATCTGTTCATTTCTTTTTCTTTTAAAGTAAGTGCTTCATTGATAGTCTTAAAATATAGAACTGAAGAACCCTCCTTCATCATAAAAAAGTATAATTAAGCAAAACAAGTTAGCACTGGGCATCTCTGGTAATGCGTGCTACACCCTTTACCTACATTCTACCGGCTCTCTGTCAAGAAGTCAGAGACATGTCTCCCTGTGAGCCCACTGGAGTCACAACTGGCCCTTGCATTAATTAGAGTTCTGATATTTTCAATGTCGATTTCCTTTACATCATCATGGTCATTGGTTAAATTGTTCTGGTTCTGTATCCTTCACTCTGTATCAGACATCTAAGTCTTCTCAAGTTTATATGAATTGTTCTATTCATCATTTCCTATATCACAATAATTCCATTGCATTCACATCACAGTTCAGCCTTTTTCCAATCAAAAGGTAACCACTTTCCTCCCAGTTCTTTATTACTTAAAAAAACTGCTAGAAATATTTTCATACATATGAGATCTTTCCTTCTGTCTTTGGGTTATATCATACTATTATTGTTATAATAATAATAACTGTGATGATTTTGACGAATGGGATACATAGGTGGAGAGAGAATGTAGAGAAATAACACCAAAAGCTTTATCATCAGCAAACATCATTTTGAAGGGGGAGAGAAGAGAGAGAAAGGAAGAGAGGGGGAGAGGGAGAGAGGGGAAAGGAGGTGGGAAAGAGGGAGAGAAAGAGGTAGGGGGAGAGAGAGAGAGGAGAGAGGGAGGAGGGAGAGAGAGGAAAGAGAGAAGAGAGAGAGGAGAGAGAGAGAAAGGGGAGGTGGGGAGGAGAGAGAGAGAGAAAGAGGGAGGTGTATTTTATCTCTTTGTCTTGTTTTTTTTTAAAGCTTAGTTCAGGTGGAAAGACAAGACATGTTTTAGACCCTGAACAAAATGATCTCTGAGGATGCGACCATTTTTGTGTTTCCATGATACTTCTGAGGCAAATTCAAACGTCAGTCTAAAGGAGTTGTTTATAGTCTGGAGTGGACTTTCCTCCCTCTTCCTTCTTTCTTCTAGTCCTCAAGCACCATCAAGTAATTCAGAAGAGAAGAACATTCTGCAGATCAAAATTTATGACTCATTCTGTGGGAGGATTCCAATGAAATCCAAATATCTGTTTAGTTAACAAACAAGCTCCATTCCCAGGTCTGTGGTGACATTCAGGATAACAATGGAGCATCAGTTAGGGAAAAAACCCAGTAGCAATTGTGAACTTGGGAGGGAATGATTTAACAGAAGAGCTTCCATTGTCAGGGTGGCCATATACATCATTCGGACGAAGGTACGCAGTGGAGGGGCTCTGCCAAGAGCCCACCAAATGGGTAGCTCATGCTTTAAAGAATGGCATTAAATATCAGAATTGTCATTTAATGACTCTGAGGATTTTGAAAGCTTTTGAATTATGGATACAGATTCATAAGGGATAATCAGGATTAGACCTGTGATTTCATTCATATGGGACGTTCCCAGTCTAGGAAACACCCTCAACCAAGACAGGTTGGCATGTACTATGTAATTTATAGTTGTTATAGAGTTGCCTAGAGCATTGAGTGGTTAAGTGACTTGTCCAGAGTCCTTTAGCCAGTATGAGTCAGGGGCAAGACTTCAATCCTGGTCTTCCTGGCAGCAGCACCAGCCCTCTATTCACTGAGCTGTGAATGACACTAGGTACAGGATGATAATAATAACTGTGATAAGGGTTGTAGGGTTTAGATCTGGAAGGGACCTTAGAGGTCATCTAATCTAGGCCCCTCATTTTTAAGAGAAAGAAACCAAGGCCCAGGGACAAGAACTGACTTGCTCAAAGTCATCTAGGTGGTAAGGAACAGATCTAGGCTCCCGGTTCATGTCCTGTGACTACAAACCCATTGTCTTTTCTGTTGGATTATGAGCCAAGGTTGCCAAATACTTACCCGTATTGTCTCATTAGATTACAAGGTCTGTTTCAACTCAGCTTCTGTGATTCATGTTGATCCTCATAACAAACATGGACGGTGAGAATATTATTATCCCCACTTTACAGACGAGGAAACTGTGGCTTTGGAAGTTGATATGACTTGCACAATATCTACCTAGTTAATGGCAGTGGTAAGATTTGAACCCAGGCCTTTGCGTCCTAAGTCCAGCGCTCCTTCTAGAAGTGCAGTGTTACATTGAATTATGTCTGTTGAATGAGGAATATTTGAGTGCCTATGTTTTTGATCAAATAGCAATCATCAGGTGTAGAGAAATTGGGGTTTTGTCTGCCTGAGTGAGTGATAGATAAGGCCAAGAATCATAGTAGCATGAGATTTGAAGCTAGGAAGGATCACTTTACAGATGGGGAAACTGAGGTACAAAGAATTCAGGTGATTTTCCCCATTCATCTGTTTTTATTATTAGCAATAATAGTAGCTGTCATTTAAATGGTGCTTTAAAATTTGTAACATTTTCTAGGAATGATTCTCACAACAACCTTCTGAAGTCGGTGCTTATTATTTATATATTTATTATTATAATGGAGACAGAGGTTAAGTGACTTGCCTAGCATCACACACCAAGTAAATATCTGAGGCAAGATTTGAACTCAGGTCTTGTCATCTTCAGGCTCGCTGTTCTATCCATTGCATGGTCCTGTCACTTGATCTTCACAATCCTGGGAGGCAGGTGCTGTTTATATTTCATTTAACTATAAGGAAACCGAGGCTTAGAAAGGTTAGTTAACTTGCCCCTGATCACACAGCTGCTAAGTGTTACAGTTGGAACTCAAGCTTACATGGCTCTAAAGTTGCCTACTTGTGATTCTAATTTACATCTTCTTTCTCCAAATCCAGGGTTCTCTTGGGGCAGCTCACTGACTCGGAAGACAGTGATACAAAATCGGAACATTTGATTTAGGCTGATGGGCCCCTTTCATGCTGGCGGAGGACCCTAGCTGATTAGTAAAGGAACTCCCTTCACCTCCCTGCCATCCGCATCCCCATCCCTTCTTTGTGAATTCTAACTTTCGTAGTTCAGCTCTTCCTGCTTCCTTCCACTATACTCCCCTACTCTGCACTCTTTTTCTTGTATCTGGTGTATCTCTGAAAGAACTAAACTCTGAAATGTTTTATTATCACTCTTCCCTTAGCCTTGGCCTCAGTCCTTGGGAATCATTCTTTAGCAGCTGCTCTTGGTTCAGTGAACCATCCTTAAATGCCCAGGTGGGGGATGGGGAGTGGGGATACACAGCCTCAGGGCTTGGGTTTAGCTATCAGGTAATTAGGGACAGAAAGAAAAAATTCTATAGATCCATATGGATGAATATGTATATATACACACACACACACACACACACACACATATATCTGGATAGCAATAGATATCTCCCTACACCTAGGTTCAATGCAATTCAATTTAACATATGTTTATTAATAATATTTATTAATAAGCAGGCACTCTGCTAGTACTAGGATTGTTGTTGTTGCTGTTGAGTCATTTCAGCCATGTCTGATTCTTCGTGACCCCATTTGGGGTTTTCTTCGCAAAGTCGCCAAAGTAGTTTGCCATTTCCTTCGCCAGCTCATTTTACAGATGAAGAAACTGAGGCAGAGTTAAGTGACTTGCCCAGTGTCACATAGCCTGAAGCCAGATCTGAACTCAAGAAGATGAGTCTTCCTGATTCCAGGTCTGGCACTCTATCCACTGCCTCGCCTAGCTGCCCTGTACTACAATTACAAAGACAAAAATAATTGTTCTTACCCTCAACTTACATTCTGCTGCAGGGTGTGGACCAGCAAATGTTTAACATCTAAATGGGGATGGGGTGGGGGATGTAAGAAAGATACATTTTAAAATTTAATCTGCATCCTTAACATTTCCTCCATCACTTTCTTAAGTTTGGCCAATCAACAAAAAGATAAATTGAGCCCTGATTTGTAGTGTTTGCCAATTTCCAAAGTGTCAGTGCTCACACTAAATGGCTTTAGAACAGTCCTGGATAGAGCCAGTATACAGAGAAGTAAATATGAAGTGATTTTGCTATACAGGATAGAGTACTGATGCCTAGGGTGGGAAGATCAGGAGAGATCCCACATAAGAGGTGCATTGAAGTGAGTCCTGAAGATAGCTTGAGATCCTGAGAAGCAGTGCTGATGAAGGCAAGCATCTCAAGCATAAAGAATAGCCTGTGCAAAGGTCTGAATTTGGAAGAGGGAATTTCGTATATAGAGAGTAGCCCCAGACCAGTTAGACTTGTGTCTTGGTGGGGGGAGGGGAGTTGGAAAGGTAGTGGGAAGCAGACTGTGGAGGACTGATTGCCAGGCTGCGGATTTTGTGTTTGGCTGCTGCATGGAGGATGGAGTAGAAAGGGGAGAAGCTGGAAGCTGGGAAACCCATTCAGAGCCTATGGCCATAGTCTAAGTAAGAGGTGATTCGGATCTGAACTATGGTGGTAGCTGTGTAAGTAGAAATAAGATTGTTGTGGAGAGAGGGTCAACAAAATTTGGCATCAGATTTGATACAGGGGGTGGGGAAAAGGGAAGAGTAGGAGATGATTTCACAGTTAGGCTCTTGAGTAACTAGAAGGTTGGTAGTACTTTTGTTGGAAATAGGGATGTTTCTGTTTTGTATATGTTGAGTTAAGAGGCCTATGGGGCATCCAGGTGAAGATGTGCCAGAGGAATGGAATTCAAGAGAGAGATTGGGGCTAGACTTAGATTTGAGAGGAATCTGGATAGATTAGGAGCTTATCAAATCACTTAGGGAGAGGGCTGAGAGAGAGAAAAACTGTGAGGCCAGAATCTGCCTCTGGGGATGGCTACACTTAGTGGATGGGAGTAAGATGGTGGACCAGCAAAGGAGATGAGAAAGAACAGTTAAACAGGAAGGAGAACCAAGAGACAGTGGAATTGAGAAGAGAGTATTATAAGAGCTCAGGGGAAAGGCAGTGAGGGCCTGAATTAGGATGGGGGCTATATGTGTGAATAGAGAGAAGGGGAAGAAGAGAATTAGAATTGACAAGACTTGGCAACTGATCGGGCGTGCCAAAGTAAGACTCATCAGAAGGGCTCTGGATCTCAAGTCAGAGGACCATTCCAGCCCAATTACTAACTAGTTATGTGGCTTTGGGCAAGTAGTTTCCCTTCTCTGGGTTCAAGTTTTGTCCTCTGTAAAATAAGATGGGTGGGGGGGTGAACTAGATTATTTTCCAAGATCTCGTCCCTACTTAAAATTTTAGGATCAATAAGTAAAGAGGATGTCCCTTAGCCAACAATTTGCTCTGGTTTCTTTTACTTGCTTTGAGGGGACAAAATGTATTTCCCTCCCAGGAATTCATCAGCAAAGAGTGATTAATTTTTTGTTAACACATGGTAAAGACAAAGTGAAGACAAAGAGGGGCATTTCTTTTTAAGCAGCCTTTTTGGATTCTGACAAGCTAAGTAAATTATGATATTTAAAACTTTCTGGCTGAAATCTAGAAAAATGTCTAATTGTAATGCATATGAAATAAAATGGAGACCTTTTTCCCCACAATTTTTCATCTACTCTTCCCTAATTTATGCATTCTTCACATGTGGGAAGATTTGGATTCCAAGAGGGAAGAATTGTACATGTGGCAATTTCATAGCCTCACTGGATTTCAAGACAAAAGGAAAGCTTTGAGATCTTTGAGGTTAAAGGTACTCAAACCTTTTGGTCTTAGGATCCCTTTACTCTCTTAAAAATTATTGAGGACCCCCAAGAGCTTTTGTGTTGTATTCATCAGTATTTACTATATTAGAAATAAAAACAATATATTTAAAAATATTTATTTATTCATTTAAAAGAAGTAATAAGCTCTTTACATGGTAACATAAATGACATGTTTTTTGGAAAATATGTTTTCCAAAACAAAAAAAAAACAGTGAGAAGAATGGCATTATTTTTCATATTTTTTTTGCAAATCTCTTTAATGTCTGGCTTAAAAGAAGACAGCTGGATTCTTATATCTGCTTCTGCATTCAATCTGTTGTGTTATATTGTTTTGGGTGAAGTATATGAATAGCTAATAGTGATGCCATCGACTATTAACTCAACCAGTTTTATCTATATCAAGAAAATCTGGTCTCACGTGGATATGTAGTTGGAAAAGAGAGAAGTATTTTAATAGGCAAATTGCATCTTAAGTATTATTATGAAAATAGTTTTGACTCCCTGAAAGGATCTGTGAAACCCAGGGGTCCATGGACCACATTGTGAGAATTGCCGATGTAGCTCAATTATTTCATTTTGTAGATGAAGAAGCTGAAGGCCAGAGAAGAGAAAGGTCACCTAGGGAATCAGGGTCACCTAGCTAATTGGTACTAGAGCCAAAATTTGAACTTGGGCCCTCCAAAACTCAGCCTTCATGATACTAAGCTACACTGCCTTTCAAAATAAAGGCTTTTAAACCAAAGAAAGTCATCATTTTGGCCCAGTTTGCATGTGATTGCACTGGAGTAGCTCTTTGGAATAACTTGGATAGTGTCTCAGATTAAATTGTGCAGACTGCTGATTTAGCATTTGTTTGTTGCTTTTCTTTAAGGAATCCCTTAGATTTATTTGGAAAAAGCTTTAGGCTTAGCTTGTCAGGGTAAATGCTGTTCTCATAATTGCAAAACTGGAAATTTATCGGGAGAGAATAAATATGTACAAATAATAAGACAGGTGTTTTGGGAAGAGGTTAGTGCAATAAAAATCAGCTAATTGAATGTAATACAACAATAATAATTGTAGCCCATGTTTACGCATACAGCATTTTATCACGTATAAAGGACATGGGACTGGGACGAGGGAGATGTATCACTCTGAGCTAGACATTTTTCCTTATGGGTCAAAGGTTCTCCGCCTCTAAAATGTAAGGGTTGAACTTGGTGATCTCTAAGGTTCCAGCCAGAAATAGCATTCTGAGTTTTGGCGAGTCTGTGGAGCAGCAGTGAAGAGAGCATTGGACTGCGGATCTCATTGGGAAAATCCAAGTTTGACGTTTGCCTCTCATACTTATTAACTATGTGCCTATGGTCAGCCTGCTTCTCTCTACCTCAATATTCTCATCTATAAAATGGCGCTAGTAAGAGCAGCTACCTCACAGGGTAGTTGTAAAGGCCAAATGAGAGAGAGAGAGAGAGACAGAGAGACAGAGACAGAGAGAGACAGAGACAGAGACACACAGAGACTTAGATTTGCAAGCCTTAAAGTAGTAGATACAGTTATTCTACGGTTGCATCTATTCGTTTGTATTTACTTATCCACATGCTTCTACTCCCCAAATAAAATATAAGCTCTCTGAGGGGAGGGCCTGTTTCATTTTTTTTTGTCTTTCTATATCCTGTGCCTAGCCTAGTGCCTTGTGAATAGTCAGTACCATGAGCATTCTAGAATTTTCTTTCTTCTAACTCAGATTCAGCTTCCTTAATGATTCCCAATTACAGAGATTTTGTTCTAGCTTCACAAACCATACCGGGAATCTTTTCTTCCTTTAAGTTGGCACTTCTCTGATGCATAGGCACCAACACAAGCAGTGGGGCACCAGCTTATTTGTTTAATGCTTAGATTGGCTTGTGGGTCTCTGGCATTGGAAGTTGCTAGGGATAGTTTTTTTTTCCTTCTCTTTTGTTGAAAATGTCACAGCATCTCTCGGTCATTTTGGAGCTGACGGTGTCACTGAGACTGAATTTCTCTCTTTGTGACAAGTGGCTTTATCTGCCTGCTGCCACAAATAACTAAGTTTATTTCCCTATCCTGCTGCCCTCCAGATTCCAGGAGCATATGAGAGTGACTCAGAGAGCTTGCTGTGACTTCAGATTTTAGCCTTTGTAGTGGTGTATAAAGGGCTGCTTGATTCTTCTTGGCTGTGCTTTGGCCAAACTCTGTCTCTGTAGGTAGAAGGCCAAACTGGTCTAGTCATTTGAAAATGCCCATCTCCTCCTGTGGGAGAAAGTGTGACCTTCTGCATAGAAACAGGTGTAGGAAAAGAATGTTAATTTCTGCCTATGTGGAATCATAGTTTGTCAGAACTAGAGGGGCCTTAGATCTAACCTCATCCAACACTCCATTCTACAGATGAGGGACATGAGAAGCAAATTCACTTGGCAGCTACCTATATGATGTTAGGCTTCAGATTAAGGGTCATTCTGTCTTTGAAGTCCTAAGTCAATGTTACTTTTCACTGTCTCACGTAATGGTTCATATTTACGTAGTGTTGTTTAAAATGTTTGCAAAATTCTTGAGTGGCTATCCGGCATGGTGAATAGAGAACCATCCTTAGTGTCGGAAGTCCCAAGGTCATGTCCTAACTTTGACTAACTATGTGATCATGGGCAACTGACTTACTCTCTCAAGTCCCCAGGCTACCATCTAGGACTGTTTGTTACAGGTGAATTGTTGAATGATTTCTCCAGGAACATCAGTGTTGGGACTAGAACCAATATCTCCTGATTTTAAAACTAGTGCTCCTTCTGTTACACCTCTCTATCTCACTGAGGACATTTGGTGCAATATAATATATATACACATATATATGTATGTAAATATATGTGTACGTATATATATATACTCACATATATACAATATGTGATACAATTTATTACATATTGGTGTATATAGTATATGTGTGTGCATATAGTATATATGTGTATATGTATATGTGTATATATAGGTATACACACACATACATATAATATATAAGGGGTAGCTAGGTTGCGCAGTGGATAGAGCATTGGCCCAAAGTCAAGAAGACTCATCTTTCTGAATTCAAATCAGGCCTCAGACGTTTACTAGTTGTGTGACCCTGGGCAAGTCACTAACCCTGTTTGCCTCAGTTTCCTCATCTGTAAAATGAGCCGGAGAAGGAAATGGCAAACACGCCAGTATCTTTGCCAAGAAAACCCCCAGTGGGGTCATGGACAGTCAGACACGACTGAAATGACTCAACAACAACAAAAATGTCTATATGTGTGTCACATAAAAATTCTCTCAAGAAATCTTCAGAGAGATTTCAGAGGATGATGATGACAGTCAGTCACCCAGTGTAATGTTCTTATACCAATTGGCTTCAGTGCTCAGGTTCTTGAAACAAAACCAACTTTGTTGCCAGTTATCACTGTTCGGATTTGTGTGTCTTCTCTTTTGCAAATATTTGAGTTTTTTTATATTAGTCTCTTATGAAACTGCTGGGAAATCTGTACTCAGATACTATGTATATTTTGTTGTATTATATTACATATATTTTATATCATACATAAAAATCACCATTTCTGTTTACTCCCTCTGCTGGCTCTTGGATGCTTTTCATAATTAGTCCTATGTCTGTTTGGACATCCCTCTCGGTTTTTGGCCAGCCACTGGTAAAGAGTTTAAAGCCTGATCCAAATTGGTTTTGTTTGAAACCTAGGGGGAAAAGCAATCAGTCTAATGACAAAGGATTGAAAGAGCCTCCTGTGGAGGAAATTTGCCTGTGAGCTGAGCCAGTCTCTGGTGGGCTCTCTGGAATGGAGTGGTACACAGTTTATACACAAATGTTCCCATTTAAAAGCATTATTCCATCTTAAAAAGCCAGCATTTTCCTGAATTGGACCAAAGGGCAGGAGTGTAAAAATAAACATTTAGTCAATGGTAAGCTTAAAACAAGCAAACAAACAAACAGACCCCAAACACTACACAGAGGTATGAGGCAGCCAGCTTCTAATGGCCTCCCCATCGGGAAAAAGACAGAAGGTCAAATGTCAGAGTCATCCGAAGAAGCTCTGCGCAAAAATGTGAATGACCATGGTAGAGGGGCACACTGAGTAAAAATCCGTGGATCGAGTGCATTTGAAAGGCACATTGATTTATTTCTCTATTTTTTAAAAATTTATTTGTGGGAGAGGGGTCAGGAGGGGATCAAAGCCATGATTTCGACAAGGCATGTAACACCCTCTAAAGATGCAGATCAGCAACACTTTGAACCTCTGAGTCTTAGACAATTCGAGCAGGGCAGCAGGAAGTTTAGAGCCAGAAGGAGACTTTCAAAACCACAGAGGCTGAGGCCCTCTCAGTTTACAGCTGAGGAAACTGAGGCACACTGCAGTTAAGTGATTTACCCATAGTCACACAACTAATAAGAGTCTAGAGTAGGATCTGAACCAAGATCTTCCTTGCCCTAAGTCCAGTGTCCTGCTGGCCAATCAAAACTGCCTTGCTTTGTTATTGTTGATATTATCAGTTCCCCAGACTTGTCCTTGATAGCAAACATTTACATTTATGTTACACTTTAGAGAAGATATGGAGGTGGTTTGAGAGCAAGACCAGAATTCCCTGGACCAAGTCAAATAGGTTAATTGGAGAAAATCTCTGGTCTAGGCCTTTGTAAAGGCCTCTGTACTGTATTTCATTTTCTTTTACAATTTTTTTATTGTCTAGAAAAGCTTTTTAACCCTGGATTTCTTCCACTGAAATAAGATACATCCCCACATCCGTACCTTTGCTCATATCCTCTGTCTGTCCATCTGTCAACCAACCAATTTATTAAGGGCTTATTCTATGTGTGGAGAGGGCAGCTAAGTGGCACAGTGGATAGATAGAGGCCAGGACTGGAGTCAGGAAAGCTAAGTTCAAATCCAGCCTCAGACACTTACTAGCTAGGTGACTCTGGGCAAGTAACTTAATGCTGTTTGCCTCAGTTTCCTCATCTGTAAAATGAGTTGGAGAAGGAAACAGTAAACCACTCCAGTCCTTTTGCCAAGAAAACTCTGAATAGGGTCACGAAGAGTTGGACATGACTGAACTGATTCAAAAGCAAATGTGCCTGATACTTTTCTTAGTCGGAGATACAAAGAAATACAAAAATAGTCTTTGTCCTTAAGGAGGTCACATTCTAATGAATGCTGCCCTAGAAGGCGCCCCATCTGCTTCTCCTCCACCCCATGGAATTCTAACATCTCCTCTTTAAAACCAAGATCAAATGGCACCTCCTCCTAGAAGTCTTCCCTGATCTCTCCAATCAGTAATGATTTCCCCCCATGCCTCTTACATAGCAATTTGAACCCCTCCTGTACACTTTATTATTGTGTACTATAGTTACTTAAATACATAACTTAGCCTTCTGCCAAATTGTGAACTCTAGGAGAGCAGAGGTCTTGTCTTATCCAAATCGTGTATAACACCCACCTACCCACATCCTCCAGTTCCTAGCCCTGAAGAGATAAGGAATTTAATAAATGTTTGTTGACTCGAATTGGTCCTCAGGATTATGTATTGATTCTGATCATATGCTCTATATCTTTTTATCTCCCAAGCAGCCCTGTTGACATCTATTTTGGATTGTTGTGTGCTTTTAAGCAATTACAGGTCTGCTAAAGACAACTTTAAAATGATGGTGTTTGTATTTAAATCTCTTTCTCTCCCTCCCTCCCTCCTTCTCTCTGTTCTTCCATTTCCCTCTCTCCCCCATTCCCCTTTCCTGTCCTCCTTTCCTTCCCCTTCTCCTTCCCCTCCCTCTTTTCCTCTCCTCTCCCTCCCCTCCCCCTCCAACCTCTCTCTGATTTCTTAAAAAGAGCTATATAGTTTAGCTGAACGTGCTTCATAGACCCAAATCTCCAGTGGGGGAACCGGAACAGGCAAATGTCAGTCTAGGGCTCCAATTCCAGAGGCTCTCATTTGACTGGTTGGCAATGCTTGAACAGCTGTTACACAGGCCAGGTCTGGTGGTAGCAGCTGCTGTCCCAGTTCACTGGACCCATTGGAGCAGTAGGGGCCGCTTGAGAGGTAAAATCCCAGCAGAGAGAGGAGAGAAGGAAGGTTGAGGTGGAGATGGCGGTGATTGCTGTTGGTCATGTTTCCCCTGGGGCTTTCTTGAGCAATTTCTCCTAAAAACGACAGCAATAACAACAAAAGAAGAAACAAAACAAAGTAGAGAACTCACTGAGAGCAAGCCGTTTGAATCCCCCTTACTCTGAGCTGTATTTTTAACTTCTGCCATATGGCAGAGCAACCAAAACATTCAGGGAGAGGGAAGGAGAGCAGTGGAAATCTTCCTCTCTAATATGTTTTTAATAACTACAGTAATTAAGAGCGCTGCAGTTGTATCCCAGTCTTCCACCAAGATATTTTGCCTAGTGATTGATCAAACGTGAGAAAACTATTCCATTCTTTTTTTTATCCTGACAGAAAGAGGTAAAAAGATAAGAACTGAATTTCCATTGCTTTTCTTCCTAATATCTTACTTTCTTACCACCAGTGCATTCTGTCCATGAAGTACAGCTGAAACAAGTAAGTCCCCTGATGTTCGACTTCACCAATAATGCATCTCTGGTGGAGCCACCAAGTTATAGGAAGAAAGTCATGGGCGAGGAATTGTTATGATGGGAGCCTGTTGTTGCCTTGTGCCTCTGGAGGGATAGTGTGACCTTAACAGCAATCTGATCATGGCATCTGGTGAGCATCTGCTCATCCTTTGAGATTTCTTCCTCTAAATTGACCAAGCCCTTCTCACTTTGTGATAAAAATATAAGCCAAACAACCTTCCCAGCTTGTTCAACCCATAATCATAGAATCATAGAATGTTAGAGATAGAAGAAGCCTTAGAGATCATGTGACCTAGCACCCCTCACTGAACAGATTAGGAAAGCAGGGAGTCTGGAAGCCCAAGCCCCCATATAGCAGACAACTGGACATCTGGATGAACGTCTTGAGTGTGGCTTGCCTCTGGAGTAACCAGCAGTCTAAGGGTAAATTACATCTTCCCATGGTGGCTCACTCACTAAGAAATACACTGTTTGTGACAATAAACTGTGGAACTTTAATATTGCCAGGGGATTACAGTGAAGGGAGAAAGCTGATTTATGAGCCTATAGTCTTAAAGCTTCGTTCAGCAAGTGTCCAACATAAAATGACCCTAAGCTTCTAGCAGTCTGCCCAGAAATGAAAAGCTGTGACTTACATTGCTGTCTCACTTTATGCAGAGAGCCAGTGCTGTTTTCCTGAGCATCATCCTATTCTCATAATGACAAACAAAATAAAAGTTGGTACCTTATTATCTGTACCCAGTTTGTCTTTCAAGTTAAGAGAACATAAAGGAGGCACACATTTTTATTTGTCACTGAGGGAAAAACTCCTTCAAAGTCCAAATATTCAGAATATTCCTCTATCTTTTATCATTAAAGGGTCTTGATGTGTGGGGTCCTGATTATACATACCATACTAGTGACACATTTTTATATTCCTCTCAAAATCGAAGATTGAAGCAAAACCTAATATAGTTTTATCAATGTTTTCTTTTCCTATCCTGAATTAAATGGATTAAAAAAAACCCAACTCTTTACCCATGTAACATGGTCATGGCAGATTGAAAAGGGCACTATATTTGCAGGCAAAAGACTTGGGTTCAAACTGTGGCCTGGCTACTTTGATTAGGGTTAGGGTTAGAGTTAGAGTTTAAGGTTAGGGTTAGGGTTAGAGTTTAGGGTTAGGGTTAGAATTTAGGATTAGGGTTAGGGTAGCCAAAAGTAGCAAAGTACTTTTGCTTGCCCATCTTTGTGACAGACCCCAGGTTCCTTATAATATGAGAAAGTCGAATATAATTTGAGAAGTTGGATATGTTGATAATATGGGAACGTTGGACTAGGTGACTTCTAAAGATCCTATGGTTTTATGATCATGGTGATTGTTCCATCAAGTCTGCCATAAATGCGTCATGCCATTTATTTCTGAAACTGTTTTGTGATACTGTTGTGTTCTACATGGGGTGAATTGGTCTTCCTTGAGAAAATGTCAGTGGGAATAGTAGTTTTTCTTAAAAAGATTAAATGTAAAATTATGTACATGTAATATTTGTTACATGCATCATTTTTGGAGGGGAATAGGAAAATACATTAGATTTCTTCTCTTTTATTCCTGGTTTTCTCAACCTCTTTTATCCTAAGGATTTTCCATCCAGCCCCTTTGGATCAGCTTTGATGATGATGATGATGATGTCAATATAGGTCAAGTCTAGAAGTGTTCTATGAGCAAATTAGTATAGGAAGCTTGCCACTTACAATCAGGGTTCTACCATCTCTTCAATTACCCAGGTTCAACCTCAGAATTATCCTTGACTTTTCCTTCTACCTCACCCCACACCAATTCTCAAGGCTGGTTGTTTCTTCCTCTAAGGCATCTCTTTCACCTGTTCCCTTTTCTCTAATTACATGGCAATTGCCCTGACTCTGAGGGGCTCATTAACCCTTGCAGAGGCTGCTGTATCATTTTCTTTCTCATCAGTCTCCCTGACTCCATTCTCTCTCCTCCCCAATCCATCCTCCACATAGCCACCAAATTGGTATCATTTTTTTTGGGTGGGTGGGGGGGCTTGCCAAGGATCACACAGCTAGTAAGGTCTGGTCTGAGGCTAGATTTGAACTCAGGTTCTCCTGACTTCAAAGCCAGTGCTCTATCCACTCTACCACTGAGCTGCCCCCAAATTGATATTCTTAAAACACAGATGTGACCATGTCACTCTGTTGCTTAAGAAGCTTTATTGGGTCCCTATTGCTGCTAGGATACAATTAGGACTTTTTTATTTATCATTTGAAGCCTTTCACAGACTAGCACCAAGTTATATTTTTTTCATGTTACTTACTCTCATGGACTTCATGTCCTGGCTAAAGTGGCCTACTGGCTTTCTTTCTTGCCTTGGTGTCCTTTGTACAGGCTTCCCACCTCCCCACCCCACCCCCTACACCTGGAATGCTGTCTCTTTTTTTACTTCTAGCTCTTAGAATTTCCCCCTCAATCCAGGCTGGAGCACAAATGAGCCTTCTTACCCACGCCCTTTCCTGATGCCCTCCATACCAATTATTTTCCCTCAGCAGAATGTAAGTTCTTTGAAGCCAATGGTGGTTTTCATCTTTGTCTTTATGGAGACAAAAATAGCTAGTACTGTACTCTGACACTTAGTAGATGCTTAATAATGCTTGTTCAGTTGAATTAATTTGAATAGTTCAGATTAGAATATGATATGAGATCAGCCTATGAGCTGAGCTGACTGGGGAAGTATCTACAAGCTAGATAGAAGCTTTGCCAAATCTGCGTGACCCCTTTTAAGCTGATGTGCTTAGAAGCTGGTCCCCAAATCACACTGATAGGACAGTGGAATATCAGCTCTTGTACAAATTAAATTGGAAAGTGGAAAAGTCTTCAGAACTGACTGGAGAGGAGAGGGATTGAGAGTCAGCCTAGTTTTGACAGATGGGAGGTAGAAAGAGAGTGGGTGAGGCCAGAAAGGAGAGGAACAAGTAGGAGAGGGGAAGAACATTGGCCTTGAAGCCTGAGAAACATGGAACTGTTTTCTGGACATGGTTTAGCATATGTATGGATGAGTCTTTTGGAGTGAGGGCAAGAAGAAAGAGGAGAAGACAGAGAAACAGAGAGAGAAAGAAAGAGAAAAACAAAGAAACAAGGCCCTTAGTAAAGGACAAAATGAGAGACTTTGAGGGGTTACATGGAGGGAAATGAGATCACAGAGCAGTGGTCTACAAGTTTGCTTCACTGGTTGAGGACCAGCTAGGAGTCCTATCCTTTGCCCTGCCTGCTAATTCATAGTTTAGACTCTGAAAACTATATTGGGGCCCTGAAAAGACCAAATTTCTGCCTGAAGGCCTCTTCTCTGCTTACCTTGTTGAAGCATGGTGCTTCCTTCTCCTCCTGGTTTAAATTGGCTGCTCCTGCCCTTCAATCCACAGGGGAGACAGGATCATCCTGGCTGAAATACATCTACTGGGTATTTTCACTACTTACAGCAACTCTTTCCCTTTCAGAGGGAGAGAGAAAGGTTGTGTGTGTGTGTGTGTGTGTGTGTGTGTGTGTGTGTGTAGAACTAGATGTCATTTCTCCCCTTTTTTTTTTTACTTACCACTTTTCTTTCTTCCCTAGCAATCTGGTCTGAAATTTGAGAAATTGAGGAAACAATTCTGTGAGTCTGCACTATCTCCCAGGATGTTATGATAGAATGCTGAGGTGCTTCTAGGTTGTAAGCTCCATGAGAGCCCGAAATGGGTTTTCTTTTCTCTTTATGAAAGCACCTAGCACAGGGCCCTGACCCATACATAGTAGGTGCTTAATAAATGTCTGTTGTTGTTGTTGTTGTGAAAATCCAGGGTGTCTCTGTCCTCATCCTTGTTATAAGGCACATTGAATGTTTTAATTTTACTGAAGTCTCAGTGAAATTTCCTTTGACTTAAAAATTGAATCAAGTATAGAAGGGAAAAAGAGGAAAGGGGCTGAGGGGATAAAAGAGGGAGACAGAAAAAAGAAATACACAGAGAAGGGAGAAAAACACAGAGACAATAGTGAGGTGGAGATGGAGGGGGAGACAGGGCCAGAGAAAAGAGAGATGGAGAGTAGAGGAGACAGAAGGAAGAAGACAGGCAAGTGAGAAGGGGAGGGGAGGGAAGGAAAGACAGACAGAGAGGTGAGAGAGGAGAAGATAGATAAAAGGAAGAGGGAAGTGGAAACCAATAAGAAGAGTGATAAGGAGGGAAAGGGCAGGGGAGAAACAGAGGAAAATGAAGAAAAAAGGGACAGAGAAGAGGGGAAAGGAGAGAAGAGGGAGAAGGAAACAGAGAGACTGATAACTCAGTATTTTTTTCATTTTTGGCCTCCCACGCACATATCATCAGCCCTTTCTGAGAGCTATGGTTTGTATAACCTTTGAGTCTACAAGATGTGATTCTGATAGAAGAAGAGATGGTTCATTTTTAAGCTAGACTCAAGGGACTCCAGCTACTTCATTCTGCCACATCTCAGGGCTGGCCTGTCTTCGAGTGAAGACTGTGGGAGCAGTACTGTAGCTGGGCTATTTTTATCCAGCTCAGCAAAGCTTTTGACCTCTCTAATCCTGTACACAGACTGGGTGGCCTTGGATCTCTGTGAGATGGGTGGACGTGTTGAGATTGTCTTCCATTTTGCCCACAACTTGACTGGGTCTCATTTGTCCATGTTTTTTCTAGTGCCTAGACAGTGCTTTACATGTGGTAGGTGTGAAATAAAGGCTTGTGGAGTTGCGTTGAGCTGACACAGCTAAGTTTGAATTGTATGTGGCGGTGGTGGGGCGGGGGGGAGCTGGAGGTCAGGTGATTGAGCATGAACGTGTTTTAGAAACCTGTTTTTATTGACACAGATACACTGTCTTCAACGCCGTTGTCATGTCGGGTTCTGCAAGAAAGAAAATCGACTGAAGCTGCCCCCGAACCCTTGAGTAGCAGCCACATGTAATATAAAATCTGTCTTCTCAAGGGTTATGCATTTGGCACCCGAGATGAATCAGAAGATCTTGAATTTAGTGCTGGAAGGAACCTTACAGATCATTTACTTCAACCTTCTCATTTTTGTAAGGAATATGAGGCCCAGAGTGGTTAAGTGACTTGCCCAAGATAAGATCTCGCAACTTAATGGCAGAGCCTAGATTCAACCCTGGTTCTTGGACTCTGGATCCTATACTTTTCCCACTGCACCATTTGGCATCTCAAGGGGTCTTTTCCTCCCTTCTTCTTTCCCTCCATCCCTTTTTCCTTCCCTTTCTGCCTTTCTCTCTCCCTTCTTCCTTCACTCTTCCTCATTCCCTCTCTCCTTTCCTCCTTGCCTCTCTTTCTCCCCATTGCTCTGTGCCTTCTT
>CM053624.1:329976867-329994379 GCA_028646595.1 Phalanger gymnotis
AGGTTTCACACCTGACAGGGCCCTGGGCCTGGGGCTTAGCACTTAACAGCTGAAAGTACTTCCACTCAAAAGAAACAAAAGCCATGCTAATGAGACAATTTTGCTTAACAACACACTCCACCCCTTGTTCTAGGATACACCTCCCTCCCTCCTTCCCTCAACAATGAAGTAACATTGATATTGTACTTCCTAGTTTTTAAAACACTTTCATGTAGATATAGATAAAATCACATTTGATTCTTACAGCAGCCCTGTAAGGCAGACAGGGCATCTTTTACATGTGAATAAACTGAAGCTTTCCCAAGCCCCCAACCCCCACACACAAAAATGCCCTAACTCTGTGCATTATCCCCTTCACTGGGAGTTACACCGATACTGAATAATCAGCTGTGGATTTTCTCACAGGTAATACCAGTGGTATAGAATCCTAAGTCTTTCCCCCAACTTCCACTTGAGGCTATATGGTTTAGCATAAAGATCTGTAGACTTAGAGTCAGAAAACCTGGGTTCAAATCCAGGCCCTGGCTCTTACTAGCTATATGACCTACAGTAAATCTCTTCCCTGCTCTGGGCCTTAGCTTCCTCGTCTGCAAAAAAAAAAAAAAAAAGAGGATGGGTGGGTCACTAGATGGGCTCTCAGGTGCTTTCTAGCTGCAGTATCCTATGATCTCATCCCACCAGCCCTGAGTTGTTGGGGGCAGATGGACATCCTATCCTTATCACTTTCTGCTGGGAATGAGATCTTACTCATTCCCAGAATGAGTAACAAACTTACGGTTTTTATTTCTCCCCCTTCTCCCCCATTATTCCCACTCCTTGAAAAGGAGATGGAGATGGGGGAAGGAAGGAGAGGACATCATGAACGTGATATATAAGGACTGTGTGGGGAAGGGAAAGCCAGAACCCAAACCATGGCCCAACAGATGAAGGAAACCGTCTAGCCCCCGAGCTTACTTGTGTCCCTCATTCAGCATAAACACAACAGCCCTGACTCCAGGCTTCTGGGTAGGACAACACATGAGATCAAAGCTCTTTTTAAATATTTTTCATTTTTTCTCCCGCTATAGTGAGGAGACAAAGTAGCCAGTCTTACAAGGTCCCTGCCAGACACTCCTCCCTGGCAGAGAAAGCAGCCTGCATCCAGGGAGCTGTTACTAAAGTTGGTCCAACATTGATTGGCTACAGTGTTTTTCTCTTTTGCTCTGTCCCTTTGCTCCAGAATAGATGACAGTGATGAACTTGCTACCGCTTCCCAAGTTATTAACTTGGTTTTTTGAGGGGATCTTGGTGCTTCGTGCTCTGGATTATCTATTTTTTATTCTTCCTAGTTTTTGAAATATCGTGGGCATTGCTTTGCAAAATCACAATGACCAAAAAAAATTAGTGCATCATGCACCCAAACCTTTTTCCTGATTTTCCTGATCTTCACATGAACAATATGGAAATGACTACTTAACTGTTCCCCTTTTAGCCTCTCTGTTTCTTTCCTTTTTAAATTTAAGGGTTTTGACTTGGAAGGAACCTTGGAAATCTGTTCATCCAACCCCCTTATTTTACACCTCAGGAATTTCATTTATGCTGTTTGGTGATGTAACAAGTGGCTCATCCAAGAACTGTGGGGTCTGGAGTTTGGCCTCATTGTCACAAGCGTAGCATGGTAGAGAGCTCTGCACTGGGAGATAGAAGACCTGGGTAACAGTCCCAGCAAGCCTTGCCACTAATTTGTTAATTTATTTTGAACAATAATGTTTTATGCTTTTACATCAGTACATTCCTGACATATGTGGCCCCCAATATCACCCCTCCCCCAATAAATCCTCCTTTGCAGCAGTTAAACAAAACGCACCAACACAGTGACAGTATCTGTCAGGGTATGCACCATTCTACACCCATAGGTCCTACCTGATCCCTCTCCCACTAAGCCCTCCTTTGTTACAAAGAGTTAAGCAAAACCAATTGACACAGCAATGACATAACAATGTATGAGACACTCCTCCTTCCTGTTTCCCTGGCTCATGAATAGGTGGAGAGCTTAGTGTAAACCCATCACCATTTTTACACAATACACCTCAAAGCACCAGGCAAATTCACCCTTTTTCCAGGAAGCGTTCACTAAGGTCCCCATTTGGGAATGACCTTCTCCCTTGTGTCATAGGACCACTGATGTCAAGCTGAGATTTTGGAGGTAATTGAGTCTAAACTCTGGTCATATAGATTATAAGTGATAGATCTAAGATTTGGTCCCTGAGTCTAATTTCTAGCACGTGTCACTTAGTTTTGACAATTCTACAAAGTACATATGTAATATTGTATGTAGTCATTTTTATATCTTATAGTTATCTTTATATCATATTCTACTATTTGACTATAACTCTAAGTGAGTAGGGATTATACCTTTTGGGGGTTTATGGAATCATTAGGGCAGGAAAGTGGCACCATGGATAGAGTTCTGGACCTGGAGTAAGGGAGAGTCATCTTCCTGAGTTCAAATCTGGCCTCAGACATGTACTAGCTGTGTGAATCTGTTTGCCTCAGTTTCCTCATCTGTAAAATGAGCTGGAGAAGGAAATAGCAAACCGCTCCAGTATCTTTGCCAATAAAATCCCAGATGGGGTCATGAAGAGTCAGACATGATGATTAAACGATTATAGCTTTCCATCATGCCTAGCCTAGTTTTCTGTGTATCGTAGGCACTTAATAAATGCTCGTAAAACATGAATGTATAAAAGGTTGAATGAACATGCTACTGCCAAGTTCCATTGTCTTCATATCCAAAGGATTGACATCAGAACAAAATACCTACCTAGAGCGCCAATGGTCACATCCAAACAATTACCTTTTAAAAGAATAATTTTAGAGAGTTCTGTCATCTTAACAGGCCAAAGTTAGAGTGTAGAGACAGTATGGTGTGATGGAATGGGTACTACATTTGGGGACAGAAGACTTTGGTTCAAACCCATCTCTGCTGAGTGTTCACTGTTATGACCTTGGACAAGTAATTTTATTTCTTTGCGCCTGTTTATTTTCGTCTGTAAAGTGAGGAGTTAAGAGAGGATAGTCTGTATCTTCCAGCCCTGACATTTTATGACTCACAAATTAGCTTTATCATAGGTAGATGAGTTTGCCAAGGGCTTAAAGTAGCCTTAGAACATAGAACATAACTGTAATAATAGCTCACATTTGCATACTCATTTATAGTATATAAAAGTTTTTTTTTTTCCTGCAGAATCTCATTTGGTTCTTACAAGAGCCTCTGATTTGGGTAATATAAGTATCACCATCCCCATTTTGCAGATTATAAAACTGAGTCTAGGAAAAGTTAAGTGCCTTAGCCAAGGTCACACAGCTAACCACTGGCAGACCTTGGACTCAAACCCAGGTCTTTTATGCCCAGTCCAGAGCTCATTCTATCACATCCTAGTTGGGTGAAAGGAGACAGCCAGTGGTGATTTTTGTAACCTTGTTAATAGCAGTTTCTCACCTCTTGAGTGGGAAGTGATTTGCAAAGCAGGTACAAAGAATGAGCAGTAAAAATTTTGGTTTCCCTTTTTGCTCCCCTAATCTGTTCTTATCACCCCTCCCCTCCTCTTTTCAACCCCCCAACTGTCTGTCATATTGAAGGTTGTACACAGATATTTTCATGTCATCCCTCCCATTAGACTGTGAACTCCACATAATAGGTGCTTAATAAATGATTATTGACTGAATGATTGACTAATGGGAGTCATCTTCTTAGCACTGACTTCACGCCCACTTAAAAAGGTACCAGATCCCAAAGTCTGACTTTACAGTCTAAAATAAAATACGGAAGCTGCTTTATATAATAATAGAAGCTGCCAAACTTTGAGAGGTATAAAATTCTGGTGATTTATCTAATTGGTATAGGGAAAATCCTGTAAATGTTTTACAAATTCATAAAACCCTAAAGCTTGAATTTTTAACATTTGTTTCCAGATAACTTAGCTGCCTCCTGATAGCCAGAGAGGGCCTTGCCTAATCAGACTTCTAGAATTTGAGCTCTGTAAAATCACTTAAAGAAGGTGAACCTTTGTGTATTTCTAGTGTTACACTCATCTAGGAAGATTAATCTCAGAAGATTAAAGTTCAATCTTCAATTCCTTAAGCCTTTCAAATGTCAAAGCTTTCAAGATGAAGGCAAAAAAAAGGTTTTGCTAATAAGAGTTGTGTTAAAATTGTATCTTGTTCTGGTCATCCTTCCTCCTCCTCCCTTCTTTAGTCTGGATAGTAGTAAGTATAGTGAATAAAAGGTGCAATATTGGGAAATAAGATTGCCAAGAGGAACCTGGAAGTCACATACAAACTGTCCCAAAGATCGAAGGCACATAATTTACAAAGTGTATCATATATTAACCAAAATTCACACCCTAGTGATATGTGCTGAATCAGGGAAGGCATCCAGGAGCTGCTGAGGTTTCTGGCCCTATGATATGTAAATCTTAGACAAATTCTAAACCTCCATGGTTCCAGACCAGCAGAACATCAAAAAGGTGATAACTTTGAGATGACTACTTTGAAGTTTGATTTGGTTATGTTAATGAACTAACCCCAAGGTGGAACAGATAGGAGTTATTCTGTTTTCCCCCAAAAAAACTATCAAAATGAGACTTCAAACTCCTGCCCACCCAAGCCCTCTTCCATCTCCATTGGGTCCATGCTTCCTAGTGGCTCCCAATTCTAATCTATGTTAACAGGAGTGATGCTTCTGCCTCTCCCCCTCCCCATCCTTTTGCTTACACTGACTACCTTCCTTTACCATCCCATTTCCTTTGACCCTGAGCCACTTTATATATCTCTGTTCCTCTCCATAACTTATTTCTGAACTTTCTGTGCCTTATTAAAGTGTGGTTGCCCCTCCCCATTTCCTGCTGCCAATCATGGCCTTTCCCAGTGACTACCCACCCAAAGAACTAGGTGTGCCTGCACCCATTCTCTAATTTTGTAACTTACCAATTCAAAGAGTGATTCTTTACAATCTGTATTAGTTTTCAAATGGGCAATGTCTCTAAATGGCTAAATAAGTATGTATCCAACGTCTCCTTGTCTGATGAAAAAGATGGTCCTTCTCTTTGTCACAGCTAGTTTCTCTATTTGTGCCCCATTTGATTCCATCCTCTTCAACCTCTAAGAACATGCACCTTCAGTGGTTTCATCTCTCATTTTCAATCTGTCCTGGCCTCCTGGACCCTCCCCTGCTGCCTGCAAACATTTCTAGGTCTTTCCCATTTTTTTTTTCAAAAATCAAACAAACCTTCACTTAACTCTGCCAACTCCCTCAAGCCATGGCTCTGTACATCTCCTCTCTTTAACTGCTGACCTCCCAGAAAAAGTCATCTATAACTGTTGCCTCCAATTTCTTACTTCCCATTCACTTCTCAACTGCTTGCAATATGGGCATCACTCAAATGAAACTGTTGTCCCAAAGGTTACCAGAGATCTCTTTACTGCTCAATCCCATGACTTTTTCCTCACTTCTCATTCTTTTACACAGTCACCAACTCTGTCCTCCTCATTCTTTGGCTTCCATAACACTGCTCTGTCATGATTCCCCTCCCCAAAATCACATTTCTCCTCAATCTCCTTGCTGGATTATCCTCTTTCTCTCACCTGCTAAATGCAAGCATTTTCCAATGATCTTTCCTTGGCCCTCTTGTCTTTCTCTGTATTTCCTCAATGGCGGCCTCATCAGCAGCTTCCCTGGGTTCAGTTATCGTCTCTATGAAGACGACTTCTACATCTACACATAGAAATCAAACCTCCTCAATCCTATTTCTACACTGTCAATTGCTTGCTTGACTTGTATATTAGATAGCTATCTCAATTTCCACCAGTCTAAAACAGAAGTCACGATCTTTCCTCCAAAACCTACTTCTTCAAAGTCAATCATTTCAATAGGAACTACGACCATTCTTCTAGTCAATTGGGTTCACAGCCTTGTACTCATCCTTGGGCAACCAAGTGGTCCAATGCATAGAGTGTGAGACCTGCATTCAGGATGACCTGAGTTCAAAATCCAGCCTGACATGTATGATTGCACAAATCCCCTAACTCCTCAGTCATCCTCATCCTCATTAATAATAACCATCCACCTCCTAGGGTTGTTGTGAGGATTAAAAGGGTTAGTCTGCAAAGTTCTTTGCAAACCTTAAAATTACATATAAAAGCTATGATTATTATTAATATGTTATTGTTGTGGTTGTGGTTGTTACTATTATCCTTAACTCTTCCCTTTCTTCTAGTGTCCGCATTTTATCAATTACTAAGGCTTGTTGATACTACCTCAGCCCTTTTACTACCACCCAAGTTCATATCCTCCTTACTTTTTGCCTGAATTATTGAAAGAGCCTGCTCATTTTCTCCCCTGCTTCCAGGATCTGCCTTCTCCAGTCCATCTTCGACACAGCTGCCAAAATAATCTTGCCAAAGCACAGGTCTGACCATGTCGCTCTCCATTCAAAAGTCTTCGGTGGCTCTGTCTAGGAAAATAAAATTATCCCAAAACCCCTTAATCCTCGGTCTAGCTTTTACAATTCTTCCAATTCTGGTGCTAGATGATCTTTCCAGACTGATTTTTGTCTCATTCCCCTTCATGCTCTCTCCTTTCCACCAAAGGAGCCTATTTGCTGTTACCCATATCTCCCACCTGTGCACCTCTGCATAAGCTGTGATTGGAATGTCCTCCCTTTCTACTTTCATGTCTTAAAATTCTTAGATTCTTTAAGGCTCAGCTCATATGCCACCTCCTACATAAAGCTATTTCTGATACATCCAGTTTGTTAATGATCTTTCTGACCTCAAATTCTATTATATTTATTTTTAAATTTCCCCATGCTTCCCTCTCCCAGTAGAATATAGGCTTCTTGAGGGCAGAGAATTTTCTCAGTTTATCTTTTCATTCTCAGGCTAACACAGTACTTTAGAATAGGTCCTTAGTAAATATTTGTTGAATTAAAGTAAATGGAAGTAGTCCTCTGTATGGCTTCTGAGTTTTTCCTTCTGGATAACTAGCTACATGAATTTGGGCAAGTCAGATGATCTCTCTGGGCTTCAGTTTTCTCACCTGTAAAAATAGGGTTGGGCAAGATCACCTGTAGTATCAAAGGATCACAGAACTTAGAGCTTGAAGAGGCTTGGGGGACCTCATTTTATTGAGGAAAGTGAGATCTAAAGGAGTTGAAGTGGCTTGCCCCAAGTCACACAGCAAAACTGGGATTTGAATCTAGGTCTTTTGGGTTCTCTCTGTGACATTTTGTGAACTATAATGGCCATGTCCATAAGGTAGCTAGCTTTTGGGGGAGGGGAAATTATTGTTTGATCGGCAATGAATAGAAAGAATGACCCCTTTTAAGACAGAAAGAAATAGTGTGGCTCAGGGAAAATCTGCAGACTGTCAAATTATCTAGTGGTTAATGGCCAAATTCAGGAAATCAGGAGAAGTTGACTTGGGTTTATGACTTCTCACTGCTATTTCAGAAATGTTTCTGCCTACACTGACCTCCCCTCCCCAACTCTTCCAAAAAATATCAGAGTTGTAGATTATGCAATCAGTTTGCCTTGGGATCTTATTCCTAGGTCATAAGAATCTTTTGGCTGGGGAGCTCAGTTCACTCTTTCAATACAAATGATACATTGTGGTTGTGGTCCTCTGGCTCCTCATGTCCCTCCCTTGCCTGCCCATCATCACCCTGGCCTCAGCCAAAATGCTCTTAAGCATTGAAATATGCAGGAGGTGAGCTACTTCCTGTCATTATGCATCTGGCTTCTGTGTTGGCAGGGGCAATCTCTGTGCCAATGATTTGTGTTCTGTGCCGAAGCTTTATTGCCGGCACAACCCGTCTAATTAGTCATATTTTGAAAGCAGAGCTGCTTAATTGCAAGCAGTACTAAATATTGGTATATAAATAAAATCATTAATAACTGTACACACAGGAACTTTCTTCCACACAACAAACACAAAAACGAGGCGCAACTGAGAGTCTGTTTGGAGTTCCAACAACGAATCTCCTGGAGGGTGTATTGGTGCTTGGGTAGGAGCTGAGCATGAAAGCAGAGGGAGAATGATTTCAGCCCACGCAGGTTGTTCGGAAGGGGCCTGCTTTTAAAAGCCCAGAATGGAGTAATGGGCCTTCTGTGATTAGGAAGCTAATTTACATGGCACTGGAAACATTTATGGTTTTAACCGCTCACTGCATTAATCAAACCATCTCCCTGAAAGCTGTGGCTGGATTGATTGCATTTTATGAGGTATCCCAATTTCTTCATTTAGAAGAAAACATAATAGTAACTCCCCAGCCCCCTCTTTGTGACACTGTATTACCAGCCTGACCTTGATTATAAAAGTAGAGAATCAGAGAACCTCAGATACAGAATGGAAGTTAGAGGTCATGCAGTATAACTTCCCATACCAGTGGTAATGGCTGTAATAAAGCCATTACATAATTTTCTGATGGGCAAACTGTTATCAGGTTCTTCGGTCTTGAATAAAATCAAAGCTCTGAATTTGTTGTAGTTAGTCATTTTCGGTTGTATCCAATTCTTCTGTCACCTTGTTTGGGATTTTCTTGGCAAAGATACTGGAGTGGTTTGCCATTTCCTTCTCCAGTTCATTTTACTGAAGAAACTGAGGCAAACAGGGTTAAGTGACTCACCCAGGGTCACATAGCTAGTAAATGTCAGAGGCTACATTTGAATTCAGGAAGACTCATCTTCCTGATTCCAAGTCTCACACTCTATCCACTGCTCCACCTAGCTGCTCTGAATGCAGTACTCTAAAATGTGATACAACCAGACTTCCCAGAATGGGAAGAATGATGGCAGAGTGATGGCAGAGACTTCAGGGATAATTTAGTCCAACCTTCTCATTTTACAGATGGAGAAAGTAAGGGTCAGAAAGGTGAAGTATAAAGTCACAAAGCTAGCATTTGGCAGAGCAATTGTAGTTTAGTGGAGAGGGCGCTGCATCTGGAATCAGGGGGCCTGGGTTCAAATCCTTCCTTGGATGCTTACTACCTGTTTAACCTGAGGAAAGTTATTGTGCTTCCCTGGGCCCCAGATTCCTCATCTCTATGAAGAAGAAGTTGGACTGGGCTCCTTGGGCAGTCCTCTATGACTGACTACACCAATGAAATGACAGTATTTTGAAGATCTGCTAAGCATGGTAACTGCATAATATCACAGCGATTGACAGCTGTCACTTCACTTGATTGAGCTTTTCTACCTCTACTTTCCAGTCCATGCCCAGTGTTCGTATGATTGAACATATTATTTCCATATCCTGTAAGCTACCATTAAGGAAATAAACCAGGTGGTAAAGCTTTTCCTGTAAATCTCTACACAATTTGAAAATATATTCCATCAGGCTGATACAATTGCTCCTGAAAATAACCCAACCTAATGATAATCTGGATAGAGAAATGGCATAGGTAGAAGTTCTGGGCTTTCAATTTAGAAAAAAAAATAGGAAAAACCTTTTACAAAAGATAAAAGGATTAAGTGCAGAGTAATATGCATAGTAGTTCCTTAATATCTGTTATGAATTGAATTGAAAATAAGTAGAATTCCCAGCCCTCTGTAAAAAGCAGAAGTAGCTATCTCTTGGGTTCCAGCTTATACTAATTCTCAATCATCTTTTGCCTTGTACAAATGCTCACACTCATGAACATTTAAACTTCAAATAAGCTAAGTCACTGATATTTATCAAGCATTACCTGCGAGTTTGAAAGTTCTACCTAAGCTGGTATATATGTGTGTGTGGGTGTGTGTGTATGTGTACATATGTATAATATGTATGTATATATATACACAATGTATGTGTATATATACACAGATATACATACACACATGTACATATACACACACATGTATGTATGTGTATGTGTATGTATGTATATATACCTATGTGTACAGACACACATTTTCTGCCGCATGCAACAGAAAACTTAGGTCTCTGATCACCCTGCCAAATAATCCCTTTGGAAATCCCCTAGGACCTTTGAGAGGACAATAGAGTGGCCACCCCCCTTGCCCTCCAATCCAAGTGGTCCCCTTATTGTGAACTTCTGGCTTGTCTTTCATAGCCCTATTAGCCTCTGAACCTCCCAGACTTGCAGGGGCTGTTTCAATGGTAGCTCAGATTGGGGAATTAAATTTTTAATCTAAAGTCATGACGGTGAATCCAATCATCACTGCATGAAAGTCAAACAATAAGACTGAAAGCCTTACTAGCCATCTACCTTTGCCTCCAGCACTGAAGTTCTGTACAGGTGGTACAGATGTTTATACAACTTGTTGCTGAGACGTTTGTAGCAATCTTTATTTACCTAATCCCCAAATCTGAAGGAATGCTGTTTTCACCACCAGTTCCAGAGAATCATAGCCCCCAACACCACAGAAGAATTGTCGCCTCCTTCATTTTTCTGCTCCACATGGCACCCCCTTCTTATTATTCTCTCTTCTGAAATAGCACAGACATGCCACCTGGCCCCCGTGAAACTTTTCTTAGAATTTTAGAAAAAAACTTAATCCAAACTATCTAAATTGACTTTTGAATTGGCCTCCTTTGAACTTAGAGGGTGAGGGAGGAGGCAAGAATTTGAGAGGGTGGCAAGGGGCATGGCATCCTCAGGGGAAAACCAGCTGCTAGTTAGGGAGAGGAGGTGGAAGAAGTGTAGGAAGAGATCCTTATTGAAAGTGATTTGTTGACAATGATGATGAGGGTGGGGAAGTCAGGGCTTCCATGGGGCACAGTGGAAGGGGGTGAGCAGAGGGAAATGGGAACTGGGGAAAGTTAAGACTGAGATGGATAGGTATATTCATAGCTGACATTTCTATAGCATTTCAAGGCTTGCAAAGCACCTTACATACTTTAAATCTCATTTGACCAGCAAAACAGCATTAGTGGTATTATTATAGCCATTTCACACATGGGGAAACTGAGGTCTTGAGAAATTAAGTGACTTACCCATAATCACAGAACTATTAATTGCTGAAAGTAGCATTTGAACCCAGGTTTCTGCTGGTTTCAAATATAGTACACTTTACACTATAACAATATCATTTCAATCAATCAACAAACATTTATTAAGTGCCTACTATGTGCCCTCACATTCACCTCCATTTTGCATTCTGGTAATCAAAAACTTGCTCATTCTTTAGCTAATACAATAAAAGATGGAACTTTTTTTTAAAAAAATTAAATTACTATAAACTGTGTTCCCTCAAATCTGTCATTATAACCTTTAAGAATTTCTCTCTTCGAATTTGGAACTCTGAAGTTCTAAAAACAAATGTTAAAAAATGTTTTTACATGCAACTGGGAAATAAGATATACAGGCAATGGGGCATAGAAATCTATCTTGCCCTGCAAGAAAGTAAGGAGAAAGGGGTTAGGGGTGGTGATAGAAGAGAGGACAGACTGGGGAAAAGGGCAATCAGAATACATGCCACCTTGGGGTGGGAGGGAGGGTAGAGATGGGGAGAAAATTTGTTGAATGTTGAAAACTAAAAATAAATTTAAAGAACTCGGTTATTTAAAAAAATATATTAAAAAAAAGAATTCTCTCTTCCAGCAACAACATTGAGATATATAGCATTTTGCTGGAGGCTAGAGAAAGAAATACAAAGAATGAAAAAATCCCAACTCTCAAAGAGTTTACTTTGTAATGAGAGTAGATAAGTGCCTATAATATACAGAATAAATAAGAAGAAAATAAATCCAAGGAGTTGAGAAAAGGAAGGCAAAGAAGTTGGGAGCATCAGGAATGACTTCATGTAGAAGGTGATACTTGAGGTGTTATTTGTGGAAAGAAACAGATTCATGGAGATGAGTGTGGATAGCATTCCAGGCATAGGGGTCACCTAGTGGGAAGACAGCATGTGAGAGAGAGGTCTCAACACAATGAGGAGGAGAAGGGGAAAGCAGGTTTGTGCTCTGAGAGAAGTTGTTAAGGATGCCAGGGATCAGTAGATTAAGTTGGGAGGGCAGTTTACATTAGAGAGACTTGATTGCCTTGTGTTTGAGATAGTTCCAAGTCAGCAGGAGGTTATTGAGTTAGTGAACCCTATGGTTCTAAGTGGTTTCAGTAATGTCAGTGTAGACTGGGGTAGGAGCCATTGGTTCAGACAATATGGTTTTAGACTCCCAGATACACAGAGATTTTTTTCCTCGAAAGTTTGCCTTTGGGTAGATAAGATGAGAGGAGAGAACATTAAGAAAGGGATTCTGAGACCTGGTTTTGCCACGTTTTTGTTAAAATGCTTCAAATCTGTATGTTCACTATTGGTTAGAAATGATTATTGCTGTGGAGGTGAATAGCATGAAGGTGATAGCAGCCATCCAGGTACAATACACTTAGACATATCTAGAAGGCAGCTTTACATGGACAGGCATAAAAACCCATAGAAAGTTGAGCATGGGAAAGTTCCTTGTCCTTGTCCTGCCATTTTTTCAGTTTTGTCCATTTGGGGGTTTCTTGGCAGAGATACTGGAATGGTTTGTATTTCCTTTTCCAGCTCATTTTACTGATGAGGAAATGGAGACAGGGCTAAGTGACTTGCCCAGGGTCACACAGCTACTAAATGTCTGAGGCCAGATTTGAACTCAGGAAGATGTATCTTCCTGATTCCAGGCCTATCGATCTGTGCACTGTGAAACCACCTAACTGCTCCCGTGGTAAATTTAGGAAATGCTTTATCAGACTTGCACGTTGTTGTTCATCTTGGTAAAGAACTTGCATCCTGACCCCAGGCTGTGTCTCTTTGTTTACGCCATCAAATTCCATTCTTGATCTCGGTCTTGACCCTACATTTTCTCTGGACATGATGATTTTCTGCCTTTTGCCTCTTAGCCTAAACAACCGTGTCCTGATTACCAAATCTTACAATTCAGGAACCTTCCCAGCCACAGTCTTTTCTTCTCCCCCCACTAGGGAGACTTCAACCTGCCACTAAAAATGATAGTAACAGTGACACCACTAGGAATAACTTTTATAGGCTTTAAGGTTTGCAAAAGTCTACACATATTATCTCCCTGAACTCGTGTCAGGTTGGGACACTAGTCCTGCCCAGGGATGGGGCCAAGAAGAATAGTACCCTGTTATCCTGGTAAATAAAGTCTTTCAGGTTCTGTCAATTAGCAATGAAGTGGAGTGTTCAACTGCAGTTGTGTTCAGAGGATGATAATCTGATTGCAAAATTATCCATTGGTGGAGAATTTTCAAAGTTCCCCAGTGGAGTATGTTTCTATTTCTAATACAGGAAATGCAGTTTCTGTTTGATTACTTCCATTTAATCGCTTGCCAAATTCTGCAGAAGATCCCGGCATATGCATTTTAATTGATGTGCATTTTGCTTCTGTAATGTTGTGCCATTTACATGAGGGCTCTGAATAACTACAGTCATTCAACATCATAATTTTAGTGCCCTTGGAAGAGCGTGAGACTGTGTGATGCCTTTTTAGCCAAATAAGCCCAACCCTTTCACGGTAATATTTGTTTTTCCCAGATTTAGATGCAATTGACTAGCCTCCAGAGAAACTCCTTATTTTCTCCCTTACTCCATGTTCTCCCAGGAAATTAGTCAATGGAGACTTCAAAAATAGAGTTACATTGATTGCCTCCACTTCTACCTACGTTTTATACTCTGGCAATCAAACGTTTGCTCTTCCTTGCCTAATGCTTTGAGGGATAGAACTTTTTTTTTAAGTTAAATTGCTGTAAACTGTTTTCTTCCAAATCTGTTATTATATACTTTAAAGATTCATCTTTTCTAACAATAATTCTGAAATAAAAGTTTATAAAACATCATTTTAAAATGGGCACAAATCTTCCCCATGCAGTTGGATAGAATTGCTCTTGAACTCTCTTTCTAATGGGCTGTTTGTCATTTCTTTTCAACATTACACTGGGGATGTGTTCAAATGAATGAGCAGAGTTGTGCAGGAAGGCAGAAGTCTCAGAACCTTTATTACATCCTCACACACAGCCCCTATTTAGTATCTGCCCCAGGTGGTAGCACTGGACATTGAAATGCTGCTTATCATCTCTTGGTTGAAGGTCCAGACAAGGAGTAAGAAGGTCTTTGTTCAAGTCCCAGCTTAATCACTTTGTATGTAATGTTGGACAAGTCACTTAACCTCTGTGGGACTCATTTTCCTCATCTATAAAATGTGTTCAACCAGATGGTCTCAAAGGTCCCTTTCATCCCTGAAATTCAGTGCTTATATGATTATAATTGACTGACCATTGTCATTTACAATGGTCTGTTATAAAGGCCTGTCATAATTGACAAATTACAAGGAAAATGGTATCCTGCTCTTGAAACACTACAGTACAATGGTGTCATACTAATGACTTTCTATTCTATTCCAAAATTTTAAAATCCACAAATAAATTAGGGAAGCTATTGTTGTATAGAACAAAGCCACTCTTTTTGTATGTTTTTTTAAACTTTGTTTCTCTGGCCTTTGGTTTCTTTATGTATAAAATCAGGAGGTTAGACTAGATGAGTGATAAGATCCTTTCCATTTTTTCAAGTTTATTTAAATAATATAGCTAGATAATAAAGCTCTGTCTACTGTATGATCTGAGCGAAGATACACTAAAATAATTAATACATGCAGTTGATTTTGTGTATGTGTGTATATATACATATATATGAAACTTTTTTTGGTTCAAACTTTTGATTCCATCTATGTTGATGAGCTCTTGGTATGCAACATATCTTCATTAACTCATCTGTAATTTTCAGTTTTTTGTTTTTTTTTTTTTGGCGGAGCAACTGGACTTAAGTGACTTGCATGTGTCAAGTGTCTGAGCCTGCATTTGAACTCAGGTCCTCCTGACTCCAGGGCCGGTGCTCTACTCACTGTGCCACCTAGCTGCCCCTCATCTGTAATTTTCAGTAGTAAAGATTTGCCAGGGCATTGATATGTTAAGTAATTTGCCCATAGTCACACAAATGGCTTATGTCAGAGGCAGGATTTGAACCCAGGACTTCCTGTGCTGCCTCTCCAAGGAAAACTCTAATCCCTTACTTTCTAATCCCTACAATGCCAAGAATCAGGAGGTGGCTTTCATTATCAGTCGTTCAGAATTTAGCATGATCACTGCTTTGGGCATAGTTCTCAGGTCTTTCAAGTTGTTTAACCTCACATTTTTGTTGTGATCTTCACATAAATTGTTCTCCTGATTGTGCTCATTGTAGTCCGCACCTGTTCATAAGAGTCTTTCCATATTTCTCTGAATCCATGGTATTCCCAATTTCTTACGGTGTAGTAATATTCTACTGCCTCCTTAGACCACAGTTTGCTCAGCTATTGTTCAATTGCCAAGTACCTATTTTATCTCCAGTTCTTTGCTACAATGAAAACAATGTTACTATAAATAGTCTCGCATAGATAGATCCTTTTCTTCTGTCCTTGACATCCGTGGGGTACATTCCTAATAGCAGTATCACTGTGTGAAAGAGTATGTACAGTTTATAGGTTTTTGGAGTATAGGTTCAAATTATTTTTCAGAATGCTTGAACCAGTTCACAGATCCACCAACCATACATAATCCTTCCAGTAATTGCAATTTTCCACTTTTGTCATCTCTGTCTATCTAATGTGTGTAAAGGAGAATATCAAAGTTGTTTTAATTTGCATTTCCCTTTTTAGAGATGTGGAGCATTTGTAGAGGTGATGATGACTTGAATTTCTTCATTTTGGGACCTGCTTGTTCATATCATTTGACTTTCTATTAGGGAACAGTACACACACACGCATAATGTGTGTATTTATGTATGTATATGTGTGTGTGTGTGTGTGTGTGTGTATCGAATCCATTTATAGCTTGAATATTAGACTTTTATCAGAGAAATTTGGTGGGAAGATTTTTCCCCCAAACGTTTCCTTTCTGAATCTATCTTTTCTTGTGCTAATGAGTTAACACGTAAAAGTGCTTTGAAAACCTTAAATGCTATATAAATGTGAAAATTATTTTTAATTGTATGCATTTGAATTTTTCATCTTATTTTTTTATGATCATCTTTATTGCTTGTTTGGTTAGGAATTATCTCTTTAGTCATAGTTGTGAATTACCTCATTCCTTTGTCCTTTAATTTTTAATTATATCATGATCTTTTATATTTATGTCATATGTCCATTTGGAGTTTATTGTGACAAGTAGCGTAAGATGTTGGCCTAAATCTGATTTCTGCCTGACTATTTCACAGAAGTTTTCCTAGAAATTTTTTGGAGTTCTCACCCCAGTGGTTGATGTCCTTGAGTTTATGGAATACTACTCTTCTATATCTTCCATTACTTCTCTCTTTTTTTAACCTAATCTTATTCAATGGTCAACTTTTCTATTTTTGACAAGTATTAAAATGTCTTCATAATTATTGCTTCATAATTCTACTTAGTTTCCTTTACACCTACTTTTAAAAAATTATTTCTCTTGAAATTCTAAACCTTTTGTTCTTCCATATGAATTTTGTCATTACTCTGTCTAGTTCTCTTAAAATAGAGCTTTGGTAGTTTATTTGAATGGAACTAGATCTGTAAATTAATTTAGGGAATGTCATTTTATTGTATTGGCACAGACCAATTGCGAGCCCTTAATATCTTTCCAGTTATTTGTTTTCTTTTAGTTTTGCAAAACTTATTTTGCAGTTGTATTATCCTAAGTCAGAGGCGGCCCACAGCCTTCTCAATTGTGGCCTGAACTAAAGACTAATAAGGAAATATTTAACAAGATAAGCAAAAATACAATAAAGCATACATAATATTACATTTTAAAACTAAGTTATTATGCAACTAATAGGGAGCCTTTGTATGGATTAGTTGATGTGGATATAAGTTATGGGTGTGTCTTGATAGGTTGAGTCTAAGATATTTCATATGTTCTGTACTTATTTTGAATGGAATTTCTTTATTTCATGTTAACATTAGAGAAAGGCTGATGATTTTGTGGGTTTATTTTCTATGCTTCAACTTTGTTGAAATTATCAATATTTCTCTTAATTTTCCTTGAAACTAGGGTTCTCTATGTATTAAATCTGAAAATAATAATAATTCTTTTTCCTCTTCGCATTTATTTCCTCAGTCTATTGATGGGGGGGGGGTCGTTCTTATTGCTAGAACTAGCATTTCTAGAACTGCATTAAACAATTATGATAACAATAAAAATCCTTGCTTTACCCCTAATCTTATTGGAAAGTCCTCTAGTGTTTTTCCATTACAATGTTTTGTTTTTGGATCGATACTGTTTAATATTATAAGGAAAGGCTCATTTATTCCTTTGAATTCTAATATTTTCAACAAAAACAGGTGTTGTTTTGTCAAGAGCTTTTTCTTCATCTACTGATATTATCGTGCAGTTTTTTTAAATTTTTTATTTTTAGTTTGCAACACACGATTCTACATAATTTTGAGTTCCAGATTTTCTTCCCTCCCTCCCCGCTCCCTCCCCAAGACGGCATGGAATCCCATATAACTTCCATGTATAACTTGGCA
>CM053624.1:329994879-330046544 GCA_028646595.1 Phalanger gymnotis
GATCTGAAGGTCTTACCAGATAGCAAATTCAAAATGTGTCAACGATGTGATACAACAGCCAAAAAGCTGTTGCCATCTTAAGATGCATTAAGAGAGGCAGAGTATCCAGAAATAAGAATGTGATCCTGCTGCTGCAGTGATCTCCCCTGGACAAAGCACACTTGGGATGTAATCTTCAGTTCTAGTCACTGTCTTGTAGGAAGGACGTTGATTAGCTAGAGAGTATCCTAGAGAAAAAAGACATCTTGTATCATGAAAGACCTCTAGCTCATAACATATGAGGGCTATTTAAAAGAATTCAGGATGTTTAGTCTAGAGAAGAGAAGACAGACCGGGGGAACATACATGATAGTTGGCTTCCAATATTTTAGGACCATCCACATGGAAGAGGAAATAGACTTGTTCTACTTGACCCTAGAAGATAGAACTAGAAGTAAAGTGGTGAAAGTTAAAAAGAAGATGATGTAGGCTTGATGTGAGGAAGTACTTTTTGAAAATTTTGGTTTTGTACAGTTGTGTCTGACTCTTTATGACCCCTTTTAAGGTTTTCTTGGCAAAGATCCTGGAGTGGTTTGCCATTTCCTTCTCTAGCTCATTTTACAGATGAGGAAACTGAGAGAAACAGGATTAAGTGACTTGCTCAGGGTCACACAGCTAGTAAGTGTCTGAGGTCAGATTTGAACTTAGGAAATGAGTTTTCTTGATTCCAAGGCCAGTGCTCTACCCACTGTGATGCCTAGAGGTCCCTCCTAACCATGAACACCATCACGAAGTACGATTGACTCCTTCAGGAGGTAGTCAGTTGCCCTTCACCAGAACTCTTTGAAATACGGTTGGATAACCACTTATCAGGGGTGTTAGAAAAGAAAACTTGTTCAGATATAATTTGGTCTTGGAGACCCCCTGAAGTCGCTTCTAACCCAGAAATTCAGTGTTCCTTTAATTCTGTGTACCAGCCTGCAGAATTCTGGGGAAGGCTACCTTCCTGGGACTGTTACTTTATCCCTTCAAAATAGAACTAATTCTGAGACTAGGGTGGCAATGAAGTAGACTATGTGGGAACAGAAGCTAGAGCAGTGGGCCTGGAATCAGGAAGACCTGAGTTTAAATCCAGCCTCAGATACTTATTAGCTCTGTGACTTGGCAAGTCATTTAAGCTTTAACTGCCTCAGTGCCCTTATCTGTAAAATGGGAATCATAAAAAGCGCCTGCCTCCCAGAGTTACGAGAATCAAATGAGTGAATATTTGTAAAGCATTTTGCAAGCCTTAAAGTGCTACGTAAATACTAGCTAATATTCGCATATATCCATATATTCACATGCATACATTCATATATACATACGTTCTATATACATGTGCGCACACACACACACACATACTTTTCAGCATTCACTACAGACTAATTTCTGTAGTTAGGTCACCTGAGTGTCTTGTCCCTTGAAATCCTAGGTCAAACAGGTACAAATTTCTCTATGTCTTTCACCTCTGTGATTTTATAGAAACAACTATATAGCTGTGCAAACACTTAAATGCTATGGGCTAATTAGAGAATAAGACTGGAGGGGAGGGGAGGACCAAAGAAGGGAACTGAGACATTGCTTTGGGGAGCATCAAGCACTAAGGCAAGAGAGGGAAGGAATAGGAATAAATAAGATGAGATATTTCTGTAGTGGTTGGGGAAATGGAGATTGAGAATATGAGCTGGAAAATCAGGATGCTTTGTGGGTTTCAGTTTGGCCAGAAATGGAGTTAGGACCCACTGGAACTAAGGAGACAACAGCCTTCTCGGTTACAAGAGAGTTAGGGGAGGCACTTCTAGCTTAGGTTGGGGGTTAAAATTGAATGCACCTGGGAAAAATGCCCATCAATAACTAACATTTATAAAATGCTTTAAGGTTTGCAATATGTTTTACAAAAACTGTCTTATTTGATTCTCCTTGTGAGGTAGGTGATGTTATTATCTGTATTTCACAGAAAAGGAAACTCAGGCTGAGAGAGGACAAGTGACTTGCCTAGGGTCATACAGGGAATGCGTGCCTGAGGCAGAATGCTAACCCATGGCTTCCTGGCTCCTGACAGTGTTCTTTCCATTAAACGACCTAGCTACCGGTTTTAGCTCCTTGAGAGCAGAGTCTGTATTACAGCTTTCTTGGAATCTCCAGCACCTAACAATGTCCTGCACATAGTAGGTACATAAGAAATGATGAGCCAGATTTCCAGGGAGTTTGGAATGACCTGGACTTGAGTGACAGAGAGGCCCGAAGGAATGATCATGTTTCCTGCCCTACAACTCTTCTATGTCCCTGTAATTCTTGACCTAGATGGAGTTTT
This sequence comes from Phalanger gymnotis, assembly GCA_028646595.1. NCBI lineage: Eukaryota > Metazoa > Chordata > Mammalia > Diprotodontia > Phalangeridae > Phalanger > Phalanger gymnotis. The sequence continues at coordinate 329,997,212 of CM053624.1, forward strand.
TTCCTTGGAAAATACTCACACCTGGAGTATAGTTAATTCTGAGGTACTTACATCAATTGGCTGCAGAGTGTTCTGATGATTCACAGTTGAAATGAATAGAGGAGCTGGCAGAGATGGGGAGCCTGTGGCCTTGAGGCTACATGTGGCTAGCCATATGTAGCCTCAACACCACAGGTTCCCCACCCCTGAAGGCTATGGCCCCAGGAAGACACCCTCACATAAGTGGTAGCAATGAAGGAAAGATGCCTGGTGTTTTCCTATTGTATTTCCTTACTTGTAATTCTCCATTCCAAACTCCATTTCTATATCATCGCTAAAGTTCTTTGTGATACTCAGTAGTTTAGGAAGCTACAGAGAGCTTTGTATCTTCCCAAAGCAGCTGCCTGGAGACATAATGATGATGATGGTCATTCTCACACTGTAACTTAAAGTCACCAGGAATGTTTAGATTCCTCTGTTGTGGATTCCATGCAAGGAGGAGTGGAGAGGACTGATTGGATCTCCCTGAGGTGCTTGAGTTTAAATAGGATTGTTTTGGTTTGGCAATTCTTATTCTCCACCCTGTCCCCCTTCCAATCTCATTGAAAGAAGCAGGTATTGTAACATAGTAAATACCATGCATTGGGTTAGGTGTCAGGAGACCTAGGTTTGAGACCCTGCTCTGCTGCTGTGTCCCCAAGTACCATAGGAAACTCCCTTTACTCTCTGAACCTCAGGGACCACCGCTCAAAAACAGCAATGACAGTACACGGCCTCCATAGCTCAGAGGGTCATTATGAGCATGAAGCACTATGTAAATGTGAGGGGGGGCGGGGGAGATGGGGAATAGCTTGAGCTATTATTATAAGATGGTTTTCCATCTACTTCTCATGCACATGCTTCCAAAAACTGCCAAAGAATCATTCTTAAAAACTTGCCTAATCTCTATAAAAATGATTAGGGGTCTGAGTCTAAGGTTTTTTTCCTAGAATCAATGTAATTCATTTGCTACTTTAATTGGCAATAATTTTGTTATTCATACAATCATTCTGTCACTCAGTACACTTTAATTACCTCCTATGTGCTAAGAAGTATAGAAGACACCAAGATAAATGAGAGATTTTACTCATTGAGAGAAGAATTAAATCTTCTTTGTTAAAGTCTGTCCTTGTGAATTCGTCCTTTATTTCTTTGATATTTTTATGGAACAGTGATCTCTCCAGATGTTTGGATTTCAATTGATCCATGTCTTCCCAACCTGTTTGAGTCTTGTCCATGCCTTCCCGTGATCCTGTCACAAGGGGTTGACGGGATATACTGTAGCCTCCCTCAAGATCTCTTGATTTCGGGTGGATGCGAGTGGAGCACTTGGGCTATCCATTGGTTATTCCTCACTCTTGATGTATGACAGGCCCACTACTAGATGATTCTTCACCGTTGAGATGCTGCAGGTGACTCACTCTCACCATGTGTTATGTTTGAACTCTAGTCACAGACGTCAACGTGCTGCTTGAGAGAGCAGAAATAGGACTAAAAAACAAAACAAATAGACTGGAAGTTGATGGAATAGACCAGGGGTCTGCAAATTCTTTGGCTTGCTGTTGGTGAGCTAAGAATGTTTTGGACATTTAAAGATAAAGTTTTAGTGTATTCAAAAATGTAAAAACCATTCTTAACTTATTGGCTAAGCCCTTAGCAGTTGTTTGCTGACCTCTGGACGATGCCAAGTATATATGCCAAGACTATGCCAAGCACAGGGGGCAAAACAGTTTTGAGACATCAATTTTCAAAATAACTGGAGAAAGGAAGATGACTAAACAGGGCTTTATTCTTATCAACTATAACAACAATGAGGTGACCTAGAAATATCAATATCTTTCTATATGCCTACCTTCCCATCTTTACCAAGTCTTTATGAGAATAAACTATATACATACCAAGACATCATTGCTAAAGGTATGAAAAGGGCTTTTGCAAAATAATACACTTTATCAGATATCATTTTTACAGACACATTGAAAAGTGAAGAATATAGTATTTTACCATGCTTATTGTTTGTCGAATGAAAGCTATTAGGTGCTTACTTTGCCAAAAACTCTGCTGACTGCTGGGGATACAATTTTTTTTTAAAAAAAGAGAATACTTCCTGCTTTCAAGCAGCTTAAAGTTGATGGATGAGTGTGGTAACTAGGAAGGGGTGTTTTGTTCTGGAGAGGTGAAAAGCTAAGGAAGGTAGAGGGTGAATGGATCATGAGAGGGTATACAGAGAGTGAGATGGCCTAGGTGGATGGATGGATAGAATGTGAAGCTGCCATGATGTCATTGGTCCTCTTCAAAAAATGAAGGATGAACAACAAACAACATAGTCGGCTGTGTTAGCATGGTCTGATGTTGCAGCTGTTTGTATGGAAGGATAAATATGAGCCCCGTGTTAGGTTAGGTCTGCCTTCAGAGGAACTGCCTAATTATGGGGACTCATCACTAGTAGGTTGTTCCCTTGGTGATGAATTCTTTGGCTATGTCAACCCATTAAACAAAGAAAAATATACAGTCGATCTCAGTCCAGTGTGGCCTCCCATCACTTCCACAGGAATGGTGGAAAGATGATACAGATAATCACACATTTTTTAGACCACCTATAAGCATGAAGTTAACAGCTGGTTTCTCTGAAAATGAGATCCTTGTCCAGCGATCAATGAATCAGGATACATGCTGGCGGGAGAACGAAATCGTTATCAATCTTCACATTCTTGCTATAAATGAAACTAGAAGATCCAAAGAGACTGGGGCTCAATGGAAAGATGGTTGTTGAGTCTTCTTGGAGTACCAAATAAAGACATCTACAGAATTCACTTTATAGTCCATGTGAAGACAAGAAGAAGCATCATCTCATAATAATTTGGTCATCTCTTACTATGGTGAAAAGCACTTGAAAACAGAGCACTATGAAGCTGAATGATGCTTATGTACCAACATCTGTACCAAGAACATTTTTTGGAGAACTTGTTTGAAGTCCTTCATGTTAATTCAACATAAATTTAGCACCCAGTGTGACTTTAATGTGCAAAGGTTGTCTTAAGAGAGGATGGCAAAAACCATATTGGACATCAGAGTTCAAGAGTGAAAAATGAGAGACCAAAGGATTGTAGACCATCCAAAAGTCTCATAAAGATCACTTTCTATAAGAGGAGGAGGGTTAGCACAGGTAGGAATACCAGACTTTCCCCTTTGGTGCTCCTCCTAGTGACTACCTCAGAAGCACTGGGCCCCTATTTTTAGATTTATAGTAAACTTTCCATTGGAGTCCCCTCCTGCAGTCATACCACTAGGATTCAGGAAAGCTCACCCCATGTCTTTTTCTCAGACAGGTTCTTATTAAAGGTCCCCGAAGCCAATGCTTCAATCATTTGCTCATCTCAGAGTAACTAAGGCTCAAGACTGGAAGGGGCTGATTTAAGATTCCATCTCTAAGCATAAACCTAAGCCCAGTTGAGGTGATTGGAGATCTGAATGTGTACAAGCTTGCCCACTATATCTACTAGTTCTGCAGTCTGTCTTCAGCCTCTTTCTTCCAGAGCAGTAGAGATGAGAGGGCTAAAGTCTGATGGGCTCCCCCACCATAGTCGTCTCCATCCATAAGATGGACGCTAAGGGCAGGAGATTTAAGAGGGGACCTGTGGATTGGAGCTGGGCAAAGGGATCAAGTTGTCATCACTTAGCCTCTGCCCAGGAAGTCACTCTGCAAAGCAACTTAAATAATATTTTTGGAGTTAATAGTAAAAAGAAGACAGTGGGAAGAAGAAGAAAGAAGAGAGAGGGAGGGAGAGGGAGAGGGGGGAAGGAGAGAGAGAGAGAGAGAGAGCAGCTACTAGACATGACAAGCACTGAGTAAGATAAAAAATGAAATTGATTATACTCTAACAAATGGGAAATGACTAGTTACTTATGAGGAAGTCACTTTTAAACTCACTCCCCATATACAGTTGAATATCTGCTTCTTAGAGCAGAGATAAAAATCAATAGTAAACTAGAAGAATAAAAACATGAAGAAGTAGTTGCTTTGAGGTAACTAGAAATTGACCTATTAAAAAACTTTTTGATGGGAAAATGAGATAGATGTGAATGAAAGTATAGACACTGACACAGACTATCATCATTTCCTAGGAAAGTTTAAATTAAGACTATTTAACTGATGTAAACAACTTACATTTTTTGTAGTAGAATTCTTTTAAAAGTTATTCTAGAAATCCTCTATGATTTTGACATACTTATGGGAGATAGATCTGAGCAGAGACCTTAAGATGACATTGTGCTCTATTGAATCACATTTTTAATGCCTTCCTCGTTTCTTAATCTTGATCCCATAATTAACCCATTCAATTTTATACTATCATCAAGTCTCAAATCCTTTGGTCCCTTAGCTTATAGCCATTCAACCATCGCTAAATCCCAGCGCTGCATTACTCCCATCTTTTGCTCTTCCTACTCCTGGTTCCTGAACAGAGCTGGAGGAAGTCACAAAACCATGCTGACCGCTACAAATTCAACTGGGCTCTCATCATAACAAGGCAATCCTTTTATTCCTCCCTGAAGATCATACTTCAGTTTCATGTCCTATCCAACCATCTACCCAAGCCATTTTACCATCTGCCCATCATCCATGACCTTTTCCTTCCCACCTGAACCAGGCACCCTCCACACTAGACCTCAGGGTTGGACCTCTGCACCTAGGGCTTTTGGAATCTTGGTTCTGGTCCCAAGAGAAGTTAATCCACTCAGCTTCGAAGCTGGGGCCCTAAGCCCAAGTGAGAGGATTAAAGATCTGAGTGTGTGTAAGCTTGCCCACTATCTCTAGCTGTGCAGTCTGTCTTCAGCCTGCCTTTGAGGCTTATTTCACATTAATCCACTCTTTATGCTAGCCAAACCATATTATATCATTCCATTGAAATTGACATTCCATCTCTTTCCTCTGTACATTAATCCCATGCCTGGAGCACACTCTTGCCTCATCTCCACTACCCTGACCTTCCTTCAAGGTTCAGTTCAGGTGCTTCCTCCTCCATGAAGCCTTACCTCATCATCCTGGGCATTGATGCTTTCTCCCTCCATGGTATTCCTGAAGCATTTTGATTGGATTTCTTTTATCTCCAACATTTTATACCTTTTAATGGACTTATCTGTATACATGGGTCACCCAGTAGAACATATACTCTTGGAAGGGTTCTTAACCTGGGGTCCAGAGACTCCCAAGAAGTCTGCAGGTACATTTAAGGGGGTTTGTGAATTTGGATGGGAAAAATTACGTCTTTGTTTTCATTAATCTCTACCTGAAATTTAATCATGCTTTCAAATATTTAATATAATTCTGAGGTGTATATAGACTTCAGCACACCGCAAAATGGTATTTCTTGTTGTTCAGTCATTTCAGTTGTGTCCAACTGTTTGTGACCCCATTTGGGGTTTTCTTGGCATAGATACTAGAGTAATTTGCCATTTCCTTCTCCAGCTCATTTTATGGATGAGGAAATTGAGGAAAATAAGGTTAAGTGACTTACCTGGGGTCACATGAATCCGAGGTCAGATTTGAATTCTGGAAGATAAATTTTCCTGACTCCAGGCCCAACTCTATTCACTGCACCACCTAGCTGCACCTGCTAAAGGAGGTCCATGGCATCAAGAAAATAAACTCTTGGTCTATATATTCCCAGCACCTAGTATAATGTCTTGAACACTGTTACTGTAAAAAAAAACTATTTCAAAACATTATCGTTTCATTTTTCCCTCCTACTTCCCTTCTCCCATTAAAAAAAGAGAAAAAATATTTTTTTAACAAATAAGCATATTTATGCAAAACAGATTCTCATGTTGACCATATCCAAAAATGTGTTATATTCTGCATATTTAGCCCATCTTCTGTTGGTCAGGAGGTGGGTATTTATATTGTGAATGTATTTTTGTTTGATTCGAAGATCTTTCCCACCCATCAATAGGCCCATGTGCCCTGCTTAAGTCACATGGAAGCCTAAGTTACATGAAGCCTGTGGTGGGAAGAGCTTGCTGAATGAACAGGAGGGTGTGGCATAGAAACAGCAGCAGAGCTGGAGGTTTGAGATGCCCTCTGACCCTGAAGAAGTAAATATATACTCTGAGGTTAGAATTTTGCTTTGGGATTTACTCATGGGAAGAGTGTTCATATGATGTAGCAGATGAGACTCTGGGTAGCCATTAGGGAGACCCCTGGCTTTGAGAAACCCAGATGGTAGTGCTTCTTTCTGGTAACTATGGGGGTATCACTCTTGGTTGTGAAGTTCAGGGTGCTGACTTTTTCCCCAGAACTAAGTGAATGATATATGTACTGGTAATTAAGATGGGACTTTTTTTTTTACTGTTTTCTCTTTTAGCACTTATTTAATCAAGTGCCCTTGAAGAGTCTGGCCTTTGTTTCTTTGATTAAATTAGGAGTCTTTGATGACCTCTTTGCCTCAAGGGAAAGCCTAGGCCACGTGGGTTTAAGTTGCATGTTTGCGATGCTTTTAGGTCATGTGGGTGAGTCACATGTTGTGATGCCCTTTGACCCTGAACAGAATATATAAACTCAAGAGGTTGGCTTTTTCCCTTGGGGCTCTCAGTCACTAGAAGACTAGCTTGGGACTCTGGGCAGCCATTTTAAGAGCACCCTGGCTTGCAAACCCAGATGTTGTTGCTTTCCTGGTAACTATGAATTTGTATTTGGTCTATTTATATTGTGTATGTTTGTAATTTGTTTTTATTTGCTCTGAAGTTCAGGTTGCTGGCTTTTCCTCCTGAACTAGGTGAGTTATATGTGTATGTTGGATTAAAGTAAGATTGTTAACCCCTTAAAGTTACTTTCCTTGATAAAGCAGATCAAAAGAACCTGTGCTGGCAGCTGTTGTTGGTTGTCTTGTTGGGTCTTACAGCCCACAGCAGCTGCTAGCTGAATTTTTGCTATGGTATATTAAACTAAAGTAAGATTGTAAACCCTTTTAAGTTGCTTTCTTTCAGAAAAACAGATCAAAGAACCTGAGCTAGCAGCCCTGCTGTGTGCTGGTGTTATTGGACTCACACCTCCACAGCAGCTGCAAGTAACATTGATGTGACAGTAATATTCTTCATCATTGGTCCTTTGGAATCATGACTGGTAATGGAGTTGATTAGTGCTCTTAAATCTTTCAAAATGAACGTAGTAGAGACTTAATTCCATCTTGAATCAAACTGAGCCGTAGATGGTTGATAATAATCATAATAGCAATTATAAAATGCTTTAAGATTGGCAAGGGAAAGCATTTTACAAATGTTACCTCATATGATCCTGGCAACAACCCTGGGAGATGGGTACTATTGTTATCTCTTTTTACATATGAGGAAACTGAGGCAGATAAAAGTTAAGTGACTTACCAAGGGTCTCACAGCTAGTAAGTGTCTGAGGTTGGATCTGAACACTGGTCTTCCTGATTCTAGATCCAACTCTATGTCTACTGCATGACCTTGCTTTCTATAGTTAGTAGTAACCAACATAGGTAACTGCGTTATCTTTGTATACTTGATATAATGTGAAATATTTCCGTGTCTGTAAGAAATAGCTATTTCCAGATATCAAAAGATCGGGTGTCAGTCTTTTTGCCCACACTCCTTCCTCTCTTTAAAAAGATGACATATAGCTGCTAAAATGGAGTTGAGGTAGGGTAAGGAATGTCCAACAGGGGTAAAGATTGCTCCAGGCAGCCAGTGCTGGCAGAGATCTCCTTCTCCTTTCTTTCCCTTTCCACTCCTCTCTGAGGGCTTAGCCCAAGTGATAGATAGCTGCCAACATCCCATTAAGTCTTTAACTTCAAACAAATGCCTCTTGGCTGCTCTGACCCAGTCTTTTTAACAGTTCCATCCCCATGTTACAAAATTAAGACATCGTCCTATGGGAGACACAGAAGGAAAAGAAAAATCTCTGCTTCTTTCCCAGTCAAATGCTTTCCTTCCTGCGTATCTTCTATAAGTGTGATTATAATCTGTGTGACACAGACACTTAAAATGACAGGACTTTACACCATCAAAACTTAGGGAAAGGCTGCTATAACATAGATGAAAATAGATCGGTTTCTACCTGTTGGTCAAATGGTGTCTGACTAGAGGTACAGAATGAAATAGATGTTTTCAAATGTAACTGCAGGAGAAGGGAATAATGGTTTATCAAGTGCCTAACATGTACCAGGTATGATGTTAAGTTCTTACAACAACCCTGGGAGGTAAGTGCTAGTATTATCTCCATTTTACAGTTGAGGAAACTGAGGCAGACAGGAGTTAAGTGACTTGCCCAAGGTCACAAGTGAGGAAGCCTCTGAGGCTGTATATAAACTTAGATCTTCCTATCTTCAGGCCCAGTATGCCTATCTATCTCTCCACTGTGCCATCTAGCTGTTTCTGTTGCCTCAATGCATCTATTTATTTTGCTCTACTATACATATTTGATACAAGGGATGGTTTCTACTGAGATCAGGGAAGTGGATTAGTGGAGAGTCATAGACATGTTTTAAAGCAGCATCAGTAAAGCATTTTAAAACATGGAAAAATACTGGTGTTGAAATGACAGGTGCAGATTTCAAAGGGAAAACGAATGTCATAGCACTTACCTGCATAATTTTATGCTAGATTAGAAAGGAAATAGGTTTCTTTTGGACAGAAGTTGGTTTAGAAATAGTTAGATCATTTCAACTGGTTTTTAGCCTTAAGGGACTTGTATCATCCATGAATGAAGGAGTTCCACACATCTGTTTAATTGGGCATTCTTCAAAGGAGCAGATCTGCTTCTCAGAGATACAAAGACAAAGATGGGAGAGAGCCTAGGGGGAAAAAATCCATTCAGAAAAGATTTATCCACAGAAGGAAAACATCAGTCTGAAAATCTTGGATGCCCTTCTTTAAAATGAAAGTCTTTGCATGACCCTTTATATATGGGCATCTACACTGATCTGGCTGATTTTGTTCTTTCTGTGCTCCATTTATTTAGGTTGGTCCCTACCATCAATTAATTTTTTAACCTTCAATGATAATTTCTCCTGGTGAGTGATGGTTAGAAACATATCTCATTAGTATGGAGACTAAACATCTATTCTTGCACTCCTGTAGGTAATGGATCTCTGGGGTGGCCACTACCCTATTAAGGATCTGTGGGGGTTTTCAGGTGACTGATTTGATCAATGGAGTCAGTCTTAATAACTGATGTCTGTCCCATCCCATCAGCTCTGCCAATTAAAGTGAATTGTCTTCCCTTAGTTCAGGGAAGCAGAGCAATAGAAACTGTATTAGGGACAGGTGCTCTTTGGCTCTCTATCAAGTTATCTGCCATTCATTTTCACCATTCCAGTTTGCCAGGAAGGGACCCAAGATTGACCACATGCACAAAAACCATTCCCTTCCTGAAAAAGGGTAGAGTGGAAGGCTCCTCTCTTGTTTCCATCAAACTCTGAAGGCATTCAGATTCTCCCTGACTTTTGAGATCTACTTGCAGACAAATACTTTATTCCTTTAGTAAGTCAATAAGTATTTATTAAGCCCCTGCAATATACCAGGCATTGTGTTAAATTCTAGGTATAAAAAGAAAGGGAAAAACTCAGTCCCTGCCCTCAAGGAGCTTACATTCTAATGAGGGAGACAACATGAAAACAACTGTGTACATATAAGGTATATACAGTGTAAATAGGAGGTAATCTCATATAGAAGGTCCTTTGTTGGGGGGAAGAGGTAAACCAGAAAAGGTTCCCCCTATAGAAGGGAGGATTTGAGCTGTGTCTTGGAGGAAGTCAGAAGGCAGAGATGATGAGGGGAGTGCATTCTAGGCTTGCAGAACAGTAAGTAGAAAAACATTGAGTGGGAGACAGAATTCAAGCGAGACAGAGATTTAGTTATTCGGTAAGAGATTTATTAAGAAAATGCAAAATAAAACAAAATACAAAAAAAACCCTACCAGAGTATGACAATTGTATATGATAAATATGACAGCTACATTAACTGAAAGAAGGGAACCCTCCTCTCATTCATATTCCTTCTCATAAATCTGTCTGAATTTTCATAGCTCTCTGGAAGTTACCCTTTCCTCTCTGAGCCCCTACAAATATCATGGGTCAGTTCAGATGACCCACCCATTCTTACCAGTTGCTTCTGCTTCCTTTTTCCTCGAGAAAGGAAAGTTCTACTCTACCCTTGACTCATTTCACTGTCAGAATAAAGGGCCTGAAACACTCTTTTGACATTTCTGTAGGTTGGTTCTACCCTGAGGCAAAGCTAGACTTCTTGACCTCTTGTTATAACTAGCATCTGGCCTATCTTGGAACCCATCCACTTTGTTCTCAGTGGTCACCAACCACCATGATCCTTCAGGCTAGCCTTGAAAATGACAAAGATGAAACCAATGTAGTCCTTGACCTCATGCAGTTTATAGTCTAACAGGAGCCATATGCATTAATAAGTGGCTGAAGATGGTTTTGAAATGTGTTTGTGAGGCTTTTTGAAAGTAAATTACACTCTTTACATTTTGTCACTCCCATGGCCAGCACCCTAGTCCAGGCTTCTTGCCTAGATTCCTGCAATAATTGGGAAGAACAATTAGGAGGGCTCTCAAAGACTCAAATCTTTCCCTCCAAAAGTGATTTTCCTGAAGCAAAAGTATGACCATGCCATCCCCTTACTTCATAAACTCTAATGGTTCCTCACTGCCTCAAGGAACAAACAGCAGTTCTGATGTTTAGCTTTTAAAGCCATTCACATTCTTGCCACCAAACCACCTTTCCTAACTTATTATACATTACTCCCCTTCCCGTAATCTACTGTCTAGCCACAGTGATCGGCTTGGTGTTACTCACACATCCATCTCCCATCTCGATGCTTTTATGCTGTCCATCTCCCATGTCTGGGACACCCTCCCTCTTCCCCTGCCCATGTTAGGACCTTGTTTCCTTGAAAACCCTGCTCAATCAATACTTTCTCCAAGAAGCCTTTTATTGATTTCCCTCCCCAAGCTGCTAGTGCCCCCTCCCTTTCCCCTTAATTTACATTGGATTTATTTCGTATAGATTTATTCATGTTAACCTCCAAGGGAGTAATTTTGCCATAAGGGCTTTTTGAATTTTTGCCTTAAAAAAAAGTACACAAGGCATTCTCCCCCCCACCCCAAGCCCCACAGTCTATAGCTAGTTAATTGCTTTCCTCCACAAAGTATTGCTTCAGCCTGTCTTTAGGGAGCCAGCTGGGTATAAGGAAAAAACCACTGATTTTGGAGGCAGAAGACCTGCTTCAATCCTCATCTCGGCCATCTGTAAGCTCATGGGGAAATCACTCAACCTCTCTCACCCTCATGTTCTGCCTTTGTAAAGTGGAAAGGATAATATTTGCTGTACATGCCTCCCAGAGTTATCACGAGGAATGGGTGAGGTAGCTTTGTGAGTAGAAATGGAAAGCACTGTATGAAAGGTAACATTATGATGAATTTCCTGACCCTATGAGACAGTCCTATTGTGGATTAGTTCCAGGCCCCAGTCCTGAATGGAAAAAAAAGCAGTTTATTTCACTGAATACTAGTCATCAAAGGTCTTTTTCAATCTTAAGTATATGAGCTGTCTAGAAATATCCCAGGGACCGCATTTGGGGACATTCTACTTCATTTATTTCATTCCCTGTAAGCTTCTTGAGGGCAGGGGCTGCTTTTTCTCTTTTCTTTTTTATCTTTGTGGCTAGAGAATTAACCTAGAAGCCAGAAAGACATGAATTCAAGTTAAGCCTCAGACATATGCTGGGAAACTCACCATGACTATAGGTGCTAACTTGCATTGGTAGAGAGGGCTTTCCTCATATGGGAGGTCCCTGTGCTAATGAATCAATAGAATTAGTCCTTATTTCTGTCCTCAGAGCTCCTAGCACATAGTAGGCACTCACTACGTGATTGTTGACTGATTGGATTCGCAACATATGACAATGTTGAATTCTTTAGAACAAAGGTGGCATTCTGGGCTTAGCAATCAAAATAGAGTGCTTGTGACTGCAACAGTTTCTGTGTTGTAGATAGATTTATAGTTAAAACTTTTTTGTCTAATTAATATTCTTAAGTAGAAACTGTTATAATAGTAATTAGAGCTCATAAGAAGTCTCAGAGAACGTGTCTGTCTGCATTGGCGAAGGGAGTTTTTTCATCTGGGACCACCCTAAACCATTGAAATTATAGGTGAGTCCCTAACCTTATAGGGTCAGGTGGCACAGTAGATGGAGTGCCAAATCTGGCCTTAAATACTTACTAGTTGTGTGACCCTAGGCAAGTCACTTAACCCCATTTGCCTCAGTTTCCTTATCTGTACAATGAACTAGAGAAGGAAATGGCAATTTTCTTTGCCAAGAAAATCCAAGATGGGGTCAATAAAGAGTAAGACATGGCTGAAACAACTGAATAATAAAAACAATAACACAACCCTATCTGTACTCCTGAGGAAAGAGCTCCATAGTTTATGGTTTTCCTTGCATGCCTCATTGTGGAGTGGAGGTTACTCTGAGTTTTTGGAGGCTGTGTCAGCACAGTGCAAATCTTCAGGTCCTCTCTAGCTGGAGCCCTATTGACTTCAGGATCGATGGCGGACTGACTGTGTCATTTCTCAGAGCATCACTCAGAGGGCCTTATCACCAGGCTGTCCTAGGGATGATGAATCTTCGGCTGCAATAGCTCTAGGAGAACATCTTCTAAATTGTAGAAGGGCTGCAGTCTGCTTCAGCAGAGGGAGGTACCCACACTGCTAAATCACTGATTCTTGAAGCATCATAGACTATGTGAACACAGCTCTCCTCCCAACAATCCCATGAAGTATTACTTCAAATACTCTTGTCCCCCTTTCACAGGTGATGAAACCAAGGCTCACAGAGACCCTGACAATTAAATGATTCAATTCACTTGTTCAGGAATCTAAAATATGTACTTCAGATGATTGTACAAACAGCTCAATAGAGGCAGAGGCAGAGCTCCTGAATCAGGCTCTGATCTTCTTCCAACTCCACACAATCTCCTCTTTTCTTTCATATACGTTGATTGCACCATAGTTCACACAACTATGGCTCAATTTGAAGGGGAATCTGCAATTTTAATTTAATGCAAACAAAGGAAATATACAACTTACTCTAATACTCCTTTGAGAAATTAATTCGGTTGCCTGTCTTTGCCCCCAGCAGGATCACCATGGAATTAGTTGCATTATCTTGAAGAAACTTATCCTAGGATGAAAACATAAATGGGCCAAATTGATCTTGTGGGCACTCACAAATTATGGGGACTAGTAAAATATGTTAATTTTTTTTCTTTTCCATTCCCAGTAATGGAACAGGAGTTAATGTGATGTTTGGGATTATTATCCCCCTAACATTTTTAAACAAGCTCAATCCTGGGGCTTTGTAATTATGTAGCTCAGGCTGATTTCTAGTCCTTCCTGAGTCTGCTCTGTCCAAAAATCAAGATAACTGCATCAAACCCTGCTCCCCTGTATCATTGATGGGCTCCACCTGGTACCTCACTGGGGGAGATGCGTGCTTCAAGAGGAAACAGCCTAGAGATAGTGAGATGCTGACATTGATTGTGGCTTTCAGCCCAGAGGAAGCAGCTGCTGTGCTCTGTCCAGCTGGGATGTTGGGCCTGCAGACATTGCTTGCCCTTGCCCACAGCACTTCAAGTGTCCTAGTGGGAAGGACACTGGGCTTGAAGTCAGGAGACCTGGACAGGAGTCCCAGGGCTGCTACTTACTAGATAGATGCACACTAGGCAAGGGATTTAACCTCAAGGAGGCCCCCATCGTTTTGTCCTCTATAAAAGTGTGATTATAATATTTATGCCCTACTGACTCCTTCTGAAGAAAGTGCTTTTTAGCATGCTTGTAATCCTTGCTACTGGAGAGACTAAGGCTGGTGGATCACTTGAGCTCAGGACTACTGAGCCGCAGCAGGACTAATGCCACACTAAATCGGGCACCGATATAGTAAACTCCAGGGAGTGGGGGAGAAGGAACTACCAGACTGTCTAAGGAGATTAGAATTGGCCTAGGTCAGAAACGAAGCAGGTCAAAGCTTTTGTGCTCACCATTATTGGCATCTGGCCCACAGGTGATCACTGAACTTCCAGACTGGGAGACCAAGTTTCAAAAAATGCTTTTTAACCTATAACATGCCACATGAATGTAAGCAAGTATTTATTATTGTTGATAATAACAATAACAACAACAAGAAAAACCGTTGGAGACTGTATGACTCTGGACAAGTCACTTAACTTTTTAGAGTTGTAGCAATTCTCTAAGGCTGTATGTTGCAAAAAAAATGCTGATCTCCACTGGAAGGGGTTTCCTCTGCATGGTGTTCTCTATAACAGCAAAAGCCACAGGTATAATCTCTGCTTTCTATTTACCTACATTGCTCAGCATTGGGAAATACTGATTAGTATGCTAATTCCTTTTGTTCCCTCTCTCTTACCACCACTCGCAGCTCTCTAGAAGAGCATGGAAACTGAAAATCATTTTTGGCATTGCATAAAAATTAATAGCACCTTATACCACCCAACCAAAATCCTGGTAGCTGCTGTCTACAGACCTCCAGGACACTCCCCTTCCTTCCTCAGTGAATTTGGTTCCTGGCTCACAATCTTTCTCTTTTCCCCAATTCCTGTCCTCATACTAGAGGTCTTCAATGTATATATTGATACTTCTTTAAATTTCTGAGTTTCTCAGGGCATAAACTTACTCATTTCACATGACTTACTCCAACGCCCCACTTCAGCCACACACAAAGATGGTTACACCCTTGATCTTGTTATCACCTGTAAACTCACCATTTCCATGTTCATAAATACAGAAATTCTCTTATCTTATCACAATCTATTGGATTTCTCTGTCTTCCTCTGCCTTCTAATACCAATTCTTGCTTTTTGTCCATATTGGGACCTCCAATCTCTCACCTCCTCAGTCCTCTCCCAGGCCATCACCCCTGAACTAGTCACATTCTCTTCCCTTCCCAATATTGATCCTTTGGTGAACCAGTTCATCTTTATACTATCTTCTTCTCTTAAGTCCTTTGTTCCTTTATCATAATGCTAATGGTTCCCTGTCAAGTCACAGCCTTGGATTACTCCCGCCAGCCTCTGGCTTTGTTCCTGTGTACAAACCGTTGAACAAAGATGGAGAAAATCACACAACCACCCCAACTGGGTTCAGTACAGATTTATGTTACAGAACTTCAACCTCTCTAATTAACTCACTATCCTACTCTCTATAGGAGCTCTTCCAAAACCTTTCATCCCTCCTCAAACCTCTCCTGGCTCCCCCTTCCCTAGCCTCTCACCTGAGAACCTTGCCTCATATTTTACAGAAAAAGGAGGCTATTCACCAAGAGTGCCCTCTTCTCTCTCACTTCTCATCTTACATCATCCATATGCCTTCTGCCACTATTTCTTTGTTCACTTCTGCCTTAAATGGTAAAGTGGTTCTTCTCCTTGCTGTATCAGTAAGGCAATAATAACAATGTAGATGATAATTGTCAAAATGCCTATGTAGTTCTGTATCTCAAAGTATATGAGACTCTCCACACAGAAGATAGAAGAAGTAAACCATTTATTCAGACACCAGAGAACCATATTCCACAAGCCATTTATCCAATCTATCAGAGCAGTAAAACATTCAACACACAATATCACAACATGGAGGCTCTCCATCCCAAAACCTCTCCAACCTCCTTCTGGGGTCTTCCCCAAAACAAACTCGCAGTACAGCTAAGTCAGCCTGTTCAGTTCTAACCATCACGATGGTGGCCATTAGCAGCCATAACTGCTCTCTCTCTCTCTCTCTCTCTCTCTCTCTCTCAGCTTTTTTTCTGTGACATAACTTCCTTTTCCTGTCAGGAAGCTCCTCCCACCACATGTAACTTAGGCTTCCTGTGACATAAGCAGGTCACATGGCCTATTAATGGGTGGGAAAGGTCTTCAAATATAAATTGCTATGACACTTGCCAAAGCCTCTACAAGCTTAAGTGATCCCAATCCATTCCATCTCCTCCAACATTTGTCTCCTCTGTCTTCTCCATCTTCTCACTTATCTTCAGCCTCTTCCTGTGTACTGATTACTTCTCTGTTTCCTACAAACATGCACCCCTGTTTCCCTCTAACCACAAAAAACTCCCTCTTGATCCTTTCATCCCTTCTAACTATTGTCCAATATATCTCCTGTCTTTTGTAGCTAAACTTCTTGAAAAGGCCATCTACAATAAATGTTTCTACTTCTCCTCTCACTTTCTTTTTAACTCTCTATAGGCTGGCTTCCAATCTCATCAGTCATCTAAAACTCTTCCCGCCAAAATTACCAATTATTTCTTTTTTAGAGGTGGTGGTGAAATTGATCTAATCTTTTATTTCTTTGTTCAATTCCAAAGTCTCTCCCTCCCTCTACCCACCCACCCCCATTCATTGAGAAAGCAAGAAATTCAGTATCCATTGTACATATGAAGTCATGTAAAATATTTCCACATTAATCACTTCTAGAGAAAAGCAGGAAAAATAAGTTAAAATATGCTTTAATCTGCACTCAGAGCTCATCAACTTTCTCTCTGGAGATGGATAGCATTTTTCATTATGAGTCATTTGGAACTGTTGTGGATCATTGTATTGATCAGAGTAGCTAAGTCTTTCATAATTGATTATTGTTACAATATTACAATTATTGTGTACAATGTTCTCCTAGTTCTACTCACTTCACTGTGCATCAGTTCATATAAGTCTTCCCAGGTTTTTCTGAAATTATCCCTTTCATTATTTCTTACAACATAATAGCATTACATCATGATCATATACCATAATTTGTTCAGCCATTTTTCAGTTGATGGACATCCCCTCAATTTCCAAATGTTTGCTCACCACAAAAAGAGCTGCTATAAATCAAATGAATTCTTACCTGCCAAATCCAATGTCCTTTTCTCAGTCCTTATCCTTCTTGACCTCTATGCAACCTTTATCACTGTCAATCACTTTCTTCCCCTTGATACTATCATCTCTCTAGGTTTTCTTAACACTGTTCTCTCCTGGTTCTCCTTCTACCTATCTAACCACTCCTCAGTCTCCTTTGCTGAATCTTCATCTAGGTCATGCCTACAAACCATGGGTTTTCCACTGGGCTCTGTCCTGGGTTCTCTCCTCTGCTCTCTTCTCCTCTCCTTTCCTCTCCTCTCCTATCTTGTCTTGTCTTCTCCTCTCCTCTCCTCTTATTCCACTTGCTCATCTCATCAGCTTCCATGGATTCAGTTATCATCTCTGTGCTGATGATTATTCAATCTACTTATCCAGCCCTACCTTCGCTCTCTGCTGACCTCCAGTCTCGTATCTCCAACTGCTTATAAGACATCTCAAACTGGGTGCCCTCTACACATTTTAAATTCAACCTATCCAAAACTAAACTTAGGACCTCCCTCCCAAAACCTTTTCCATTCCAAATTCACCTATCAATGTGGAGGGTACCACCAATCTCCCAATCCCCCAGGCTTGCAACCTAGGTGTCATCCTAAATACCTCACTCTCACCCATATATCTGGGAAAAGGCTTTTTTCTGGTGAACTGGACCTATCTAATGCAGGGTTTTTTAACCTGGGATCCATAAGCTTCACCATACTGACAAAGGGCTGCATGACCTGCAAAAAAAGGTATCTAAGAGGAGAGCCATATTTGGAAATGAGCAAGAAATGGTCCGTGCTGCCATTTTGTTCGACCTGATGTCACCAAGTAGACAACAGTCTCAAAACAGTCAGGAGCTATGTGCCCTATCCCACTCCCAACATAGAGGTGAGACAATAAAAAAAAGCCTGCCCCTGTGAAGCACTAGGGTTAGAGAGAGAGAGAGATAGGAAAATAAGGAGAAAGGTGTGTTGGGGGAGATGAGAAAGTAGGGAGGAGGGAGAATGAGTAAAATTCCCATATGGAATTCATCCCCATGCTTCCTGTAGCCCTAGTACCAAAGCTTCTGACAAGGTAACATTGTACCACATTTCCTTTAATAGAAGAGTGTTACTACTATAATTGAGGAGACAAAACCAAGCCAGAGAACAATTAGAGAATACAAGACAGCATACAATTAGGTGCTAAATTATGTGGAAGATTTTCATGGCTGTAGGGGTCCAGAGGATAGGAAAATCAATGAGGGTTGGAATAGTCATTGAAGGCTTCATGAAGGAGGTGGATATTGATTTGGGTCCCACCAACATGCAGCAAAAAAATCTGAAACTCCACTAATTTCCCTTAAAACAACTTCCCAAATTGCTTTTTAAAATCAGCCTCCACTTCTCCTTCTCAGCACCGCCCCCCCCCCCAACTTCAGCTTGTTATGAGATTTCCATTGGAAGCCTATAGCTCCCCACCTTCTGTTCCACCATATCCTGGGTTGGGAAAATATGAGTACACATATGGATGTATGTCATCACCATGAATTCCTATGTAAACCTTTGGCATGGAAATGGGTAGAATTAGTAGAATGTGGTCAGTCTCTTGAAAGCCAGCTACCAGACTCGAATCTGACCCACCTCCTCATTTCTCTGAGACTTTTGTTTCAGCTAAAATTCTACTTTCTGCCAGAACTTTCCCCCTGCCCTTTATTGTTACTGTTGTCCATCTGAGACTGTCTACAACTATCCTACATGTAGTATTTTATTTGGACATATCTGTTTGCATGTTAAATTAGATTTCAAATGAGATTAGATCAGATTGGACTGTGAGCACCTTAAGGGAAGAGACTGTTTTTGCTGTTTATTATATCTTCAGTGCTTTAGCACAGTCCCTGGCACATAGAAGGCACTTAATAAATGCCTATTGATGACTTGAGTGGGCATATATATTGCCTATTATGCCAGGAGCAAAAAAAAAAAGTCAGCCTGGCTCTGTTCCCTCACTCTGCCCCACCCCCAGCAGCAGGTCCCATGGAACTGCTGGGGCTCTGAAGTCATGTCTGCATCTCGGCTTGGAGGCAAAGAGTTTCCAAGAGGAATAAAGGGGATGCCATTCCTGCCCAGGAAATCCTTCGTTTTTCCACCCTTTCCAGCACACTGGTCACTAATTTTCTCTAAATGAATTTCCATCTCTATGTTATTTTCCCCTGTGTTCTGCCAGCAGGAATACCCCAATGAGGTACAATTGGGATGATTCCGGGCAGCCCCCAAATCATCATTATTTCTAAGGTCTGTCAGTTTGGGGGAAAAAAATTGTTTCCAGTGGCTTCTGTTTGTTGCAGGTACAGAAGTAAAGTGAAATGCCCTGCAGGCATCTTCTGGGTGTTTAATTGCTGAAATATAAAGGAAGCCATCTCATTAATCACCTCCCAGATGTAAAACTTGCTTTCCTTTTTTCTCCCTCTTTCTTCCCCCCTGCCCTCCACAATTCTTATGCTTGGTTAAGGGGAGAAAACATTAATGCTCCTTAATTCATCCCTTGCATTTACAGCTAATGAGAAATGTATCGTAGTCTTCTGGTCCTTGCTGTTTCCCACTCCATGAAAGCTAATGAATCTCTCCTCCTTTTTCTTCTTCATTTTGTTCCCCCCAGAGCTTCACTCCATTTATTTTGAAATGTGACTTGAGTTTGTCAGCCATCACCTATCCAAGAGCTGCTTCTCCAGGCTTTAGTAAAGCTGTGGGAGAAATATTAGAGGCAATATAAATATCAGGGCAAACAGGTTATTAATGAGTTCCTTTGCTTGCTGGAGCTATTGCTCCTGTTGACTTAATACCGTATTGGGCTTTGTATCTTGAAGGCATCAGGTGGTAACAGATGAGAAATCAAAAGGTGCTTCATGCCACTAGGTGGTGTTTTTATTAATGACTCCTTCCCCCCTGCACCCCCCCTCACCAATTCCCACCTTAAAATTCTGTCTTCTGTTCATATGCCTTATTTTCTGCACCTCTCTGAGGATGAATCTTTGTGTTGGCAGACAAATATAGGACAGAGACTGAAGCTTATGAACTTCTAGCATGGGGTTTTTGCAAATGTCACACCTGCTTTCTGTAAAATGAAGGGGGTTGGACACGAGGATCTCTAAGCTCTTTTCCACCTCTGAATCTCATAATCCTTTGATTGGAAGGTAGAGGTTCATTCATAAGAGCTAAGGAATCTGGGAGTGTGTGTACACCAGGCCTCTGGTGCAAAAATAGCACTTCAGGCTGGAGGATGGCTGGGGAATGGGGGGGAGAACACATCCTTAAGCTCATTATGACTAACTGGGGAAATTAACACTAACCTGACACTGCTGATTTGGAAGTTACTCTGGGAAATCTGGAACATGGAGTGACTTTTAAATGAGACTGTTTGGACTCCTGTTTTGCCCAGCTGACAATTTACAGTCTGTACCTCTGCTTTGGGGCATGGCCTTTGTGCTTCCTGCCTTCTCATTCATGGAGAAGCTATTAGGCCTAGATCGTCCTGTGACAGGAGGTGAGAGCGGGTGAGCACGAAGACTGGTTCCAGGAGAGGAGGAGGAGGAGATGACGAGGGGCCATATCTTCCAGTCCGAACTCTGTTTTGCTTCTCAGCTAGTCCTTCAAATACTTGGGAACATAGGAGAAGCAGTAGTGGGTAGAATGGAGGAGAGATCTCAAAGGGCCTGGGCCTTTACGTGGATTATCCTTCAGAAACCAAGAGAATAATCCTTGAATCTTCTGACTGTATCTGTGCTTTGCTTGGGTTGAATTCTTGATTAAAAGAGAGACATATGATTTCTTAGTCAAGAGTATTGTATTAAGTCCTCATAGCCGCAATGTTGATGAGAGAGACATCATATTTTCTTGCTCATCATCATCAAGAGATATATTCACAGAGCACCCACTCTATATAAGCCCAGGAGATGAAAAGAAATGTAAAGCAGCCCCTGCCCCGGTAAAGCTTTGAAGCTAATTAGGGAAATGAGATTTGTATATGATAACACTGGTATCAGAAGCCTGATACAACTGTTGCTCTGGGCACCTCTTCTCTAGTTTGTTACCTCACCCAAGTTGGACCCAGCTGTGAGTATCAACATCTGGTGAGAAATGGAGGGGTCCTCAGAGGCCAGCTAGTCTAGCCCCCTCCTTTTACAGATAAGCACCCCGAGGCCCCAGGGGCTAAATAACCTCCTGGCATGTAGTAAATACTAGTAAATGCTTGCTGATTGGTTTCCCAAGCTTATATGGTAGTAAGGATCAGAGGTAGGGTTTGAACATGTGTATTTGTATATGATCTGAGCTCTTTTCTCTCACCAAAGGTGAGATGAATTCACCTACTTTAAAAGATTCCTTTTCTAGAGAGGACTGTTCCTCAGACAATTTGTTCCCTGAGATTTCACTGAATAGTATATTTTTCACACTTTTCTTGTATCAGCACTTAGAGTATGCTGCTGCATTCTCATAGCTACCGACATTTTTCTTAGTGCCTCCATACCTAGACATCCCCACTCTTAATAGTATTCTTAATCGTACCTAGGTAACAAACAATTGCATGAAATGTGGCTTGGAGCAGGGGACATGAAACATACTTTTTTATGGCAAACTTTGTGTGTGTGTGTTTGGGAAAACCTTGGACACTGTGGGGACAAACTGAGGAGGGGTTTAACTACCATTTGATAGTTTCATATTTTAACTAATCATTCTCTTTTTTTTCAATTTTGTTTTCAGTTCCAAATTCTCTCTCTCTTCCAACTCCTCCCCCACCCCACATCTAGAAGACAAGAAAGAGAAAACCTATTACAAAAATGAAGCCATGCAAAACAAGTTTATGCATTTAACTAATTCGTGCAAAGATTAGTTGTTTCTCTGCCATCGAAGGACTTAAGTGCTTCTGGCACCCTTTAATTCTTGGGCAATGCCCTGATGATCTAACCCTAGTTATGGCTCTGCTATTACTGGAGGTGATCAGTACAATTAAGTCCCTCATCTGTAGGAACAGTTTCCTTTTGGTCTTTGTATGTGCAGTGCCTTGCCTTTAGTTGATACTCATTAAATGTTTGAGGGACCAAATTGTATGGAATCACTTCATGTGGTTTTTTTTGTATAATTAAATGTAGAAGTCCCCTCTTTTAAGAGCCCAGAGGCAGTGAGCTGAGAGTGGTTTGATACCCATTAATAAAGCTCTCTTTAGCGTGTCAAGATGTTCAAGGACATTGTCTTATTTCGGTAAAGTTGTGACAGACCATGGTTCATAGCTCAGGGATCAGTCAGAAACAAAGGGAAAAAAACACAGCCCTACAAGTCTGGATTTCTGGGTTGTCCAGGACAAGCCCTGTCAGTCAATATTACCAGAGGTTGTTTCCTGCCAGCTTCTGACAGTTATGACTGCAAATTTCAGACTCATAATGATAAATGACAGGAAAATCCTGGCAAGGATTGTGGATCCTAGACTTAACTGGTTATATTCAGTCAAGAACTGATGTTTCATTGGTTGTATAGAAGATTTCATTGTGTAAAAGTATTTGAATGGCCCATGCAGAGTCAAAGATGGAATTTGTCCAAAATTAAAAAGACAATTGTAAAGCTATTTGTGCAATGACAGATAATCTCCCCATCTTGGGATAGTGAGTGGTTGAGCATTCCTCAGTGAGCTTTGGAGTCAGAAGATTCAAGTTCCAATTCTGACTGTGTCACTTATGGCATTTATGTGGGACTTTGGAACAAATCACTTTAACCTCTGAGTCTCACTTGCCGCTTTTGAGGGGGATGAACTGGATAACTTGTAAATTCACCTCTAGTTTTAAGTCTAGGGTGCTCTTATTTGCTTTTTCTGAAAGGACAGCTAAGGTTTGATTTTGTTGGAGATGGAAATTGAGGGCGGAAAGTCTTGATATACTCAGAGCAGTAAAACTGCACTTTATGTCACTTCTGGCACTTGTTGTATCTGGGAAAATAAGAGTGCGATGTGTGTTTGCAAAGAAAATGGATCATCTTGGTCTTTAATAGAAGGATCAGAATTTAAGAATACCAAGCACATTTTTGTATCAATTGACGGGCCTGGTGCTTCTCTAGTGTTAACCACACTGTCCAGGTAATTATAATAGAACAGTCTAGAATAAGGGTTAAATACCTAGCTTTGGGTTTTAAGATGAAAGTAACTTATTGTGATGCAGTAACCATGAGTTTGCTTGTAGGTGTATGTTGTATACATAGGCATCTTGGATAACTGAAAAGGTTCAATTCAAGTCAAAATGACTGAAATACTAATAGAGCAGTCCTGAGTTCTTACAAGACACAGTTCCTTGGACTGTGTATGGATCTGGTTTTGACATTTAAAAAAAATAATTTGGGGCAGCTAGGTGGTGTAGTGAATAGGCCCTGAAGTCAGGAGGACCTGAGTTCAAATCTGGCCTCAGCGACTTGACACACTTATTAGCTTGGGCAAGTATGACCTCGGGCAAGTCGCTTAACCCCGACTGCATTGCCTTCTCCCCTCCAAAAAAAAAAAAGGTGACGTGTGTGTCTGAGTCTGTGTGTATATATACGTGTATGTATATACACACGTATGTATACATAAACATGCACATACATATACATATTTACATATATACATACATATGTGGAAATGAACTACTTCTGTTACCTATGAGAGACAGTATGGCAGGGTGAAGAGTGCTAAATTTGGGGTTAGGGAGGCTCAGATTCAAATCTTTCCTCTTGACACTTACTAGCTGTATGGCTATTTGCAAGTCTTTTTGAACCTCAGTTTTCCTCATCTGTAAATTGGGAGATAATAATAGCTTTGGTATCTACCTCACAATCTTATGAAGATCAAGTTAAAAGTTAAATGTAAAGTGCTTTGTAAATTTAAAAGAAAGAGGTAATTACTAAGGAAATGGAAATAATTAAGGTTTGCAAAAGCACTTTATAAATATTATCTCATTTTATTCTCACAGCAGCCCTGGAAGGCAGGTGTTCTTATTAGCTCCATTTTACAGATGAGGAAACTGAGCAATTCTAGGCTAACCTACTATAATTCAATAGGTAGTTTATATGTTACCAGTAGAATCAGGGAGAAAGAACAACCATCGAATTGAGGAATCATCCTCTTTCTGACTTTATCCAGAATGTTCTGGTTCCCAATCTATTCACCCAACAATGGTTATTCATTACTATGTGAAATCATTAAAGAAATGAACCTGTTTCTCTTTCTACAAGGCCTTTGGAATTTCCTACCAAGAAGCTCAGCCATCCTTGGCATTTGGAAATATCTTTGGTTAAGGTACAAAGCTTGACTTTCTCTTGAGAAAAAATAAAAATCCAAGCAAAAGTCATGAACTTTCTCATTGTTAGACCTTAGTATGGGGCTCTCCTGCTACTGCCATCACTTTTGTTAACATCCATGGCAATAGACTTTACGTTGAGGAGGGCACGATGGGGGATCACAAACCTGCCTGAAGCTCCCTTCTGGAACCTATTTATATTTTTGACCAGTGTCATCTCTCAGAGTAACAAGTTCCATCCATTTACTACCCACTGTGTAAAAAAGGACTTTCTTTTATTTGTCCTAAAAACTACCTATTTCATGCTTCAGGAAACCTTGACTCATCTCCCTAGTTGTCAGTGTTCTTTCCTCTCTCAAATTATATAGTATTCATTTATCTCTTTAAATGTATCCAGTGTCTCTTCCCCACCGCAACCTTCTCTCACATAAGCTTTGTGAGGGCAAGCTCTGTTTTTGTCCTGTCTTTGTTTTCCTAACTCCTAGCATCATGTGTTATTCAGAATAGGCACTCAGTAAAAGCCATTCTGAATGCAGTGAATTCAGGAAGCACCACCAAATTCAATTATTCTGGGAAGTAGTCAGTTTATATTCTCTCCATCCAGAAGCTTTGTAATTTTATAGACCTGGACCTTGATCCTTCTTAGTCTTTTTTCTTTCTTGAATAAAGAATAATTTTTATCTACACTTTGATCTTTTCCATTGCCCTAGAGAAATGTAAAAGATGAGCAATCTTTTGAACAAAGATTAGAAGTTGTCTGACTCTTCATGACCCCATTTGTCATTTTCTTGGCAAAAGTATTGGAGTGTTTTGACATTCCCTTCTCCAGCTCATTTTACAGATGAGGAAACTAAGGCAAACAGGGTTAAGTGACTTGCCCAGGGTCACACAGTTAATTAAGTGTCTGAGGCCAAATTTTAATTCATGGCCTCCTGACTCAGGACCAGCATTCTATTTACTGTGCTACCTCACTGCCTCTAATGGTGATAGTTTATATTATTAAATATTTCTCTCCTTTCCTCCATTAGATAAAGAGCAGAATTAGAAATAACTAGGCTTATCTATGTTCCTAAAATGGTCAGTAGAGCTATTTTTTTAAATTGACAAAAGATAAAGTATTTACTTTATTCTCTGAGTCTTTCAAACAGTATCTTTTAGATATCAGTGTCTTCCTGAGCTGGGTAAACCCTGGAAGATCTTTTGGGCTTTAAAAACATGCACACACTGAGTAGCGATTAGGTCATTCTTTCTGGTCAGCATCTCCTAAATCCAAGCTGAAAATCTCTAAAGCATTGTAGAACAATTGAGCTGAGTCTTTCTATCCAGCAAAATAATTACTTTTTCAAAACCATAGCTCTGTCCCATGTTTAATAAACTGGCTTAATGAAGAAGTGACCCAACCCAGTTTACTCTGCTAGGAGTACTGCTCAGACTCTCTGGGCATTCTTAAAATAAGCCACATGTGGTTTTCAGCCTCCTAGTGGTCTATTCCTGATGCGATCACCTCAAGGTTTAGCTCTCTAATATTCCAAAGGGAAAAGTTTGGATTACTCGTGGCCCTCTAGCTCCTCTTGTCCATCTTGCCTCCTCCTTACAGCTGCCCCTCCTCTCCCAAAGATACCTTGTTTCATACCACAAAACTGTTTTATCCTCGAAACCCTTTCCCTGCATCCTCTGGCTTCCTCTTGGCAGCTCTGGAGAGGATCCAGAACCCTGCCAGAGGCAGATCGGAGCCAGCTGCCGGGTAAGGGCAGAAGGAGCTGCCAGCAAAAAGAAGCATTCCTTTTAATTACATTAAAAAGCATGTGGCAGACACCCACTCCATTCTTGCCAGCTGTGGCTGTCAGCCTTACCCAAGCACATGTGAAAAGCCTGCTTGGCTCTGGGAGGCCAGGAACATCTTCCAAGGGGACTGAGACTAGTGGGTGAAGGTTAGAGGTGAGTGCTGAGGGAAGATGGCCAATTCCCTTTGGCCCTGTGGAAAGTCATTATCGGTGCAACTATTTATTAAGCATCTATAATGTTCCAATCACTGGGCTCGGCATTATAGGAGACGGGCAAGAAGAGATAAGAAGACAATCTGTGCTCTCAAGGAGCCAACATGGAAGACATACAAATATTTACTACAATTACACAGTAATGCTACCAATTCTCCATGGAGGATTTATGGGAGGTCATGGGCAAGACTTGCCCAAGGTGAAAAATCAAGTACAAAGTGGCTTACCTGAGTCTTGGACTATATATTGTAATGCTCGGAACCAGACTGAGAATTGAACTTTTCTCACTTTTGAGTTGGTAAACAACAGTTTTAGCCTCTTGGTAATGATAAGGCAAAGACACTAATGCAGTCTTGGAAAGCATTGAAGAGCATTATGTCCACGACTAGAGATGTGATGGCCCTGTTCTACTCTGACCTGGACTGACCACATGTGGAGTACTGAGTTTGTTTCTGGGTGCCTCCTTTTAGAAAGATCATTGATAAGATAGAGACTCTGTAAAAGAGGTCCATCAGAATGGTGAAAGACCTTAAGTTCATGTCATATGAGGAGAAACTGAAAAAAATAATGACTGTATTTATCCTCACTTAGGGAGTGAGACAGTCAAGATAATTGTCTTAAAGTATCTTAAAGATTGTCCTGAAGGAAGGAAGGAAGGAAACAAGCATTTATTAAGCTCCTTCTATACTCCAGGCATTGTGCTAAGTGCTTTACAAATATTATATCATTTGATCCTCACGACCCTGGGAGGTAGGTGTTACTATTATCCCCAATTTATAGGTAAGAAACCTGAGGCAGGCAGAAGTTAAGTGTCTTGTCCAAGGTCAGGGTAACTTGCCCAGGGTGAATGTCTGAGGCCAGATTTTAAACTCAGACCTTTCCGGCACTCTCAACCACTGCACCACTTTCATGCCTTGTTCTCCTTGGCCCAGAGACCAGAACTAGGAGCCCCAAACTAAGTGATAGTTGTATATTCGATGTCAGGAAAAACTTCATAAAGATTAGCACTATCCAGAAGTGGCAGGCACAAGTGGCTTCCCCGCTAGGAGGGGTGGTCTTTGAGCCAAGGCTGCAGTTCTAGTTTGGGGGTAAGAGTAGATGATGACTGAAGTTCTTTCCTATTCTGAAGTTCTGTGAACTGGCCTGTTCTGTGTGAATGGATCTGCACCAAGGGTTTCATTGATAAAATCCCAGATCCATGGAAGTGTTGAAATATATACACATAAGGATCACTGTCAGATGCAACAATTTCACTTTTCTCATTTTCGAATTGGAAACCAAAGCTTTACTATCTCCATAAGCTTGCTACTGCCAGAGTCTTCTTCATCCTGTAAAGGTTGAAAACTCCTTGGATACAAAACCCAGTGAAGGAACAAAGCCAGGCTTGCTGTGGAATGATACTCATTGTTCCTGGGGCAATCATTCCCTACAGATCAAGTAAGGAGTCTACTTAAAATGGTTACGGTGGCTTTAACTGAGAAGAGGAAAAGAAAATTGTACCTTCTAGCAACATTCTGTGCTGCTCCCCATTTACTTCTTTCCCAGGTGCCACTGAGTTGAAAGATAACCTCATCATGTAGGAAGACAGAGCTTTCTTAATATTGTGCCTGTCAGCAAGTTGGAGACATCACGACTTGTTTGTTTGCTCTGCAAGTACCAAGTCATCATTCCCATGGGCTTTGATTTTTCTTGTTCATCATCTTCTCAGGGAAGCCAGCCCATCCTCCAGTGGCTGAAGCCTTACGCCTTTTGTTCTGCCCCAAACCCCCTCCAGAACTTTGACTTCCATAACTTAGTTTCGTTCCACTTAGCCAGATCCTGCCCACCTTTTAATGTCCTCTTCAAATATTCCCTTTTCCATGAAGCTTTTCCAGACTACTCCTACCCCTAGTGAATTCTCCCTCTTCTGAATTCCTCCAGCATTTACTATTTGCACTAGTCTTTGGATAATTGATTAACCAATAAGTAAATGCTGTTATGTGGCATCTCTCTTAGCATTCTTATACTTTTCATCCATTTATTTCCCTAGTGAGAATGAAAGCTCTTTGAGGGAATGCCCTGTAGCACTTCCAGCCTTAGACTTAAAATTCTTCATATGGAAGGAAGCTTCACTGTGTGTTTGTTGAGTCAATACCTCACATTTCCGTGTCAATTTCAAGCTTGCCAATTGCTTTCCTCACAAATGACTGCAAGGGTTATTATCTGTGATTTTACAGATGAAGAAGCTGATGGCCAGTGATTCAAACTGACTGGGTTTTTCACTCCAAATTTGGTGTTCTTTCCATGGCACTGAATTACCTCAGAGTAATTTATTGTATTATATATTTTATTCTTCATCATTTTGCCGAAGTGAATCCACATTTCCTGTCCATGAAAGTTTCTTCGTTTCAATTCAATAAGCATTTATTATAATTAATAATATTAATAAATATTAATAAAACAGTAATTGGTATTATTGTTAATAACTAACATTTAGATGGCACTTTAAAATTTGCAAAGCACTTTACCAATATTATCACATTTCATCCTTACAGCAGCCCTGGGAGGCAGGTGCTATTATTATCCCTGTGAAATATTTGAAATATATTGAAATAATTTTGAAAAGTGCTTAGCAAAAATGTCTGTTATATAGCAAACATTTAGTAAATGCTTATTTTCTTCCTTCCATTTTACAGATAAGGAAACTGTGACAGACAGAGAGGTTAAGTGACTTGCCTACAGTCACACAGTGTCAGAGACTAGATTTGAGCTCATATCAACTCCAAGTCCAACCAACACCCTATCTTCCTGCACCACTTAGGCACCTCATATTAAATGCTACTATGTGCCAGGCATTGTCCTAAATGCTGGGGGCACAAAGAGGAAGTAAAAACTCCTACCCTCAGGAAGTTTACATTTTTATGGAGGATACAACCTTAATCTTAATAGGTTAAAATAAGGTGCATTCAGACTGGTGAGAATGTAGATTTTAGAGAGAAAGACATAAACATTTGAAGGAACTGGTAAAGACCTGAATCTTAAAGGAAACGAGGGATAAGTATAGACAAAAATTTATTAAGAATATATACACAGCAATTTTGAATGTGGGAGAGTTCCAATGACTGGGAGGTGGAGAGATCAGGAAAAGCCTTCTGGACAAAGTGACCTGGTCATCTGTAGCATTGTATTTAAGATTGACTTTCTACTGCTAGTCAATGAAAAGGCCCTCTTCTCTTCTAAAAAGAGAAGGCATTTGCTTTCAAAAAATCAACTTCATAATCACAGGATTGGGGAGAGATGGCTGGACAACAATTTATTGGAAAAAGATATGGGAGTTTTGGTGGATTTCAAACTAAATATGAGTTAGCAGAAGAAGTGATATGGCAGCTAAAAAAACCCCAAAACTGTATTGTGATTTTGGACTGTGGTAAGGGAGATGTCACTTCCAGGAATAAGGAGCTGACAGTCCCTCTGTACTCTGCTCTAGTCAGACAACATCTGGAGCATTGTATTCAGTTCTGGGTACCATATTTTAGAGAGGATGTTGATAAATTCAAGACAATTCATAGAAGACTATCCAGGATGATGAAGGGCTTTGAGTCCATGCCATGAGAAGATCACAGAAAAGACATTATTTGCCTGGAGAAGAGATGTCTTAGGTAGGAACATGATAGCTATCTACAAGTATTTAAAAGGCTGTCATGAGAAGGGTTTATAATTTAAACTTGTTCTGCTTTGCCTCAAAGGCAGAATCAGCAACAATCAGTGGGTGTTGCAAAGTAACAGATTTTGGCTTGATATATAGGAAAAAACTTTCTAAAAATTAAAGTTGTCCCCAAATGTAGTGCATGCCTCAAGAAGTAATGGGTTCCATCTTTAGAGGTCTACAAGTAGAGTCTGGATGACCACTCCTTATAGTAGGCATTCCTTCTGGGTATGGGTGGCACTAGATGGTTGTTGAATTTCTTTCTTATTCTCAGATTCGGTGACATGGAGAGAGTAATTTCCTGTGACTTTATCTTCAGTGGTCACCTTTACAGAACTAACTGCTCTCATCTTGCCTTATATCCTGCTTGCAACCTTTTGAAAAAGGTCTGAGTCAATAATCCATTTCATGATGAGAAACTCAAATCCTTCCTTGTGTGGAGTTGTTACAGTGGAGAGAGAACACTGGTTCCAGAGTCAGAGAACTTAGGTTCATATTCCAGCTGTAATATTTACTGCCTGTGAGACCTCAAGAAAATTATTTTAAGCTTCCTGGGCTTGAGCTTCCTCATCTTTAAAATGATGAGGTTGGGTTGGGTGACTTCTGAAGTACCTTTCAGTTCTAGCATTAGAATCCTAGGAGTCTATGATATCTGGAGTATATTCATCTGTGGGCTTCAGAGTTGTTCTGTTGTACTGGGGGGATTGGGTTTCAGAGTTTTACAGACAAGATGCTGGCCTTTGCCTCTTGGGTTGAAGGCTTTCCAGGTGCCCCTGATTCACAGAACCAATATAAAGGAAGCAAGATGTCTCTCACTGGGAATTACTGAGCAAACTCAGTTCAGGAAAGGCATACAAACTGCTCACCATTCCCACAGTGCCACTTCAGGTACTACTGATTCTGGGCACACACGATAGATAGGGTTGTTGAAGGAACTCGGCATTGTGAGAGAAAGCATTCCAAATATATTACCCTATATTTAGGGGCTTTTACAGCACCAGACATAAATGTGTTGGATTGAACTGACTTCCCTGCTGCTGCCATTTTCACAGAGATTTAGTGGGTCTGAATAGCCTGTTAAAGTCCTCTTAGGATTAGAGTCTAAGGTCCTTCAGACCTTCAACTGAATCTGCATTGCAGGACTGGGGAGATGGGAAGTTGTTTGTACCATCAGAAACTGTATGACTGATACTATTTTACCCTCTCTACTGGACCTCTAGGGATCATAGCAGGAGAGAGCTAAGCCACTCAGCCCTGAACTTCCTCTAACTGTGGGCCTGTCCTTATCTCTACATAGGCCATTTACTACCCTGCTATCACCTGTGCGCCTCACCCCCAGCATCAACTCCCTTTTCCCACTTCTTGCTTTGAGAACTATAACAAACCACATTGCCTCTGGAAAAGAATGTGCCACCGGACTTCCCTATGGTTCAACTCACCATACCTGGCTTCCAAAACCAAAGTGCCCTTTCTTTGGGCACCGCTCTCCTAAATATATTGTCTTCTCTGGTTAGTGTGAGCTCTTTGAGGGAAGGGATTGTCTTGATTTTGCATTTCCTTAGCTTACTGCAGCTAGGTAGCACTGGTCCTGCAGTCAGGAGTCAGGAAGACTCATCTTCCTGAGTTCAAATCCTGCTTCACACACTTACTAGCTGTGTGACCCTGGGCAAGTCACTTAACCTTGTTTGCCTCAGTTTCCTCATCTATAAAATGAACTGGAGAAGGAAATGGCAAACCACTTTGCCAAGAAAACACCATATGGGGTCATGAGGAGTTGGACATGACTGAACAACTAAAGCACTTACTAAATTTTTTTATTGATTCATTCACTCACTAACTCATTCATTCATTTTCTTGGAATCCTTACTCTTCTTCTCCACCCTACGGATTTGTGTCCCTTTACAGAATAGAAGCATTTCCAAAAACATTGTCTGTCAAGTGAATTTATGTATGTTGAAGTCTATTTTATCATTAACTTGCATTATAAAGCAGGCCTGTGTGTCCTACTAAGAAAGAATTTGGCAACAATCCATAATGAAATTATATTTAATAATGTGGTGAACTTGTAAGTCACATTTGGAAGGGGAAAGAACATTTTTCTGATAAACTTTTAGTAATAATAAACCATAAAATATAATGCCAAGAAATGAGGGCCCTTTTGATGTGAGGCAAATTAGCTCAGATGTCTAAAACAAAAATAAATTGACTGCACAGAACACAAGACAGAAAGGCTCCTCAACTTCTATCAAACATTATCTCTTCTAGTTGATGGCTTCCAATCATGTAGTTCTCTTTGGTGGCTCAGCCCCCGCTGCCTACCTCTGTGTAGAAGACACCAGATTTTGTAAATGATAGGTTTAGCTCAGCTGAAGGGAAGAGGAAATATAGAAGCATGGGCAAGACAGGAGTAAATGGCCAGATGGGAGCATGTTGACTGGGACTGATGACAGACAATAAATGGGGAGGCGTATTTATTGAAACACATGGCCTAGAGCGCCTCAAATTCAGCGAGGGTATACTCATCTCACTGTCTATTCTCTAGGCTTATGTTCACACAGACCCCAGGAGTTGTATAACTTGTGTTGGGGGAATTATCTTGTTAAATAATCCTTCCACTTAACTTAGATTAGGAAAGCTATTTCAAAAAGGGGGGAAATAATCCAGGATTATTTTCGAGGGCCAATGAGAAGAGCTCAGGGTCTTGGCCCCTAAATAAGCTGTCAGAGATGGGGCCTGCAATGATGAGGCTTCTCAGAAGCAGCCGCATCCCTCCTCTCCCACTAGGAGATGTGTTTAGAGAGCTGGCTCCCTCAATTATAAATTCTGCCTAGCAGGTTTCTATATAATGAGACAGAGTTGTCCCCTCTTTCCTCTCTAGCTCCCCAGCCAGACCCAATGTCCCTAATCAGCCAATAAAATGCTGGAATAGACCAGGGAAGCAATGCAAATGAGCATAGGCTTAAGACCTAAAATAATTAAGCTTTCTTTCTTCTCTCTTAATTCTTTTTGTTTTGACTTCTTTTACAGACATAGCTCCCCTATATGCGCTAAGTATATCCTCGGCAGACAGAAACCTGAAATCTTATAGCTTCATGAGATAGGCAGAAGGCAAGAGTAGAGCTGGGGTACTACCTGTGTGACTAGATGCAATATAAAATTTGTAGTTTGTTAGCATGTTAGAGGGCAACTAGGTGATGCGATGGATAGAGTACTGGGCTTGGAGTCAGGAAGACCTGAGTTCAAATTTGGCCTCAGATAATTAGTGGTTGTGTGACCTTTGGCAAATCACTTAACCCTGTTTGCCTCAGTTTCTCATCTGTAAAATAAGCTGGAGAAGGAAACGGCAAAGCACTCCAGTGTCTTTGCCAAGAAAATGCTAAATGGGGTCATGAAGAGTCAAACATGACCGAAAATGATTAAACAGTAAATAGCAGCATGTGAGAAGTCCCAGCAAGGAGTAGGACTTTGGTTCCTGGCCTTTCTATAAGATTGGGTTTGCAGATAGAACACTTCCTTCAACCACCTTCCCTTACTCCCCAATCTTAACCACCTTCTCATGTAGGTCTGCCTGTAACCAAAGTCCTTCTCATTGTGACCCTAAGCATCAGGAGAGAAGGAGGAGCAGAAGATGGAGAGGGATTATCCAAGATACCTGTCTCTTGGGTACTGCCAAATCATCAGTCCACTGTGTCCTTTATTGTGTCTCACTTCTCTTATCTTTAAACTGTGCATAATAATATTACTGCACCCTATTTCACAGAGCTGTGCCTGGGGGAGTATTTTAGAAAACAGTGTGGGAAAATGTAGATATGGACTCAGAAGACCCAGATTTGAATCCCAGCTCCACTACTTACCATCTGTATGACCTTGGTAAGGTCATTTCCATTCTGTGCAACTTCTTCAACTATTTTGTGAATCTTAAAGAACCAAATAAATCCAATCTAACAGTATTTCTTAAGCAACTACTGTATGTGAGGAACTAGGTTAACAAAAGATAAAGCAAAAAAAAAATCATCTTTGCCCTTGAAGACCTTATATTCTAGTGCTGAGATACAATATATAAGGAAGAGAACAGTAACATCTAGGAACAGGAAAGGCTTGCCACGGAGAGTGCTACATGGGATAAAGAGGCTGAGAGGAGAAGGAAATGCACTTCGGGGACAGCCTGTGCCAAAACCCAGAGACTGGAGGAAATCAATTGTCAAGTCCAGGAAAAGGCTAAAATGGAGAGTGTGTGTGCCATGAATCAGGCAAGGTTGGCTGGAGTCAGGTTATGAAGGACTCTGAATGCTCACCCGAGGAATTTGTCTTTAAACCTAGAGTCAATTCCACCAGTCAACAAGGATTTATTAAGCACTTACTATGTGCCAGGAGCTCTACACTGGAGATACTCCCCCAAACCCAAAAACCTGCCCTTGATCTCCATGAACTCACAGTCTGGGGTGGGGTGGGGGGGACAGCATACAAACAATTATGTACAAACAAGATATTAACTGGAGAAATTGGATATAATTCGCAGAGGGAAGGCACCAGTAATAGGGAGGATTGGGAACAGCTTCATGTAGACTAGGATAGGGTTTTAGCTGGGACTTGAAGGAAGCCAGGAAAGCCAAGAGAAAGAGATGAGGGAAAGAGTTCCTGGGATGGCGGCAGCCAGGGAACACACCTTAAACTGGGAGATGGACCTCCTTGTGTGCAGAACAGGAAGGAAGCCAGTGTCACTGGATTCAGGAGTATGTGCAAGGGATTAAGAAGACTGGAAAGTTAGAGAGGGCCTGAATCTGAGGGACCTTAAGTCCCCAATGGGATTTTGTATTTGATTGTGAAGATAGGAAGAAGCTGCTGGAGTTTATTGAATGGAGGGGAATGATGTGGTCAGACTTGGACTTTAGGAAGCTCAATTTAATAGGAATGGGTGTTGTATTTTGTCAAAAGCTCTTTTTGCATCTAATGAGATAATTATATGGTTTCTGTTAGTTTTATTGTCAATATGATCAATTCTGTTGATAGTTTTCCTAATATTGAACTACCCCTGCATTCCTGATATAAATCCTACCTGATCAAAGTGTATTATTCTTGTGAGAAGTTGCTGCAATCTTTTTGCTAATATTTTATTTAAAATTTTTGCATCTATTTTCATTAGGGAAGTTGGTCTATAATTTTCTTTCTCTGTTTTGACTCTTCCCGGTTTAGGTATCAGTACCATATTTGTATCATAAAAAGAATTTGGTAAAACTCCTTCTTCATCCATTTTCCCAAATAATCTATATAGCATTGGAATTAACTTTTTTGTAAATGTTTGATAGAATTCACTTGCAAATCCACCTGGCCTTGGAAACTTTTTCCTAGGGAGTTCATTGACGGCTTGTTCAATTTCTTTTTTTGAAATGAGGTTATTTAAGTATTTTACTTACTCTTCTGTTAATCTGAGCAATTTATATTTTTGTAAATATTCATCCATTTCACTTAGATTGTCAAATTTATCGGTATGCAGTTGGGCAAAATAATTGCTAATTATTGTTTTAATTTCCTCTTCATTGGTGGTGAATTCATCTTTTAATTTTTGATACTAGTAATTTGGTTTTCTTCTTTCTTTTTTTAAATCAAATTAACCAAAGGTTTATCTATTTTATTGTGTTTTTTTCATAAAACCAGCTCTTAGTTTTATTTACTAGTTCAATAGTTTTCTTAATTTCAATTTTATTAATCTCTCCTTTGGTTTTCAGTATTTCTAATTTGATGTTTAATTGGGGATTCTTAATTTGTTCTTTTTCTAGCTTTTTCAGTTGCATGCCCAGTCCATTGAGCTCTTCTTTCTCTATTTTAATCATGTAAGGAAGATCAATTTGACAAGCTTAGTGGAGTAGGAAGACACTTCAGGCAGGGAGATCAGCCAACAGGCTGTTAGAGTAGTCTGGGAGTGAGCTGATGAAGACCTGAGCCTGGGCAGTGGGATATCAGAGGAAAGAAGGAGGCCTATACAAGAGATGTTATGAAGGTAGAATTGACAGGATTTGGCATGGGGGTGAGAGAGAGAGAGAGTAGTCCAGGATGATGCCTATATTGTGATCTTGGGGGACTGGGAAGTTGGTGCTATCCCCGATAGTAAAAGGACAATTAAAAATAGGGAAGGCTTGGGGGGAGGGAAATTGTTTTCGATGTGTTGAGTTTAATATGTTTATAAGGCATCCAGGCCAAGATGTTCATTAGTCATTTGGAGACACAAGACTGGAGGGTAGGGCTGCATAAATAACCCATCAATGTAGACATGATAATTGAATTCATGAGAGTTGATGAGACCACCAAGTCAAACACCATAGAAGAAGAGGGCATTGAATAGAACATTGGGGTACACCCATAAAGATCCAGCAAAGGAGATGGAGAACGAGTAGTCAGACAGAGGCATCATGGGAAACTGCTGAAGATTCTGAAGCAAGAGAATGCCCTGGTCAGACCTGTGGTTTTGGAAAACCAATTTGACAGCTATATAGAGGATGGCTTAGAGAATCTGAAAGCAAGGAGTCCACGTTGGAGTTATGGTTATTACTATAGCCCCTGTTTCTATCTCATACCATGGTGAGAAGTTATACTAAGGTAATAAGAAGGAAGACTTTCTTGCTGTTCCTTGGACAAAACACACCATCTTCTGACTCTGGGCATTTTCACTGGCTGCCCCCATACCCAGAACTCTCTCATTTCTGACTCTTGGATTTCCTGGCTTCCTTTCAAGTGCCAGCTAAAGAAAGGTCCAGATTCTGCAAGAAGCCTTTCCCAGTCCTCCTTAATTTTAGTACCTTCCCTCTGAGACTACTCCCAGTTTGTTTCTGTCTGTGTCTAGTTTGTACATAGTTGTTTGCATGTTATCTCCCCCATTAGACTCTGAGCTACTCAAGACCAGGGCCACTTTCTTGCCTTTCTTTGAATCTCCAGTGCTTAATTTAGTATCTGGCATGTAGCAGGCACCCAAAAAGTGCTTGTTAACTGACTGAATAACCAGAAAAAGGACACTCTATTTCTCCAGTTCTTTGTATTTTAAGACAGTTTATTTTCATGTAGAATAGAGCTTCCCATTAATCGGCTTGCTGCTTTGAGGTCTGGCCCAGCTCACAGATGTGATATGTCTTGAGTGATCTAGAGCCCACTGGGGGAAGAACTTGCTTATGGGGAGGCTTGCTTACTGTAGGAAGGCTTTCACACCTGTTGGTACTAAAACACTGAGTCAGGAAGGCTGTGATGCTTCTGACTCTGAGAAGTGTACATATACTCCGAGTTGGTATTTTGCTTTGGGGGTTTGCTTAGGAGAAGGATTTTGTGATTTCCTGGTCGAGAGTCTGAGTAGCCATATGTTTAGACCCCCCCCTCATCTGCTCAGATGTAAAGGCTTTCTCAATCCAGTGATATATGTAAAGTATATAGCAATATTGCTTTGATTCAGGCAGTTAAGAGCCCTATGTTTTGATCTTTGTGCTGATTTCTCTGCTTGTATTTTCTCTGACATTCAGGGGGCTGACTTTTCCCCTGAACTAGTGAACATAATTAAAGAAGTTTGTTGACTGCTTTAAAGTTGCTTCCCTTTAAAAGAAGGTTAAAGAACCTGTGCTAGCAGACCATCCTGGGTATGTTAGGGAGCTTGATGCTACATTCATTTCTGCTCCTTGTGGGAAAACAATGGGTTTGGAGTCCTTCACATATCAACCTCAGCACCTTCCACAGGCTCTTGCATGTAGAAGATAATAGACATTTGTTAACTGAATGAATGAAATCATAATATCTGAACGAATGAATGAAAAATACATTTATTGAATGCTTCCTGCGTCCAAGGCACTGGGATGAAATCTTTGCAATTTAGAAGGAGCAGTAAGAAAACTACAGGCCTGGTAGTAACCCTAGAGAACTATAGGCCTAGTAGTCTATAGGCCTGGTTCTCACTAGACCTTTTTGCTCAAGATGTTGCATTATCATCAGTATCCATGCCACTCTTGCATGCCTTGGTGTGTTCTTGCCCGTCAAACATTTTCTTTTAACTTAGGAGCAAGTTCTCCTAAATTATGGACAAAAGCCAGTTGTAGCCATAGCGGCCTCAAATCCTGAGCAGGCTGAATTGGAAAGATAAAGAAACATCCGCTGGGCTTGTGGGATTTTTTTTTGTTTTGTGTTGTTTTTTTTTTTGTAAATCTGTAAATTACAGGCACTGTGCCTCATTTTCCAGATCACTAATTGCATGCGAAACTTTCTGAGTTTGTAGCAGATGCTTGTAACACCAATGGCTCACCGAGAAGGAAAGGGGGTGCTTTAATGTAGTCACTGTGAGAACGGACCATATGCTTTATCATTTGCCGTCACATTAAACTCTCTGCTGAGGACATGCTCGCCTCATTCTACACTTTCTAGGCGTATGTTCATGCAAACCCTGGGAGTTCCATGATTTGTGTGTTTGGGGAAATCATCTTCTCAAATAATCTTCCTGCATAATTGTAGGAATGTTCAAAAATGAAAAAAAAACCAAGGAGAATTAATTCAGGATTGTTCACGGGGATCCGTGGGAAAGGCTCAGGGTCATTATGGACCATGAATGAACTGCCCAAGAAGGGGTGACCGTCTACAACAGCAGAACCACTTATGATACTTCTGAAGCACCTTGTGATTGGGAGGAGCCATCAGAGATGCTCAGACACTAACAGAACAATGAAGGTTGTTGGGCACTAGAGAGTGCCATTCAGAGATCAATTAAAGGAACTGAGATTACTTATTCTTCATGCTGAAGAACAGAAGAATTGAAGAAAGGTAGGAACCTAAAGAATATGATAGGTGTCTTAAAGTATTTATAGGTTAGCATGGGAAAATGGAGTTAGATATATTCTCAATCATAGAGGGCAAGACTTGGAGCAAAGGATGAAAACTCTAGAGAGGCAGATTCCCTACCTTGATGTTGGGAAATATTTCTTACTTGTCCCTAAGTGAAATGGGCCCTCATTGGAAGTAGTTATTTCCCATTGCAGTAGTGGTGGGGGGGCGTCCTTTGAGCTGAAATTAGATAGATATTCATTTGATTTTCAACATTCACATGTTTAACTTTTGTATCTTCAAGCATTCACACAATTTTATTAGTAACTTCATATTCACTTTCATGTTGGCAAGTGTGCACAGTTCCACTATGTGCAGTAGGGAAAAAAATGAGAAGCACAATGTGTGTAGATTTTTGGAGCAGCTGGTATCCTCGTAGGCAGTCTCAAGGTTAAAGGTCAACTGGTCTCTGCTATACTCCATACCCTGAGACCCTTACGGATCTCAAAGGTTGAATGAAGTAGATGTCGTTGACTAATTATTTCAAGCTGGTAGGTTCTTCAGGATC
This sequence comes from Phalanger gymnotis, assembly GCA_028646595.1. Taxonomy (NCBI): domain Eukaryota; kingdom Metazoa; phylum Chordata; class Mammalia; order Diprotodontia; family Phalangeridae; genus Phalanger; species Phalanger gymnotis. Next base: position 330,036,473 of record CM053624.1, read on the forward strand.
CAATGCCATCCAGCAGCTGGGAAGGACAGAGTATGGGAGGTGATGTTGCGACTTCCTCAGTCTCAGAGTCTTCAGATAGCAGTGATTAAAGTCCCAACAACAATTCCCTTGGGTGGCCAAGGTAGAGTGGTTTAGAGCAGTATTGTATATAGCACAGCACCCTCACACAGCCCTCTAACATAGACAAAGATAAGGTTAAGTTTCAAAAATCTTTTAGTTTTAAAAATTTTATTTGCTGTACAGTATTTGTGATGCTGCAGATTTTATGTTATGAAAAATAAATATTGTCTGAAATCAATGTTTTTGTTTTTATTTGAGGTGTTAGCACAAATAATCACAAAATATTAGGGAATTATCAGCAGGAAAGTATGTTTTGCATGTTACCAATTTTATTGTTTGTACTGCATTTTATGGGTTTCATGGTTAGGAAAAATGCATAGCATCAAAAACAATGATTTGTTAGAAAGTATTATATGCAGAAAAGTGTATTTTCATGAAGTTCTAACAAAACATTACAGTTTTTGGTACTTCCTATAGGTTCAATGTGTCAGCATTTGCATTTTTAACTTTTGTGCCGTTTTCTAGGACCATTACCCCTGTAAAAGTTGAAGATTGACTATATGTTGGGGATTCTATAGAGACAATTCCTATCTAGCTATGTAGTTTGGACTCAATGCCCTCTGGGGTCCTTTCTTTGAGCCATGGATGAAACACTAAATAACCAATGATGATGATGGTGATAATAGTTAACATTTGCCTTTTAAGTTTTCCGTGTTTTACATTTACAGTGTCCCCAAAGCCTTAGTGCAGTTTTAAGATCTTAAAGCTAAAAGCACTAAGACTTTTGGGACACCTTGCAACATCTTACTTTGTTTTCCCAACAACCTTGGGTGGTAGATCCTATTATTATCCCCATTTTACAAATGGGGAAACTGAGGGAGGTTAACTGACATGCTCAAGGCCACACAACCACTAAGTATAGGAGGTTGGATTATGAACTCACATCTTCCTGATTCCAAGTCCAGCATTCTATCCACTACACAACCTAGCTACTTAGCTTTCAAACAGTTAAAACAACTGAATTGAAAATTAGGGAGAGAAGTCTTCAGTTTGTTTATTTTTCCCTTGTGATTGTAATCTAACTGAATTCCCCTCTTGACCTGGTCAAGAGGTAGCAGTTATGAAGCAAGAATTAAGAAAGGATTTCCATAAAAGGAAAGAAAGAAGAAAGAAGGAAGGAAGGAAGGAAGGAAGGAAGGAAGGAAGGAAGGAAGGAAGGAAGGAAGGAAGGAAGGAAGAAAGAGAAAGAAAGGAAGGAAGAGAAAGAAAGAGTGAAAGGAAGGGTAGGAGGAAGGAAGGAAGAGTAAAGGGAAGGAGGAAGGGTAGAAGGAAGGAAGAAAAGAAAGAGAAAGAAAGAAGGAGGGAGGGAAGGAAAGGAAAGGAAGTAGGAAGGAAGGAAGGAAGGGAAAGAAAGGAGGGAAGGAAGGAAGAAAGGAGGAATGAAGGAAGAAAGAGGAAAAGAAGGAGGGAGGGAGAGAGAAAGAAAGAGAAAAGAAAAGAAGGATGGAAGAAAAGAGAGAAAGAAAAGAGAAAGAAAAGTAAAGAAGCAGAGCTATTACTTTGTGTCTGGAAGAAAAAAAAAAACATGTATTCTAAGCCTGCAAACAAAAAAAAATTCTTTTAAGAAAATCAGAGATAGTTTTGAACATTTTGAAAGACTTTCTAAAAATTATCTCAGAAGCCAAGGAAGAGATTATTTTTTAAAAAATGTGTTATTTGATGAATGATCACAATTAACTAGACAATATGGATATAATGGGAAACTGATATGAACGTCAAATGTAAAATATCTCACCTATTAATGAACTTGAATTGCCTGCTGGTTTGTACCTATCCTCTGATGAAATAATTGGTGGGAGGAGAACATGAGAGAGCCATTTTATAGCAAGGTCAAGTGAAAGCTAACTTGTTCCATCCTACAGGAAGACCTTTCCTGATCCCCTTGCTGTTAGTGCTGTTCCCTTTATGACTATCTCCCTCCTCCAAAATTACTTTGTATCTTCCCTTATTTGTGTTGTTAATTCTTATGTGTGTACATACAGTTGTTTCCCCCAGTAGAACATAACCTCTCTGAATACAGGAACAGTTTCATGCTTGCCCCCCTTTTTTTCCCCCAGACAGTGTTCTGCTACTGTAAGGTTAATGGGGAATAAGATCTTCCCCGCCCATCAATAGGCCTCACGTGGAACCCATTAAGGGAAGCTTGCTTGCTTGTAGGAAGCCTTACATACTTTTTGCTAATTTATAATTAGACACTGAATCAGAAGAGTTGTAATGCCTTCTGGCTCCAAGTCTATCAGCTGAAAGAATATATATTCTGAGAGGTGAGCTTTTGCTTTGGGAATTCGCTTACAAGAAGGATCTTGTGATTCCCTGGTCAAGACTCTGAGTGGCTGTATGTTCAGAGCCTCCTGACTGCTCACAGGTAAAGGCTCTCCCAATTCAGTGGTGAACGTAAAGTATTTATAGCAGTATTGCTTTGATTTAGGCAGTAAAGCCCTGTCTGTTGGTCTTTATTTCTCTGTTCTGTATTTTCTCTGTTCGTATTTTACATAATTAAAGGAGATTGTTGACCCTTGAAACAGCTGTCCTTCCTAGTAAAGCAGATAAAAGAACCTGCACTAGCAACCATCCTGGGTGTGCCAGTGTGCCGTTACAGCTGCTTATTGTTTTGAGGAAACCTTAGAGGACTGGTAACTTGGCAGGGTCCCTGCTCATTTCTGACCATCTCCAGACAGGCATCAGTTCAGGGACAGACACTGGTGGATAGAGGCTGCCCAGATGTCTTTAGATGGCACAGTACATAGAGGGCTGGATCTGGAGTCTGGAAGACCCAAGTTCAAATTTGGCCCCTGAAACATTAGCCATGTGACCCTACACAAGTTACTTCACCTTCTGTCTCCCTCAGTTTCTCCCCCTGTGAAATGAGGAAAATAATAGTACCTACCTCACTGGGGTTATTGTGAGGCTCAAATGAGATCATATTCGTAAAAGTTGCTTAGCACTGTAGGCATTTAATAAATGACTTTCTGCCTTCTCCTCCATGACTATTGGTGTATTGAAAGGCACATTGGAAGACAGAAGCCATGGGTTCCAGGTTAATATTTGCCATGTGCCTGCTGTGTGATCCCAATAGGCCTCAAATGAGAACCTTCCCAGGGGCCATATTCTAGGATTCTTCAATGAGAGTTTCTTATACTTGAAGCCAGTGAAGATCTCCAGAACTCTCACCTGCCTTCCCTCCTTCCCTTGCCTCAGGCTCTGCCTACGTTCAGACCTCCCACCTCCCTGTATGGGGGAAGAACTGTTGCCCAAGTGTCCCAATAGTGTCAGGGCAGCTAATGCATCTTCACGCCTATATCAGCATGATGGATAAGCAATGTGGAGCTGGTAAAGTGGAAAGAACACCAACTTTTGAAAAGGGAGATGAGCTCAAATCCTGCTCTGCTACTTATAATCTATGTGACCTTGGGCAAGTGACAACCTTCCTGGGTCTGTTTTCACCATCTCTAAAATTAGGGAGTTAGATCAGATAAGGGGAAGCTGGATGGAATCAGGAGGACCTGAGTTTAATTCCAGCCTAGACACTTACTAGCTGTGTGACCTTGAGCAAGCCACTTAACACTGTTTGCCTCAGTTTCTCCATCTATAAAATGATCTGGAGAAGGAAATGGCAAACCACTCCAGTATCTTTGCTAAGAAAACCCCCAATGTGGTCATGAAGAGTCAGACATGACTGAAACCTCTGAACAACAACAATAGATTAGATAACCTCTGATATATGTCCTCATATAAACATACATTTTTTTCCACAAATAAAGCAGAATTCTTACTTCTAAATGACTGTCATCTTTTCAACATAGTTACTCTGGAAGATTATTAAACTCCTCCCTTTCATAGGTTACAGTCTCATACAATGACAGATTTAAGGGAATATTAAGGGATGGTCTAGGAATGATGGATATAAGTAGTTCATAGAAACATTAGAAAATTTGCATGCTGCTGAGTGAAGTCAGCAGAACCAGGGGAGTAATGTACACCATCCCTATAATAACATAAATGAAAACAGTTTTCAAAGGCAGTTAAACTCAGATGAATTGCAAAGGTCAACTTTGGAATGGGAGAAGAGGTAATGAAACAAACTTCCTTCCTCTTGGTAGAGAGGTGGGGAAATTAGGGAAGCAAAATGTCACGTGATCTCAGATGCAGCTATTTTATCATTTAGTTTTGTTTAACTCTTTGCTTTGTTGTTACCATGGAGGAAATAGTAGAAAATATGTCTAGAAATGACTTGTAATATATACAAAAGCTATAAATAAAATGGTTTCTTTAAAGTATCTTTGCTAAGAAAACCCCAAATGGGGTCACGAAGAGTCAGACATGACTGAAGTCACTGAACGACAACCTAAAGAGATTACAAGAGCCTTAAGAATAAGTCACTTTAATCTGTCCTTTGTTTTGTAAAAAAAGAAAACCAGGACATTTCTCAAAGGCAGCAGTGGCAATATAGAAAGATAACTGGATTTAGAGTTGGAAAGCCTAGATTTGAATCCAGATTCTGACTCCAGTTAGTTGTATGATAAGGGATAAATCCCATCCCCCAATCTCTCTCTGAACTTCAATTCCCTCATCTATTAGGTGAGACAGTTGAGACAGATGACCTGTCATACATCCTCCAGCTCTAAATCTATGATCTCTGAGACTCCTGAAGATAATTTCTGATATTTTTTGTTAATTTCTGAGCTCCCCAAGAAAGGTAGGTTTCCTCCTTTGTTGTCTCACCATTTCAAATCAATCACCTATCTTCTACCACCGTACTTCTCAAGCTTGGTATCACCAGACTGTCTCTGAAATTACTTTTGATAGTTTTGTAAATAGAGTGCCAGGTCTGGAGTAAGGAAGACTCATCTTCTTAAGTTCAAATCTGGCCTCAGATACTGATCAGCTGCGTGACCCTGGGCAAGTCATTTAACTCTGTTTTCCTCAGTTTCCTCATCTGTAAAATGAGCTGGAGAAGGAAATGGCAAACCATTTCAGTATCTTTGCCAAGAAAACCACAAATTGGGTCATAAAGAGTAGAACATGACTGAAAAGACTGAACAATAAGATTCTGAAAATTAAATCCAACTTCTTACTTTATGGATGCTACCTTTTTAAGATGCTGCAGACCCTGAAGACAATTCCCAAAGAGCAATCCAGAAATGCTTTTGCAACAGTAGCTTCCTTGACTGCTGGGTCTTGAAGGATGCAAAGGGTGTCAGTGGATGGAAACAAGTTGAGTAGATGGAAGAGACACCTACAAATAGAGAATGGCATGAGCAAAAGCAAGGATGTGGAGGATAGGATGAATTTGAAAAATGATCAAGAGTATAGAAGAAATGTAGGATGAATTATGTGGGAATTAAGGCTTCAGATAAGTGTTTGACCTCCCAAGGCAACTACCTTGAAGGGCACCATACTTATTTCCTTGAATAACTTGTGGTCTGTTTGGGTGATGGTCAGTCCTATCACCATATTTCTATATCTCATATATATGCATGTATATGTGTATATCTGGTACTATGTATTCCCAAGACTTGGAAATTGGGAAACTAGGTTTCTCCCCACCTGGTAGCTGAGTCAAAAATGGTATGAGCAATTTAGCAAAACTTTGAGACTAAGACTAAAGTGGCAAATGTGCAGAATTTTTGGTGGGGACTGTGCCAGTGTAGAATTATTCATCATTTTAATATGCCCTTTTTACAAAATCTATTATAGTGTTCCTATACTTACTAGTATAGGGCAGTATGCAGCTTACTTAATAAATATTAATTATTTATGTAACATTTGTTATTTGGAAAGCACTTTATACTCATACTTAATATTCCTCTTAATCATTTGGGGGATGTTACTATTATCTTGATGTTATGAAATAATAATAGTTAATTTAGTATATGCTTTGTTATTAAGCACCAGTAATGTTAACACATTTATAAAGCACTTAAGATTTCCAAAGCGTTTTCCTTGTAATAGCCTTGTGAGATATGTTGTTTGGGTATTCCCCATTTTATAAATGAGAACACTAAGGGACTGAGAAGGAAATGATTTATCCAAGGTCACACAGCTAGTAAATGTGAGAGCCAGAACTTGAACTCAGGCCTTCTGACTCCTGACACCAGTCTTGTTTCCTTTGTCAAGCAAGACATTAGACTGAGGGATACAAACTGCTGGTATGAATGTAGGGAAACCAGTTCATAAGCCTTGACAAGAAGTATGAATGGCATGATATAAGCAATGTCATAACTCTAAAAGTAACCATAATAGATGGATGAAGTGGGGGTGCCATAGCCGACCATTGGTAAAATGATGAAGGTGTATGGTAAGTGGAACTTGGAACTTGCATCTAAGAAAACTGAGAGTCGAAGTAAGGAATAACTTCCTAACAACTCAAGCTGTCCAAAAGTGTAATTGGCTGACCCAGGAGGTAATGAGTGCCTCTCACTGGAGGCTCTTAACTAAATTGTCAGTACTCTCCTAGCCTCCAGTTACCTTGTATTCATTTACCTGTGAGCATGTTGTATCCTCTAGTAGAACATTCTTAATTTGAGGACTGTTTCAGTTCTATTTGGGCATCCCCAGAACCTAGTGCAACGCTTTGTGCATAGCTTTATAAATGCTTGTTAAATGATAACAGAAATGACTTAGGTTCCATAATGTTCTTCAAAACCTCGTTCACTTCCAAACCTCGTTCACTTCCAAGATCTTCATTTGGTGCAGCAATTCAAAAGGAGAGTCCAGGAGCTCTGTAATAAAGCCATCAATAGACAATCAGCAAAGCTAGATATTATTAACTCTTTTTAATTACAATTTTAAATTATTTTTCAATTAACAAGATTTTATCTTCCCTATCAAGAGGAGAAAAAATGAAAAAAAAAACCTTTGTAACAAATATCCATACTCCAGCAAAAAAGATTCCCACATTTGCCACTTCCAAAAAGATATGCCTCATTCCATACTCTTGGTCTATCTCCATCACCTCTTAACCAGGAGGTGGGTAGCATTCTTAATCATAGTTGGAGTCATAGTTGGCTAGGTATTGTTCGGAGGTCTTAAATCTTTCAAACTTACTCTTTTTCAAAGTGTCATTGATGTGTAAATTGCTCTTTTAGTTCTGCTCACTTCACACTGCATCGCTTCATACAAGTCTTCCCAGATTTCTCTAAAACTGTTCCTTTCATCATTTCTTATAGTGCAACAGTATTCTATTATATTCATACATTGTATTTTATTCTGCCATTCTCCAGTTGATGGGCACCCCCTTAGTTTCCAGTTCTTTGCCCCTGCAAGAAGAGACATGATTGACTCCTTAGTACTTACCATCTGGCATAATGGAAAAAGCACTGGACAAAAGGAAGAAAGAGAAAGAGAAAAAGAAGGAAGGAAGAAAGAGAAGAAAGAAAGAAGGGAAGGAAGGAAGGAAGGAAGGAAGGAAGGAAGGAAGGAAGGAAGGAAGGAAGGAAGGAAGGAAGGAAGGAAGGAAGGAAGGAAATTATGCCAATTATATCAAACCTTACAGCCTAGCATTTGGGATGGGGGGAGTCTATCTTTCCTTGCCCTTACTAAAAAAATCTATGTAAGCCCCAAGGGTAAGGAATGTGAGGACTGGTACAATGTGATTTGAGGATGGGTGACCTTTTAAAGTTTCCTTCTGCTTCTGTTTATTCACCTGTAAAATGAGAAGAGTTATACTTAGACGCCTCCTAGGGATGTTCTGAGACTTGCTTAATTAATGTTGAAATTGCTTTGACAGATTCAGATGAAAGGAAGGAGCAATAGAACTGCTGGGTGGCGATTTTACTGTTTGTTGTTTCATTTTTTCCTGCACATTCCCCATGAGCTGGATGCACCAGGCACCCTGTGGGTCACATCCCTGATCCCGTGCTGTCTGAAGTCTCTAGGCTTGCTGAGTTGGTTGATTGGCTGGAGGCTTCGTATTTCAGCCTCCAGTTATTCTTGGCTTCACTTCCTTTCCCAATGAATCTTGGAAGAGGGAGTGGTGGAGACTCCAGGGAATGTCGTGAGCTCCATGGGAACAAAAGAAGCCTCCCATTCAAAGCTGTTCAAGCAGAGCCTTTCAAGTGGTTTACTGGTGGAGGAAGGAGGAGAGTTCATACTCTCTTCTGGTTCCTGAGCTGCAGGGAGTAGAGCCTTCTTCATGACTTGTTGTAGTCAAAGGGGTGGAAACTTGACAAAGACAGGCACAACAAAGTTTCTGGTTTTTCATCATGAATGTTAAAAATGGAAATCTTTTACAAGCTGATCTCATTTAGATACATAGAATCATAAACGTAGAGTTGAAAGAGACCTCAGAGATCCTCTGATTCGAAAGGAACCAAGCTTCCTTCCATTGTACCATGTTGTCTATTAATTAATTAACTAGTTAATTAATTTATCTGCCAATATATTTATCTCTGGTTTGTGAATTTAAAGAATGCCAAAAAAAGGAACACTTTTATATACAAAGTAGAGCAGGAAAAAAGAGGGGGATTATATGTGGAACCATAACTATTATTTATGGCTTGCTTTTTTAGAAGTATATAATAAATTCAGCATGTTACTTTCAAAGCTGTCCTGCTTGCATTTCCATCTGAACTTCAAGATGGACACTTGTTGGCATTTTGCTGATATGAAGCTAATCTGACTCTGAGCACACAAGAAAGGGCTTCATTGGGTGTCATAGCAAGTTCGCCTTTATTAAATAAAGGCCATTGTCTACCATAGGACAGATGGTAGAGGAAGAGATGCTGAGCCCCCAGATTAGAGTCTTTGGTTTGGCAAGAAAATATATGAAATTTCTTGGACAAGGGGTAAATGTTATGTAGTTTTAAAATCTTATCCCCAAGTTTGAATCAAATTTTGCCTCAAAATATGGTGCATCTCCTAATCCAATGTTTTGCTGTTGGATGTATGGCGACATTTCTGATTATTCTCCATTATTGATAAGACCTCCCAAGGTTGTTGTGAAGATCGGTGATATAACATGTTAGCAATATAAATGTTAGCTAATATCATATGCTGTATCACACAGACAAGTTATGAGTTACTGGTAAGTCATTTCAGTCATGTCCAACTTTTTGTGACCCCATTTGGGGTTTTCTTAGCAAAGGGACTAGAATGGTTTGCTATTTCCTTCTCTAGATCATTTTATAGATGAGGTAACCGAGGCAAACAAGGTTAAGTGACTCGACCAGAGTCACACAGCTAGTAAGTACCTGAGGCTGGATTTGAACTCAGGAAAATGAGTTTTCCTGACTCCAGGTCCAGTGCTATATCTTGGTACAATTATTCGGATAACTCAGGCTCATAAGTAACTGTTAGGGGGAAAAGCAAAATTTAAGGGATAAAGAATAGGATTTGTCCTGAATTGAAAGGAGAAGACCAAAGGAGGACCCCAAGTTCTTCAGATTGGCTTTCTCATGCCAATTAGTTATGGTTTCCAAACTCCTGTGTCCCAGCACTTGGGAAGTCACAGTGGACAAAAAACATTGCTTTTGGATTCAGAGAATCCAGGTGTAAATTGCAACTCTGTCATGTCCTACTTCTGTGACTGTCAGCAAGTTCCTGAACCTCTGTTTTTTTCTCTGTAATAAGAGGGAGCTAGATTAGATAACTTATAGGCTTCCTTCCAGTTCTCCATCTATGATCCTTTGATCAGATACATAGTGTATGACCGTGGCTTGTAAATTGGGATAGGCTGGCCAACCCTCTGGGTCTGACTGCCACCAAAAAGTGGTGGATATGTCAGAATCTCCCAGGGAATGTGCTCATTCTATAGAACTAGGCTTGTACACATAGGAATGAAGGTCCCAGAAAGAGTGTTTTTTTGTGGTTGGTATCTATTCTCTGGTTTTTATACAACTCATTCTATGCTTATTTATTCCAAATTCAAAACCCAAAGGCAAAGCACTGCCAGATATGTGGGTCTGTGCATTGGCCATTTTGCCCCCCATGCTCAAACACTTGCTTCTACCAT